>CANTUV010000020.1:7500000-8750000 GCA_947685225.1 Garcia nutans
AATTAACTAAATAAAAATATATTAAGACATCACTATAAAACAAGAGAACATGTCACGCATGTTAAATGAAAGCTAAAGTATAGTTGTTTTTATGGGGACGAATGTCTCAATTATTAATTTTCCACAAAGGATACTAAGTATTGAAGATGACATTAACTAGGAAAGAAAAAAAAATATAAAAAATATGAAAAATGAGGTAAGTGGCATGTCCCCATCAATACCCATTTAAGGCTTTATGTTCCCCACTAAGAGATGGCCCTTTCTTAGTTAATTGTTGGGTCCACCCCTATATGTTTTTGTTTTAAATGAAGGGGGTTTCTTAAAAAAATCCTAAAAAATAAAAATATTTTCAAAAATACCCACTTTTCTTTTTTAATTTTAAAAATACTTTTTTTTTATTTTTAATTTTAAAAATATTCCTTTTTGAAGATATATTTTAGATATACATTTAGTACACTAAAAGTATACTCAATTTTCAAAAATATAAATTAAATATATATTTAATATATCAAAAATATATACAAAATAAAATATTTTAAAAAAAATTAAAAAAAAAAAGTGTGCTATACAGTATAATTTCTTCATAAATGAATGCATAATGTTGAAGTTGCCTTCTCCTCAATTAAACAAATAAGACCGGCAACAGAGTTAAATTGGTCAATTCAGAATCTAAAAAGTTTTGATGCTTAACTAAGATCGTATTGTTATATAGTTTGTTTTTCAGTTTTAATTTTTTTAGATGATATTATTAAATTTTAGATTTTTATAATTGAATAAAAATTAAAATTAAATAAAAGAAGAGAGAAGATATACAGAGAATGATAAATCTGAGAAATCTATTTATTATAAATTATATTATATGTATCACCCATAATAGGGTATATATAGAGGTGTAAATAGATTTTTGATAAGAATAAAAAACTATAAAGATAATATTAATCTGAATAGAATAAAGTTAATAATAATCCTGATAGTATAAGATTAATCTAATTAAGTAGTCATCCACATATCTCATAATATTTTTCCTTGGATGATTACCCCTATAAACATGCATTGTTAAAATCTTACTAAGAAAAATTTATTGGAATAAAAACTTAGCGAAAAAAAAAGTACACTATTTATAGGTGGCTTTCCTTCAAAAATACATTCAACTAAAATATTTTAAGTGAACACATCCTAATATTGTATAAATGTCTTTTAAAGACTGATGTTGGCAGTGTCTTTGTGAACAAATCTGTTGAATTTTTACTTGAACGAACTTTGCAAATATCGACTTTTTATTTCTTTATTCTTTCTTGTGTATAAGAGATCTTTGGTGATATATGTTCAGTTTTATCATTCTTGTGTAGCCTCCTTTGATTTGTACAATCCATGATGCATTATCCTCGTGCAATATGATTAGTTTGTTGATTTCTATAGGTAATCCACAAGCTCCTCTAATATGTTTGATTATGGTTATCAACTATATACATTCATGATTAGCTTCATGAATGACTAATATTTTTGAATAATTTAGTGAAGTAGTAATAATTGTATGCTTTGCATATAGCCATGAAATAGTAATATTATTATATGTGAAGGTGTAACCCATATCAGATATGCCACGTAGATAGCATAGAACATGTTTCACTCCATTTCAATGACTTCTAGCTGGTGTAGAACTAAATCTTGCAAATAAGTTAACTGCAAAAATAATATCTAGTCTTTTATTGTTAGCAATATATAAAATCGTCCATATTACATTGAGATATAGTACTTCAGGACCAATAATCTCTTCATTATCTTTTTATGGGTGAAAATAATCTCTTTTTACATCAAGAGAATGAATAACTATTGGAGTACATGATGGATATGATTTATCCATATAAAATTATTAAAATTTTAATATATAATATTTGATGAAAAAGAATTTTATTTGACAAATACTCAACTTAAAATCCAAGATAAAATTATGTTCTTCCAAGATCCTTCATTTTAAAATTATTCTTTAAATAGTTTGCAGTAATTGAAATCTCTTCTGGAGTTCTCACTATATTTAAATTATAAATATAAACTGCAACTATAATAAATTTTAAATTTATCTTCTAGATAAAAACACATGAGCAAATGAAATTATTTTCATATCCATTATTCACTAAGTATTCAGTGAGGTAATTATATCACATTCGTCCAGATTATTTTGGCTCATACAAAGATCTCTGTAGCTCAATATAATATATCTATCAATGTATTATATGCTTCAAGCATTTTGATGCTTCATGCATCTTGAATCTTTCAAGAATTATTAGATATATGTCATTATCTAATGAACCATATAAGTAAATTGTCACAACATCTATCAAATATATATTGAGCCTTTCAGAGACTACCAAACATATCAAAAATCTAAAGGTAATAACATCTCTGACAAAGGAATATATCTCATCATAATTTATACAAGATCTTTGTGAGAATTATAATACCATATGTTGCACCTTGTAATTCACAATTTTAACTCATTTCTCTTAAGAACTATATGAGTAAATTATTATAATATAATGTCGAGCCTTTCATGAGCTGCAAACTAAATTTAAGAGTAATTACATTCATAATAGAGGAAATATTTTTTTTTCATAATTTATTTGATTTATTTTTTTTACATACAATATCTCATTGGTCTGACATCTTCTGGTGTCTGGACTACTAGTCCAAATATTATATATTTTGCAACTGAATATAGCTCAGCTTTTATTACTTTTCATTTTGGCCAATTACTTCGACGTCGATAATTTTAATAATTTTTTAGGCTCAAGTATATTTCAATAATTTCAGCAGCAACATATGCAAATATATTATCAACAATAATTTCACTCATTTTTTACATATTTCTGGATTTTAATGAGATCTCAAAAACTTTTGGTACCAAAACCACTTCTGGAGTTACTTCTTTAGAAATATGTGGCTATTGATATATGTTGCTTTTAACCTCTTTAGGAGTGTCATTTTAAAATTATTCGTTTCTCTTTCTTTCAAAAATATGGTCCGCCACACTTTAGGCGTATATTAGATTCATTGACTGTCATATTAATAAGATGTCCTACAGGGACAATTATTCAAGTAGAAGTATTAGCAGCTGGAACATATGATTTATGTATATTATGGATATCTGCAAGATATTTGATAGTTGATTTACAATATTCTGCAAACGAATTAGTTTTTGAACTTCCAGTTCATATTTATTTGTGCATGTATTAAGATTAGACAAAATTGGTATATTCCAACTAATCTCTTTTGCTTTTAACCCTTTACTTTTTATCTTCCCCTAATGGTAGAAAAATCAGCTCACTAAAAACCTTACTCTAAAAAATTTATCAGTAAAGATCTATAATATCTAATATAGACAATCAAAATCTATATAGATATCAAAATAATATTGATAATCCAATTTATTTCTTTAAGGGGATGAAATAAGAATATATACACTGAACAATAAATTTTAATATCGCAAATTTTAAATAAGATATATTAATTCAGATAAACACAAGTTATAAAATAAAAAATTTGTAATGCATAGGCAGTCAAATATAAATTAAAAATGTAATATAAACTATAATATGTATCCAAACATATATCTAAATAGATATAGAAAGTTTTGAGTATGAACATATGTAATAAAATATTTAATCATAAAATACTTTTCAAGTAAACTCATATTCATTATTTAGATAAATTGTCTTGATATGATAATCAAGAAATATTGACATTAATTTTATAATTTGAGTAAGAAATTTAGAAAAAAGAAATATTACGAGTCTACAATAGATAAACATGTGACCATCAAGTTACGCATTAATTAAAACTATAAAGTATCTAAATGGTCCACAAAACTAATGAATAAGGTCATAAATATCCCCATGTATGTTTGTAGAAATTCAGAGAACTCTAAATATAATTTAGATAGTAAAAATTTCACAAACAAATTTTTTTTTTCTGATTTTTCAGTGAAAAATATCCATTTATATTCTTAACAATATATCGCAATATATTTAAATATAGACGACCAACATGGTCATGCGAAAAATATAAAAATTTTAAAATTTATACACTTCCGGTGCATATAGTGTAACTCAACCATCTTTATTTTTATAGAGTGCAATATATGAACTTTTGGTTCAAATTCGTAGAGTTAACACATAAAAATTTAATATTTCTCTCACTTTATTTTAATAGAATATTCATTATGAAGTATTTTTTAAAACTTAGTAGATTTCTTCAGGATATACAATGCATCATCAAAATATCATTTTACTCAAATTTAGAATGTTCAAATTTAGAATATAAGGTAGACTCTTCTGAAGTCTTTAACCATATTTGCAGAATCAGGTATCATTTTAACATTAATTTTTGTTAATATTAACTATAACAAATATTTTTAAATCATAAAAAATTATGAGAATTGTGTCAATATATATCTTTTTAGCTCTTTTATTTTCAAAATTGGTAAAAAAAATTATCATGACCATTTTTATCAAAATCTCGTTCATGGTCTTGAAAATAAAATATTACATTCACTTCATAAAATAATATTAAGTTAGTGTTTTTGCTTTTAAAAATGGCAAGAAAAAAATTTTCATCGTGGCCTTTTTATTATGACCTTGTTCATGACCATGAGAAAATATCACATTCATTTCAGGGAATAATATTGAGCTAATAGGACGAGTTTGATATTTTTTTTTATCAAAAGTTAAGAATTTTATTTAGCTACAAGTATACAAGAAATTAGTTCATAATTTTTTATGAATCTATATTCTCAATATTGCTACTACAGGAACATATTTAAAATATAAAAAGTTTAATATTCACAAAAAAACTGTAATAAATAATTAATATTAATATAATCAAATTTCATTTTATCATTTGAATAATCAAAAGAAAAATCATTACTTATAAGCGATCATGTTATGATGCTTAATTTTCTTTTTATAATATATCTAAGATTCATAATATCAAGGTGAATCTTATTATTAAGTATATATAATAAATAATTTTTTCAGAAAATATTAATGGTAATAAATTCAAGTTTTATGATATTTAATATTGTAAATATATCAATTTTAAATAAAAATCATAAATTAAATAGATTATGGAACTATCAAATAAATAAAAACTAAAAATAATAATTAGAGTTTAAATATCATAACTCTAAAATTGTAATTGATCATATTAAATAAAAGTAAATATCATTTATTTATCAACTTTACTCAATACACAAATATTTACTCATATTTTATATCTCTTTTATTTTCATATATTATATCGAGTTATTAAAAATACAATCATAGACACAAAAATAACTATTAAATTTAAATTCTACAAATAAAATTTTAAAAAAAATTATTTATACCTGATTTTAATAATATCTATATACCATTATTAACCAAAAATATATTACCATAAATATGCATATGTATACTTTAATCATGAAATAAATATATATATTGTATTTTTATATTATCTGGATCCAATAAAAATATATTGAATTGGGAATCATATATTGTATATATATACAAATAAATAAATAAAGTAATTTTTATTCATGCAATTCAAAACTTTCATATTAAATTTAATAATATTTATAAAAGAATCAAATGAATTGTTTTACAAGTCAAAAGTTGTCTTTTCTATATTATGCATTAAAATATATACATAATTCAATGTGCTTACGTGAATATTAATGCTGTGGATACTTCTGAATCCATTCAAAAATCAAAACAATATCAACTCTTTTACTTTTTTTTTTACATGTATATAAATCATAGCCCTTTTGGTGATATTTTATATTGGATCATGAAATTAATAAATAATTCAAAAAAAATTACATTAATTATTTATCAATTAATATTAAACCAAAGACTCAAAAATACCTAAACTTATTGTTGAGCAAAAATTATCATATTGTATCAAGAATAGCTAGCCGACGAAATAAATAACTTAAAAACTCACAAATATGATAAATTTAAAAAAATAATAAATTTTAATTAAGTCAAGATCAATCATATTAAATCATTAAAAAATATAAATTAAATATATAAAAGTGTACATGAATTAATATTGTCAACGAAAATATTAAATTTTATGGTTTTTGATCTTTTAAATTCATATGTATAAATTTTGAGAGATAGAGTTTCGTGCTGATAACGTATTATAAATAAAAAAAGAGAGAAGATATATAGAAAATGATAAATTTGAGAAATCTCTTTATTATGAATTATATCATATATATCACCCATAATAGTATATATATAGTAGTGTAAATAAATTTTTGATAATAATAAAATATTATGAAGTTAATCTTAATTTGAATAGAATAAAGTTAATCATAATCCTGATAGGATAAAATTAATCTAATTAAATAGTTATCCATATATCTCATAACAATTATTAAATTTTAAATTTTCATAATTGAATAAAAATTATTTCACACTAAATATAAAATATGTTTTTGAAGATTTTGATTTAGAGAAAATATTTTATATTAATAAAAAAAATTTATATAAAATATTTTATATTAATAAATTTTTTATTGTAAAAGCTTCGTTTATTATTTTTTTGAATTTTGAATTTTTTAATAATTAAAATTTTAATAATTATGATATAATTTTTAAAAGTATAAAATAATTTTTAAAAAAAAAAACTAAAAATAATTTTAGTCTTTAAAAAATAAAAAATAAAAACTTACAATTTAATCGAACACCTTAACTTATTGACATTAGAAGGTGATCTTTTTTTCAGGAAACATGGTGAATCTTTATTCATATATTAGAAATAGTACATTTTTAAAGATAAAATGTAAAAAGTAAATATAAAGAAGTGTCAAAATCATAATAGGGTTCGAATTCCCTCCATGTCCAAGGCGTGCTTTGCGTTGTAGCTTTTAATAGTGGCTATAGTTCCACCAAAATTTTAAAAAAATTAATTATATAATATTATATTTATTTATAAATATTTTATATAAAATAAAATATTAAATCCATCAAAATTTATCAATAAATTAATAAAATATTTTAGATAAATGAGTTTAGAAAAAAATATTTTATTAAAAAAAATTAAAAAGCATCATATTAAAAAATAATTATATTCCTATTTTAGAATATGATAAAATAAAAAAATATGTTATAAGTATAATTATTTTAACTTTACTCATAAATCAATAAAATTGAATTATAATTAAATATATTAATATATTTTAATTAATTTTTTAATATTTTATTAAAATTTTTAAATACGATAATATAATATTTGTTAGTAGAATATAATCTTAGTAATATACATCTATAAAATATATTATGAGTAATCTCCCAAATACACTATAAGTAAAGTTACAAATTAATATTCATATTTTTTTTAATAAGTGGATAATTTGAATATTAATAATAAATTTAAAATTAATTCAAAAATTATAAAATAGTTTAAGATAACAAATTATTTTTATAAAAGATTTAATAAAACCTTTTAAAAGAATAAAAAAATTCCAAAAAAAAAAAGCTTTCCTCCAAATATTTAATGTTTAGTTGCCAAATCCTCATATTTGCTAAAGACTAATTATAGTTGATCTTTCATTTACTGTTTAACAAAATTTAGTCATGATGCTCTTGATAATTGATAGTATATATTTGTTGATAACAATAAATATTAAATATGACAATATTAGAAAATTAATAAATTAATTATGTTCTCAAATAAGAAATTAGACTGTAATTAAGAACAAAGAAAAAAAAATAGGGCCATCTTTTAGCCTTTATTTATTTTGAGAAAAAATGAAGGGAAAAAAGGAGAATAGAAATTTTATTTCCTCCATTTCTTTTATTTAAAAAATAATAAGAGGAAAAAAAAGAAAGAAAAGAATAAAAATAACTTATCCGATTTCTGTGCAGTATTCCAAATTTTTTTTCACCAATTTGAGAGAAAAACAAAAATAAAGTGAAAAAATAAAAAAATATATAATTCAGAAAATTATTAATTTATCATGAATAGTGAGACTTTCCCAAAAAAAAAAAAAGAATAGTGGGGGAATAATAGTAAAAATAAACTTTATAAAATTTATCTTTATTTTTTTTAACATGGTGAGGGGAAAATAAATCCTATATTTATTGACACAAACTAAAATGTATTTGTTGTTAAATTATGCTTCCGCGTACGTTTATATTTATCTTTTAGTTAAATAACCAAATAAGAAAAAGAAATATAAATTCTCTTTTTTTTTTCTTCATTGCATTATTAAAGAACTAAACCTAGAAGGAGTATAAATAATGAAATTATAAGATAAAATTAATTTATAAATAATAAATTTTAATTAAATTATATGTTAAATTCCAAAACATTAATTACATTTATAGAGTAAAATGAAATTTAATGTTGTTGTGGATTTCACCTTTATCAAATTATGTCCTGTTTGAAATAATTCATCAAATTTATCAATAGATGCATTACTTATTATTGTGTCATTAATTTAAGATAGATGCATTACTTAGTATTGTGCTATTATTTTAAATCATAATTGCATTTGTTATGCAAATGGTACATTCTTTCAAATAAATTTGGGTTTTCTTAGCATTTACAAAAAAATCAGGATCTTAATTATTAGGAGTGTGCAAGTTTTTCTAAACTGATCGAATCGAATATATTTTGATCAAGTTTGGTCGGTTTATATTATATATACGAGTGAAATCGGATTTATATTTTTAAAAAATTTTAGGTTCAATCGATCGTTCTGGTTGAAATATTTTTTTTATTATAATCCGAACGACTCTTATATATTTATATTTATATTTATACATATATATATATATTTATTTTACTTTATCACTTAATCCGACTAAACTCGATTCTACCCAACGATGTTAAAATAAACACAAATCTAAAACTCCAATATTAAATATCAATCCGTTTGAAATAGACCCGACTAAAATCAAAATTAATTTGATTCAGTCGGAATTTTAAAAAATTCGGATAAAATCGGTTTTAAATTTTTAATATTTGATCAAGTTCAATTGAATTAAGAAATTACTTTAACCTTGCCGAACTCGATATGTGCACACCCCTATTAATTATAAAACAATCCAAATTAACGTGTTCTAGCATCATAAAATAAAACGTCGAGTTTGATTCTCATGCATTCCATTTAATTTTCTTTGATATTACGACATGAGCAAAAAAAAAAATATAAAAAAATTAATTTAATAAAGAATCGACATTAACTTTGAAATCTACTACTTCCATTAAGAGAATTAACAAATTCTATATTCTATATATACTAATTTTAAGTTAATATAAAGTAATTAATTTATTTGACCATTGATAATAGTTTGGTCTTTGGTGGCTAGGAATAATGTTGTTTTTGCTTATATTTTCGGTTGGAGTTTTTTTTTCATCACATATAATTAATAAAAAAATAATTAATTTACTTGATGTACAAATAATAACTATGCATATTCTTATCACATCAATATTAATCACATGAAATTAATAATGTCAATTAATTAATTTAAAAAAAAACCAAAATCAGATGAATACGAAAGACAAAAACAAAAGGAATAAGAAGACTGTATCTTGCACGTGCCAAATGTTATTTGGGTGGTCCATGATTGGTACTTCTCTGTTCTGTTAGACTCTTTTTAATTTTGTAGACCAAAGGCAAAGACGCCCTTCTCAAATTTTACTTTGTTCACTTTCTGATAGAGAGAATGAACATCAATTTCATCATTTAACTTTCATTGTACTAACTGACTGTATCTTGCACGTGCCAACCTGCAAAACTTCTATGAGCACACCATGTGTCCTTCCATTGATGTCTCCATCTAAAACAACCTTATAGAGCACATCCATCTCAGTCCATAGAGTTCCACTATAATAGTAGAATTAATATTTTTTAATTAATTATATATAAGGAAAACAACACCTAATATTCAAATTTGATATTTAAAGGAAAATAACGCACACTCTAATAGCAAAGCAAGGTGGTTAGAATTAATAATTATATGTCACAATTTATTTGTTTTCACTCACACATGTTTAGATTTTGGTCTCCATAAATTCTCAATCAAACCATGCGGCTATTTTTAGGAAAGGCACTAATCCAGCTGCCTGTTTTCTGTCTTTTCCAATTTTGTTAAGGTCCTCATATCTTAATCATGTAAGAAGAATCTTCTCACCAAGTTATACAAATTCTAGTTATAGTCTGTGGGTGCACGTCTTCTTTGCATGATTTTTTTTTCTATGTACATTGAAAATTTTATAAAAAGAAAAGAGATTATCAGAGGTTAACCTCTTATTTGCTGCACTCTCTTATTTTTTAACACTCAATTCTGTTAATTCGATTGCCATTTGCATCATTATTTTGGGTTTGAAGGTATTCAATAAATACTCACAAGTGGAAAGCAAAGAGAATGAGAGCTCAATCAGAACCCCAAAAGCAATCAAAACCCATATCTTAATAGACAATTGTGCAATAAATCCTTTATACATCAGAATGGATTGCCAATATCCACTGGTAGACTAAACATTTAAAACCAAAACAATCACCAAGAAGCCAACACAAAAAGCCTTATACATACTTGTAGATGAGTAAGAAGATCATCACATTACTATGGTAACCGACATTCACTTTTGAAATTATTGGAAACAATAGTCATGGTGATTCAAGAAACCCAGTTTTGGTCAAAACAGCATTCCTAACTTTACTAAGATCCCTCCCTTTGAGGGTCCTCCCAACACCTTCAAAAACAGAAAATGAGGAAATTTGACTTCTTGCAAGCCTTCTAGCAATAAGCTCATGTGGAGGCAATTTATGATAGAGATCATTATCTTCATCTTCATTTTCATCATCACTATCTCCATTTGTTACTGCATAATCATTATTATCATCATCATTTTCATAATCATCATCATCATTATCTAGCCAAGAATTTGCATTCTTGGAGGCCTTTTTTGAATTTTTTTTGTGAATCTTGGACCAAACAGGAACGTTTACTGGTGCTGATTGTTGTATTACTTTGGTTTCATGAGAGGAATTGTTGCTGCTGCTTCCACTAGTAGTAGCTCTTGGGATCATTCTTGCAGCAGAAGGGAGATTTCTTGGAACAGAGAATGATGATTCTATGGATTTGCTGCCAATTTTGGAATTTGAATCTTTTCTTTCTCTTAGAACATCCCAAACATCTTCTTCTTCAAAATCTCCATCTCTTAAAGATTTCCAAACACCACTCCCCTGCCTTAGTATCCCATACCTGTTATCCATTACCGATTTTCCCTATAAACCCAAAATAATTCAAAATCATTACTCGGAATTGAAAATTCTCGGCCGGGTATTCCCCAAAATTCACAAATTCAAAGAAAGGTATTCAAAAGAAGAGATCTTTCCAAAAATTAGTTAATTGGGTACTTCTATAACCAAAAATTCATTTGTGGAACACAAGAAAATACCTTTTCGTGGATTGAGAATCTCCTAAAGGCACGACTCTTGCTTTAGATTCTTGGAAGATATCTATCTGCAACATGGAAAGGAAATCCAATTAAAAAAATATATATTCAAGAACATTTTTCACACTTGTTTTGAGAATCTTGAAAAAAAAAAAGAAATGATTGAACCAAGAGAATCCAAGATACTTTTTTTTACTAAAATTCTTAGTTTCTGACCTGGAAAAGTTTGAGAGAATTTTCAGTGAAGGATGGCTTTTTGAAGAGACCAAATACCCATAAGAGGAAGTTTGGGGGAGGAGAGGTGGGTTTGAGAATAAAGAGGTAAAGAATAAGACAAACTTTAGTTTTGTCTTCAGAAACCTCTTTGGTTTTTGATGGGTTTGCTCTTCATGAAAGACTCACTTTCAGTTTTGACAGTGAAAATTGAAAATACAAATCATTAATAAGATAAGATTAGGTGTTTTTACCGACTTCCCTTTCTAAACTCATCCTTTTAAGATCTTTCAATGGATGAATCAGATATGACATTTTCTTTTCTAATAAACCATTATGCCATTATTCTTTCCTCATTTTCATTCCCAAATCAATACACTAATTACAGAATAAAATAAAAAAGGGTTTCTATAATATATAAAATTATATGAAATTGGAAAAAAGAATAAGACTCATAGAATTTATTAATTTATTGTACGTAATTTAGACCCATAGAGTTTGTTATATGTAATTTTTGCTATTTCTACGGCAACGCTTACAAAATAAAATAAAATTTAAAAAATAATTATTATATGATTTCAACTTATGCTTGTAGAAGGGAGAAAGAAGCGAGAGAGGCAAAGAATTTTAATTACTAAATGAGAAAACAGAGGAAGATAATGGTAGTTGGAGGATGAGTGGCTGATAATGATAATGTTTGCTATTTTACTTTATATTAGTCCACTAATATATGAAAAATGGAACTCCGTATAAAAGCTTTCTCTGTGCGTGTGGTCATTTCATTTCTTAATCACCTTATAAAATGAGTGCTTCAATAAAATAATGATTAAGGATTAAGGATTAAGAGAGATAATATAAAAAAAACCCAAGTTTCGAAGAAACCTCCAAATTAAAATTACAATTGAAAAAGACTTAGTTATACTTGATATAATTAGAATTACATGTAATTACACGGAGAATATTTATTACGTATGACTCATAAATTTGATAATGGATCAATATATAAATTTTAATTAATATAAAAAAAATGAGGCTAGCATATTATATTTTTTAAAAATATATATATATTTTTAAAAAATCTAAACTCAATTTATGATTAGATCTAATATTTTGATTAAATGAGTATATATATTAAAAATATCTGAAAAATTTTATTTGATATTATTTGAAGTTTCCATTTTAGTTAGTGTTGATATTTTAGCCTGTTAAAAACTTGCCTGTGGCTCTGATAAAAACTTGCCTGTGGCAGCCATTTGGCTCAGTGTACATCAAAAGTTGTATTTTATAATTGTATATAATTAATTAATAAAAAAGCTTAAAATGAGCAAATACTGTTCAATACAAGGTCCAATTACATGAAGCCTGTGGTAAAAGTGAATGAATGAAGGTATAGCCAGCCGCCCTGAAGTATTTGCCTGTAAAATGAATCGTCAATATATATATATATATATATATTGAATTTCATTACCAATCCCACTAAATTATTTTTCCAAGAGTGGAATATAATAAGATCATAATTTTACTACTCTATTAAATTTTAATATAATTGTATATCCAAAAAATTAAATTCGATATACCTGATTAAACTCTCTTTGCAGCATTAAAATTTTAATTATATTATATAGCACAATTTTAAATTTAACTAAATTTGACTTAATAAAAATGTTTTAAAAATAGTGTCAAAATCCATTCGAAATAATCTTAAAAGGGAAATTTGAAAAATTATAAAAATAAAGCAAAGCATAAAAAGGTTTATTAGTCTAGCAAAGCCAGCAACAACCCTCAATCTCTCCTTCTTCCTTAATTTCTAATAAATTTATTGTTTGTTTCCTTAATTGGAAGAAATGACCGTCCAATGACCTTTTTATCATTCACTTTCAAGGTGATTATAGTTTTTTATAGATCTAGTAGCTTCAATGGAATAACAATCAGTTCTAGATTAAGAGGTTTGCATTGTTCAAGTCTGCCCACCATCGCTATAGCTTTTGGTGGCTTTTAATCTTTTCCAAGATGAGTATGAAGATCCCATCATATCATAACTTTTTTTTTTGTGTTGCTCGTTGATGCATTTGGCACCTTCACTTATTACTCTGTTTCCTAAGGATTTTATTATTGAAATTGTGTCCAAACGTATTAGATCTTCATGAGAAAAATTTTATATTTAGATTATTTCTAGTTTGCTTAAATTTTTCCTCTTAGAATGTAATTCTTTAGTTGGATTTCAATACAGATCTTTATTGCTTACTGTAAAAAAAGAAAAAAAAAGTGGGTCAAACTTAACACTATTTCATAAAAAAGAAATCAACGAACTTTATGGAAAAAAAATATATATACTAATTTAAAGATCCTTTTGGACAGCGGGACGGATATCAGGGCTTGACTGTAAACCCCTGTTTCTATTTTTCGTATAAAATATTCATGCTTTATTTTATCTTCATTTTAGAAATAATGTATACATTACGATTTTTTTTATAAATATTTATAAAATAACTAATATTATTACGCAAGAATAGTATGATTATTAATGTAGTGATTAACTATTACATATCTTGTCATAATGTAAGAGTTTATATTTAAATTTTAATGTTTTTTTCATTCATATGTCTACTCAAAATGAGCAAAGCTTATATAAATATTTTTATTTATTTATTTTCTTATTATATTCTTATAATTAATATTCTTTTAAAATCAATATCTAAAAAGATAATTCCTGAGTGAATAAATGGACTATGAAAATATGTTTTTGAATCATTTTTTGAGTAAATTTAGTCTCACTTGATACATAAATTCATCTAAAAATATTTCTGATTAAAAAATTAACATATTAACTAGAAAATCCAAAAAATTAAGGGCGGGATACGTATATTATTGAAAATGAAATTATAAAACATAAACATATCAAGTTTAAACTATTAGCATTGAATTTTAATTTTTTTTTCTTGAGTATTGATGACGAGATGGACTATGAGAACTTCTATTTGGGTTCAGATTCTACAATGATCACCTCATTTTCTTGCAAGATAAAGGAAGGGATCGAACTTCAGTGGAGAGACTCTAATGCCTAAGTCATTACTCAGTTTATCTATCAAGTAGAAGACTTTAAAGAGTGAAAAAAAAAATTCTTTACCTGTGGGGATCCACCCCTATTTATAGTTGAGGGATAAGGGATAGACCTTCCATGTGTCAACGGATTTTTTGAATATGTCAGTGTTATACACTTACTGTGTTAGAGGTATGTTTGCCGAATTCCAAGGAGCTTGGTATTCGAGAATAGCTCAAAATCGAGGTCCAACATTCTGGAAGTGCTCGGTTGCGGTGCGACAAAGGTATCGAATTTGGCCTACTAGTTTGGTAACATGAGGCCGAGCTCAGGTAAAATAGGGGTAGTACCACCAGTCGCTCGCTAGCTATATGACATTTATGTCAGAGGGACACATGTTGACAAAGGGGCTCGGTAGGTTACGTGTTGCCTCTAGGGAAGGGTAACGCTTCTACTACTATGAAGTGAAAAAGGAGAAAAATGGAAACCGGGTTTCCAGTACAAAGCACTAAATGCTTTAACCTCTATAAATAGAGAGTAACTTGCGGTCACTCTTCACCTATGTAAAGTGTGAGAGTTTGGTTTGTCTAGAAAATTTTGCATTTGCTGTTGGTTTTCAAGGATAAGCTCAGCAGTGGTGGCTCGGTGTTCTCTAATCATCGGAGGTCTCAATTTGTTATTGGTTGCTATAGGTGAGCAATTATAATTTTTTAATATTCTTTTTATTAATTTCAATAAAATGAGTTCGGGAAGTGAGAACGTGTCCATAGACGAGGTGAGAGTAAGTGAGCGATACATACAATATAGTGACCCTGAAGAATATGTGTGATATGTGTGCGTTCTTGTGATGCTCATTTTCACTTTTTTGTCCTATATATGTACAAATACAAGTATTATTTGTGTATATGAAGAATACAAGAAAAGAAAAGGCAAAAAGGTTTACAACAAAGACTGTCACTTGGGAGGGGTCATTGAAAGTACCTCTTCAGGTTACGACATTCCATGCTCTTAGGATCTCTATGCCTTCTGCGGTGTGAAGTTTTTATGCACCTCCTCTGAGTACCTCAGTAATCTTGTATGGTCCCTCCTAGTTAGCTCCGATCTTCCTAGACCTAGACGACCCATGGGTGGATATCACGCTTCTCAAGACCAAGTCTCCCTTGCAAAGCTGTTTATGGTAGACCATGGAAACTGGCAACCGAAGCTTTGTAGGCCTTAATTCTGATGCGTACTCGTTCTCTTTTGAATTACAACATGTCAAGATTGTATTTGGAATCTGAGTCTTACTCTATTGAAAAGTTAATGGTTCTGGCTTATGGGAGCCCGATCTCTATAGAGATTGCTGCCTATGCCCCATAAGCTAAGGTAAAGGGAGTTTCTCCGGTGGCTATTCTTAGGGAGGTGCGGTAGGCTCACAACACATTGTATAATTCCTCTACCTATAGGCTTTTAGCTTTATCAAGTCTCTTCTTTAACCCTATCAAAATTGTCCGGTTTGTGACCTCAATTTGCCCATTGGATTAAGGGTGATAAACTGAAGTAAATTGGAGCTCAATCTTGAGCTCGGCACAATAGTCCTTGACTTATCTGTAGTCAAACTATTTTTCATTATCAGTAATCAGGGTATGAGGAATACCAAACCTTGTTATGATCGCCTTGTTGAAGAATTTGATGATTGCAGTAGGGGTGACGGAGGCAAGGGGCTCTACCTCGACCCATTTGGTGAAATGATCAATTTCTACTACTAAAAATTTTCTCTGAGCTGTGGCTTGGGGGAAGGGACCTAGTATGTCCATCCACCACTGAGCGAAGGGCCATGGACTAATGGGTTTTTGTTATATGGAAGGCCAGTACCACAAGTTAGCGTGTTTTTGACACTTTTCACATTTTTCAACTAGGCTTTTTGCATCATTGTCTATAAAAGGCCAAAAATAATCTCGTAACAATGCTTTCCTAGCTATCGTTCGGACTCCTTCATGGGCTTTACAAATTCCCTCATGAATTTCTGTCAACAGGTAGTTACCCTCCTCTTCATATATATTTTTCCTTTAAGGATGAGAGAAGGATCTCCTATACAAGAGTCCTTCACGGATGGCATAAAGTCTAGACTTTCTAACGATCTTCTTGGCCTCTACCGAGTCTTCTGAAAACTCACCAGAATTAAGAAATTTATAAATGAGGAGTCCTGACCCTTCCATGGGCACGACCATCATCACAAGTAAAATCTCATGGCTAGGGCTTTGAATAGTTTCGAAGAGAACCCCATGCTCGGTAGCCCCCTCCCTAGCAACAACGACTAGCTAATTTGTCCACTTGTTCATTTTCAGCTCATACTATTTGATGTATTTCCCGAAAACAACCATTTTTCTCTAAAGCTGCAAGGAGATCAGTTATGTGCTTTTCATAACGAAGCATGCTCAGCTCCCGGGCTTCTTATTTCTCAGTCAGTTGACTGACCACTAGTTAGGAATTAGAAAAGATTTGTAAGGATTCTGGTCGAACTTTTAGACTAATTCTCAACCCTAAACAAATGGCTTCATACTCCACTATATTATTAGAAGTTGCAAAGCCAAGCCTTGCTGAATATTTAATCAGTATTCTACCTAGGCTTCTAAGGACTAATCCAATACCGACTCCCTTACCACATGATGCTCATCGACATTAAGGGTCCAAGCCTCCTTGAAAGAATTCTCAGAAGGTTGTTCATACAACTCTATGACAAAGTCTGCTAAAACCTGTGCTTTCATAGCCCGCCTAGGCTCTTATTTAACATCAAATCTTTCCAAGTTTGCTGCTCATTCTATAAGGCACTTTGAGGTTTTAGGCCTTTGGAGGATTTTCAGTAGATATGAATTAGTGAGTATAATGATGGTGTGTATATCAAAATACTGAAGGAGCCTCTCCGAGGCAGTTCAAAGTGCCAAGGCCAACTTCTTTGGTGGAGTGTATCTGAGCTCGAGTCCTTTCAAGGCATGATTGGTATAATAGATTATATATTGCTGACCGTATTCTTCTCTAACCAAGACCGAGCTTACAACTGTAGGTAAGGCTGAGAGATATAGGTAAAGAGTTTTTACTTGAACAAGTCGACTGAGGAGAGGTCGACTAAGGAGAGGAGGTGAGCTAAAAAATTGCTTTAGCTCGGTAAAGGCTTGTTGGCACTCGTCAATCCATTGAATGTGGGTAAGATTCTTCAAGAGTTTATAAAATGGCAAGCATCTTCTAGTCGAGCATGATATGAATCTTTCTAGGGAAGTTATTCTACCATTTAATTTCTACACTTCCTTGATGTTGTTGGGAGGTTTCATTTCCATCGCTGCTTGTATTTTCTCAGGGTTACCTGCGATGCCACTTTTTTATACTATAAACCCTAAGAATTTTCCCAATTGAAATCCAAATGCATACTTTTTCTAGATTGAGCTTCATGTTCGCTCGTCTAAAGATGGCAAAGACCCCTGCAAGATCCTTGGGTGTTCGACTGGAGTTAAGAACTTAATGATTATATCATCTATATACACTTCCATAATCTGGCCTATGTGGTCTTGAAAAAGCTTATTGATGAGCCTCTAGTATGTGGCTCATGTATTTTTCAGACTAAATGGCATGACTTTGTAGCAATAAGTGTCTTTTCCAGTTATAAAAGAGGTCTTTCTCTAATCTTCAACTTTCAAAGGAATCTAGTGATAACTGTGCGAAGCATAAATAAAATTGTACTTTACATAGCCCATAGTAGAATCAACAAATCCATCAATGTTAGAAAGTGAGTATGAGTATTTAGGGCATACTTGTTTAGATATGTGAAATCTACACACATCCTCCACTTCCTATTAAGTTTCTTCACCAGCACAACATTGACCTACTAATCTGAGAATAAAATTTCTCTAATGAAGCCGCCTTTAAGAGCTTCTCAACTTCTTAGTCTACATCTACCTGTCTCTCTGGTTGGTCCCAGGTTCCTTCTCTTTTGTTTCACTGGGGGTTCACCTAAAGCTCGTGAACCATAAGATCTAGTGAAATGCCTATGACATCAGTAGAATACAAAGCAAAGACACCTTAGTGCTCTTCTAACACTTAAGTGAAGGCGAGCTCTTTTTCATGCTCGAGGAGCTTGTGATCTTGAAAGTTCGGTTCACTCCAACTTTTATTTCTTTTAACATGTCCGTTGACTCAGCACGAGACTATGAGTCACTGGGGAGATCAAGGAAATCTATTGGGAGCATCATATTTTCATTTTTAAAGAGAACTACATAAGAATCACAGGCTATTTGCTGATTCCCTCTCAAGATCGCCACTCCCTGATCGGTTGGGATCTTTATAAATAGGTTTTTCATAAAAAATGTATGCATATATTCTAACCAGTAGTGGTCTTCCGAAAATAGCATTGTAGACCAGATTCATGTTGACTACCATAAAATAGGCTCGGTAACTTCTTACTACTAAATCATCACCCATCTATACATTTAACATGGTAGACCCCAACACAGGTACTCTATGTTCTGACAAATAGACCAAGGGTGTGGAAACATGCTTTAAGGTATTAGGCGATAGTCTGAGCTTCTTGCAAGCATCTAAGGTCAACAAATTTATGGCACTACCGGTGTCAACCAAAATTCATTGCACTAGGTATCTCAAATTACAGCTTCAACTACCAGTGCATGAATATGAGGGCCAGTAACCTGGTATGACTCTCTAGGGTGAAAAGTGATAACCGGGCTTCTAGACTTTGGTATGTCAGTTACAGAGAAGAGTTCTTTGGCTTTATGCTTTCACGAAGCACTCACTACATCATAATGTTCTCTTTCTGCTATAACATGTATCAACCTAGCTGGAGCCTTTTCCTGCTAAATGTTCTAGTCGACTTGGTCACTTTACCTACTAACGGTGGCAACAAATTATTTTAACTAACCCTCTTGAATCAACCTCTTAGTTTCTCTCTTCAACTTAGTACAATCAATTGTTCTATGGCCATAACCCCTGTAGAAGCTATAATACTGCTCTTGATCTCTATTGGGGTTTTCTTTTATGGGTTGGGGCCAATTTACCTCGGTAATTTATTTGAGCCAGCGCAAGATGGTGGCCCGTGAAAAGTTATTAGTGTGAATTGTTCGAGGGCTTTGGAGATATGGTAAGCATGGTTAGGATAATGTTGGTTTGATGGTTTTTTTGTGCTTGGGTTATAATTTCTCTAAGAAGTGTTCGATTTAAATTGTTTGGAGGTATCTGGCTTTGAGGAGTTTTGTTTTGAAGGTTCGAGTTTGTGAGGTTCTCCCAAGGCTTTGTTTTTTTGCTCTTGGCCTTGGCAGTTGGCATGATGTTCTTCACATAGGTGATTGATTTCGTCAGTGCAAATGTACTTATGGGATCGAGCTATGAGCTTGGTGAAATCTTGCAGCAGGTTTTTGCTCAGCGATCTCAAAAACTGGGGACATTCACTATTTCATATCAATGCCTCCAATGTTATTTCAAATTTTACCTTTGGGATTTTGCCGACCATATTATTAAATCAATCAATGTATTGCCTTAAACTTTCATTGGGTTTTTGCACGACCTTGAATAGATCGGCCGAGGTATCCCAAGGTCTATGGAGGCCATAAACTTATTAACAAAGAGCTTGCATAGGGAACTGTCTAATATGGTATAGATCAAGGTAGTATTAAAGAAATAGTCAACATGAACACGGGGGTCTGTTATCCCTTATACTCCTTCAACTTCGGTATGTGAAAGTTCGGGTAAACAACACCAAGGATTTCTTTTGACAAGTGGGAACGGAATGTGGCATCTTACTGCGATTTGGCCCCCCTTCGCATTCGCTTGATTCTATCATCAACCAAAGCATTGAGGTCTTCCTCCATCATAACTACATTTTTCCTTTTAGGATCCCTTGGGGCTAGGACCAAGGGGGCCCACAGAGTGTACATGAGAGTGGAGCCTTCTTTTTTTTCTTATTTTCTAGCTCGGAAGAAATGTCTCATGCATAGTATGGGCAATTGAACTCGTGTTAAGGCTATGGGGGATAATATGCTGGTGGGTGTGGTGCTGCATTATAGGCTGGTGATGGGTTATGTGTTTGTTAAGCTGGAGGTGGGGTTGATGATGTGTGATGAGCTAGTGACGGTTTTTAGGCTTGGCAGTCAGCCAAATACTCAGGTTATACTTGTGGTTGTTGGAGATTTTTGGTAGCTTGTTGTCCGAAAACTATAATAAAGTCTTTCAAAGTAGCTGTAAGATCCCTTATTGATGTCTAAGTCAGTACTCAGTTTGTCTACCAAATAGAAGAGCTTAGAAAGTGGGGAAAAAAATTCTTCACCTGTGGGAATCTATCCCTATTTATAGTTAAGGGGTAGAAGATAAACCCTACATATGCCAGCAGATTTTTTGGATATATCAGTATCGTACGCCTGCTGTGCCAGAGATATATCTACCGAATTCTAAGGAGCCCGGTATTCGAGAAAGACTCGAAACTGAGGTTCAACATTCGAAAAAGTGCCCGGTTGCGGTGTGGCAAAGGTGTCGAATTTGACCAACTAGTTCAATAACAGAAGGCCGAGCTCAGGTTAAATAAGGGTAGTACTAAGAATATTTTTTAATAAGTTATATTGAATCAATTGTTTTATAATTTCCATGGTTCAAACATAAAATTTTTACACAAAAATATTTATAAAAATTATAGATGATTAAACTAGATGAAGACAAATAGGCAAAGTCGACAGTGAAAGAAATCAAAGCATTATTGACAGGCAAAAAAGACCCACATGCAGCAACTGGGAAGCCGTCATCCAACGAATGTGGTCATCAAATCATAAAATAAAAACAAATTATTAAAAAAGACAATTGAAACATTGTAATTTCTATATATAATTTGGCATTATAACCCAATTTCTCTTTCACTTTTTTTGTCAACAAGAATTTCTTAATTCAATTTGAAAATAAGTATACGGTTGAGAATCTTTATGGCCAAAGTATCTATAGATTTCCTTTTCTTATTTTTTTCTTTGAAAAATTTGACATTTTTTTCAATATAAATATGGGTAGATTCATGTTACTAAAACTAAAAAAGGTCTTCTGATTCTTTTTCTAGTAGTTTAAATAAGCTAATGGCGGCCGTTAAGCGTGCTTTCGTGGGCTCTAATTACTGTACGGCTGACATTTTCATTTAGCTAGATGCTAATAAGCTTTTTACTAGTCAATTTACCTGTTGCATTCTTCTAATTAATATACTCATTATTTTTTAATACAAAATAAATTTTTCGTAATTAATCAAAAAATATATTTTTAAAATATAAATAAAATTAAATAATTTTAAAATAGATGAGATATATATAATTAATAAAATTACTATATATTTTTGAATTCTTTTAATACAAACAATATTATTTTAGTCAATCAACACGGGTTATATAAAAGAAATTTAGTCATATTATTTTAGTTTTTGTCGTATAAATTTTATATTTTTATTTTTAGATTAAAATATATTATTTTTAATATATAAATAAAGATTTATGATACTTCTTAAAAAATAGTATAATAAATTTAATAGATTTATCTTTTTATTTCGTATTTTTTATATTACTCTCTCCGTTCCACTGAATTTATCATTTTAAAAAAAATTACTCATTTCAAATTATCATTTTATACAATTAATAAAAATTAATTAACTTTTTTCTAACTATATTTTTATTATTAATGACTTAATTAATGAAATAATAATATAATATTAATAAATTAATAGAGAGTTTTATAGTTTATTTAAAATAATTTTATATAATATTTAAATATTATAATCTATTTAAAATAATTTTATATAATATTTAGAGAATTTAATTATTTTTTTAATAAATATATATAAATTAATGGTGATAATTTCAGTAGAATGAAGGGAGTAATAATTATTTATTTCATAGTAATTTATAATAAATTGAGTGTCTATCTTTGAACAAGGGTAGAAGAGAAAGAATTACAAAAGTTGTTCCGGTTCACTATCTTCAATTAATTATTGGAGATTACCGCCAACCAGTTTTTTAAATTATTAATTAATCAAATTATAAAAATGAGTCCAACAAATTGAGTTTTGCTCGATTTTTGAAGAAAAATTAAATAATAGAATGGTTATTTCAACTAGATATAATAGTTAGAATAATAAATTAATTAAATAATTATATATTTTTCAGAAAAAATTATATGGTTCAGAAGATAATTTTTAATATATATATAAATAATATATTTGAATTGATAAATAATAACATATTTTTGGAAAATAAAAAACGTATATTTCTATATAATATAATAAAATTAATTATTTTATAATATAATTATACTTTATTATTTATAATAAAAAGTATTAATATTGATTTTCATTTTCTGAAACTAAAGACTATAGAAAATCATCACAGCAGTGGAGCGAAGACGAAGAGAAGAGAATGATTGTAAGTATGTTTGGGCAAAAAACAAATTGAAATTGTTGAGATCACTGTTTGGTAGTAAATCACTGTCAATTTAATGCCTCGAGTAAATAAGACAAATAGATCCTTCTGTACTAGCCTTATTCAGAATGTGTCTGCTTATGGAAAATGATTTTACTTTCTTTCATTATAATTCTTGAGTTTTATTCTTGATGGTTTCTTTCTTTTTTTTTTTTTTAATGAAAAAAAACTTAAAAATTATACAGATTATAAGCGCTAATTAAGTCTATGATTTGAGTGAGTGTAGCTTTAAAAATTTACAGTAAGGCATCATCATTCACAATAAGCTTTTCAGAAATAATCTTAAAAGATGCACACCGGCAATGAAAACTTGAAATTTCCTGCAAAACGTCTCAAATTCAAGAATATCAAGAGATTACTTCAACCAAATCCATTCTTAAAAATGATGCCTTCAAAAATCTCATCCAATTAGGCTATGAAGGTAACAATATTTTCATGGCAAAAGCACATAACTATACTTCCTCTACAAAGTGTTTGTGTGATTGATTTCTAGGCTTAATGATTCTTTTTCTCTATTATCTATTTGTATTAAAAAGGGTAGGGTTAACCTACAATACAAAATTCATAACTATAGGTGTAATATTTCGTTTAATACTAAAATTAACAATACTAAAATTAACAATCGAAGCATTTGAGATTGCGTTAATCGAGAATACTCGATGAAAAGAATTATTTTATTTAGATGAAAAGAATTATTTTATTTAAAAACTTAGAAATTTCACATTGAACTAGCATAGAGTTATTTTAGATATTTTTATTACGGTAAAGAAATTCTATTGCATAGGCATATGTAGTATCCGGAAAAAGAAGAGGTATTGCTGCCACCACGTTCACTAATGCATGAAGCCTGACAAAAAAAAAAAAGATAATTCACGGCCAGAGAGTCTCTGCATCAGACTTTTTTTTTCTGTTTTCTTTTATAAAATTGTATACACTAATTGCAATGTGAAAAGGATAGTATGAATAGTTCTTTACAATATCTTGTATAGGTCGGTACGAAGAAGCCTCATCTAGCAAATCAATGGATGGCTTATTCTGGTTTACGCAGATAGGGGTGTAAGGTTGGAAGTGTAGATGGAGCATTTAATCGCATGCTTGATGTCTACTGTTTCTGTATATGAAGCTTTCTTTGATTGTTCACATCAGAGGAAGTGGCAAACAACACGCAACACCATAGATTTCATCCACTGCATTGTGCTTATTTTAGTAGCTTAATCACCTATATCTCAGTCAAGCTTCGCAAATGATTATAAACAAATTGTCTCTACATACGTATTGTGTCTTGTGTTGCCTTAAAATGATTAATACATCGCAAATAAAGAGAAGAATATGCCATGAAGATAGTCAAAGCTCCATGAATAGTCTCATTCAAAGCTCTGCATTGATCAAATATTAATTTCAAGAATGAAAATTATCTTGGCACAAATTCTAAATCTTAATTCTCTGCAAAGTACTAACTATTCGTTGTCTTATAAGCCAAACCAATCAACATATGAAGCACTTCTGGCATTTTTTGGTAATGAAAATGACAACAATCTACACAATTGCATCATCAATAAACTCAGTTGACAGAGCTCTTCATCTGTGCTGAGAGGTTAGAGCTGTATTCCTCCGCCTCCTCCCCCTCCTCCTCCCAATATTTATTTTTTTCTTCTCTTTTTTTTTTTATCTTTTTGTTTATTTTGCCCCCTTTTTGATAGGAAGACAATCTTTCCTTCGATTTCTCTAACAAGAGCTTGAGCGCATACAGTCGACTATCTCATGTACTAAGCAAATATAAAGTAACAGAAGGTGAGTGATTATTTTGAATCAGCAAAGGAGAAATGAGAACCAGGATTCAGAATGTTATAATCTAATTGAAAGTACCAGAATTCAGAGGACAAAGATCAAGATGTAGTTAATGATTCTCAAAGCAACACCAAAAATAACGAAATATCCTGAAGGTTGAATTGGATAAGCTGCAACTAAAGTTTTTCCTCGCAACAGAACAGCATAAAATAGTATCACAGATTCTTCGAAATCATGAAAATGATCAAATCTTTTATATTTTAAGATTCTGTTGTTCAAGAAGCAGACTGAGCTTATCATGTGAGCTCAGATGGATAAAGCGCTCATTTCTTGAAAGTTACACAAATTGACATTCAAAATGCTACACCCCATCTAATGCAATCTTTATCTCTTATTGATTTCGTACTATATTATGCTTGTGCGCTCAGGCTATGGTTACAACAAAAAAATGCCTATCTAAACGACAGTTGTTACCAGATGTTATTAATCCTAAATTTCTTTAAAAAAAAAAAAAGAACAAGAACTGACTAAGAACAAGCAGGACCAAAAAATTACTTATAACTCTGTCAACGCCTCTGCTCCAGCTACAATCTCCAGTATCTCCCCAGTAACTTTTGCTTGTCGTTCTCGATTGTAAGCAATAGAAAGATTCTTCGACAAATCAACTGCATTATCTGTAGCATTACTCATGGCATTCATTCTTGCTGCAAGCTCACTAGCCAGCGACTCCTGCAATGCCCTCAAAATCTGACTATTTAGATAAAGAGGCATCATAGCATCAAGAATCTGAACTGGGTCTTGCTCAAACTGCAAGAGAGGTGAAAATCCCTCTGTCTTCATCTTCACACTCTCCCTCTCAATAGCTAACTTCCCTTCCTTACTTGTCAACCTAAAGAACTCATCATCGGCAGCATCAATACACTTTCCATTCACATCACAAACTTCCCCTCTTGGTGACAATGGCAACAATGTATGAATCGTTGGCTCAGACTTCACCAAAGACACAAACTTTGTGTACACAAGCTCAACCTTATCAACCTCTTCACTAACAAACAGTGAAAATACATCATCAGCAATCAATTGAGCCTCTTTGGCTGTGGGAAAAGCCCCTCCCTCAATAAATCTATTAATCAAAACCTTAGGTCTACGCTTAAAATAAGCATTACCCTTCTTTCCTACACTAATAACAGAGTAATCTAACCCCAAATTTTCCAATTCCTTAATCCGGGTCTCAGCCTTTTTTAACACTGCATTGTTAAAACCACCACAAAGACCTCTATCACCAGTAATAACAACTAGTGCTACTTTCTTTACGGGCCTAATATTTGTTAATGGAACATCAATATCCTCCAATTGAAGCTGCTCATTAATATTATAAATTACTTCAAGGAGGGTTTCAGCAAAGGGTCTAGCATTAATTACCGCTTCTTGAGCTCGCCGGATCTTAGCAGCTGCGACCAGTTTCATTGCCTCAGTGATCTTTTGGGTGCTTTTTACACTATTAATCCGCTCTCTTAACTCACGGATGCCACAAAGAATCGGAGAATAAAATAAAGATTGATGGGAAGTATTATATGAAGATGATATTGAGATTAAATGGCGAAATGGATTTGGTTGAAATTGAAAAAATTTAACAAATGAGTTAGATTTTGAAGAATTTGGAGATACCCCCAAGGCTAGATTGGAACAAGACATGATTTTGATGAGATTTTATTGTTGATATGATAGTACAAGATGAAGGTAAGTATAAGATGGATCTCTGCAAAACCCTTTCACTAGTGAAATTTGGTTCTTGCAGAGATCAAACTGAAAATAATAAGAGGAAAAAATTAAAAATATATATATATATATATTACTGAGGGGTTCTGTATTCAAAAAATCAATACGAGTTTCATTGAGCTTACCCTTCAGAAAATTGATGAGTCGGCTAGTAGAGCTCACTGTTCTCGATACGTACAAGCGGTCGAAGAACACAGAGAGGGGTCTGTTTGGTTGCTAGGAAAATCGACAAGAAGAGAACTCCAATTTGACAAATGTTATTTCCATTAGACGACAAACGAACCCGTTTAACTGGAAATGGAATCTTGACTAATCTGTCAGTCCGAAATAAAAAATAAAAAAATAAGTTTTTTTTTTAATTTTGAAAAAAATTAAGAAAAAATTTAATATTTAAAGATCACCGAAAAAAATGAATTAGAAGTTTAGCCTGAAAAGTGAAAATGTAGAGTAAAAGAGTTATTTCAACAATAAATTTTTTATCTAACTGGATGTAATGTCTGTCTTTATTAAATCTTAAACTAAGCTTTAAATAGTCTTTTACAAAGCAACGAAATACAAAAAAAAAAAATAGCTCATTGTAGTTACTGCTATCAACTAAAATTAAAATAAGTCAAAACAGTTATCTCTCTTAGTGACTAGAACTTGTTGAAACAGAAAACTAAATACTCCTAACTTCAAGCAACTAACTTCAACAATAAAGACCCTTTCAATCTCTTCCTTAAACTAGCTGCAGAATGCAGTTAGTTTACATCAGTGAGATCACACATTCCCATCTTCTCTCTGAGTTTCTGAAAAGCTTCGAGCTTTAGTGTCTTGGTCATCACATCTGCTACTTGCTCTTGAGTTTCACAATGAACTAACTTAATTTTTTCATCTTTTGCAAGGTCTCTCAAGAAATGAAAATGCACCCTGATGTGCTTGCTTCTTCCATGAATTACTGGATTTTTTGAGAGTTTAATTGTGGAGGTATTATCACACATGATGGTGGTGCTTCCTTGTTGAACATGACTCAAATTTCTCAAAACCCTTCTCATCCATACAGCCTGACATGCACAAGCAGCAGCTGCCACAAACTCTGCTTTGGTGGTTGAAAGTGTAACAATTGGCTGTTTTTTCGACATCTAAGACACAGCACCTGAACTCAATAAGAAAACATAACCTAATGTGCTTTTGGAATCTTCTTCATCACCAGTATAATCTGAGTCTGTGAAAACAAGCAAATCTTCTTCCCCTCCCTTCTTGTAGAAAATACCATGACTAGTAGTCCCCTTCAAACAATGCAGAATTCTCTTAGCAGTTTGTAAATGTAATTCGGTGGGTTTTGACATGTACCTGTTGATTAAGCTCACACTAAATATGATGTATGGATGTGTAGTTGTCAGATACATTAAGCTCACACTAAATATGATGTATGGATGTGTAGGTGTCATCCATAGCAATTCCATTAACATCCCTCCTTATTTTGAAACCCGAAACAATTGGACTACTTACAGGTTTGCTTTCTGATATTCTGAACCGCTTCAACACTTCATTAGCATATCTCTTTTGACAGACGAAAATTCCATCTGGTTTTTACAACACTTCAATTCCAAGGAAGAACTTCATCTTCCCTAAGTCAATCATATCAAAGGCTTTCATCATGGAATTCTTGAAGTCAACCATCATACTTTTATCCTCGCCGGTGTAAATTAAGTCATCCACGTATATGCTAACGATCAGTAGTTTACCTTCACTGCTTCTCTTAGTAAACAATGTTTGCTCATTTGGACACTTCTTGAAACCTTCTTCAATGAAATGAGACTCAATTTGACTAAACCAAGCTCTTGGAGCCTGTTATAAGCAGTAAAGAGCTTTGTGCAATTTGTACACTTTGTGCTCACTTCCCTTCCTTACATACCCCTTTAGTTGCTTAATGTACACATCCTCGTTGAGTTCACCATGGAGAAATGCAGATTTGATATCTAATTGAAGAATGTTCCACCCTCTGCATGCTGCAAGTGCCACAATCATTCTTACGGTGTCCATTCGAGCCACTGGAGCGAAAACTTCAGTGAAATCAATCTCCTGCTGTTGAGAGTATGCCTTTACCACCAGTCGAGCTTTATACTTGTCAACTTCACCGAACTCGTTCAATTTTGTCTTGAAGATCCACTTAACACCAATGGTTTTACCTCCAGCTGGCAGGTCCATGAGCTTTCAAGTCTGATTCTTTTCAATGGAGTTTATTTTACTATCCATAGCCTTTCTCCATTTTTCTTGTCTCACAGCATCTTCGAACACTCGTCAGCTGTAACATCTTGTATCATATAAGTTGCTTCCTCACCTTCACTTAGTCCTTCTCCGCTGACATAATCCCCCATCCATGGCGGCTGCCTTTTTTCTCTCCCTTGAGCTACCACACCCTGACAACTGCCCTCACCATTCCTAGCTTCACTATTTTCACCACCCTCATTATTTTCATCACTACTATCGAACTCCATATCACTACCTGATCCATCACCATTATCATTTTCCTCACCTCTATTTTCTCCCTCACTTTCTTCATCACTAAGGTCATCATCCCCCCATACTAACTTTGCCTCAATTTGCTCTTGAAATTTTTTTTCCCATTCCCAGCTCCTTTCTTCCTCAAACACAACATCTTTGCTAACTACAATTCTTTTAGTCTTAGGATCAAATAACTTATATCCTTTCGACTCTTCACTAACACTTACAAGAATACAAGGAAAACTTTTATCATCTAATTTCCCTCGCTTTGCTTCCGAAATGTGCACATGTGCCACACAACCCCATACTCGAAAATGATCAATTGATGGTTTCACTCCACTCTATGCTTTCTTAAGGAATAATGTTTTTCATTTCAAGAGTAGGACACCGGTTCAGCAAGTAGAACGTCCAGTTTACAACTTCATTCCAGAATGGTTTAGGCACCTTCTTGGCAGCTAGCATGCAACGTACCATATTCATTATGGTCCTATTCTTCCTCTCTGCAACACCGTTCTAATGAGGTGTGTATGTGATAGTAAGTTGCCGTTTGATCCCTTGTTCTTCACAGAAAGCTTTGAAATTGAATGAAGTGAACTCACCTCCTCTATCTATGCTTAAACATTTGATGGACTCATCTGCTTCTTTTTCCACCATCTTCTTAAAGTTTTTGAAACATTCTAAAGCTTTTAATTTCTCAAGCAACAAATACACCCATGCTTTACGACTATAATCATCAATGAAACATAAAGTGTACCTCTTCCCACTGTAGGATGTGGGATCAATAGGACCGCAAATGTCTGCATGAACAAGCTCCAACACCTTACCTACTCGCCATTCACTCTTTATGGGGATTGCATTTCGGTGTTGCTTGCCGGTGAAACAATCGGTGCATACCGTCTTTGAAGCTTTTAACTATGGCAGTTCATGTACCATCTTCTTAGATTACAAAGTTCTTAACCCCTTATAACTTAAATGCCCATATCATTGGTGCCAAAGATATGTGAGGTCTAAGGAGCCGATGAGTAATCACTCTTCTGATTGTGGCTTAGTGATTGATGAGCTTTCATTTAGGAGCACAAACATTCGATTTGCACTCATCCTTGTGTGTGCAATTAGTCCTTTGTCTGGATGACACATATTTCAAGCCCCATTGTTGATGAGAATTGCAAGACCCTTCTCCTGTAGCTGTCCCACACTTAACAAGTTGTTTCTAAGTTCAGGGACATAGTAAACATCTCTAATAACAAAGCTCGTACTATTAAACACCAGCTTCACACTACCCTTTTCAGCCACTGTCATTCTAGTGTTGTTGCCACACTTCACTGGATGTTTAAGTTCATCTACTAAACTTAAGAACATACCTCTATCGCCACACATATGATTCGAACAACCTGAGGCAACAAACCAGGCCTCACTCCTCTTTGCATCATGTTTTTTGATGTATGCCATCAACAACAACTCTTCCTCTTCATCTAGCTGAACATAATTGGCCTTCCTATTCCACTTGGGACACTCGTACTCAAAGTGTCCTAGATTATGATACTTGAAGCACTCCACCGTTGCTCTGGTGAAGGTTTGGCACCCTCTTCCACGTCCTTTTCCATGTGATGTTGCTCTTCCATGGCCTCTACCTCCTGCTCGATCTTCCACTTTGAGAGCATGATCACTTTCACGGTTGATCACTCTCTTGAATTTTTGCTCGTGAACTACAAGAGAGCTTTACAACTCCTCAACTGAGAGTGATTCAATGTTATTGGAATCCTCAATTGACACTACCATATAGGTAAATCTCTCCATCAAAGTTCGAAGAATTTTCTGAACCACTTTAGAATCAGGCATTTCTTCTCCATTGCTTCTCATCTTATTTGCTACTGCCATGACTCTGGCAAAATACTCTGTGATTGTCTCTCCTTCTTTCATCTCTAATACCTCAAAATCTCTTCTCAAAGAGTTTAGAAGAGATCTTTTTACTTGATCATTACCTCTAAACTTGCTTTTCAACGAATCCTAAACAATTTTGGATATGCGCCTATCCAAAACTTGTTTGAAAACTTCTCGATCAATAGCTCTGAAGAGGTAGTGTTTCACCTTGTGATCTTTTGTCCTCTCTTTCTTCAGCTGCTCCTGTTGTGCATTTGTCAACACTGTTCCTGGCTGAGACTCTTCAAATCCATTTTTAACCAGGCTCCACAACCCTTTGGCTCTAAGCAAATTTTCTATTAATTCACTCCAATGGTCGTGGTGGAGACCATCAAAGTGTGGAATCTTTGTAAAACTCTTCTCTTCACTCATCTTACTATGTTTATCTCTCTATTTTAAGCCGTGTTTTTTTTAATATATCATGCCCATGGGGGCTCTAATACCAGTTTGTAGAGTAAAAGATATGTTTCAACAACAAACTTTTGATCGAACTGGATGTAATGCATGCCTTTATTGAATCTTAAATTAGGCTTTAAATAGCTTTTTACAAAGCAACAAAATACAAGAAAATAGCTCATGTTAGCTACTACTAACAACTAAAACTAGAATAAGTCAAAACAGTTATCTCTCCTAGTAACTAGGACTTATCTCTCCTAGCAACTAGGACTTATCTCTCCTAACTTCAAGCAACTAACTTCAAAAATAAATATCCTTTCAGAAAATAATGAAATAGAAATGAATTAAACATTTTGTTTAATTCAATTAAATAAAAGATTTAATTGTTATTTTCAATTAAACGTGCATGATTATTTGAATAATTACCTTGTGACGAACTGTGTTCAGTACTAGTGTGAGATTTTTTTTTCTTATATTAGATGAAAATATATGCATTACATTTTTTACAAAATTATTATTTATATAAATTACTTATACATAAGTACTTATAATTGTATCAACAAAATATTAATGAATGTTATAATCAACTGATTTACTGTAATTTATTTTATCCATATAATATAATTTATTATAATAGTGCATTTGATAAATTACTGAAAAAATTAATTACTGAAAATATATTTTACAGAAGTATATTATATGGATTGTATTTTTTTACGAAATATTATATTACCGCGTTTAGAATATGTAACAAAATACTGAAAAAATAGATTGAAAAAATTTTTAATTTATTTGGTTGCAATTCAATTTTACAGTGAAAATTTAAGTAATACATAAACTATTTTTATAACATCTATTTTTTAATTTATCATATCTTAAATTAAGAATATAATTATTTTTGGACATGTGAACCTCTCAATCCACTTTTTTAGTAAAATATTTTCTATATTTTTTTCTAAGTAAAATATTTTACTAACTAGTTGGTAAAGTTTAGTAAGTCGAGCATTTTATTTTATATAGATTATTTATAAATAAACACAGTATTGTTTGTCAAACAGAATTATGTAGTCAATTTTTCTAAAATTTTTGTGCAACCAAACAAACTAAAAAATATTATATATTAATTAGAATTGATCTTAAATATATTATCTAAAAGAATTTATATTTATCATTGAATTAAGTCTCAATATATATATGAATTATATTAATAGAATTTAATGTGTCAAATACATATAAATATAAATAAAAAAAAATACAAAAATAACTCTAAATTATTCGGGATATCACAATTTGAATCCTAAATTTTTTTTATCCATTTGTGACTTTTTTTTTAATAAAAAATAGAGCAAACTAAACCATGAGTTAATATAAATTAAGTTCTTCGCTTATTTTTTATAACATAATATTATGTGGAACATACTTTTTAAATATTTTAAATAAAAATATCAATTATCATATAAAATATTTTTCATATTTCGAATTAAATTTTAAAATTTTTATATTAAATTATTTTAAAAATATATGTGAATTATATTATTATCAATATTTTTAAATTAATATAAATGCTTAGGCCATCAATCACTATATTTAATAAATAAAAAAAGAAAAAAAATAAAAAAGTTAAAAATATCAAAATTTATTTGTCTATTTATTTATTTTATAATATTATTTTCTTTTTTCATTTAATTTGTTCACATAATGTCATTAACTCACATTTATTTCAAATTAAGTTTTAATATTTATTTTTTATATACAATTTCATATTAGTTATCTTGTTAATTAACTCATATTTATTTTAAATTATTTTTTAATATTAATTATTATATAAAAATATCAAAAATTTATAGAAATTATAAATAGATTGATAAGTGAAGTAGAAAATTTTAAAAAATATTTATTTTAATATATTTAAGACTTTATGTGAATGAATTAAATAAAGAAAAGCATTATAGAATAAATAAATAAATAAATAAATTTGATACATTTTACTTATTTTTTATCTTTTTTATTATTAAATATTATAGTTGGTGATCTAAATATTTATAATAATTTAAAAATATTAATAATATTATGTTAAAAATTCATTATGACTTTATGCTAATAAATTAAATAAAAAAGAAAAATTTATAGGATAAATAGATAAATAAGTTTTGATGTATTTTTATTATTTTTTTTAAATTTGATTGTCTTTTTTATTATTAAATATTGTGGTTGGTGATTTAAGCATTTATATTAGTTTTAAAATACCAATAATAATACTACATATATATATATATATTTTTATAATAATTTGATACAAAAACTTTGAGATCTAATTCGAGATTTTAAAAATATTTTAAAGTCACGTTTGATTTTTTTATTTAAAATCTTTAAAAATGGATCTTATATAATGAATTGTCATAAAAAATAAATGGACGACTTAATGCATAGTTCAATTTTGCTCTATTTTTAACAAAAAAAAAAAAGAAAAGATCACAACTGGATAAAAAAATTAGAGTCCAAAGTGAGATATCCCTGCAATTTAAGGTTATTTTTGTATCTTTGTCTAAAATATAAATATTATTTATAGTAAAAATAGTATATAATGATAATTTTAATTAGAAAAATATTTTATTTATATATAATATTAAAATAATTATCACCGATACAATATTATACTACGTGTCGCTGCTAAACATTTCTATGCATTCTATTTTTTTAATATTTTAAATTTAACTTATCATATAATAAATATTCATTTATAAACTTCAAATAAGATTATGATATCTTATTTGATATTGATAATATTTTATTTATTTAGAGAGCAAATAGAACTATAATATTTTATTTGATATTAATAATAATTATATTTATTTGGAGAGTTCAAATAAGATTATAATATCTTATTTAATATTGATAAGAATTATAAATATATATATCACAAAAAAAAGTATAACTACTACACTATTATCTTTTCTTATAGTGTTATTCAATTTTAAAATCAATTATAATGAAAAAGACTGTCATTCTTCGTCTTATCGTCATTCATCAGGGTTTTCTTTTGCTTTTCATATGCTTGTTTAATGTAGTTTTTTAAATATTTTTCTTATATATATTTTTTCTTAAACAATTTATTGTGCTATTTAATTTTGATTTATTTTTCATTATTAGAATTTTATTTTTTACTTTTTATTATTATTTGTTTGTTATTTTTGGGTTGATTTTGTATTGTTTGGTTGTTGTATAATTTTTTTTTTATTTAGCTTTCTTATGAGTTTTTTAAATTAATTATTTTTATTTGATTTTGTGTAAATAGTGATTTTATTTTAATTTATGTTAGAAATTTTCAATTTATGCAATTTAATTTTTTATTAGGGTTTTATTTTAATTTTAGTTACTTTAATTATTTTATTTTAATTTTTATTTAGATTTATTATTTGATAAGATTTTATTTTGGCTAAATAATTATATAGTCTATGAGATTTTACATATTATACTAGTAAATTCATATATTTTCAGCATCTATTTTTCTAATCCCTATATTTTTTTTAAAACTAAACTATTTAGTTCTTGTGTTTTTGAAAACTAAACTATTTAATTCCTGTGTTTTAAAAAATAAAATTATTTAGTTATTTTATTCGTCAAAAACCGTTAGTCAATTATTTTATTATTATAAATATCTTTTTTGTACTTTTTATATATATATACATATATATATATGTCATTGTTATTTATTAAATAATGCTCATTTTTAATTTTATTTATATTTTTTATAAATTATTTATTTTAATTTTATAAATATTACTTAAAAAATAATTTCAAGTAATATGAATAATATATTTTATTATTTTAAAAAGATCTATACATATTATTTATTTTAATTTTATGAATATTATAAAAAATAATTTTAAATAATACGAATAATATTTTTTATTATTTACAAATAATTTATATATAAAATAAAATAAAAAATGAACTAACAAGTAATAAATATAGACATAGACATATATATATATATATATATATAAATAACAAAAAAGTTATTTTATAATATTAAATTCATTGGCCAGTGATTTTGGGATATAAGTATTAATTGAAGGACTAAATAATTTATTTTTTAAAAATATAGAGACTCAAAAATAAATATTAAAAACTCAAAGACTAAATAATATAATATGTAAAATCTTAAAAATTTTATAGCTATTTAGCATTTTATTTTTTAGTTTTTGTTATTTAAATTTTTTATTAGATTTAATTTTTAAATGCTATTATTCAAATTTGTTTAGATTTAATTCTATAATTTAATTTTTATATTATTTATAAAATTATTATAAAATTTGAAATTAATATATAGATATAAAGTAAAAATATTTGCAGTATGATAGGGGACCTATACTAATTATACCTATAATTTATTACTAGCAGAGTAAAAATATAATTAAAAAATTAACGATCAACATTATCGATATAAAATAATATAAATTTAATAGAGAAATGCAAAGACAAATATATAATGAATAATAATAGTCTTTTAACAAAATTTTCATCAAATATTTATTTTTTGAACTTTCTTCAATAAAAAAAAGTTGGCAAGAGATATCTGGAGGCAGTTAATGCATATCACACTCCAATACAAAATTTATGATAATTAAAAAAAAAAAAATTATGTACCACATATATATATAACATGAGATTTTTACTGAGACTATATCCCAACACACATCTCTAACAAGTCATCTTCTCCATTTTTGACTAGTTTACACTGTAAATTCATTAGGAAATGGATTTTCAAATTCAACTGCACTATTTTATACATTAAGTCCAAGTTGCAAAAATGCTTGAGGATTTATCTGGAGATTATGTTAATTTTAATTAATTGCTCATGCAATAAATTAAAAAAAAATAAAAAGTAAAATAAATGAATTGCAACTTTACATGCATAAATATACATGAAATGCAAAACTGGCGACCATCAGAGAGATGGGCATTTTAACTCCATTAAATCTAATATGAATAAGCAAAAATCTGATTCAACATGCATATTATGTTTATTTTTATTATAAATATTTTTTGTTTATATAATATGAATATATTAAATATACCATATCCTATGTATATATATAGATCTAAAAATATAAATGATATATATTTAAAATAAAGATTTTTATAAGATAAAATCATAACCCATCACTTGATCCAATCCATGATAAGTCAAGTCCTGAGTAGAATAAATCTACAAAAACAAAGGATTCCTCCTTTTCACTTTTAGGTGTTGTCTTTTTATTACAAAATTTTCATCAATTTATAAATATAATTAACTCTTTATAATATATATAAAATTTATTATGAAATTATTATACACATTTATAAAATTTTTAAATACAGATCTTAAAAAATCTATTAAGAGAGGTCATTTCCTCTTTAATTTTTCAGAATATTTAGTTAAAACTAAATGATATTTTTAAATAGTTTTTACATACATATAATTGAATTAAACCCAATGCATCTATAAGATCTACTTTTGAAATTCTCATCCTATGTATCAAATAAATAATCATCAATTGGATGAATATTGAATGAAATAGTTACCAATCAGCCTTATCATTCCTCCCATTTGGCTCAATAGAGGCAGTAGTTAACGTAAAAATTAATCAGCAATCAAAACTCTCCATCAATCCACCAAATTTTGTCAAGAAAGTTCCACTCTCTCAAATGGAAACAAATCTAAAGAATATATCAAAATGAATTCAATTCAATTACTAATTAACATCCTTATTAGCTTATTTCCCCTGATCTCAAGTCTCAATTAATCAACTCTCACAGCAGTTATAAGTCTTAATCATCATTTATTATACTAACAATAACTCATTTGCAACAAACAGAATGCAAGTTTACACTAAAAACCTAAAAATCTTGTTGGCATTATCTATCACTTTATTCAATGAGCAACCAGAGCATCATTATTTAACACAGTAATTAAAGAATCATTATTAACAATATTGTTATTATCACTAGACTCCAAAACGGGGGTAGAATTAGAAGAACCCAGATTGACAAAAAACACAGATCTTGCAGCCATGAGCTTCTTTCGTTTCAAGCATCGAGGACCAAATATTTTACTGAGTAGACAAGGAACTCGGTCACTCACAGAGATCTGAGAAATTGGGGCAAGCGAGTCAACTCGGTGGGTGAGAAACTGAGATAGCGAAATGGGTTTTTGAGATCTGGCACTGATTTTGGAATTCCTGAGTTTTGCAAGCGCTCCTGGCTTTAAGTATCTGTAAAAGCAATCGTTTCTCCTTGCAGGCGACGATGATCTTGAAATGGGTTTCATTGTTGAAGAGACAGAGAGGGAGAGAGTGAACGAGAGAAGGAAAAGGATGTGACTGAGATTAGGGATAGAGGGAGAGAGAGATAGAAAGATTGGGATTTTATTAATAAGGGAGCAGTGTTTGGGGGGCGGGAAAATAAGGGAGGGAATATAGGGGCTTTGGAGAAAGATTAGGGTTTTGAAAGAGGACATTGGCGGGAATGCATGGACAAGACCGCGTGAGCTGTGACTTATTATTTGTGCGTAAATTGTGGCACGTGGATATTTTTCAATGCTTCTGTTTTTTTTTTTTTCCAGTTGCTTCTCAGGTTCTGTATTTTATTTTACTGTGTACACACTCATTTAATTTTGTTTTTAAGATTTCCTGAAGAAAAAAAAAAGTTTGTCCTAATATTTATATTAGACTTCATTATTTTTAAATAATTATATATATTAATATATTATTTTTTTAATTTTTAAATATATAAATTTGATAGGTTACTTTAGCCATATGATTTGTCTAAAGATTATCGAATTCGCTAATAAGATATTTTTTAGTTTGGTTCTTCTGAATTTTTTATAATATTTAAATAAATTAAAAATCAATTAGTGTTTATTATATAATTATATAATAATAGGAACTTATAATGCTTTTTTTTTTACCGGCGAGAAAATGAATATTAATTTTGGTAGCATTTTTTTTTTCTTTCTTCATACCACATCAGTTCGCAATTTCTTATTCTAAATAAAACAAATGTCATGTTATAATTAATTGGCTCTCTAATTATTTTTAATCATGTGAATAAAATAATATATGAAACTAGATAATAATTAATTTAATTTTAAAACTATCAAATTAAACAATATCTTTTATTTATATATAAAATAACTAAATATAATATGTGAAGTGAGACAACTCAAATTTAAGTTTTTAAATTAAAAAATTATTGAAAAGAGAGTAGCGTTTGGGCATTTATCTAATGAAAGATTGCACCAAAAAATAATAAAAATTAAAAATGAAAAAAAAGAGTTTCAAGTTGATTGCTTTGCATTTCATTATATGTTGGCAAATTTTATTTCACATTCATCAATAAAAATAAGGCTAAATAATTATAAAATCTTTAAAATTTTATATATTATACTAGTCAGTTTCTATGTTTTCAACATCTAATTTTTACATCCATCTGTTTTTAAAAATTAAACTGTTTAGTCTTTCTATTAATATTTTCATCCTAAAAACATTAGTCAACTACTTTAATAATATAAAATAATTTTTTGCTCTTCCTTTATATATATATTTTTTTATTATTTATTAAGTCATATTTATTTTTATTTTATTTATATTTCTTGTACATAATTTATTTTAATTTTATAAATATTATTAAAAATAATTTTAAATAATACGAATAATATTTTTTATTATTTTATAGGCAATTCATATATATCATTTATTTTAATTTTATAGATATTACTAAAAAAATAATTTTAAATAATATAAATAATGTCTTTTATTATTTTGCAGGCGATCAATATATAAAATAAAATAAAACATAAAATAAACTTAATAAATAACAAAGATAAATATATATAAAGAAAGTGCAAAAAAATTATTTTATAATATCAAAGTACTTGACTAATAATTTTAGGATAAAAATATTGATAAAAAGACTAAACAATTTAATTTTTAAAGATATAGAGATATAAAAAAATTAAATGTTGAAAATATATAAACTTACTAGTATAATATATAAAACCTCAGCAATTTCATAATTATTTGATCTAAATATAAAATGTAATAATACTAATAAAGTTTAATAATTAAGTTAATAAATTGTTGGACTTAATTGTTTTTTTTTCAATTGATCATAAATATTTTTAAATAATTTTAGATGTCAACTTGAGATTAAATCCTTTTTTCAATTAAAAAAAAGATCGTTCACGAAGGCAAATCTGCACAATTCAGCGACGTGTCGTTTAGTTTTAATTCCTTGCAGTTGTAACCTGGAGGCACTGCCGCATTGCGCATCTGCGCGCTACTTTGTTGTTTGTAATACGGTGTTAACAACTGTCGTTCCAGTACATTTGGGTCACTGATGGATCAAGTCGACCCGGGTTCCTATCCGTTTGGGTCCAAGACGAAGCCTACTGATCAAAGCTGCGCATATATCAGAACCCTGTAGGATAGACTGATCACTGCACCATTAAAGCATGTACTTCATTTTTTTGGTACTTATTACCTCTACATGTTCAATAATGGGGTACAATTGATTTCTGCCGGAAAGAGCTTACAAAAAAGAAGAGATGTCAAAGCTGTTTTCAAGGATTTCTGGGTTCTTCAGCAGCCGGACTTTGGTGGGGGTGGACAAAGCAGGGAACCGTTACTTCACTAGAAAAGAAGAGATCGATGGTATCAGTAAGTGGGTCTCTGTACTGTAAATTTCTCTTGTTGCTTTTCAGAATTTAGAGTTTTTTTTTAATGATTATCATTGGTTTATTGGTAATTGACTTCTATCTTTACCTTGCGTGTGTTTGTTGATATGGGATTTGATTGGTAATATATTCGTGGTTTTAATTGCTGAATATAATGCAATTTGAGGTTAATACAATTCATTTTTATCGCTAAATTGAGCTTCAAATTTAATCCCTGATTGGACTTGTTGAAATTATATGCCACTTGTGCTCTAAAGAGCTTACCGTGTTGTTAATTCGAGCAAAATAGAATTGCACAGTCACAATTTATAGAATGGAATTGTTTGCATTATTTTGTCTTACATTTTTTACATTTTTCTGATGTTCCAGTGAAAGAAAAAAGATGGGCAGTATTCAAAGGAGAAGAGGATCCAACCTCAATTCCAGGTATGCTGTTCTGCAGGTTGTTGTAGTTCCTTTTTTTTGTTTCTTTTTATTTGCGGAGCACATTTACTACTTTTGAATCTCATTAATGTTATCTTCATTGCAATTCTTGATGGGTTTTCTATGATCAGTTGTTGAATCCATTCATAACTGCAACATAATTAAGTTGAATTGATAGTATGCTGAGCCCGCTTGACAAGATAAATAGTTGTTGTAATGCTGTTCCTTGACTGAATGATTGCGTGTAATTTGATTTCTGTAGTTGAATGGATATGCTGGTTGAATGGGCAGCGCAAAAAGGCACCAACTAAATGTTTTTCCCCCTTTTCACTTAGACCTATTGCTGCCCCCTCTCAATTGGCTTCTGCATAAAAATAAAAACATGTGGTAGAAAAAAGAAAATTCCATCCTAGCTAATACACGTGCTTGTTTGTGTTAGTTTATGGTTTTCATCTTAGGAGTTGAAATTTGAATTTTGAAATATTGCAAAACTATTACTTAGATGTGTGCAGTTTTTCACCTTTTGAAAGATTACAAAACATTATAGCATCAGAATAATTTGTCGACTAAAGAGTATTTCATGTTCAAATATGCTATTTAACCAGCAATTGGTCTGATTTGAATGATTATGAAAGTGGTATAGCCTGCAATGAGCTCGCTTTTGCCTTTTCACTCTTAAGTTAACTTTATATTGAACAATGAAGAGTTACCAATGGATTCCTTTAACTTGATATCTTCCTTCTTTGGTTTGCCGAGACAAATCATTATTGATGAGTAATTATCCAGGGATTCTATTTACCTCTAAAATTCTAGTTGGTGCCCTGTGCCTTGTTGAGTATTTTCTGGATGGATGAGGTAGATAATTTTGTTTTAAAAGGATATATGGGTGAGGTAGTTGTTCATTAGTAGTTAATTTCTGTATGCGATCATGCTGGAACTTTTATTTATTGTTTTATCATATTTTCTATTTTCTCTTCAGGAAATGATTGAACTTGAAGCAAGGCGTAAACTTATAAGGCAAAATGTTGCTCGTATGTGTTACTTGTACAACGACGCAACAATTTTGTTTCATCATCTCCGCTATTTTCTGGTTAATGATATTTACTAATATTTTGTAATATCAGGTCTAGTTTTTATTTAATTTATAGAACCTTTCTTTCCTAATGAATTCATGGTATGTGAATTTTATTGAAGTATTGCTTAGAATCTTAAATGTGCAATTAAAAGCTTGATGCAGTTGCAAATTAAATCATGCTATGAAAATGCTAAAAAGAGTGCATTCTTAGTGGAGAACAGCTTAAATTTGCACCGAGAAGATGGTAATAAACAAGATTTTACAACTCACTTTGTCTTCCCTTATTGGGGTTTCTGATGGTCATATTCGCTCATGGATGGTGCCAGTTCGGAGATCTATCTACAAGTGTTAACAACTTATTCTTTGTAACAATTTCTAGGTAATCCAGTTCTGCAAATTGCATAATTCATTTTAATTTTAATGTTTTCAGAACTTTTATTTCTGGCTGTCTTTATATTGGTAATGATTTCTAGTTAATGTTATTTAACCTTTGATCTTAAAACATTGATACTATATGTTCTTCTTCTTAGTCGTATTAAGAGGTATTGATCTCAAATTGTTTAGATATGTTTTATTTCTTCACTGCTCATCACAAATTTTTTGGTTTTATACAATAATTCTAACTTGATAACTTTCCTTTCTTTCACTTTTGAGGTTTTCAAGAAAGAAGAAGAGGAAAGAAGGGCCAAAGAAGGCAGTTCCCGCAAAATTGTCAACGCTGGTGAGATGCTAACCAAAATGTCTGTCCGTTAACTGCTGTTTATGCTTCTATGACATATGTTACTCATACTCCACTTATATAGGTAAAGTTGGAGGCCCTGACTTGAAACGTTTCATTCAGCAATTTCCCACTGCTTCTGAAGGTATTATAATCTTCATGGCAATACAATGGCTACTCAACATTTGTCATTGCAACAAAGGGAGTTACCAAGTTTCATTGCTATACCCTGTTACCTCATACACATAAAATATATATTAATTTTACATTATATTAGTGCAAAGATTGGTTGCAGTAAATTAAACTTGAATAATGGACATGGTAACACCATGGCATGGACTCTTGAACATGCCACTGGGTTCATAAAGAAGAACTTTAGGAAAATAGCTCATTATAACTCTTAATATGACACATATGCTCACATGCATCTTTGCTCTTTCTGATTCCTCTGCATTAGATATGCCTACGAAGTATTCTGCTGACAATTTTTCTGTTATTGTTCTCAAAGGTAAGAAGCTTGAGGAAGAATCAAATGTGATGGAAAAAGCAAGGTTGGCTAGCTCAAACATTTAATCATTCATGCACCACTTTGGGTTTCTGGTGTTAGAGTCGGTTGGTTGTGATGTAATATAAGAGATGAAGCATTGTTTTATCAGTTGGAGTATAAATCTTTCATTTTTTTTTATTGGGAATAGTCCTTAAGCCTGGAGTTGTGTTACCTTTATTGTGCCGATACCTCTCAAATCAACGCTGCATCTTTACTTGCTGATGCCTCTCATGTTTGGTCTGCTCCAAGACTCTGCTTTCTCCGTGTATTGGTGCACCCTTGTGTTGATGGGAAACTCTTTTTAGTGTTTTGGATAGAACTGGACTAGCCAGTGAGTGAATCTTTTGGATTCCTTGTTGGTTTTAGCTTGACCTTTTTGACTCTTGACCTGTATTATTTTCCTTCAATTATGAGAACTTCTGTTCTTTGATAAATGATCACTCAATTATAGATATTTAATCTTGCATTTGAAGTTTTTAAGATGTTGGTTAATGCTTTCTGGGATGTTGATTTTTTTCCGTGACTGCATACTTGCTCTTTTTTTTTTTTTTCTTGCTCTATGACACCATTTATTGTATCTTGCAGAACAAGAGAAGCAGAAGCAGATATTGCAAATGATGGAGAATCTTTGCCAACGTAAGTGTACATGTATATGCTTTTGCATTAACATAATGTAGTTATAGATCTATTTTGTATCTTGTCATGTATAAATTTTGGTGTTGCATTCGCAATAAGTATGGGAAGTGTCAAACGTTGGGAATTACTACCTGGGTGATGCATTTCCTATATATATGGGAATCTAGCGCCCAGTGCTAGATTTTCCATGTGACTTCTTCAGTTGCTCTTAAATTATACAATTTATATTCCTCCAAAGGCGCACTTAAGCAATATTTGATGGGTTAAAATAATTTTTTCAGGTCTTCAGAACCAACAGGATCTGGTGCAACCTTCAGGCCAGCTGCATGGCAACCACCAACATGATAATTGTTTGACATGTTATTGGCTACCCATACAACAGTTGGCCATGCCATTAGGATCCTGGTTTGCCACTTTTTATGAGTGGATTTTATAAACTTCACTGATGCGATGCATTAGACATTCTTTATGACTTTTTTTTTGTTGGTAATATTGGGATTTCTAGGAGAAGGCTCACATGTCATGCAAACAGAGATTTTTACTTGGGAGTTTTTAGCATATCATTTTTGTAGAAGTTGTGTAACAGTAGAGCAGCAACTGTGACAATTTTGGATATATGATTCAGTATTTTTTATTTCTTTACCTTTTGTTTTCTTTTATTATAATTATCATTACTTTGTCAATAGCTGATGCTGGTGTCAACTACCAACAAATGCAGCCAGAGTTTCAATGTAGCTTCGTATACTGTTTATTTTGAAGATGAGATTCGTAGAGTGCTGGCTCAATCTATGAATTAAGGTCATGTTTGATATGATGCAATGCGTGCCAGACCACCCAATGGTCACATGTGATTCCCATTTCCCGTGCAAATGCCTTCGAAAAAGCATACTATCAGCGGATTATTATGTTCCATGACTGGTGGATTGGATTTTTTAGAGCTCTTTGCACAGGGAAAAGCCCAACAGTCTTTGCTCCTCCACTAATAAATAGGTTTTTTTTTGATAAAAATATAAAAAAATATAAAAATAATTCTAAATTTATTATATTTATAAAATATTTATTAAAATTTATAAAATATTTATTAAAATATCAGATTTTTATAATTTATAATAAATTTATAAATTTTATATAATTTATAATAAATTTATTATGAATTTATAATAAAATAATTAAAATATTATGATAAAAAAATAAAATTTTAAAAATAGAATGGAAAATCATTTGTCATTTTTCGGTAGTGTTCCCGCCAAGTAACTAAAGCAAAAGAAATAGGTTTCCACTTGGCATTTTAAAGAAGATGCCACGGTACGTTCTGCATGGTGAGTGCTTATCAATTGCTCCCCCCGGTTCTGTATCAGAATAAATAAATAAATAAGTTGAGATTGTGGTTACCTCACTCTCTTTGAAATTAAAAATAAGCTAAAACCAACTAGAATATGCCACTCAAATGAAATGAAGTTCCAATTTTTTTTTTTTATTTTCTTACTTTGAATTCATTTGGAATATATGTTCCAAGCATTTGAATTCAATGGAATGATTTAATTTATTTAGATGATCTTAAATTAAATGCAAATTTAATAGATTTATTATTCTTTCCTTCCTAAATTGATAAATCATAAAAGTTTAATTATTTTTATTATAAATTTAAATGTATTTTTTACTATAATATTAATTTAATGATTATTAATTATAATTTGAGGTAGATAAAAAATAATTTAAATAAAAATATGTTTATCAATTTATTATTTAAATATTATTAATATAAATCTATGTATTTTATTTAGTATAAGACTCGGAACTTTTAGACTCCGGTCATCTAATTCATCGATCTGAAGGCCACCGAAAAACCTCAGTCTTCCATTTTCTGCGTACAGAAAACAAATTCTACGTTAAAAATCACCGAAACAATAAAAAAAAAGAAGCAAGCGAGCTCTCATTCTCATGCATGGAAGTGGCCGCCTAACAACTATTTCTCTCTTTTGCAGCTCCTAAAATTCAGTTTCAGTGTTTTTTCTTTAAATTTAAAACTATAAAAGCACCATGTACATATCCTCTTCTCCTTCTTCTTCACTTCTCGGCAGGTCTCGTTTCGCTTCTAGAATCTCCTCTTCTCTCTCTTCCTTTTCACCTTCTCTCTCTACATCCTCTGCTACTTTCAAGCCGTTCGCTTCTCATTCTCCGTCTTCGGTGTCGTTTTGCGACCAGAAAGATCTTTCTATCAGATTCTCCTCGGCTTTGCAATATTTCCGCTCCTCCTCTGCACCGTGGAGCCATGGAGTTGATTGGCGTTCGCCTATCAGCTTACGCGCTCAGGCGCGGGCCTCCACGCCAGTCATTGAGCGAAAGCTTTCCTCTATTGGTATATATGTATTGAATTTTGGTTTTCTTTGTCGTTATTGTTGTTTACTGTTTGGTTTTCATGAGCAATGATGAAATAAAAAGCTTGAATTGAATTGTATTTGTTGTTTTTGTTATGATCGCACTTTGTTTTACTCTTTCGTTCTTCTGTTTAGAAGAAAATGGTGGAAAATGATAGAATCCAAGTTTCGCCAGTTGTGTTCATTTCATCTGTTGTATATTTCTTTAACTTGTAGCTGCAAATGGAATTATGATGTTTGTTTGGTTATCAGAAATGGTACAGATTCTTATTGGTATATATCATTTAATAAATCCATTCAGCTGCTGAACATCCTTTCAAGGGGATATTGACCAATCTTCCCAAACCTGGAGGTGGAGAGTTTGGAAAATTCTATAGTCTGCCTGCTTTGAGTGATCCCAGAATTGGTATGCACATCCAACTGGTAGACTATTGTGCTTACATTGGAGTGTGTTCAAATCATCATTTTCGTTGGAATGTATGTGGCTATTGTGATAAAGGCTTTCAATCTATTTTAATTGCTTGTCATTTCTATCACTTGCATATGCAGATAGATTGCCTTATTCTATGAGGATACTTTTAGAATCTGCAATACGCAATTGTGATAACTTCCAAGTTACAAAGGAAGATGTTGAGAAAATTATTGACTGGGAAAATACATCACCCAAGCAAGTTGAAATCCCCTTCAAGCCTGCTCGTGTTCTCTTACAGGTTTCCAGCATTGATTCATTGGGAAACCACAAAAAAAAATTATTGATAATGGAAAATTTATTTTTGGAATATATATTCTGCATTTAAAACTTTTGTTTTTTATTGATTAGGATTTTACTGGAGTGCCAGCTGTGGTTGACCTTGCTTGTATGCGTGATGCAATAAAGAATCTTGACAGTGATCCTAAAAGGATCAACCCATTGGTTAGTATTTTATCACCTTTTGTGCTTGCATATAGTTGATTGGAATTGAACCAGCTATTTTATCAGATTGAGTTTTCTAACTATACAAGTTTATAGTACTGCTTCACAGTTGTCTCTTACATTCTAACTTATTCGGTATCAGTTATATTTTGGATTTAAGGGCTTACATAATGTGTTTTAATATATTTGACATCCAGGTTCCAGCAGATCTTGTTGTTGATCATTCAGTTCAGGTAGACGTAGCAAGATCAGAAAATGCACTGCAAGCAAATATGGAATTTGAATTTCAGAGGAACAAAGAAAGATTTGCTTTTCTCAGATGGGGTGCTTCTGCTTTCCAGAACATGCTTGTTGTTCCTCCCGGTTCTGGAATTGTTCACCAGGTAAGGAGCTGCATTGCAGGGCATTTACATCCTATTTTCTATTAGGTTTCTGTCTAGTTTTTAAAGAAGGCTAAGGTGTATGGCAAGTTGCCAGCTTAGTACCAAGAACGGGCTTAATATGGGTGTCTGTATATTTCATCATATGTGCCCTTTAAGTTGCTTATCTCACACTTATTTATAAGTAGGTCTTGTATGAATTTAAGTTCAAATGCACTTTCTTTTGTTTTATATTTATCCTACTTTTTTAAGAATATTTATTAGTTGGTTTGGCATTGAGTACATCTGTTAATGAATTTGTAAGGTTAACCTAGAGTATCTTGGGCGGGTTGTCTTTAACACTGATGGCATCCTCTACCCTGATAGTGTGGTTGGTACTGACTCGCATACTACAATGATCGATGGATTAGGAGTTGCTGGGTGGGGTGTTGGAGGGATTGAAGCAGAAGCGGCAATGCTTGGCCAGGTAAAGTCTCCTTGCACATACATTACTCCTTTTGGACTGCAAGTACCTGTTTGCTGTCAATTATAACGTGAATTTGAGTAGACCTGTGTCTTTCAAGGTATCACATGTTTACATGCCATTTTTGCCATGAAGATTATTATTTTTCTTAAAAAGAAGATTGTTCCTGCAGTCAATGCTGAAATCCCCTATTGTGAACTTTGTATTGTATCTCTTGATGCTAACCATGAAGTATGTCCTTGTCTAATTTCACATTATAATTATAGATGGAGGCAGGGGTGCACAGTTATTACCCAGTGGGGTTTCACACATATATATTCTACTTTTTCCCCTGAGAATTGTACTTAGACCATAATTTTGACCCTTAGTCTAATCAAAAGAAATCAAATTATATATATTTTTCTGGACAACTTTGTATTTGTGGTGAAAATTCAATTCATATATTAGGTTGAGATTATTGGAGCAGAGAGAATTTCTGATTTTTACAGTGTTGCTATTGCACATAAATGCACATCTATTGCAAGCAATAAGCATGCTTGTTCATTTTAAGTGTTTGAGTCTCTCTCTGCTTCTAATAGTTTGATAAATTGCACAGCCTATGAGCATGGTGTTGCCCGGTGTTGTTGGATTTAAATTGTCTGGAAAACTGTGTGATGGTGTAACAGCTACTGACTTGGTTTTAACTGCGACCCAAATGTTGAGGAAGCATGGTGTTGTTGGAAAGTTTGTTGAGTTTTATGGTAAGCCTTGAACAACAGGACTAGAATTTAAATTACTTGAAATTTAAGTCTATTATGTGTGGTGATTAATGAATTTGTATTTGCACATAGGCGATGGTATGGGTGAATTATCATTGGCTGATAGGGCCACTATTGCAAATATGTCCCCTGAATATGGAGCAACCATGGGTTTCTTCCCTGTAGATCATGCTACCTTGCAGTATCTTAAATTAACTGGAAGAAGTGACGAGACTGTGAGACTTTCCTCTTTTTTGCTTTTGTTCTATTTTGGTTTACTTTTTTGGGTGCTAAAAATTTGTTGATTGTGGTGTGACCCATAGTATTTTATGCATATTAGGTGGCAATGATAGAGGCATACTTGCGTGCAAACAATATGTTTTTTGACTACAATGAGGTAATATATTCTCACCTTATTTTATTTCCAAAGAAGTCAAGTCAGTTCTAAGGCAGACAACAATGGAACTCTTTTTTGGAAACAGCCTCAACAAGAGAGGGCATACACATCATACCTGCAATTGGACTTAGCAGATGTTGAGCCGTGTGTTTCAGGACCAAAGAGGTATGCTGTATGAACAATAACTCTGGACACTGGTTTATGATTTATCATTTGGACCTTTGACATACCAAGTAATTGTTCATTTATTCTATTAACAGGCCTCATGATCGAGTTCCTCTGAAAGAAATGAAGACAGACTGGCATTTGTGTCTTGATAGTCGAGTTGGGTTCAAGGTGAGGTGCAACAACCCAGATACTAGGTTGATCATTGATGATATGTCTGTTGCTTGTTTCCTTTTGTATTCTATCTTTTTTGACTTCATTGTTTGCAGTGGTTACATATTTATCAAGTCCAAATTATCATTTTGTGGAACATTTTACTTTTAGATGGATTCACTTGCTATTTCTTTATTAATATCCATCGTATAGGTTACGATGGATGTTGATAAACAATTAGCAAGTTCATCAATCAAAAAAAGTAGGTGATCTACAATTGATGTCTTAATTGGTATATTTTGGACTGGCATGTTTCTTATGGCATATCTGTTTGATTCTATGTTTTGTAGGGCTTTGGTGTACCAAAGGAAGAACAAGATAAAGTGGCAAAATTCTCATTTCACGGACAGCCTGCTGAACTTAAGCATGGCAGTGTTGTCATTGCAGCTATTACAAGCTGTACAAACACTTCAAACCCAAGCGTTATGCTTGGAGCTGGTCTTGTTGCAAAAAAAGCTTGTGAACTTGGTTTGCAGGTTAACTTTGGTGTACAAATATTCTTTTCTGTTCAATATTGCAGCCTTTGAAGATAAATATCTAATTTATGTACAACCAACTTGTAATTGGAAAATAATTTACTTTCACCACTCTTTCGGTATTTGTGGCCTGACATTTGTTTTTGAGCTCTAGGCTCTTGACATGCACTGTTGTGGTGGTTTACCAGGTTAAGCCATGGATTAAAACAAGTCTTGCTCCAGGTTCTGGTGTTGTTACAAAATATTTGTTACAGAGGTATGCCTGAAGTTTCACCTTTTATCTTGGCTGTCTAGTTGTTTCCATAAGTGAGTATTATGTGACTATGGTGGTTGCTTTTGCAGTGGCCTGCAACCCTACTTGAATCAGCAGGGCTTTCAACTTGTTGGTTATGGTTGCACGACTTGTATTGGAAATTCTGGGGAACTTGATGAAACAGTTGCTTCTGCAATTTCAGATAATGGTATGGCGGTCAATTATATTTATAATGTTCTGTGAGTGTTGCACACTTATATTGCAGGAATTGTTTAATTTTGGTTGATGAGGAACTCAAGTTATTTAATCATGTTTCTAAATCTTTTACACCAGCTTTTAACCATTGAAGTAAGCTAAACTTTTTCCCCTGCCCCCACTTTCAGTATGATCTTTTCATTTTGATATCATCATTTGATTTTTGCTCTTACAAACTTGATTAATCTTCTTTCATGTGTTGCCATTGTTCATGTTCTCTTTCCGTTGGATTCTGCATCTCAAAGGGTCTAGACTCTCTTAATTTCATTGAAGAAGTGGCTCTTATTATATATATATTGTGGATTTCTAGTTTAGTTTTTGATGGCTTTGTCAATTATATTGACCCTTGTGCATTTTTTTACTTATCCTTTTCTGTACCAATGTGCTTCTTGATTTATTTTTGCAGACATTATTGCTGCTGCTGTACTATCTGGAAATCGGAACTTTGAAGGCCGTGTTCATCCACTAACAAGAGCAAACTACCTTGCTTCTCCTCCGTTAGTTGTTGTCTATGCACTGGCTGGCACTGTATGTGCAGGGTTTTTAGTGTCACTCTCTGTTCTTTCCCGTGTCCTTTATGATGGAATGTTTTTCAATTTGTCAACATCTTGAACTCTTTTTTAATCACCTGCCCCAGTAATGAGTTCTGCCATTGCCTTTAGGACCTGGGAGAGGATAAATATGAATCTGGAAACTTCAATCTCCATTTCAATGCATTGGTGTTCTGATATTTTTCCACTTGTAGACCAACCATAGAAACAAGTACCTGACCCCTTTATGTGAATTTCAGGTTGACATAGACTTTGAGGAGGAGCCAATTGGAACAGGAAAGGATGGAAAGAATGTATACTTCAAGGATATTTGGCCTACTAATGTAGAAATAGCTGAGGTTATTATCTTAGTTCAAAATACAATTATAGTTGTTTTATTAAAATCAGGACCGTTTAATTACTAGATTAGACTGTACCTAATAGTCTTTGGTGTTACAGGCTGTAAAATTCAATGTGCTGCCAAGCATGTTCAAAAGTACTTATGAGGCAATAACAAAGGGAAACCCAATGTGGAATCAGCTCTCTGTCCCTCCTTCCATACTTTATTCATGGGATCCGAAATCTACTTACATCCATGAGCCACCATATTTCAAGAACATGTCCACAGAACCACCAGGTCCTCATGGAGTGAAGGATGCTTACTGCTTGCTCAGCTTTGGAGACAGCATAACCACAGATCATATCTCACCGGCAGGTGCTATCCACAAAGATAGTCCTGCTGCAAGATATCTGCTTGATCGTGGGGTACAACCCAAGGACTTCAATTCTTATGGTAGCCGTCGGGGCAATGACGAGGTAATGGCAAGAGGCACATTTGCCAATATTCGCCTTGTCAACAAGCTCTTACATGGTGAAGTAGGCCCAAAGACAATCCACATTCCCACAGGAGAGAAGTTCTCTGTGTTTGATGCAGCAATGGTGAGTCTTTGTTGTCAAAACATTGTCCTGTTTCTCATGAGATAGGAACAGTATGCAGAGAATTGTTGCCCGTTCCTTGTTATAAGAATAATGTATTCAATTATAATTACAGAGATACAAGGAAGCTGGGCAGGACACCATTGTCCTAGCAGGAGCAGAGTATGGAAGTGGCAGCTCTCGAGATTGGGCTGCCAAGGGTCCAATGTTGCTGGTGAGTGGGTTATTTTTGATGTATGTACTACTTTGATTTTTGCTCCTGTAATAACAATTATGATCTTTCACATTGATCTTTTGTATCAGGGAGTGAAAGCAGTGATTGCCAAGAGCTTTGAGAGGATTCACCGTAGCAATCTAGTTGGAATGGGAATAATTCCTCTATGTTTCAAGCCTGGTGAGGATGCAGACACATTAGGTTTGAATGGCAATGAGCGCTACACTATTGACCTTCCAGGCAAAATCAGTGAGATAAAACCTGGACAAGATGTTAATGTCACTACTGATACTGGCAAATCTTTCACTTGCACAGTTCGCTTTGACACAGAGGTAGTCTCCTGACGTTCATACCAATTAATAGTATTATAGGCCCATTAAACATTGCAATCTCCTTTTTCATCTTTGTTCAAATTTCTGACTGATGATACTTACTTGTGCAGGTTGAATTGGCATATTTTGATCATGGTGGTATCCTCCATTATGTCATCCGGAGCTTGAGCAAAGAGTAAGAAAACGTGAAGCAGCAGATTCCCCATCCCTGGGGCTGCTTTCATTGTACATCCTCCTCTCTTGCTTCCTGACTTGGATAATGCTGCTGCCCCACATTTGGAAGACTATACCTGTAGTTAGGTCTCAGGACTTTCTGTGCTGTCCTACTTTTGAATAGGATGAGATGTGCTTACATCCCCCTATTTGCTTGATTATATTGTGAAGCATCTCATGTTAAAATTTGTCATTTGAGCTTGTTTTATATGCACGGCGTGAATTTCTTAACGGCTCATGCATAAATATCAAACTTGAGTTGCATGACGGACGTTTTTTCACTCTCCCTCTCTTGAGATAGGAATTTTAGAGATATTCTGATAAATTCTACTGTGGAGCCAGTTACAATTTTTTGACATCGCTCCAATAATTATAATTTTATTAATTAAATATAAACAATTAACACTCCAGCAGCAATTCTGGTATAGAGATTCCTCGGATAATGGGTATCATCCAAACACAGGTAGTTTTTTATATGAAAAAAAATTCACATGAAATAATTCTTTTACGCTTTCATGGACGCTTATTCAAATTTCGATTGTCACTCGCTTTCTCAGCCAAAACCAAAATTTTACAAGACCATATGATACAATCATCAAGAACACAGAAGAGGACATAGGATGTCTTAGATTCTAATTCTTGTTATGCAGGGATTTGCTTGCTCGAGATGCCAAAGCTAATGCCTTGGCATTTGCATTCATCGTCATCCACTGTCTCTCTGCACGACGTTGATGTTGCCTTGCGTTTTTAGCACGTTTTGGTGCAAGGCGTGTGTCTCTTTCCACAAATGCAAGCCTGAATTTTTCAGCCATGGACAACTCAGCGGGGCTTGAAAGAGAGGGAGCCACAGGCTTTGGTGTAAATCCACGTACTGCCCATGTTTTAGAATCAATATCATCTACAATGGGATCATCCAATGCAATATCTGCCAGTGCTTCTGTGGGAACCTCAGTTCCTCTGAAACAAAAGGGTGATGGCCTGGGATTTACTATTATGCGTGGACACTCGGTTGCCAATATTTCCAATGAATCCTTATCAATCTTAGGCTGGAAAGGAAAATGAAATTACTAGGTCAGTTTTCTGAGGAGACATTGCATTATGGCCAATGAAATAATATCACAAAGCAAGCCAAGTATGACAGCAAAACATTATAATTCTGTCTGCAATAATAAGAGAGTTTCTTGCTTTCTTTCAAATATCAAGACATATTTAGCCATGTATATGATACAGTTTAGGCTCTAAAGTCTGAACCACACTAGTGCACAGCAAATTAGAGTGATGTGCTTGAGTTGATGTTGGCCACACAGCCAGTACCAAAGTGCCCAAATGAGTTTTTCTTTGCAGATGTAGAAATAAAACCTTCATATACACATACACAAACAAATGATGCCAAAAAACATACCACAAATCAGCAAGGTTGCACAAGAGAGTTGTGAGAGTGTACAATTCCATACCCATACAAGCCATCGAAGGAATTCTGCACCATGACCAATTTCAGCAGTGTCCAGTTCCTCCCACGAATCTCCCCCCATATCATTCAGCTTTGGTTTTAATATGCATAGGCAGTTACGAGCAGTATGATCACTCCTTGGGCACCCTCTGCAACATTAACTTTGGTTCAAGCCTGTTATTAAGTTTGTATCCCCAGTCAAAACCTCATATGCTGGGACCATAATTGCAGTTGTAATATAGAAGGCAAGATGATGCATAGGAACTCCTATGATTTCAATAAACTACATCTTTGGGGAGAATTTCAATGTTCTGCAAACATCTGAAACTTAAGGCCTCCCATGCAAAATGAACTTGAGGTGACAGAATTTTGATGGTAAAATTTACAATTATTATAGATCACTCCCCTTTGTTTAACTCGCAGGAATCTCATTAGTTCTCACTTAACAAGTTTCCCACTTTATACTTCAGGGACAAGACAAATTCATGGCCAGTCAGAGTTAAAAAAAAAAGAGATATCATGGGTGGAGGAGATAATGTGAAGATTAACATGTATAATTAAACAGCAGACCATATGCAAAACCTCCAAGGCCAAAAATAATGCTAATAGAGAATATTATACTTCAAGATGATGTGCTTTAAAAAGAGAGTTTACCCGCATCTCAATGTCTGCAATGACTTGCAATGCCGGATGAGTTCAGAAACACCACCAGCAGTAATTTTGCTGCATCGGCTGCAAACAAATGGTATCGAAATGATTGAAAGTTTTTAGGGAGAAAATGAAAGTTTAATTGGGCAGCAGATTTGCAATTAACTTGCAACTGCTCAAGTGAGTTAAGCGAATGATTTGACTGGAATAATGAAAGAAATACATAAACAAATGTACTAATCATTTCATATTTTATGGAGGTCCAACAACATTAGAGAGGATACAATGTTCTTCAAGTAGATAAATAAATCCAGGAACCCAGCATCATTCTAGAATCCACAAATCTATAAGCATAGGTCAACCGTCTTTTATCTCACATATATCAATGTAATTCTATTTGTTGCCATTCAATTCATGCATTGAGCTGTCAGACTTTTCTTTTCTTTTCAAGTACGTTGCAATAGATATGGTGCTTGTATTATAACATCAGAAAACGCGTTCCCTCTCTACTGGCCATTAGTTGGCAGTTGAATCAAAAGCCACAAGCTTACCAATATCAATGTAATGCAAGTAATATTACCTCTAGTCACTTATTTCCATAGTTTATCCACATGGAAAATTATTTACCTCTTTCTTATGGATTTGGTAGCATTGCAAAGATGCAATAGAGACATGTACCTTACTTTTCACCAGCAAAGATGCATCGCTAACTCATCACTTACTAGCCTCATCATAAAACTTAAAATTTACATACCTTATATCCACAGCTCGAAGAAATTTGCAGATTTCAGCAACTTTCGTCAAACCAGAATCAGAGACATCAGAACCAGAAAGGTCAAGAGTTTCCCATGAACTATCAGCCAAAGAAATGATGACATCATCATTTAGTAACTTTCTTCTCCTGGAAATTGCTGCAATTGCCATCTGCCACGAAGCTTAGAATGTTAGGCTAATGAGTTGAAGATCAACAAATTCTTAACAGTAATGTTATACAAAAATAGTTCTACAAACGACTGCTTCATATTGCACTTAAACATAGACAATCCCCAAGATTGCAAACAATTCATGATGGTTGAAGCAGAACATATTTGGGGGCAAGATACTGTTCTTTCTAAGATCATTCAGTTCAAGGGTCCTTAGTTCTCAAAACTTAAAATTTATATAAATTTTTGAGGCTGCAAGACCTTCACAATTCTAGGCTTTAAGAACGGTTTTTTCTTCTTATTTGTTTTTAGTATAAAAGGAATCCAACATAGCAAGTATGTATACATATTAATTTTAGGAAAAAAATAAATAATAGAGAGGGCCATGAAACATGGATACAAGCGAAATAGGGAAATAAATTAAAAAAAAAAAGGAGTGATTTGTCTAATGTGTTATTGGAGTTGGTAATCTTGCAAATGCTTAAAAAGAATTTTCCTCAAGTGCAATGCTCCACAGGCGCAACAATACATATCCACATCATAAGGTGATGGTACTACCAAAATAAGAACAACTTGCATATTATACAACCAGCACCTTAATGCACATATGATATAAGCTCGCATCAAATGTATAAACTCTTGCCTACACTAAATCCTAAAAGATCTCACCATACCCCTTAACATAAGAGTTTCTTTTAAGTTACTGAGAAAAAGGATAAGCTACGTGTTGCTGAATGCTGCCATCTCTCTCCCTTTAACCTAATTCTCAAACTATTCTAGTAAACGAAAAAAACATCCAATGCAAGTAAATATTCAAAATTATGAGTGTAAATATTAGAGCATAAACGCTAGAATGAATATCAAGTATAGCAGTGTTAGTGCCTTAGGGTCTCTTTTCTAGAGGGTCACCACTCTTCCTCCTAAAGCACTAACACGTCCAACCAAACAGTAGTTTTCTGCCCATCCTTGACATAAAGGTTGAGCTAATCTTCTGTATAAGATACCAAAATCTGCAAATCCCAGCTTCTTAAGCAAAAATCATCGCAAGAGTGCTCAGAATAAAAAATCAATAAGCACGTCATTTAACCATACCAAGAAAACGAAGAAAAAGTTGCATTTCAAATTAAGCAAGAACTCAGACCTTAATTTGAGCTGGAAAACTTATAGCAATTTCACCCAAGTCTGCAATTATATCCTCCAAATGCTTGCCAACAACTCCAAGACATAAACTCACTAAGTGTGGAGGTTCCTTCTTCTCACGAGTCAATCCTATAAGAGAAAAACCCCAAGAAGTAAATTCAAATTAGCACCTATAAAGATCATAACCTTTTTAAAATTACGAACCCAAATTCAACTTTTAATTAGAAAGTTCTAAAATCCCAAATTGGGTGAAATAGAAACCAAAACCTCAAACGAGAAACATATGAAAGATGAAGAGATGCTTACTGTAGGATTGAAAAGTAGGAGTAATAAAGTGGGAAGGTTTGCTACTAGAATTGAGACTCAAATCAAGTTTCTTCAATGAGATTGTTACTTTCTCTGCAGCTTTGCCTTTTTCCATCAGAATTCAGAAAGATGCCCAAATTTTCAGAGGAACATGCAGAATAAAAAAGAGACACAGAGAGGAAATGGTTACAAGAAGAAACCGACGTTAAAAGACTAAACGACGTATTCTGCAGGCATATGTTGTTAAAGAGTAAATCCGGTTTCGACACACAGTCGTTTGATATGATCTATACACGTCTTGTCGTTTTACAATATTTATTAGTTATCAAGTTTATGTCATAATTGCTCATAGCTGATAGCATAATCATAATAAATCATATAATTAAATCTATAAATGATTGGATATTACTCCTCTGTTCTATTAAGCTTGTCACTTTTACAAAAATATATATATATATATATATATTATCTATTTTAAATTATTATTTTATATAATAAAAAAATTAATTAATTTCTTAATTATATAATTATTATTAATTAATTAATAAAAGTACAGCATTAATAAATTAATAGATTATAATTTAATCAATTTAAGATAGTTTTATATAATATTTATAATATTTAATAAAATTTTTAATAAATATATGTGACAATGGATAGATTAAAATTTTAAATATTATTTAGATTGCTCTGATGAATATTAAAAGATAGTCGAAGAATATCACTTTAATCACATATATTTAAACTTCTAAATTTAAAAATGGTTGGTTGATTTGGTAATTTGAATTTTGTTCGCTCCAAGTAAGGCCGGCAAATCTATTCAAGTTTTTGAATTTCACTTTCTCCATAGCATACAAAGGAGGAGGAGAGGAACGACAGCGTTTTTGGATCTATGGTGAAGGGAGTACAGGGAGGGGCCCAAAATCTACCGGCCGATCTGTGTCAGGTGATCGATCAGCTGGAACGGCACTGCTTAGCCTCCGATGGATCTCTCATCTCCAAATCCGCCTACTACGACCTCCAAATCGTACTCTCTATCCTCTAAATTTCATTTGTAGCTTATAGTTTTCTCCATTCTCTGTTTGGTTGCCAAGAAATTTTTTTAATTCAATAGTCATTGTTGTGAAAATTTTGAGTGGATATTGATGCAGGCAAGAGAGGAGATGTCCAGAGAGAGACTTCGCTACTTAGAAGCTATGGTAGTGATCTCTAGTTATAGTTGCTACGAAATTAGGGTTTGAATTTTGGTGTTAATTGACGCTTTTGATAAATTTGTTATTGTTTATGTGCTTTATAGTATTTGATTTTCAATAGAAGTAATTACATTTCTTTTGGAAATGACGAAAAATTTTGAGCTTTTTTTTATGGTGGATTATTAATGTATAGGCTATTTACTGCGAAGCAATTGCTATGGTTGAAGAGTATCAGCATGCTGTTTCAGTGGCTAATCTTGGTGGCATTCGCGATATCCAAGGGTTATATACACAACTTACCTTGAAGAACTCTCCTCAGGTCTTCTGATTTTTCTAGGTTTACTATGGACAATAATTTATAACTGAAAGAAAAGGCAATAAGGGAAAAGCTAAAAAACAAGTGGGTTTACTTATACTCGAGAAGTTTCTATTATTTTTTATCATTATGACCAAAGACACTCAGATATGCTTCTTCTCATTCAGAAAACTTTTGAACCGTGAATGTGGTTATATGTGTGTTAGAATTGCAATGTAGTTAAAACTGCCTAGGAGAAACTACTATGAGAGGTGCTTGCTGCTGTTATTATTTTTTGCAATTGGTTATTCGGGAACTTTATATGGCTTAATATGGGATGGTATATCAATTTTAGTAGCATTTATTGTTAATTCTAATAATCAATGGATGAACTTAGTAGGAGGTTCTGACTGAATCCTTTAAATGCATAGGTTTATGAGACTCTAGAGCATCGGTTGGTTGTTGCTGAAGCAGCTCAGAAGTTGAGGCTTCCTCTTATATCAAAAGATGGTGAAATCCATGAGGAGGAAATTGAAAAATGGAGTATAATGTCACGAAGCTCACTTGATAGTACGAGTACCAGCATGACAATCAGCTCTAGCTCTAATTCAATGAGCTATGCAAATAGTTCTGCAAACAGTACTTCTGGTGTAACTAATAGTGCTGTTGATCCATCAGAACCTGGAGTTGGTGGTGTCCCCAATCGTTTTCTTGGTATAACACCTACTTATTTATGGCAAACTCAGCTGCAACAAATGCCATTAACAATGGTATGTTTGCATTACCCTGTCTGACACAAACTGCATATATTTTCTGTTAAGATGTTTCTAGCAAATTCTTTTATAGCTTTTTCTTCTTCTGGTATTAGCACAATGATATTTGTGTGCAATTGTAGGACATGACAGAATATCAGATGTCCCTTTCCCACGAGATTGAAGCTCGTTTGAAGGATAAATGCAACAAGTTAGCTGATGCTTTTGTTGATGATATCGGTAGGTCCCATGTATTGCTGGACATCTCTACTTCCCACCACCCCTCTCTCTCTCTCTTACAAAACTCGTTTGGTTTCCTCGTTTTTTTTTTTTTTGCAATATTCTATTTTCAGACTAGTAATTGTTTATCTACGGTTATTTTCTGGGAAGAAGTTTCCCTTGCAAACTGTGTGAAAAATAAGCTTTTTAGCTCAATCTGTGCATCAATACCTTGACCTAGGTATTTGCTAATATATTAATTAATTAAAAAAAAGATGGATAAATTTGGATTACATTTTATTTGGAAGATGGATGGGAGGACTACATAAAAATGAAGTATTAGTTATAATGGACTGAACTTTATTTGATGAGCAAATGTGTAATTTGCAATGGTATATGTGCATAGAATAGTAAATGAATTAATTTGCCTATATTGTGTTGCTGCAGACTCTTCATCTGCCAGTCAAAATTCAATTGCTCGCCTTCCAGAGAGGTTTGGACAGTTCTTTCTTGTTGTTAGCCTGTTAAAAATGCGCATTTTTTTTCAACAATAGAATGCATATTAAACATAAGAAATTAAGGGGTTTTGTCCTAAAATATCTTTTGCTTTATCAGGGTTAAGTTGATAATTGAAGAAATTGAAAGGGAAGAATCTGCTTTGCGCGAGGATTTATATTCTGCTGATAGAAAGTTTGCTGAATACTACAATGTACGAGGATAGAGTTGTAGTCGTTTCTGTATAGTTTGTTTTATCTCTTGTTTGGAATGTAAACCATAAAGTGGTGTGATATGTTGTTTTGCTCTTCTATGATATAATTTGTATACTATCTTTAGTAACTTGTATATTGATTTCTTTTTGAAAAGGTCTTAGAGCAGATACTATTAATGCTCATTAAGCTTGTTAGAGATTTGAAGTTGCAGCATCAACATAAATATGTAAGCCTTCTACTCTGAGAAATTTAAAACAGTTATGGATTTTTTTGGTGGTTAAAATTGAGATTGCATTGAGTAGTGTCATTAAATTTGCTTGCTTTATAATGTCTTTTTCCTCTTCCTACATGGATAGACACTTGAGCCTATTTGTCCAAATGCCTTGTAGGATGAATTGCAAAAGACTTGGCTGTGTAAAAGATGTGAGACCATGAGTGCGAAACTAAGGTTTGTTGTACTGCGTTGTGCAATATATGATCTCTTATCTCACTTCAAGAAAAAGTATTCAAAATATATGCATAATGACTAGCAAAAATCAATTGTTATTTCTTTTCATTTTTTGAGTCATATTTGCAATTTCCAAGATGAAAAGCCATTGCGCTTTATTCCATAACTTGTGTAATTTGCTTTCTCAGGGTTCTAGAGCATGTTCTCCTGCTTGAAACTTATACTCAGGAGTCCATACCAGCCCTCCATAAAATCAGGTACTTGATGGTGCAACTTTTAACTTTTATTTGGTTTGTTTATTCAATTTTGGAGGTAACGGGGCATCTTATTTTTGTTTCAGGAAGTATCTTGTCGAGGCTACAGAAGAAGCTTCTATAGCATACAATAAAGCGGTTTGTTTCTTCACCTCTGTTTAGCTTTTACTGTAGAATTTCTAGAGATTCTCTTCATCGTTGCTTGTCTTTTGATGTGTGCTTGACAAAGGCTTCTTGGTCTGCCTGTATTTTAAAGAATTAGCCTATGGAGTTATTTTAATTACTTCTAAAATTCCCTTCTTCTACATTTGGGATCCAACGTGATTGTTATTGTGAGTTTAGGCTTTTGACATGTGAGGTTCTGCATCATCTTAAAAGTGCATACACATTGACTATAGTGATATATCCTAGTTTTGTTTCTTACTATTAGTACTGTTTTCATTATCAATTATGGTTTAAGTACTTGCTAGGTTACACGCCTTCGTGAATATCAAGGTGTGGATCCTCATTTTGATACAATTGCAAGACAATACCATGATATTGTAAAGGTAAAACACCAGTAACCAGTTTGCATACTATCTTTTGGTCTCTTAATTCCTTTGGAAGCTCTAAACCTCTGCTAACATCACCAATATTACAGAAATTGGAAAATATGCAATGGACAATCCATCAAGTCGAAATGGACCTGAATCGGCTGCCAGATCATCAAAGCACATAATGAAGTATTTGCATAATTTAAAGGTTCACGCAATTTGTTGTATTGTAGCTCAAGTGTCCACTCCAATGATTTCTTAACCAGCTCTCTTGCAAGTAATTTTTGCTCAGTGAGTATCATTACCAGCATGTTGCTTATCATGTATAGATAAATATAGCAATGGAAATTTATTATTTTGAAATTTCTGCACTTTCTAAAGAATATTGTTTTGCCTTTCTCCTCTAGGTCGTGTGTTAATGTAATCTAGTAAAGTTGCTTATATGGACTTGGGCACTAACAGTAACTGGTAATGATATTATTCTTTTAAAATTTGTTGGAGGGCCGATGGGCTTTTTTGTTTTGTTATTGTAAATTCAGGTTTTGATTTTGATTTACTGGAAATTATCTTTGTTTGAATGAGCGATTGACATCGTCATTTGAATTTCTAATGCATGTTTGAGGTTTTCAATGGATAAACATGTTTGGAGCAATATTTTCAAACTACTTAGTTGATTGCTAATTTTCCATTGAAGAATATAATTACTAAATCAAACAAGAAGATTCTAATCTAATGTTGATGTAAAATCCATTATTATCAAACAAGTAGACTAAGATTAGATAATTTTCACTTTCTTTTTATTAGCTTTTAACTTTTTATTACCAAATGGTGTTTTGCTTAGTTTATAAACTGATAAATTATTAAATTTAAGTTGATTTGTTTATTTAAATAATTTTAAAAAAAATAAGTTAGAATATAAATTAGTTTGATTAAATAATTTATTGTATTTTTAATTTGATTAAGTAATTTATTGTATTTGCTTTATTTATTTTAGTAAATATTTTTAATAATATAATTTCATATTTTTTTTAGTCATCTTAATAATAAATGTGTTATAAATTATTTTTTTTAGTGATAATTTTAGGTGTTTATTAAATATTTATGTAATTATTTAAAATAAAAATATAACTATTTAAAATTTTAAATATTTATAAAGTTATATTAACCTATAAATTAAGCGAAACAATCCTCTGCATCAGCATGAATACGAGATATATAAGAATCTAAGAATAAACAATGGATGGTATTTATTGAAAGGCCAATTTCCGGTCAAATTCTTTCGTACAATGGATTGGAAACTAAAATCACAGTTGAAAATACAAACAACCTTAAAATATATATTTAAAAAATAATTTTAATTAATGTTATAATTTATCAACAGGCAAAATATAAAATAACATTATTATTATTTTTTTAATTTTTATTAGAAGAAAATATCAATTTGGATGGACCCTATTTATTTGCATGTTTTATTTCTGGATTGTTCCTTCAACAGCTAATATAAGAAGAACCCTATTTTGTGGGTTCCACTTGCAAACCTCAAGTTGAAATTCCAGGCTGGGGCCTTCGGTGCGTCCATTGAACGCGTGAACCGCGCAAATTCATTTAACATTATCAGCACTTCAGCTTAATCTTAACCATCCATTATCTTCCTTCATTAATCCCAACCGTACACCCGTAATAAAAAACCGACCCAACCTCTCCTTCTCCTTCTATAAATAGCCTCTCAACTCTCTTCTCCTCATTAACGTTTCAATTAAGAAAACTGCAAAGCTCATCAAAATATCTGTGTTTCTTCTAAGGTAAGGTTTCTTTGATTTTGATCTTTTAATGTATATATATTTACATAATTTTTTAGATTAGGGTTTCATTGTATTTGTCGGTTTGATTGTATGTGCTGTTCTGGTGCAGTGATTTTGTCAGTTTTCGTTAAGCAAAGTACATGGTTGATCTAGAAATTCAGATTCCTACAGCTTTTGATCCGTTCGCTGAGGCAAAAGATTCAGGTGCTCCTGGAGCAAAAGAATATGTTCATATTCGTATTCAGCAAAGAAATGGAAGGAAAAGCCTGACAACAGTTCAAGGGCTTCCTAAAGAATTCAGTCTTGAGAAAATCCTCAAAGCTCTCAAGAAAGAATTTTGTTGCAATGGTAATGTTGTTCAAGACAAAGAGCTTGGTAAAGTAATCCAGCTTCAAGGAGATCAGCGCAAGAACGTCCAGACTTTTCTTGTTAATGCCAATCTTGTGAAGAAGGATCAGATCAAGATTCATGGTTTTTAGACCTTCTTTGTTGATTGCTGTATTGGTCTTTATGTTATGATCTAAAAGAGTATCAATAGTATGTTATTATTAAAGTTTGGCTGGTTTGTTTTTCTTAAATGGGACTTTGTACTGCTGAATTTTGGATTATAAATATAAAGAATGTTATTAATTTTAATGATGATTGCTCCACTCTTATCCTTCCTTGTTTAATTGTTTAATTAGCGCAAATTTGAGGAGTTGGTGCAGAACATGAAGATGCTTGAGTATTTAGATTTCAAGAATATGTCTGTAATTTTATTTGTGAGATCAATTGTATATCAAGAATTGTTGCTTGGTTCTGTTCTTATATTTGCCAACAATTGTTGATTACTCAAGGATGATTGTTTGATAATATAAATTTTATGCAAGTGCTGGTTCAAATTGCTTTTGATATTTATATTTAAAGATAGTGTAATGGTATATAACTATTTATTTTTTCTTTGTTTCATAGCTCTATAGTTTTGCTTTGGCTGGAAAATACATGCATAATCGATTCTCCCTTCTTTATTATAATATTAAACACCTTCCTTTTTCTTTAACCCTTCAATATTTTGAGGGCAAATTTGGTTAACAATTAATTAAATTTGGAATATTTTGAGGGCAAATTTGGTTTTAACAATTAATTAAATTTGGTGGTTAGTATATTTGGTTTTGTTACAATCACTGCAGTAGTTAGCTTTAGCTAGTTCTAAAGAATAAATAAATGGTTTTTCAAACAAAAATGAAATACCATTTATTGCTATAATCGAAGTTAAATATGGTGAATATTCACTTATTTGATATGTTACTGTTCATTACTTCATTTATGGTGATCGGTCATTAAATATTAAGAGTTGATTGATTATCTGTGATAGAACTAGAATTTTACTCAGTATAGTTAAAGTACACACATCTAACTGAAAATTTAAATATTACAGTTGCTTTCAATGAGCGGTACAGGTTTCATTCTTTTTTTCCTTTTGGGTGTGTGGAAGGAACACAACTTGCTAATAAAGTTGCAACCGAACATCAATTTTGCTCAATAATTAACAAAAGGACCACATATTCACATTTCTTATGTTTTAACTCAAAGAAACAGTACAAAAAGACAGGCTCACAGTTTCTAAGGAAAAATTTTATATTTCAATAAGTTTGGAAGTATCCTCAGAGAGCAAAAAACATCTATAGAAATGGCTTCAGATTCTCTACATTCCTCTTTATCAACATCCACTTTTGTACTTGTAAAAGACTGACTTGTGCAGAAACAATAACAAGTCTTTTACATCTAAAAGAGCCTGCCTTGGTGCTGGTTTCCAGTTCTCATCATTGCACAGAACTCGTCATAGTTGATCCTACCATCCTGTAAGGACCAGAAGTAGTTAGCAATATAATGCAAGATCTCTAGGAAAAATAAGACTACTGATTGCAAGCAGAAAAGTAACTTACATTATCTGTGTCAACTTCAGATATTATTTCTTTGATCGTTGCGTCATCGCCCATTCCAAAGTCTTTCATAGCTGTTTCTAGCTCATCTGTTGTGATGAACCTGCAAAGACATCAAAACTTCAATTTGAAAAACTCTATTCGGTTACTTCTAAGCTGCACCAAATTATGCAGTTCCAAAATCTCATCATCTCGGCGGAAATAACAACAAAAAATGCATTGCTCAGGTTTATCACGCTTCTTCTGATAAGTAATAATAGACTTACCCACTATTATCCTTGTCAAAGTATTGGAAGGCTTTGTAAAGATGTTCGTCTCTTTCTAGCCTGTGCCTATGCATTGTAGCAGTGATAAATTCAATATGGTCTATTGTCCCATTACCATCAACATCAGCCTGAAATAAAGAATAGCCAAAATATTTCAGCTTGGTACAACTGCGATTAGAAATAAATTTGGGAATTATATAATCAGTAACATCTTACAGCCTCCATAAGCTGCTTCACTTCAGCTTCTGTTAATTTAGATCCAAGTCGAGCCAATCCTGCCTTTAGTTCTTCATAGGTGATTGTGCCACTATTGTCGGTGTCGATGTTTGCAAACATTGATTTCAGTCCTTGGATTTCATCAGTAGAAAGATCTTGTGCAATGACCTATAAAAAAAACACAGTTGAAAGCGTGTACCAGTCAATTCCATTCCACAAATCTCATGATTGATCCCCTTTTTCTAATTCCTTAACTTACTTTGAGTGCCATTTTCTTCAGCTTGTTCATTGCTCTAAATTGCTTCATTCTTGAAAGGACTGCACTGTCTATTGGCTTGTCTGATGCTTCTCCACCTTCCTTCAGCCATGGATGTTCTGGAAATGTCAAACTTTACTTAGAAACCTCATATAAGTCATAGCCACAAAAGGAATATCCAAATTCTGAATACCACATGAAACCTAAGAACAAAAATTGCAAAAAATTCTAACTAGATGGACACTTGCACGATAAAGAATAAAGGTCGATTATTTTCGGAATTCTGTACCTAGAACTTGAGCAGAAGTGATTCTTTTCTTTGGGTCCTGTGTCAGCATCTTGCGAACCAAGTCCTTGGCACTGTTTGATATCGATGGCCATGGTTGACTATCAAAGTCAATATCTCCTTGTAGAATGGCATCAAATATGCCCTTCTCCGTTTCTGCAAAGCATTTTTTCAATTATCTGATGAATATTATTTAATCACTGAAAGAATTCGTCGATGGTCAGAAATCATGTCTAACACAGTGTAATGAAAATAAAATAATATATATAGGTTGTTAATAATTGACAAATGTTCAGGTCTATTTCTTTACCTGCCCAGAAAGGAGGAACACCACTAAGCAAGATATAAAGTATGACTCCTGCACTCCAGATATCAATTTCCTTCCCGTATCTGCGTCGCAGTACTTCAGGAGCAACATAGTATGCACTTCCAACTATATCCCGATATACCTTTCCTGCGGAGTACCATAAATTGGTGATACATTTTATTCGCAACTATGATAAATGAGCAATTCATATGCTGTGTGGAAAACTCCAGCTAGTAACCAACTCAATATTCTGTCAAAGCTAACACCATTTTTCTTTTCAAAATTAGGGCAATGCAAAGAACTTTGTTTAAATATCAATGATGTTATCATTGATAAGATAAGGAATACTAAGGGAATATCGGCAAACTAGGTCTACTCTTTTATATAGTCTCCCGATACCTAGCTTGACCATCAGAGAGAAGGAATGCCTTCGTAGGAATAAATATCCCAAAATAAGGTAGCGAGTTGCAAGATCATATCTCAGAGATAAGTACACAATGCAATACACATCCAAATTTAGAAGTTACTTGTTTAGTTTCACTATAGAGTGACACCATATAATGTAGAAAACTGAATGCACTAACGTGTATATAATACTGAAAGCCATTTATACCAAAATGTTGGAAGATCACTGGAATTAAAAATGAACCATGCTACAGAAATCATGTGAATGCATTGACATTTATAGTCTTCTTTTAGCAAAGTCCAAAAAAGACTAGGTCCCATCAATTATTAGAATTGCACACCAGAGAAATGCAATCCAGCTAACTTATACACCAATGGTCAAAATAGTTTCTAAGTTTTAGCTAAATTGTCGACTAAATCATTGAGTTTACAACAGCAATCAGATAAAAAAGAGCCAATTTTTTCAGGCAAGAAACATATGGATAATTTACATAAAATTGTTTCATCCTATGTTAACATTCATCCACTTAAGAAAAACATAATTTCCTAATTCTAGCAAGTGTATCCATACAAAGCAAAATAAATGAACTAATAAAAGAGAATATACCTTCGTCAATGAATACTGAAAGCCCAAAATCTGTTGTCTTCAGAAGGGCATTCTGATCCTTACTAGACAGCAAGAAATTCTCAGGCTTAAGATCCCTATGCATCACACCCATAAAATGACAGGCATGGACAACATTCACAATCGCCCTGCATATAGTAGCAGCTTCCTTCTCACTATAGTGGCCCTTAGCAATAATCCTATCAAACAACTCACCACCCGCACAGAGTTCCATCACAAGATGCACGGATTGTTTATCCTCATAAGCACCTTTAAACTCAACAATATTAGGTTGCCCACTCAAATGCTGCATAATGTGAATCTCCCTCTTCATATCGTCCCTATCATTCTTGGTAACCAGCTTTCTCTTTGAAATTGACTTGCAGGCATATTGCCTGCCAGTTGAATTCTCAGTACAAAGATAAGTTACACCAAATTGACCTCTACCCAATTCCTTCCCAATTGTATAATTTAATCTCACATCCTCATATGGTTTTTCAAGAATTGTGTCCGGTTTTTGGACTGGTTTTGGGCTTGGGGCTGGAACAGCAGGCTTTCTTGGGATTTGTACAGGTTGCTGAGAGGGGAATTGATAGGCTGGTTGGGCCGGGGATCTAGATTGATAGGTAACAGGTTCTTGAGGTTTTTGATGATGGTGCATCCTAGCACCACCATTATAGTGCTGTGCCGGAGACTTTTTGCCTTTGCTAAAACAGTGACCCATTTCTTATTATAGCCTAATTTCACAATTATACAAAAAGAAGATTCAGATACCCAGATCAGGAAACAGGAATATGATACTAAATTTTCAAAAGAAAGACAATTGATTTCAAAAATTCACTGATAAAATAGAATCAAAACCAAAATCTGAAAAAAGAAGAAAAAATCCAAAAAGTACCAGATAAAAATATAGTTAATTTTCACAAAAAGAAACCAGATTTCTGATTGTGGATCAGAACTTCAGGGATGAGATATAAGAAGATACTCGAGGAAGATATATATTAACAAAAAGAAATAAAACCCAGATGAGAATTTGGACTGAATAAAACTGAGAAGAAATATAAAGATACCAGCTTGGGCAGGCTGTAGCCAAAGCAGATCAGAGTTATTGGCTTTTGGTGCTGATGGGTTATATTAGAGATCAGAAAAATCTAACAGAGAGGATTAAAAGAAAAAGAAAAAAAAAAGGACTTGGTCAACTGTGGGACTGAGTTCAGCAATTCACATAGTTTCTTAAGAGAGGTAAGATATTCCAAAGCAAGAGAGCTGAAAAAGACTCTTACCCAATTAACTTGTGCCTCCTCTCTCCCCCAACATTATTCATATGCTTCATGGGGAGAGGTTTCTTCCCTTTGATTTATAAATTCAAATTTATATAAATTTATAAACTTTCATAAATTTATGAACTTTAATCATCAACAGTTAATATATATATATATATATATAGGTTCATTCATGGGAATGTGACTTTCAGTCCATTGGTGATGGATTCCCTCATGATCTGGCCAACCCAATAATTTTTATTTTGAGAACATTTTTTATAAAAGAAACACAGAAAAATTTATTTTAAGTATCACACATATTAGGTTCCTTTTTTGTCATATATATTATTTCTTAAAAGAAAATCAATAATAAGTTATGTTGTTGTATTATGATACGATGTCTTTTAAACTTTTAAAATTTAACTTAATTAGCATATCATAATAAAATTATAAGATATGTCTGAATATTATTTTATGTATATATATAATTTCTTTAAATAAAAAGCATCATACATATCGGTTGATCTATAAGTTTATAGTAATATTTTGATTTCTTTAATTTTGGTAAAAGTTAATATAAGAATTTTACTTAGTCCAATTGTTTAAAGACTTAAATCAATTAAGAACTTACGCAATTAATTGTAATTTATCAAATATGAAATTTCTAAATTCACCGTTGTTTCATATTTTATAATATAATTTTTTATAATTGTATGATTTTATATTTTAAAAATATTTAAAATAAAATTTCAAAATACTAAATATATAATAATAAATAATTTTTTATCTTCATAATATATTAAAATTTTAAAATATTATTAAATTAAATAAAATATTTTTATTTAACCATATTATATTATATTTTTTTAAATATCAAAATTATTATTTTTAGTACCTTTTATATAATAGCATACCATATTACACGTTATTAAATCATCTATTAGTCGTCCAAACAAAGTCTTTGTGCCTGAAATTCAAGTCACGACTCAAAACAACAGGTAAATCTTGAAAATTGGGATAATTGTAGGACAGGGGTTGGGTCCCAAACTGATACAAAATTCAGAGTACACGTGGCAAAGGGCAACGTGCAATCTTGAATAAAGCTTCTATTAATTAACGCGGCTTTGATATGGTAAGAGTACATGTTTGTTTTTGAAAAAAGTCAGTTTCTAAGAAAGTGCTCTTATAAATTTAAATAACTTTATTATACAAAATAGAAAAAATAAAATTATTTATATATTTATATCTTTAGCTCATTATTATTATTTGTTTATTTATTTATTTATTGGCAATCCTTTCTGTTAACAAAATTCCAGGAAAAAAAAAAGAGAGAAAAGGTGATGTTTTAATGATTTTCTTTTTTGTACTTTTTCTGAAAGCACAACAATATTGCTTGCAAGTTTTAAGTGTTATTTTGATTGCTTGTATTTCAAGTATATCTGAATAAAACTGAAAATTTTAAATATTTAAATTTAAATGAAATTATATTAATAAAAAAATTTAATTTTGAATTTTTTTTAGTAAGACATAAAAATTCTAATTTTATCTTTTTAATTAATATATTTTTTATGAGAATATCTTATTCGGTAAAAGTATTTTTAACCTACTAGATCATATATATACAAATTGTTCATATAATTTATATTCTAAGGAATAACAAATAAATATATTTACTTGTACTTTAGCATTTTAAAAAATAAATAAACATGAGTTTCAAGATTAATTGTTCTTGTGATTTCCACACCATATGAACAAAGCTTTCTTTACATATAATAATCGATTCCAGTATCTTTAATTATTCGTTAATTATTGTTTTAAGCAAAGTCGTTAAAAAAAAAAAGAAGGAAAAGACAAGAACAGCCGCTTGTATCTCTAGCTTTTATTAAAAATGCCTTATCTTTATAGCACTTGAAATCGGATGCCATTTATGAGAAAACAGTTGTTTCTTTTAAAATATGTAGTATTAGTTATTACTTCACTCAATCGATTTTATCATTTAAATCAATTTATCTTCGTTATATTGGAAATAATTTTTAGTTTTAACCAATATGATATCAGGTTATAATTTTCATTTTTTTTTATCATTCATGAGGAGATTTGTAGTCGAATAGAAACTACACAAATGAGACTTCTTCTAATCTTCTAATACTCTCACAAATTGATAAAAACTTGCCACTCTTCACAGCTTTAAAGGGGAAACCGTAATAAGATTAATCTAATCAGCTATAATTTTCAATTTTCAAATACTTGATGCAATTCATAAACAAATCCTATAACACAATTGTTCGTACTTTATTTTAAGGTTAAATGTGAACGAACCCACCACTAACCAACCCATATTCCCACTCCCAACGACATAAATAGTGTATCAGCAGAATTTGTTGGTAAAATACCTCCAACTATCATTATCACTTGTCTTTTTTTTTTTTTTTTCTTTTTTCAAGTCGGCCAACCTACTCTCTATTGCAGACATTAACCACCCAACTTGGACACTAGTCAGAAAAGTTGGTTTGCTACTTGATAGCACTCACGTTTGGTTGTCAAGTATTCAAGGGGAGCTGAAACTCTGAAAATTAAAGTTTCCAGGTGACAGGCAGATAATTGGAACAAAGGTGAGTATAATCTCATTTCTATATGTTTATGCATCAAACAGATAAATTTAGCACTTCCCAAATAATCAGGTTCTAATAAAAATGATTCATTATAAGAAACAGCTGGAGGATCATACAATCAAGTATAGAAGAAAACTGGATTAAAAAAATAGAGAGAACAGAAGGATTTACCATGTACTCTAAAGTCATATCCACTCTGTGTCAACCAAAATTTACCATGATGTTCAAACCTATCACTGGCTTAGACAAGGGCAATTCAGAATTGATGTTTCAATGAGATTTTGATTTCTCAACAAGAATAATCCTACCATTCCATTCAGTCTCATCAAGGGCTCTAATTGCTGCATCTGCATCTGCATCCCTTTCCAATGATAAAAAGCCAAATCCGCGAGAATCCCCAGACCTTTACATGCAGAAAAGAAATTTCAACATTCAACTGACAGGTGTCAAATGCAGGTCCAAATTTCATAGTTAAAACTTCAAGTGCACCCATTCATTTATCAGCACATATTAACAATATTGGGGATCAATAGACAGTGAATGATTTGATATCAGTAAAAAACACAATTTCATACTTGTGTCTATCTATAAGCAGTACTTAAATGGAAAAAGCAGATGGGGATGTGGGGATCCACATGCACTGTACATTAACTAAATACCCTATGCCTCTTTTACAAATGCATAGAGCATCATTTAATGATCTTCTGCTGTCAGCTAAACATAATCCCCCACATCCAGAATTCACAGATTAGTTTTTGCCCTTCTCTAAAAGAAAATGGGCAGCATCACTAAGATGATTTGTTTAAAAGCAATGTCATGAACAATACTTTGTAAATTGTGTATTGAGGACACCAATATTGACTAATGACATTGTTACCTCTTATCTCGCACAATGCGAACATCTCGCACACGGCCAAACCTAGAAAATTTTCTTTCCAAATCTCTTTCTGTTGTCAAAAAGTTAAATCCTGCAACAAATAAATTGTTCCCAGGCTTCCCCAATCCTGTCCTCCTGTTAGGAGGAGGAACCCAGGGTCTACGTCTAGGAGAGTAAAGATTGGAGTGATACACTGGAGGAGATCTTTGCCTTGGAGAATACCTTCCCCTAAAGCCAAAAAAAAAATGAGATCACTATGTCATCTCAAAGCTGCACACCATAAGTGTGGGTGCATATGTATATTTACCCAAATAGATAAAATAGAGAAATAATGCATTTACCTAGGAGATCTATGGCGATCTCTCATATATGGAGATCTTGACTGAGATCTTCCACGGCGATCTCTCTTGTATCCAGAAAAGGAATCCCTTTGCCTGACGGGTGATTGTGACACTGATCTCTCCTGTCTTCCACGCTTTCTAGGTGAACTGTGGAATTTTGGAGATGCAGATTTGCGCTTCCGAGAAGAACCATCCGTACGGTAAGACCTCTGTGGAGAGGCAGCCGCTACCTTAGGAGATGAATGATCCTTAGCTTGTACTCCTTTAGCATCATCAGTCCTTTTAGGCGAAGAAGATCTTTTATTTTTATGTCGACTTGATATTTCTTGTGAAGAAGATTTTCTGTGCCTACTTGAGGTAAGTGGGTGTGATGGCTCCACGACACCTTGTAAAGACAGTGGCCCGTGGCCATTGGGATACTGATGTGCATGCAGGGACCTTTCAGGTGAAACTGAAAATTGTCTTATTATCAATGGCGATGCTGAACGTAAGGGAGTGTTTCCAGAAGACTCTGGATGTGAATGGGAATGAGTTACAACCATCCTCCCACTTGCAGTTGGGGAATTCATTGAATTATAGTTTTCATCCTTGTGTTCACTCTCTAACCAGTATGACTTCTCTTGAAACAAATTCACATCGTCCACATTAGGATTAGTTTTTAACCTATCTATGTTGGACTTGCCCTCCATTTTCTCATTCTGGCTATCATCTACTGGTGTGGGAGACTCCTGTGAATGAGCAGAATCTTCAGTTCCCCTTTCATCGTGGCTAGTTTTTGCCATAAATTGAAAGTAGGATTTATGAAAATAACTGCCATTTAACTCATCCATCTCACCTTGGTAATCTTCATCTCTCAATGGAGGTTCAGTATTGTCCTGATCAAAATTTGATTCAGTTGGAAGCAAATGGGAATTGTCACAAGGGGATTCCGAGTTCTCAATTTCAAAATCAACACGTAATGAGGAGGACCCCTTTCTCCCCATCTGGTTGGAATCTACTTGCAATCCTTCAGTAGCCATAGTGTTTTCATGAACACAACCTTCACCCTGTACTTCTCTACCACCTGTGAAATCAACATCCAATTCTCCAGCAAATGCAGAACTCCGTTGCCTTTGAAGATGACTCTTTTCCTCTACATCCATCTCAGAAAATCCCAAATCTATCCTTGGATTAATTTCAATAAGAAAACTTAATAAATAACAGACTATATAAAAAAGTACGTGCAGAAAGGAAAGGTGAACTATAATCCATATTCATCATTAAATCCTTGACACCACCTCATAAGAATCTCAAGAAATGTAAATCAAAAACCAAGAAAAACAGAAAGGCATCATTTTATATAGATTTTCATTGGCACAATCTATCAAGCATACACATGACAGAATGCATTAACAAAATAACAACTATAACACTATCGTAACTTGATATAAATATGTTGAGTAGCTTCCATAAAAAGCAACTAGCTCTACTTTAAAGAACCTTATGAATATAACTTGCATGAATTTATTTTGCCTTGCAGCTCATTCAAAGTTACATGCATTTCCACGACCTCAAATTCACTGCTTTCGCAGCAATAAATAGTGTTCGTCTACATAATAAGAATTACAACACAAGGGGAAAAAAAATTGCAACTGCAATAGAAATACTACATTGGGAAAAAGGAATGCATGATCATCTTTCAGATATCTAAAAAACTGCACTAACAGGCTTAGCCTTGTGTTAGTACGTTTTCTGACTAGACAATAGACCCAAATTTGAGTCCCCGCCTTTTCCCATTAAAAAACAATTACTGCCCTTCAGAACGAAACTCAAACAAAATTCCTGATGATACTAAACAAGAGGTATACATTATTTTATAGCCTTCAAAAATTTTCGAGGTTTTTCCTCAATTCCCCAAATTCAATTCAATCCCATGCAAATAAAAAGCAACTCAAAACACACATTAAACTACCTTAAACCACGATCAAATTTTAAAAATTCTTCTGTAAATGACTGTTCCAAGCAAACCCAGAACCAGAATTCTTCAATTATGAACAAAATTTATTACCTAGGAATGTAAATTTGTTTTTACGCAGGGAAAAAAAAAGGAAAATAAGCAAATACATGGAAAAATTACTGTAAAACCATGAAATTGAAATTATAGATAATATATTTATTACCTTTGCTTTTTGTAACTTCTTGAAAGTTTCTCTACATTGAAATTCTTAGTCAGGTATTTTAATGGCGGATATATATTTTATAAAAGAAGAAACGAAAAACGTTTCTGTTTTAGTTTTTGTTTTTTGTCGGATCTCTGGCGTTTGTATATTGATGCGAATTGAAAGGTACTTTCATGTCCGTTTCTTGGGTCTGAGTTGCTGTCTGGGGTAGCCTGAGGCCCAGTCCATAAGGCTAAATTCAAGCCCATCTTCTGTTGGTATAGCTCATTTGAGGCTTCTGTCCAGTAGGAAAAGAGAGGAAAGAAAGAAATTTTCTGAAATAACTTGGGAAAATAATTCAAAAAATATTTTATGAATAAAAAATATAAAAATATAATACATATTGAGTAGGAAAAATGAAACCCTCTATAGTATTTTTAAAAATTTTTATTTTTTTACCATGAATTTTTTAGTCATTTTATTATAAATTCATTATAAACTATGTAAAATTTATAAATTAAATTATAAAAATATAATATTTTGGTAAATATTTTATAAATTTTAGTATTTTAATAAATATTTTATAAATCTGGTCAATTTAAAATTATTTTTAAATTTTTTTTATATTTTTGTCAAAAGCTCTATTGAGTATATAAGTCGGAGAAATATATAAAAGAATATTTTTATATCCAAAACTCTAAACTGATAAAAAAAAAGCATAAATAATATTTTAAAGCAACAGATTTCTAATATTTCAAGAGGATTTTAGATGGAATGAAAGAACAAAAATGGATTCAATATTATTTCCAAGTTTATTTAGCTGATGAAAGATATGCTTTTAGGTTGCATTTAGGAAAGATCCAACTTTAGTTATAACTAATGGAGATTTGCTTTTTTAAGTTATATTTTAGAAAAAATTCAGCGTAATATATATATGTATTTGATACCACCCTATCTATTGGACTCCAGTACTGTACATCACGAGGCATGAGATCTCTCTTAGGCACATCACACTTCATTGTGATCGAACTCTTGTGACGACATAAAAGCTCTGGTATCGAGTTCAAGGGATCTCGTAGCCTAGAAGCACGCCTAGCCGAGCTTTCCGTCGAAAAAATATAATTGTGATTTTCGCTAACACAGTTATTATTCTTGTTGACGCATGGCAAGAGCGATCCCCTTCTTGTTCTCTACAAATATGAAAAAATACTCACATATAAATAATTTTTTTTCCTCGCTATTTTATATTTAGATAAGCCAAACTTTAATTTAGACATTAAAATCTCCTCAATGAAGTTCAATCCACTCCGCTTATTTTGCAGATAACTAAACTTAAATCTTAACTCGAGCTCCACGGAACAGACCTAAAGTCTACCTGTCATCAATATTCTATACCAAAATGAAAATAAATATTTATAATTTAATTCACAATGAGAGAGATATTAATTTTATAAACTCTTAATAAGATTTTAAATTATAATAATTTACTTCAACTCCAAACCAGGCTCGTCTATCAAGGGGAGCACCCTGAGCAACCGCTCAGGGCCCCCTCAAATTCAAAATCTGTATATTGGTTGAATGTGTACAAATAGCAAATTTATATTAAATAAAGTATAAATACGTCAGCCTAGATGAATAGGTACAAATAGCAAATTTCTTTTAATTTTCCACCAGCTGACATGAAGTTCTATTAGCACAAGTAAAATGAGTTTAAAACAGTATCATACTACTACAGATTGGTTCCATGACCATCATAATTCAGCACACTATTAGAGTATTAGTCATTCTATGATCCATTAAGTCCATATTAAATTCCTGACAAGTTCAAACTTGCTTAAAAGTGATTTTCTTGGGAAGTTATAACTTAGGCATCTACTTTGTTCAAAATAACTAGAAACCACATTATTTAGGAACCGACACCTATTATTTAGGAACCGACGCTGTTTTTTAGAGGCCCATATTTTAATTTCTGCTCGGGGTCTCTAAAATGTCCAAGACGGCCCTGCTCCAAACATACACAAAGACAAAAAAAAATTCTTGCAAGTGAAATTTATTGTTGATTAGTGGCATTGTAAGTGTTATAATTTGTTGCCAGCTTCTCATTTTCCAAGTCTCATGTTTAATGGATCTATTACTTTAATTTTTCGGCGTATACTCAATTTAGCAGAGATGAGTTTAAATTGTTAACTAGTAGTCTTCCTTCGGTACTTTAAGTATATATGTATGTTTACATATTTTTTGTTTGTTTTGTTAATTTTATTATGCTGAGTTGAAGCCAATATCTCTAACTTGTATTTTTTTATAATTTAATTTATCAATTAATTAATTAATCTATCAATTAATATTGTAATTTTAATTTAACCCAACCAACATGTATGTAGAATAATTTATACCCAGATCCTTTAATTATTTAATTAATTTTGTTTATCTAGTTGGTAAATTAATCCTATAACTTATTTTAGTTTAACCAATTTAATTTTACTAACTTATTTAATTAATTGTATCTAAATGTTTTGGGTCTAATTTCTGATGGCCATATAATTCATCCTTCACTGAATTCATATACACATTTTTTTTTATTAAAAAATAAAGATTCATTAAAAAATAAACTCATAATACAATACTTGTTTTCATCTAGGTGTAAGAAATCAGATGAAAACCAAGTACAGAGAACAAAAAAATACAAAGATGCAAACAACTTCTCCTAGTAAAGAAAACACCAAAGCTCTGGCAAAGCATCCCCTAAACCCATGGCTATGGAAAGGCAAACAAACCCCAAAAAAAAGAATAAATAGCATAACCTAAATCTGTTAAAATAACAGATGACGATAAGGAATAAAAATATAAATCTGAATAGAAATTTGTTACCCTAAGCATCCTCAAATACTGAAGCCAATGAGAGAAGAATAGGAGTGGACGTCCTAGAAAGGGGGTCAGAGAGGATAGTTGATGAAGCCAACACAAGCACTGACTACTTCCTCGTCCAAGAATAGCACCGGGTGGGGGTAGATCTTCAACCAAACTCCATAAAAAGGGAAGGAAGCTTGAATCACTTATGCGATTTTAGTAGAAAGCCTATGAGAGAGCAGAAGAACTATCCTTTTCCAAGATCTATAAACTGCTAGATTTGAAACCAAAAAACCAACTTTTCCGGTGAAGGTGGACTCAAAAAACAATGGACTGATTTGACCTAGAGTCAATTTATTCTCAAACAGAGAAGAAAGTGTGTGAATAAGAAAAAAGAACCACCAGAAATAGTAGAACTAGGGTTGCCGTCGACCCAGCTCTATAAGAACAAATTCAAAACCTTAGCATAGAACTAGGGGCGAGAGAAAAGTAAAGCGAGAGAAAAAGCATTAATTCATATACACACACATGTATACTTGTATACTTATATAAACTTATATCTACATATTTTTAGATAAGTTGATTTATACAGTTTTGCATTTAGGGCTCAATTCATTCCTCCTTAGCTTTCTCTCTCTCTTTTCTACTTGAATATGTGTGCATCTATATATATACATTATTACTTTTATTCCATTTCAATGATTTCATTTGCTAATTTAATTAAAGTAATATTTTTTGGGGGCTTTATTTTCTACTCTTCCTGAGCCCTAAATTATGCCGTGATATTAATGGGTGTGATAAAATATCTAAGGACGCATAAATCTAGTTGATTAAATACCATTGTATGTTGTAATTCTATATTTTTATAAATTTGCATGTATATATTTACTATAATGTATTTTAGTTTATAATATTAAGGTTTTAAATTCTATTTGCTCGACCATCAACGTACTTATAGTTTTTAAATTGCAGAGTGCTATGTATTAATAATTTAATTAATTATTATCAATATTAAATAAAATATGTAAATATTATTTGAAATCTTTAAATAAATATTTAAAACTTAACATAGATAACGTCTATAATAATCAATTATTTATTTATTCTTATAAATAATAAATTAAATATTTTATAAAATATAATTTGAAATTTAATATAGATATTTAATTTAATGTCTAAAAATATTAATTTATATGATTAGATTAGGTAATAACAAATTATTATCAATATCAAATAAGATATCTATAATCATATTTAATTTTACAAATAAATATCTATAATAATTAATTAATTATCTATTATAATAAATATTAAATTTAAAATTTTAATTTGACTAATTATTATTAATAACAAATAGGATATTATAATCCTATTTGAACTTTTCAAATAAATATCTATAACAATTAATTATTTATTTATTTATTTTAATAAAGGATAAATTTAGTATTTTAAAATTTTTAAAATATTGGTAATTAATGTCTTATAAGATAATAATTAATTATTATTAATGTCAAGTAAAATATCATAATTCTATTTGAACTCTCCACATAAATACTTGAAACTTAATATAAATAATATCTATAATAATTAATTATTTATTTACTCTTATAAATAATAAATTTAATATTTTGAAAAGTATAATTTGAATTAAAAATATCTAAAAATTTAATTTATATGATAAAATGATAATGAATTAGTATCAATATCAAATAAGATATCATAATCTTATTTAAACTCATAAAATAAATATATATAATAATTAATTAATTATCTATTATAATAAATAATATATAATATTTTTAAAATTTTAATTTGGCTAATTATTATCAATTTCACATATAATTTAACTAATTACTATCAATATTAAATAGGATATTTTAATCAAATTTAAACTTTTCAAATGTAACACCTTAGGCAAATTCCGGCTCAGTTTCTAAAGACAATTTTCATAACGGTTAAGTACAAAATAGAAGTGATATATATAAAGGTGGACATGCTTTGGTCTAGTAATATACGTTTTAGGCTTAGAGGTAAATCTAGGCCCAAGGATAAAATAGTAATGACTTACCTAAAGTGGACAATATCTTACTAGGGTAGGGGTGTTACAACTTTGTAACACCTTAGGTAAATCTCAGTTAAGTTTCTAAGGCAAATCCCACATTGGCTACACACAATGTGAAAGTAATGTACATAAAGGTGGACATACCTTAGACTGGCAAGACGTGTTTCTGACTTAGAGTTAAGTGTAGACCCAAGAATAAAATCGTGCGAACTTGTCCAAAGTGAATAATATCTTGCTAGGCTAGGAGTGTTACAACTTTATAATACCTTAGATAAATCTCAGTTGAGTTTCTAAAAGCAAATCACACATCGGTTAAGCATAAAATGGAAGTAATGTATATAAAAGTGGGCATGCCTTGGACTAACAAGACGCTTTTTGGACTTAAATATAAGTCTAGGCCTAGGAACAAAACTGTGCAAGCTTGCCCAAAACAGACAATATCTTATTAGGCTGGGGGGTGTTACAACTTGGTATCAGAGCCGAAGCTTTATCTCTCTGGCTGGTGATGAGATAAACCTCAGTGTGGGGCAAACCTCAGCAAAGATGTTGAGTCCCTTAGAAGGGGTATATGTAACACCTTAGGCAAATCTCAGCTACGTTTCTAAAGGTAAATTTCACATCGGTTAAGCACAAGGTAAAAGTTATGTAATGCCTTAGGCAAATCCAGCTGAGTTTTTAAAGGCAAATCCCATATTGGTTAAGCACTAAGTGGAAGTGATGTATATAAATGTGGGCATGCCTTAAACTAACAATATGCGTTTTAGGCTTAAAGATAAGTCTCGACCTAAGAATAAAATCTTGCGGGCTTGCCCAAAGCAGACAATATCTTTTTAGATTGAGAGTGTTACAACATGGTATCAGAGCCAAAGACTTGTCTTTCTGGCTAGTGGTGAGACAAACCTTAGAGAAGATATTGAGTCCCTTAGGAGGGTGTATGTAACACCTAAAGTAAATCACAACTAAGTTTCTAAAAGCAAATTCCATTTTAATTAAGCACAAGGTGGAAGTGATATATATTAGGGTGTGCATACCTTAAACTAGCAAGACGTATTTTAGGCTCAAGGTAAATCTAGGTCCAGAAATAAAACCATGTAAGCTTGTTCAAAGTGGATAATATCTTACTAGGTTGGAGATGATATATCAAATAAATATCTATAATAATTAATTATTTATTTTTTAATAAATAATAAATTTAGTATTTTAAAAAATTTAAAATATTGGTAATTAATATTTATATTATAATATAATAATTAATTATTATCAATAATAATATGATATTTTAATCCTATTTGAGCTCTCTAAATAAATATTTAAAATTTAATATATATAATATCTATAATAACTAATTATTTATTTATTCTTCTAAATAATAAATCTAGGATTTTATAAAACATAGTTTAAAATTTAAAATAGATATTTTTAATTTAATATCTAAAAAATTAATTTATATAATTAAATTATAACTAATTAATATCAATATCAAATAAAATATTCTAATTTTATTTTAACTCTCAAAATAAATATCTATAATAATTAATTTATTAATTAATTATCTATTGTAATAAATAATAAATTTAATATTTTAAAAGTTTAATTCGACTAACTATTATCAATAACAAATAAAATATTCTAATTTTATTTGAACGTTTCAAATAAATATCTATTACAATTAATCAATTATTTATTCTAATAAATGATAAATTATTATTTTAAAAATTTTAAAATATTAATAATTAATGTTGTAAATTATAAGATAATTATTCATTATCACCAATATCAAATAAAATATTATAATCCTATTTCAACTCTAAATAAATATTTAAAACTTAATATAGATAATATTTATAATAATTAATTAAGTATTCTTATGAATAATAAATTTAATATTTTATAAAATATAGTTTAAAACTTAATATAGATATTTTTAATTTAATACCTAAAAAATTTAATTTATATAACTAGTTAAAAAATAATTATTATCAATATTAAATAGAATATTTTAATCTTATTTAAACTCTCAAAATAAATATTTATAATAATTAATTAATTATTATAATAAATAATAAATTTAATATTTTAAAATTTTTAATTTGATTAATTACTATCAATATCTCATATAATTTGATTAACTATTATGAATATCAAATAGAATATCTTAATCTCATTTGAACTTTTTAAATAAATAACTATAAAAATTAATCAATTATTTTATTTTAATAAATAATAAATTTTAAATTTTAAAAAATTTAAAATATTAATAATTTTTATAATATCATATAATAACTAATTATTATCAATATTTAATATGATATCCTTTTAAACTCTTCAAATAAATATTTAAAACTTCATATAGATAATATCTATAATATTTATTTATTTATTTACTCTTACATATAATAAACTTAATATTTTGAAAAAAATAATTTAAAACGTAATATAGATATTTTTTAATTGAATATCTAAAAAATTTAATTAATTAAATAACAACTATATAATTAATATCATTATCAAATAGGATATCCAAATAATATCTATAACAATTAATTAATTATCTATTATGATAAATAATAAATTTAATATTTTAAAATTTTTACTTTATCTGTTATATTATATATTTATTAGTTACTGAGTACTTAAAATAAATATATAATTATTTAAAAATTTAAATGATTATAAACACCAAATTCTTATAAGTTAGAGAAACACCATCAAAATAACAAGTTGACCCAACTCCTTTTCTCTTCGTTTTCATTCCAAACTCCCACGTAGTAAAAGTCCGGCCTAATAATTTGGTTTATTATGAATAATTGAAGTAGAGTTGGACAGAATTTTTAAAATTAATCAAGGCAAAATCTAAAGATGTTGCGTCTAAGTAATCGAGTTAGATGGAAGTTTTTGTCGGACCAACTCGATCTTACTCCAGATTTTTTTTTATTTACAAACTATACAAATAATATACACCGTTTTGGACATATATTAAAAAAAATTAATAAAAAAAAATTCTTATTCTCATGATTTTATCTAACTTAACTCCAAAAAACAATTTGCAATATATATATATATATATATATATATATAGGAGCTACTCAACGATTTCAGTAGTCTAAAATCAAATTTAAATGTGTAATCTTTCATCTTCTCAATAAAATTAATAAATTTTTTTATCCTTAAAAACTAAAAAACAAATTTTGTTTTCCTAAATTTTTTTCCAAAAAAAGATGCAAAATTAAGTTTATTTTTTTGTTAGAAATAATTTTCATATGGAAAATTATAAAATAATTTCTTTATATTTATTAATTAATAGTTGAGGTTTTTTTTTAAAAAAAAAAACTTTTAGTTATTTTTTCAACGGAAATACGAAGTTCTAAATATTTATTTATCGTTTAGATATTCAAACAGCTTTTTCATTTTATTTCTTTTTTATTTTGATTCTTTAAACATTAAGATAATTTTTCATATTTGGATTTATCTTTTTTTTTGTTTGCTTATGTTATATTTTATGATTTAAAAATATTTTTAGGTTGATTTTATAATAATTTAATTATGATTCCACTTTTAAATTAAATATATATATATATATATATATAGACTATAAAATTAGTTATATAATTATATTTTATGTAAAGCAAAATTTTTGAACTTGACCGATCCACATGGGTTGAGACTGTTTTGGTCCATTTAAAAACAAGTCATGGGTTGATTTAGTTTTATTAATAGAAAAAAATATTGAGTACATTGGTCATGTTTTGATAAAATTTTCATCTGAATTTGAATCCATCAAACTCTTTTATCATTTTTAGGATTTTTGATAAAAATATAAAAAAAAATTAAAATAATTTCAAATTTACCATACTTATAAATTATTTACCAAAATACAAAATTTTTATTAGTTTATAATGAATTTATAATAAGTGTGTAATTAGTTTACCATGAGTTTATTATAAGTTTATAAATTTTATGTAGTTTATAATAAATTTATTATGAAATTATTAAAATATCTCTAATAAAAAAATAAAAATTTTAAAAAATATGATGGAGGGTATCATTTTTCTATTATTATATATATATATATTAAATATATTTTTTAATTTTATTTTACCTCTTAATTCGATCTAACTTGACTCGATCCAATAACATTAAAAAGTGAATCCAAATGAAAAGTCTAAATTAAAACCCAATCCATTTTAAAACCTAATTGATTCAGTTGAATCCAAAATTGACTTGGGTCAATTGAAATGTAAAAGATTCGATTAATGTTGGTTTGGTAATTTTAATATTTAATTGGGTTTGGTAAAAAAAATTCACTTAGGGAGTGTTTGGTTTAGCTGATTGAGGCAGCTGATAGCTGTTTCAAGGCTCAAACAGCTATCATAGGTGTTTGGTTAACTTTTTTATCAGCAGCTGTTAGCTGTTTGAAGGCTCAAACAGCAACTGTTTGAAAAAGCTCCTCCTCCTAGCTTTTTCTAAACAGCTGCTGATAGTTTTTTTATTTGACAATATTAACCCCGAATTATTAGATAATATTAATTTGAGTTTATTTAAAATTATACCCTTATCGGTCATTTTACACAATAACAACAACAGCTTACTATATTTTTACCAAACGCTCATTATTCATCAGCTAACAGCTATCCGCAACAGCTACCAGCTACCAGCTATCAGCTGCATGAAACCGCTAAACCAAACAGGCCCTTAATCTGATTGAACATGGCTCATCTTCAGTCCTATTTTTATGTTAAAATATTTTAAAAAGAAAATTATTTAAATATTATATAAAATAAAAATTAAAAAATTAAGATTAAGTTAATATATTTCCCTACTTTCAATTTTATTTGGAAAATAGTTAAAAATGAAAATATCAAAATATCAAAAAAGAAAAAAGAAAATTAGAAAATAAAAAAAAATTTGTTTCTCACAACTTACAACTCATAAATTTTTTAAATTTTAAATATATAAAATTTTAATGATGTTATGATTGAGTCACCCATGTCTAATTTTATGGATGAGTTTTGCCCATGCCTAGTTGTATTGCATACACTCTCTATGGTTACAAAAGCATTAAAAATGGAATTACAAGAATACTGTATTTGATATGGTAAAGACTAATTAAGGTCTAGACTCTTCAAAGAAAAAAATAAATAAATAATTTTATCCTTTTTATGATGTTCTTGGAATACAAAACCATAAAAGAAGTTGCTGCAAATGCATCAAACAAAGAGCAAGAGTGAAAGAGAGAAAGAGAAAGAGACATAGACATAGACATTGCTAGTTGCTACAAATAATAAATGCAAAAGAACTAGGTGCCATCTGCCCTTAGCAAAAAAAAAAAAGTCCATATTTCCAAGATTTTATTGTCTTAATTTTATCTGCAATGACGACCAATTGCCCACCATTTCCAAATTTCCCAGCCCACAGAAGCACTGACCAACCAACCCTGTTTATTAGCACCTGGTTTTTTTAACATTACTTACTTTCCTTCCCGATCTATCTACCATTGCTTTTGTTACATCACTGAGGATAAAATATTAAGAGAGTTAAAATCTAAATTAGATATATTTAAAAAAATGTATAAAGGAAATTAATATTAAATTATGAATAAATTAATGAATATATTTGTTAAAAATAAAAAAAAATCACTCATACAAATTACAAATTAAAAATATTTATACTAATTTTCGAACTAAGTTTGAGGCTTTTTATATTTCCATCAATGCTTAAAAATATCGATGCAAAGACTTTATAGCATTAATTTGTATCAAATGACAGACAGTAGGCTATAAAGAGAAAGAGAAAAAAAGCTACTTTTGATGATATTATCTATTTTCTGATTAAAAAAACAAAGATAGAAAAAAGAGATATGTATATATTTTGATGATATTATCTATTTTCTGATTAAAGAGAGAGAGAGAGAAGAGATATGTGTATGGATTATTAATTATTAAGAGCTCCACTAGATATATATGGCATACAAATAATAAATGAGCTAGCCAGACGGCTCCCAATTGCCCAATTCAGTTTTATTTTCTTTTTATTATAAGTCTCCCAATTGCCCAATTCAGTTTTATTTTCTTTTTATTATAAGTCTAATGTCTTAATATTTAATTGCCACGCTTTCCAAGTTTAACAAGGAGTACTGCACCATTTCTCTCTCTCTCTCTTTCTCTATAAACTAATGCATGTATTGGGGTAGCCCTCTTTAAATGCATGCCTAAAATTGCCATTTGCTTGCTCTATAAAAAAAAGTCTTGGATTTTGCCTTATTCTTTTCATTGCAAGCAATAATATAAGAAAGAATAATGACAAAGAATTGGTGATCTCTTAATAAAGGGTTTGTTTGAATTGTCAAGAAACTGTTTGTTTTTTGGGTTCTTTGGAGCAGCAATGGATAGTTTTGGAAATGGATTTTTCATTAGACTCATCAAGAAAGATGTTTTTGCCATCTTCACTTGCATTTTTGCATTAGGTTTGTATCCTCGATCTCTCTACCCTTTCACTTATTGTCTGCTTTCATGGATTATTATTATTATTATTGCTACTACATATACATCAATCATATATAAATCAAGATATGAATATATATATATATAATATATATGTATGCCTTTTGTTCTTTTTTTTTTATTTTATTTTATCCAAAACTGTTATTTATGGTGTATATATATACACACAGTATGGGCATCGATTAATGCAATGAGAGTATGAGATTGACCCACTTTTCCTTTGCCCATAAGCCTTTTTATTTTTTATATAAAATTTTAATTTCTAATGTATTTTTAAGGTATACTTAATATACCATAATGGAATAATTATGTGTAATAAATATATATTTTTAGTTTAAAAAATAAATATAAATTTTTTTAATGCATTTTATTTTATTCTGTTACAAGAAATACCAAATGTAGTCTTGAGCTTCCACTACTATTATTCATTCTGTATTAAGTTTTCATAAAGAGTTGAATGATCATTATATATATATATATTTAGCTTTTGTTTATTTATTAAAATTTGATAGGAGGGGCTTTAGTGGGAACAGTAATAGGAGCCATGAAAGGGCAGACAACAGAAACTGGGTTTCTTCATGGGTCTGCAATAGGTGCTGTGGCTGGAGCCATCACTGCCCTTCAATTGCTCGAAGCAGTCGCTGATGGCGAGCCTTGGTCCAAGGTGTATATATATATATATATAATATGATATTTTCGCATTTCATCAGTAAATGTTAAACTTATATATAAAAGAAATACACAATAATAATAATGTAATATTACAATGGACCAACGTATTAATTAATTAACTTAGAAAAAAAATATTAAATAATAATTGATCATATAAAATACTAATATTTATATGTACCTCAATTCACTAGCTATAGCTCTAAAGTATAAATAATTTTATTCTTGTTGTGGAAGTCCCAATCCCAGTTTAATATGAGAAAGGCCATTTCCGATTGATCAGCATCATCTTAAAAATGGGGTGGCCGTTTTTTTAATGGACCCATTGATCCAATTGTTAAAAACAGTTTTTAAATTGTTTCTTAAATATCATGAAATATAAGGAAATATAAAGATTATTCTAAATAAAAAAATATATAATTATGTATTTTTATAAATAACAACGCTTATTATTAGTTAAAATCAAGTCCTTCTAGTTTGTAAGGATATCAATAATTAGATTCTAAAAACGTTCCTTTAGGATTGGTTAATAGCAAAAATTAATTAGAGAACGTTTTTCTAATTAATTTAAAATCTAATGAATGATTGATATTGAGAACTTATGCAATACTATAACTGATTTATTGGAGAATTAAAAAGAGCGATTTTTAGATCTGTAATTAATTCAAGAATTGAACTAAAATTACTCAAAATAAGTCTTTTTCCAATTTCCCAATCTAATTTTTTTTATTCTTTAATTTATTAGTTTGATTTTCAATTTTAATTTAATTTTAGTTTTTAATTTATATACTTTCCTTTTTAATTTTTATTTTAGTTTTCAAAAGAAATTTAAATAAATAGCCAATTTTCAATATATTCGACCCTATTCACCACTACTATAATTTAATTTTTTATAGAATAATAATTTAATTTTGAAGGTTTCGACACCCATTATTTATTTAAGTGACAATAACTTCAACAACAACATCCTATTTTCCCGGATCATGATATTTCATCTTCGAAAGATTTATATCTAGACTACAACAAGTTGAAAGGAATAATTGATATTCAAAGTAATCTTCACTTTTCTCTATTTAATTTTTGGCTAAAAACATGCATGATTACAATCTATAAAATAATTCTTTCTGATCATATAATTTTATATAAGTTTTAATTATATATGCATAATAGACTTGTGATGCACTCACTGATATTTTAAAGAGTATCTTTAGAGAGCATTTTAATTAATTTAAACATGAAAAATAAAATTTTTTTAAAACTCCAATCAACATTTTCAATTATAATTTTTTCACTTTACTTTTTCATGAACAATAAGTTGTTCATTTTCAATCAACATTTTCATTAAAAATATTATTTTTATTAAAAAATATTAAAAGTGTTTATTTATATTTTAAAAAAATTAATAAAGGATTACCATTTGGCACGATATCCTTTTTTTGGGTGCCCACCAAAATGGGACTATTCCACTTTGATGGAATGTGGGACTTACTTCATCCCTAAAACTAAAAAGCACTCCCTTGGCGGTGCTCTAAAAGGCCACATTTTATTAAAAAAATAAAATAATTTTTAAATATAAAAAAATAAAAAAATAATTTTTTAAATATAAATAAATAATTTTTTAATAAAAATAATAAATTTAATAATTTTCAATAAAAATAATATTTTAGTTGAGTCTCAATTGATGGTTATATGATATTTTAGTGAAATTTAATCTTGTCCTTCTTCATTATAGATGCTCTAAATAACTAATTAAAAATCAAAATTCACAAAATCAGAAATAAATTCTTATAATAATAAATAATAATAGACTGCTGAGATTTTATATATTGCATTAGCTGGGTTTTTACTATCTATTTCAATTAATAAAAACTAATAAAAATAGAATATATAAAAAAATTATTTTATAATATTAAAACTATCAACTAAATAATTGATGATGAAATTAGAATAGAACTCCACATGATATTGGATGTATTTTTATTTTTTAAATTTTATAATAATTTTAAATAATTAATTATTTATCTGTAATTGTAAAAATTAAAATTAGTACATATAATGATAAATTTAAATAAATTATCTATAATTATTAAATTAAAAAATACTAAGAGATTTATAACATCATAATATTATCATGATATTTTATATAAATAATAGAAATTATTGTTTAAACCAAATGAATTCAACATTATTAATAACAAATAAAAAAATGCTTACATCAAAGATTAAATGAGCAACACCAACATATTTAAAATATTAATTTGACAATAATTAAAATAGTACCTTAAACGATTTTGGATTAACTAAAAAATTAATTTATATATATTATTATATTATTACATTAACTGTAAAATTAGTTTTTAAATATCTATTTAAAATTGTACATTATTACATTAACGGTAAAATTTATTATTTATTATAATAAATAATTAATTTATTATTAGATATATTTATTTAGAGAATTTAAATATGATTATAATATTATAGATAAATATAAAATTTATTATTTATTAAAATAGGTAATTAATTAGTTATTAGATGTATTTATTTAAATAATTTAAATATAATTATAATATTATATATATTGATATTAATAATAAATAATAATTATTATAATAAGTTATTAAAAAATTAATTCTAATATATTATTTCTTTAGATATTTATATTTAAATAAATGAATATTTATTATAATATATAATTAATTAAAATATATTATAAAATAATTTTTAAAAAAATTAATTAAAATATAGTATAATATTATGTAAATAATAGTTATTTTAATATTATATATAGATGTAAATTTAATTAAAAAAGAAATTAGGATGAAAAAATATATATAAAGTCCCCATAATTATTTATCTTCAAATTGAATGATAATACACCAAAACTACAGGTGAGCATTCCCGAAGACAGGATACGACAAGACAGGAGGATACAGAAACGTAACAGTAGAAAAGAAAATGAAAAAAACTTAAAAATCAGGGCATCCTCGAAAATCCTTAAAAATGGGGAAACAAAAGGCTCACACTTCTATTCTATTGCATACTCTAACAAACTCTCCCTTACCTACTTATTCCAATTAAAAAACTGCGTAAGATTTTCTAGCCAATTTATTTTGTATTTTTCGTCTATTTGCATTTGAGGGCTTTGCTTATCTTTACAAGCTATCTTCTTGGTAAGCCATACTAGATCTAGAGATTTTGCCTCGCACTCAGATATATCATATTTTGGGTTTAATTTTTCTGGGATTTTTCGAATTTCGTTTTCTTAACAATTGTTGATTTGGGTTCGTTTTGCTTGCGGGATTCTGTTGGTTGGTTTTGCTTGTGGAACTCTACTTGCTGCTTATATTATTAATTTATCTGTTTAATTGTTGTCATTGCTTTGGATTTTATGGGTTTCGTATATTATGATACAGTTTGATTTCTTGGGTTTGGTATTTTATTACATTTGTCTTTCTTGTAAAGTTCAATTATTAGTTTATTATTATTTTTTTAAAGTTGTGTTCTCTTTTTTCTTTCAAATTTTATCAATATCATGATAATGTTGTTACATATTTTACAAATTTCCCTGCGTCGCATTCTTTATTTTATTTTCTGGTATCATGCTTAATTTGTGGACTTAATAACTTCTGAAAGTTCTGAATTTTCTTTATTGAAAGACGAATTTGCTGAATATGTCAGTTTTTTCATTGCCTGATTTCGTGTTTTTAATTGTTTACTTGACATGTTATCTTCAATTTAATATCTTGGTTGCTTTATAGTCGGTTTGAACAGTATAGAATAGAGCATAAAACTATTATGTAATATTTGTATTATAATTCAAAACAGTTAATGCATCTATGATTGTTTCAGGTGCCCATTTATATAAAACATGGAAGGAACCATTGTTAGAAGAGTAATTCCCTCAGATAACAGTTGTCTTTTCAATGCTGTTGGGTAACTCCTAGACTCTAAAACTTCTTTTCCAATTCACTTCTTGTACTCAGTTGAATGAGTCTGAGATTTAACTCAAAACATTATTTCATTGAACTTTGCAGCTATGTTATGGATCACGTCAAAAACAAAGCTCCTGAATTGAGACAGGTTTCCATATATAAAAACTTGCTGCTAATGTGCTTAACTATGTCATCATTAAATCACGTGTTTTGCATTGTTATATCAAATTGATTTTTAAGCTTATTTCAATTTTTTAAACATAAAGTTTTTATTTTTACATTTTGCCAAAGGCGTTCCTTGTTGAATTTAGTTCTGTTAAATGAGTGATTATGTAAATGATCATTGCCCATGTTACATAATCATTGTTTGTTCTTTGTGTTGCTATTTGCATGATTATATGTATGGATACTTGGGTAGATCTATTCACACAATTTTGTGGACTTAATTTTAAGGGTTTCCCCATTATATGAACCTTCCAATTTTGTAAGGGCTGGGGAGGTTGTCTATTGTAGCCTTCTTGCTTTTTTGCAATAAAGAATCCGCAGTCTTCCAGTCTCAAAATTTGGTCAACCATTGGGCATTAGTTATCATGTCTTTGATATTACAAGCATATGTCAAGAAATTTCCAATTTTACTTAAAATATACTGCCAAACTAAAAACATGATTCAACTTTATTTTAACTTCAAGGATGAGAAGACAGTTTATCTTGAACTGCGAAGGACCATTCATCTTTCCTTTTTCACTTCAAACGACATATGCTCAATTATCTTTTCCATTTTGTATCTTGATGTTCTTTGCTATCAATACTTTTCTCCTAAGGTTATAGCTGCAACAGTGGCAAGTGATCCAGAGAAGTATAATGAAGCATTTCTCGGAAAGCCAAATCAAGAATATTGTGCTTGGATCCTTGACTCAGAGAAATGGGGAGGTATACAAACTTATCCTCTTCGGTCAGATTACCAAAAATAAGATTGGAGACTGCTTAAAACTTTGCTATTTGTTATCTAGCGTATTCATGAAAGCAGGAGCTATATCTGCTGAAACTGTTCCTTTGTAGTAAACAGTATTACATTCATCTTTAAATCATTAAGCTTTTGTTTGGCAGTGGTAATTTTCCCTTAAGCTCATGACTAGTTAATATCATATACGGATTTAAAAAGACTACAAATAAATTTTATAAGTCTTCTTATTGGTTTAAAATATTTCTATTTGGCGGACCTTACGATTGCTGAATCTGTCAATCATAAAACACTTGAGAGCATTATTCTGTAGATATGGAAAGCTTGTAGAAGCCTCAAAGCATCATCTGTTTGGGCCATGTTAGAATGTGCTAAATTTAATTCCAAGCTCAAAAGTTGCCAATATGTAAGTAGTTGGAGAAAAATCTAGCAGATAAAGATATCATTTATTATTCTATTATATAACAGCTGGCCTCAAATATCAGCCTCAGATTTTCAGCGAGTTCTTTTATTCAGTATAGAGATATGGATTGTTGATATTCTTTAAAGCACAATTTGGCAATGCTTTTGTTTCTGGAGAGGAGCTGTCAATACATGATTCATGCAATCTTCAATTAGAGAATTCTTGCTAATTTGTTGTCATGTCCTTATATTGCTTATTTTATATTTTCATGATTTATTAAAATTAACTCAATGTCTCTTTAAATTTCAAAATGAACATTGTGTTTAAGAAAAAGTTGAGCATAAGGTATATCAGTCTAAGCATAATGTTTGTCAGTGCGTAATGCCTCTCAGTCTATGTCATTATTCTTGGACAGTATCCCTTATTTCTATTCATCTGAGAAGGCATGAAATATTTTCTTGCCATAAAAAGAACTTATTTGATAAAAAAAATCTTCTCTATTGCTTCCTTATCTGTTTTGTTGTAAAAGGAGAAGATATGATTTGCTGTGTTCAGTGCAGTACATGCTGTGAAACACTTCATTTCTGATTCAGTATATGCATGGTGGAGATGTGATAGCTGCTGGGGTGACATAAGCTTGACCACTTCTTCACCTGTTGCATTCTTGCTTTACACTGTTTGATGCCTGAGAAGGTGACGAAATGAAAACCATTAGATTGGTTGTTGACATTGTAGCTCCTGCCTCTACATAATTGGTGATTAAACTAGTGTTTAATTGGAAATCATAATCCGTGCTGTTTCTAGGATATTTGCATCATTCGTAAGATGTTGGAGTTTGAATTTCATGAAGCTGTAAATCTAGCAGTAATGAGGAAACAGTAGGTTTAGGATTATGTTAGAATGGTAGTGGGTAGGCTTGTATTCTCCGTTTGTTTAATAAGACAGCATGAATTACTGTTGCCTCTTTGAAAATCTGCATGTGTCTTTGTTCTATGAATGTCAAGCAAAATTGTTTGATTGGTAATAGTACCATTCTGACTTTCTGCATGTGGTTTTTGAAGGTGCTATTGAGCTTTCAATTTTAGCAGGGTATTATGGACGTGAAATTGCTGCCTATGATATTCAAACAACTCGGTGTGATTTGTATGGTCAGGTAACTATTATTAGTTATTGTTCTATTTATGTTAAGGTCATCCAAGTTGCATTACTAAATATATCTTTTGCCAGCTCTCTCTTACTCCCTCTGCTTCTTTTATTTATTGCTATTTGGCAGGACAGGAAGTTCGCGGAAAGGGTGATGCTCATTTATGATGGGCTGCATTATGATGCTCTAGCTGTATGTAGTTTCATTTTCAACATCTTTTATGTTTTTGTTGAGTTTTTTTTTTTGTTAATTTTTTCAAATTGGATGCGTGATCAAGGAGGATGAAATATTGAAATATATATGAGCTATAGAATTCATTTGCAATGGGATTTGCTGGTTAAAAACAGTTGCTACAACATATGCAAATTAATCAAAAAATAAGTTTCACATATTAGGGTTAACAGAATGGTTTACTAGTGAATCAATTGATAGCAGAATTTGTTCAATAATAACTGCTAGAATTCCTGCTATCATGTGATAGTCTATTTACTTAATTCTGTTTTACGATCATCAGTTGCTGGTTTATTTATTTTTGAACTTGTGGCCGCTTTTTTGTTATTGTATTTGGTAGATGTCTCCATCTGAAGGAGCTCCAGAGGAGTTTGATCAGACCATATTTGCTGTCCAAAGGGATATGACAATTGGACCAGTTGAGGGCCTTGTCCTCAACGTTGTCAAGGAACAACAGAGGTATTATTTTAGACTCATTGATATAGGACAAGTTTTATGAAGTTTCTTACTGGGGTACTGAAGGCTGTGAAACTTCAATATGACTTTCATGTTAAAATTGTATTTTATCATCACATGTAATGGCATCCTGCCCAAGGTCCTAAGATTTTGGTGGCTTAAGCATGACTGTTGCAGGCCATTTTGGCTGGCTAACTAAGAACTCTTTCGCAGTTTAATCTCAAGAAAATTTCTTTAATTTAGATTTTTGATTATCCCAGTCCTCGTACAGTCAGGCTTGCAATAAATGGCTTTTGAGATTCTATGCTACTTTTATGAGATACTTAACCATGCTTAAACTGCATTGAGGAAAAGAAGCCTTTTTTGCTTTGCCCCCACCCCATTGCATGCTAAAATGCTGACTAGTGACTAGTGATGCATAATGCACCAACTTATATATCACTTGCAGGAAAAGAAGCTACACAGATACTGCCAACTTTACTTTGCGCTGTGGGGTTTGCCAAATTGGGGTAGTTGGTCAGAAGGTTAGCTCCTGTTGATGTTAATGTTGTTGCTTTGCTACACCATTTTCCTAATTTCTGCCTTTAACTTTTTATTTAATGTGAATATTTAGGAGGCTGTTGAGCATGCACAAGCCACAGGCCATGTCAACTTCCAAGAATATAGATGATAGAAATTGCATGGAAGAAAACGGCGCAAAACAGATTGGTTTTATTCCGGTGAGCTCATTTGTGATTAGGTCATTGGTTTGTTGTATCCTTCAGTCAATGAGTTACAGATGAAATGGTTATTTATACTTTTAAGCATTGTTGTATACTCATTTGCATCAAAATAAGTTAAAAGTATTTTCAAAGTATGGCCATTGAAACCGAAAGAAGAAAAACAAAAGTGTTTGGGGCATTTAAATTGTTTCTTATCTTTTATTGCGAAAGAGAACTCGACAAAGATTTCAATCCCGGAAATTTTTAAACTGAGGCCGATTGTCTCTGAATTCTGATACATATTATGAGTGTAGCACAAAGATTACTAATCAATGCAAGCCACAGCAAAGTTCAAATGCAAGAAGTTGTTCAATAAAATTAAGAGCACTACGAGAGAGAGAATTTCTCCCAAGCCAATGAATCCTTAATATTTGATACTTCCTCCCAAGAGCAAATGAACCTAGACACAGTCAATTTCTGTGAAATAAAACCTGACCATTGCAAATTTTCCCATAACACAACCTAATGGATAAGATGAAATATTTGTTTTATTTTCTAACTATATTTGTATTTTCTTTAGCAAATTAATAAATTAAATTAATCAAAGAAATAGAATTAACCCAAATTCTATTAATCAAAGAAATGACATTTCTTCTTCTGTTAATTAATTTGTTTTTTTCATCTTCTTCTGTTGATTTATTTTCTTTGTTTGTTTTTAATTTTCAATTTCACATTTTTTTAATATATCATGTGTTTAAATTTCTCATTTTCTTATTAAATTCCTAATAGTAGTTGGAAATGCTCAAAATGTAAGAAATAATATGAAACTAATAGCTTTGTTTTGTATTTTTTTTAAGAAGTAGAAGAATAATTATCAAAATAGATTGACGGATCGTGTTCATATCGGATTGATTCACTCTGGTGACACGATTGAGATTAACACGAATACGATACGAAAATTAAATGGATTATATAAATACGACACGTATAACACATTTAATTAAATAGCTTATATACGGATCATTTATCACGACACGATCCATTTAACTTATATAATATTTTTAATTTATAATAATTTTATATTATTAAATAATTCATTAAAAATTTATTAATATAATAAAATTATGATTAAAATAATTTTAAAATATAAATGTATTAAATTTTTTTTAAAATACATAAAAAAATAAAATATATAACATAATTAATATATAATAATTGATAAGTGTGTATTATATTTTAGTTTTAGAACTTAGTAAGAAAAAAAAAGTTAAGGAGATAATATATATTTGTCAATACAAATTTTGTAATAAATTTTTTGAAAATTTTATTTTATTTTCTATTTATTTTTTATATTCTATTTTCTTTTATAAATTTTATTCTAAATTCTAAATTAAAAAAGTTATTTGATATAAAATATTAAATTATTTAAATCATAAAATTATTTAATTTTTAATATTTAATTTAAGAAAATAATTTCTAAAATTCAAAAAGAATTAAATTAAAATTAACTAATAGAATGATTAAAAAAATTTTGTAATTTGATGAAATTAATAAATTTTTAATAAAAGCAATTAAATAAATTAAATAAATTATTTTTAAATAAATAATAATACATCATATAATAATAAAATTATAATAATATAATAAATATATAACATTTTTTTATTTTCTTACATCAAATAATAATAAAATAATATAATTTTAAATTGTATAAAATTACGTCATTTTAATTAAATGAGTTATGAGGAGTTCGTGTGTTAATCCGCTACACGACTCATTTAAAATCGTATCATAAACGGGTCAATCCATTTATGACACTAAATCATTTATAATCAATACTAATCCGTTAATTTTATTTGTTTAACATATCATATTTATACATTATGATCCATTTTGATACCCTAAAAATCAATAATGTTGAGCATTTATAGAAATAAGAGTTCATTTCTTTTGTTAGTTCATTTTTTTATGCAATTTTATTTTTTAAAAAAAATAAGAAATATATTACAAACTTATTATTGTTTCTTTAACGACAATGACATAGAATCACATAATGGCATAGAATCTCATCATTACCTATCAATTAAAGTACTAATTAGTAAAACAGCCAAAACCTCAGCCCCCTCCGTAAACTTATCAAGAATAATAAGCTTGTTTATGATTACTTGAGAACAATACTGGATTGTTAAAAATTACTTGAGAACAATACTGGATTGTTAAAAAAAAAATATTAACAAATAGTATATTACTGTAATGTTAAGATTTTACTAATAAAGAAATATTTATAACTAATTTAATTATTAATAATATTAACGTTTACCATATTTTATCTTATTTGTAATTCTAAATATTAAATATTATCTATCTATTTGTTCTGTTTCACTTTCTCCCTCGACTTTTTTTTTTCTTTTAATCCGGAAGGGCTTTTTTTCTTATTATTATAAGTTTACTTTTTAATTGAGCTTTAACTAATTTAAATTTTTAAATAAATAACCTACAATTTATTTTTTCTAAAGAAAGAGACAAAAAGCCATATATTGCATAGTTTTAAAATTTTAATTAAAAAGGAATAAAAATAGAGCTCTAACTAATTTTTTTTTATTTAAAACACAATAAAATATATTTGATTTTTTATGTAAATATAAAAAATGATTTTTTAATTTAATTTTTAAATAAATTTTAATTATAAGAGACTCAAAACTTTTAATAATTGAACTACTTCACAATGCATGTGCCTTTCTCATTGTCAATATATATCAAATGGCAATTTAGGGCTTTTGGATTATAAAATCTTTTTTTTTTCTTTTTCAATGATGCGAACTTCTTTTTACCACAAAATTTCAGATTGGAGCTCTTTTCAAATATATTTTTTGGTCTAATTTTTCTAAATTATTGGAGTTATCATTTCTAAGTTATTATATTATATTATATATTTTTAATGAATTTATATAATGAATTTAACTCCGCCTATACACGAGTTTCTTGTGTATAGCAGGCTTCAAGCCCGAATAAAGGAGAAGAGTTGCGGCAGATGACAGCCAGCGTAAAATTTTTATCACATATCATAATATGAATTCTAATAATAATATCATTGGGGAGTTCCCTACTTGCGACTCGCTATATCGGAGCCCGGGTGTAGTGAAGAATAAGCAAGGGTGTAGGGCATTCCCAGAATGCGACGCTCTATATCGGCGCCCGAATGCGATGCATAATAAACAAGGATTCTCATATCATAGACGGGTGTGGATAAAGAAGTTAGTCCAAAATACGAATAATAAGAGTAATACGAGAGATACTGATGAGGATCTGATTGCTAGCATACAACACCAAGGACCTGTTACTCGATCAATGGCAAGAAAACTTCAAGGATTAGTTTCCAAACATCTATATGTTCTCAATACAATTGGAACGTTAAGACTTGAAGAAAATAAGAGCAAAGAAGCTGTTTGGTTGCATGTGTCCAAATTGCAATCTACCCAAGAGGCCAATTGACCCAAAGGAGTTAGAATACATATTGGCATCCATCATTATACCTTTGGGAGCTAAATACATACCATTCACGTTCCATTGGATGTCCATATATTAAGAGTGGCTGAAATTCACATTGGGAGTCAAAGATGCCTTTTAAAAGCTAGTGGGAGACAAGCTATATGGCTGCCCATGCCTTTTAAAAGCTAGTGGGAGACAAGCTATATGGCTGCCCAATTTGTTTTATGTAACCACATTATTATATTTGTATTTTTTCCATCATTTCACTTGTTTTATGCTTTCTTTAAGTCTTTAAAAACAGATGTAATGGCAGATTTTGAACTTAATGAATATTCTGAGTTTTCTCTCCATTTTTGAGAGCTTTGAGAGGTTTTTAGCCTTCTTTTGAGTTCTTGTTAGAACTTGCACGAATTCCTTGCAAAAATAACCAAGTTTGCTAGGTCTTAACTTATATTCAAGGTTTTTCCTTCACAAGTTGGGGTTGGGTCTTGAATCTTTGGTTTCCAGCCATATAGCTTCAGTTTTACATCACAAGTTGGTGTTGGGTTGAAGGTACTGGTTGGTGTTCTTATGTTTTGGAGACGATCCGTAGCTTGAGCTTCCTTAGGAATTAAATCCCAGCAAGGCAGGCTCACATCATTTGGTATCAGAGCTTAGGCTCTCCAAATCAGGTTTTTAGCATCATTCCTTCTTGTTTATGTCAAAAATATATATATTGTCTTCCTTGGAGTCATTTTTTTTGCCATTAGTTTAATTTCTACAAGTTGTATGCCTTCTTGTTTCTTTGAGTCCTTCTACCTTAATGTTGTTGCTGGATTAAATTAAAAAAAAAAAAAGAAAGAAAGAAAGAACGAAAAAAAAAAAGTAAATTCGTGGCCCTTGGATTAGAAATTAAAGATTTTTAAGCAATGGGTGGATTCTCATAGGCTTCCAGTTTTTTTCACAGGGGGGTGTGAAAATTTCTGGCTTCCAGTTTTTTTCACAGGGGGTTGTGAAAATTTTTGCCTTCTCACAGGGGGTTGTGATAATTTCTGCCTTCCAAAAGTGAATGTGTATGTAAACATGTCCAAATCCTTTCAAATTTTACAGGCATGTTTTAGATATTCAGCTAAGCATACATATTAAATTTCATGTCAAAATTCGTTCGTTTGCTTGGTTGTCCATATATTACCGCTAGTTAGCCATTTTTGGGTCCATAATATAAACGTTTCATAAGAGACCTAAAAATTCATTTTTCTTCTTCTATTTTGTCTCAATATATTGTCCTAAATCCAGTTTTGTCAAATTCTTCCCTTTGGTAATGTTTGTCTAAAATTTTAGTGTCTTTCGTCCTTAGGTTTCAAATATCATATATTCTGTTTTTTTTCAGCTTGTGTTACTCTTGTTCCAATCTTGAATGTGTTTTAAACCTTGCAATTTAGTTATTTAGTTGAGGAAATATTAAGTTCTTGCTAGAACTTGGAAGGGGCTGAAGTGAGTGGAAAAAGGCATAGAGTGGTGAGATTGTTAGAGGGTAAAAGCCAAAGTTTGAGTGAAATACAGATTGAGTGTTACCATATTAGAGTGAAACACGTGAGGGAGTGTGTGAGAGAATATTTCTAACATTTGTTTTGCAGCAATCAGTATGTCAACAAAACGAGATAGTGATCGAGAGAGCAACCGACCCCAAGAAGAGCCAGAAGCTTCTAATGTTCTTAAGGCATTGCAATCTCAATTTCAAAGGATGAATGTGTTGTTTGTTGATATTAGAGAACAGATGGAAAAACACTCAAAATAAATTGAAAAATTGCAGCAAGCAAGCTCTACAAATCAAAGGAATTTAGGAAGGGATGAACGAGATAATTTTCATAGGGAGCAAAACACAAATAGGGGGCAGAATAGAGGTAGGCGTGCTGGACTAAATGATTTGCCAGTTTTCAATGAATTGGAGGATGTAGTTGAAGATAATCTTGATGATGATGATGGGCAGCAATCTGTTGCACTTGATGATGTTATTAGACCAAGATATATGAGAGGTAATATGGATGGTAGAGGTGGTGGCAGAAATATTAGGCAAGAAACTGTGGAAAATGCAAGAGGGAGAGGGAGAGTAGACAGCAATGTTAATGGAATTAAAATGAAAATTCCATCATTCCAAGGCAAAGCAAATCCAGATGCATACTTGGAATGGGAGAGAAAGACTGAACTCATCTTTGATTGCCACAACTATAGTGAGCAAAAGAAGGTGACACTTGCTGTGGTAGAGTTTACTGATTATGCATTAGTTTGGTGGGATCAATTACTCACTAAACGAAGAAGAAATGGCATGAGAGGAGTGCAGACTTGGGATGAGCTGAAACAAGTCATGAGAGATAGATTTGTACCACAACACTACTATAGGGAGTTACATCAACGATTACAAGGGCTGGTACAAGGCAATAAAAGTGTGGAAGAATATTTTCAAGAGATGGAAATGGCTATGATACGAGCTAATATAGAAGAAGAAAGGGAAGCAACTATGGCACGGTTTCTACATGGGCTGAAAGATGAAATTGCCGACATAGTGGAGCTGCATCATTATGTGGAGCTTGATGACATGTTAAATATGGCAATCAAGGTAGAAAAACAACTCAAGAAGAAGAAAACAACCAGATCTGGAATGGGAATGAATTCTGCCAATAATGTTCCTTGGAAGCCAAATTGGAAGAAAGGGGAATCTAGTGAGAATAAATTTGTTTCAAAGGAGAAGAAAGAGGGGAACAAGGCTGGAGAAAAACCCATTGTGATTGATAAGGGTAAGGCCCCAATGAACTCCAATGGAAGAACAAGAGACATCCAATGTTTCCGATGTTTAGGGAAAGGGCATTATGCTAGAGAATGTCCAAATAAAAGGGTGATGGTGGTGAGGCCGAGTGGTGATATTGAATCTGAAGATGATGAAGTTGTAGATGAAGATTTAGATGTTAACATTCTACCTTTGGATGAAGATAGTGATGTAGAGCATGCTGTGCATGGAAGTGCTCTTGTTGTTATGCATGCTTTAAATATACAGGTGAAGGAAGATGAAGGTGATGAACTGCAAAGAGAAAATATTTTTCATACTAGATGTTTAGTCAAAGAAAAAGTTTGTAGTATGATCATAGATGGTGGGAGTTGTGTTAATGTGGCTAGCACTCTACTAGTAGAGAAACTTGCATTTCCTACTACAAAACATCCTAATCCATACAGATTGCAGTGGTTGAATGATAGTGGAGAAGTTAAGGTGACCAAGCAAGTATTATTGTCATTTACCATTGGGAGGTATAAGGATGAAGTGTTGTGTGATGTAGTTCCCATGCATGCTAGTCATATCCTACTTGGGAGGCCATGGCAATATGATAGAAAAGCAACACATGACGGGTTTAAGAATAGGTATTCATTTGATTTTGAAGGCCGAAAGGTGACTCTTGCACCTTTAACACCTATGGAGGCTTTTGAAGACCAAAAGAGAGTACAAGCTGCCATGCAAGAGAAAATGCAAAGAGAGGTTGAAAAGAGGGAGAGAGAAAAGAAAGATCAAGAGGAAAAACAAAGAATAAAAGTTGAGAGAGAAAAAGAAAAAGAGAAAAAGAAGAAATTACATAATAAAAATGAGAGTGGAGAGAAGAAAGTAAGTTTAGTTGCTAGGGGGAAAGATGTGAGGCAAGCATACTCTTCTGATAGTATGATGCTCCTTCTGATATGTAAGGGAGTTTTTCTTAATGTAACTGACCTTGATCCATCTATTCCTAGTGTTGCTTTGACTTTGTTGCAGGAATTTGAAGATGTCTTTCCAAATGAGGTACCGAGTGGATTGCCACCCATTAGAGGAATAGAACATCAAATTGATTTCATTCCTGGAGCTGTAATTCCAAATCGTCCAGCATATAGGACAAATCCTCAAGAGGTTAAGGAGTTGCAAAAACAGGTGGATGAGCTGCTTGCGAAAGGTCATGTTAGGGAGAGCATGAGTCCATGTGCTGTGCCGGTACTTCTAGTACCTAAAAAGGATGGATCAATGCGAATGTGTGTGGATTGTCGTGCTATCAATAAAATCACTGTAAAGTATAGACATCCAATTCCTAGACTTGATGATATGCTTGATGAATTGCATGGTGCATGTATATTTTCAAAAATTGATCTTAAAAGTGGTTATCATCAAATAAGAATGAGATTAGGAGATGAATGGAAAACAGCTTTTAAGACTCAATATGGTTTGTATGAATGGTTAGTCATGCCTTTTGGACTAAGCAATGCACCTAGTACTTTCATGAGATTAATGAATCATGTCTTGCGTGCTTTTCTTGGAAAGTTTGTTGTTGTGTATTTTGATGATATTTTAGTGTATAGTCAAAGTTTAAATGATCATTTAATGCATTTAAGATGTGTGCTTGAAGTTCTTAGGAAAGAGAAATTGTATGCAAATTTAAAGAAATGTACATTCTGTATGGAAAAAGTCATTTTCTTAGGATTTGTAGTGAGTGGGAAAGGAATTGAGGTTGATGATGATAAGGTAAAAGCCATCAAAGAGTGGCCTACACCAAAATCCGTGACTGATGTTAGGAGTTTTCATGGTCTTGCTAGTTTTTATAGGAGATTTGTTAGAGACTTTAGTACAATTGCAGCCCCATCAAATGAAATTGTGAAGAAAAATGTAGGGTTCAAATGGAATAAGGAACAGGAGCATGCATTTAGATTACTAAAAGAAAAATTATGTTCTGCACCATTACTTGCATTACCTGATTTTTCTAAGACTTTTGAAGTTGAATGTGATGCTTCTGGAGTGGGTATAGGTGCTGTTTTGATGCAGGAAAGAAGACCAATTGCATACTTTAGTGAGAAGCTAAGTGGAGCTCCTTTGAATTACTCTACTTATGACAAGGAGATGTATGCATTAGTGAGGGCGTTGGAGACGTGGCAGCATTATCTTTGGCCAAAGGAGTTTGTTATTCATAGTGATCATGAATCACTAAAATACTTGAAAGGACAAAGCAAGCTGAACAAACGTCATGCCAAATGGAGTGAATTTATTGAAGCATTTCCATATGTGATTCAATATAAGCAAGGAAAAGAAAATGTTGTTGCTGATGCCTTATCTAGGAGGTATGCCCTAATCTCTATGCTTGATGCTAGACTTCTAGGATTTGAGCATATGAAAGAATTGTATAAGCATGACTCTGAATTTGCACAAATATATGCCTCTTGTGAAAATGCTGCCTTTGAAAAATTTTATAGGCATGATGGTTTCTTATTTAGAGAGAAACGACTTTGTGTTCCAAATAGCTCTATAAGAGGATTGCTTGTAAGAGAGTCACATGGGGGAGGTTTAATGGGACATTTTGGGGTGGCTAAAACATTAGAAATTCTGCATGAACATTTTTATTGGCCACATATGAGGAAAGATGTAGAGAAATTTTGTGCTAAATGCGTGACATGTATGAAAGCAAAATCCAAAGTAAGACCACATGGTTTGTATATGCCTTTAAGTGTACCTAGTGAACCTTGGGTAGACTTATCTATGGATTTTATTTTGGGGCTACCTAGGACAAAAAAAGGTCATGATAGTTTATTTGTTGTGGTTGATCGATTTTCTAAAATGGCACATTTCATTCCATGTCATAAAACTGATGATGCATGCCATATATCTGATTTGTTCTTTAGAGAAGTAGTGAGATTGCATGGTATTCCTAGGACCATAGTAAGTGATCGAGATGTAAAATTTTTGAGTCATTTTTGGAAAGTTCTATGGGGAAAGTTAGGTACAAAGCTTTGTTTCTCTACTACATGCCATCCGCAAACAGATGGGCAGACGGAAGTTGTTAATAGGACTGTGGGCACTCTTCTTCGTACCATGATTAAACAAAATTTGAAGACATGGGAGGAATGCATACCATTTATTGAATTTGCATATAATAGATCAATGCATTCATCCACTGGATTTTCACCCTTTGAGCTTGTCTATGGTTTTAATCCACTTACTCCATTAGATTTGTTGCCTCTTCCTACTAATGAGCTTACTAGTTTTGATGGTAAAAAGAAAGCTGAATTGGTGAAGCAAATGCATCAAAGGGCCAAGCAACAAATGGAGAAGATTAATGAGAATAGAGCAACCAAAGTAAACAAAGGAAGGAAAAAGATGGTGTTCCAGCCTGGTGATCTGGTATGGGTTCATTTGCGAAAAGAAAGGTTTCCTACACAAAGGAAATCAAAATTGCAGCCGAGAAGTGATGGACCATTTGAAGTACTCGAAAGGATTAATGATAATGCCTACAAGATTAATCTACCAGGTGAGTATGGTGTAAGTGCAACTTTTAATGTTTCTGATCTTGCTCCTTACTATGCAGATGATGAAGATTCGAGGACGAATTCTTTTGAAGAGGGAGAGGATGATGAGGATCTGATTGCTAGCATACAACACCAAGGACCTGTTACTCGATCAATGGCAAGAAAACTTCAAGGATTAGTTTCCAAACATCTATATGTTCTCAATACAATTGGAACGTTAAGACTTGAAGAAAATAAGAGCAAAGAAGCTGTTTGGTTGCATGTGTCCAAATTGCAATCTACCCAAGAGGCCAATTGACCCAAAGGAGTTAGAATACATATTGGCATCCATCATTATACCTTTGGGAGCTAAATACATACCATTCACGTTCCATTGGATGTCCATATATTAAGAGTGGCTGAAATTCACATTGGGAGTCAAAGATGCCTTTTAAAAGCTAGTGGGAGACAAGCTATATGGCTGCCCATGCCTTTTAAAAGCTAGTGGGAGACAAGCTATATGGCTGCCCAATTTGTTTTATGTAACCACATTATTATATTTGTATTTTTTCCATCATTTCACTTGTTTTATGCTTTCTTTAAGTCTTTAAAAACAGATGTAATGGCAGATTTTGAACTTAATGAATATTCTGAGTTTTCTCTCCATTTTTGAGAGCTTTGAGAGGTTTTTAGCCTTCTTTTGAGTTCTTGTTAGAACTTGCACGAATTCCTTGCAAAAATAACCAAGTTTGCTAGGTCTTAACTTATATTCAAGGTTTTTCCTTCACAAGTTGGGGTTGGGTCTTGAATCTTTGGTTTCCAGCCATATAGCTTCAGTTTTACATCACAAGTTGGTGTTGGGTTGAAGGTACTGGTTGGTGTTCTTATGTTTTGGAGACGATCCGTAGCTTGAGCTTCCTTAGGAATTAAATCCCAGCAAGGCAGGCTCACATCATTTGGTATCAGAGCTTAGGCTCTCCAAATCAGGTTTTTAGCATCATTCCTTCTTGTTTATGTCAAAAATATATATATTGTCTTCCTTGGAGTCATTTTTTTTGCCATTAGTTTAATTTCTACAAGTTGTATGCCTTCTTGTTTCTTTGAGTCCTTCTACCTTAATGTTGTTGCTGGATTAAATTAAAAAAAAAAAGAAAGAAAGAAAGAACGAAAAAAAAAAAAGTAAATTCGTGGCCCTTGGATTAGAAATTAAAGATTTTTAAGCAATGGGTGGATTCTCATAGGCTTCCAGTTTTTTTCACAGGGGGGTGTGAAAATTTCTGGCTTCCAGTTTTTTTCACAGGGGGTTGTGAAAATTTTTGCCTTCTCACAGGGGGTTGTGATAATTTCTGCCTTCCAAAAGTGAATGTGTATGTAAATATGTCCAAATCCTTTCAAATTTTACAGGCATGTTTTAGATATTCAGCTAAGCATACATATTAAATTTCATGTCAAAATTCGTTCGTTTGCTTGGTTGTCCATATATTACCGCTAGTTAGCCATTTTTGGGTCCATAATATAAACGTTTCATAAGAGACCTAAAAATTCATTTTTCTTCTTCCATTTTGTCTCAATATATTGTCCTAAATCCAGTTTTGTCAAATTCTTCCCTTTGGTAATGTTTGTCTAAAATTTTAGTGTCTTTCGTCCTTAGGTTTCAAATATCATATATTCTGTTTTTTTTCAGCTTGTGTTACTCTTGTTCCAATCTTGAATGTGTTTTAAACCTTGCAATTTAGTTATTTAGTTGAGGAAATATTAAGTTCTTGCTAGAACTTGGAAGGGGCTGAAGTGAGTGGAAAAAGGCATAGAGTGGTGAGATTGTTAGAGGGTAAAAGCCAAAGTTTGAGTGAAATACAGATTGAGTGTTACCATATTAGAGTGAAACACGTGAGGGAGTGTGTGAGAGAATATTTCTAACATTTGTTTTGCAGCAATCAGTATGTCAACAAAACGAGATAGTGATCGAGAGAGCAACCGACCCCAAGAAGAGCCAGAAGCTTCTAATGTTCTTAAGGCATTGCAATCTCAATTTCAAAGGATGAATGTGTTGTTTGTTGATATTAGAGAACAGATGGAAAAACACTCAAAACAAATTGAAAAATTGCAGCAAGCAAGCTCTACAAATCAAAGGAATTTAGGAAGGGATGAACGAGATAATTTTCATAGGGAGCAAAACACAAATAGGGGGCAGAATAGAGGTAGGCGTGCTGGACTAAATGATTTGCCAGTTTTCAATGAATTGGAGGATGTAGTTGAAGATAATCTTGATGATGATGATGGGCAGCAATCTGTTGCACTTGATGATGTTATTAGACCAAGATATATGAGAGGTAATATGGATGGTAGAGGTGGTGGCAGAAATATTAGGCAAGAAACTGTGGAAAATGCAAGAGGGAGAGGGAGAGTAGACAGCAATGTTAATGGAATTAAAATGAAAATTCCATCATTCCAAGGCAAAGCAAATCCAGATGCATACTTGGAATGGGAGAGAAAGACTGAACTCATCTTTGATTGCCACAACTATAGTGAGCAAAAGAAGGTGACACTTGCTGTGGTAGAGTTTACTGATTATGCATTAGTTTGGTGGGATCAATTACTCACTAAACGAAGAAGAAATGGCATGAGAGGAGTGCAGACTTGGGATGAGCTGAAACAAGTCATGAGAGGCTATTTTGAGGAACTTCTTAATGGTAACCATAGTGATAACATTGAGAGTTTAGACGTTAGGCCGGAGAAAAATGTGAAATACACTAGACGGATTAGGTTTTCGGAAGATAAAGAAGCTTTGAAGATGATGAAAGTTAGTAAAGCTTGTGGACCAGATGAGATAACCATTGAGGTTTGGAAATATTTGGAAGATACAGGAGTTACATGGTTGACATCTTTGTTCAATAAGATCTTAAGTGCAAAGAAAATGTCTAATGAATGGAGACAAAGTAATTTGATACCTATTTTTAAGAATAAAGGAGATATTCAGAATTGCTTAAATTATAGAGGTATAAAGCTTATGAGCCACACTATGAAATTATGAAAAAGAGTTGTGGAACACCGTTTGCGGTTAGATACTTATATCTCCTCAAATTGGTTTGGCTTTATGCCTGGTCGATCAATTATGGAAGCTATTTTTCTTATAAGAGATTTGATAGAAAAGTATAAAGAGATGAAGAAGGACTTACATATGATTTTTATTGACTTGAAAAAGGCATATGATAGAGTCTCTAAAGAAGTTTTATGGTGGGTCCTAGAGCATAGGAAAATATCTATACGATATATCCAAGTCTTGAAAGATATATATAAGGGAGTTATCACCAGTGTCCACACTGTGAGAGGGAATACTAATGATTTTTTCGTTTCTATTAGATTACACCAAGGTTCAACTTTGAGCCCTTATCTTTTCGCCTTGGTCATTAATGAGCTAACAAGACATATATATGATGGCATCCCTTGGTGTATGATATTTACAGATGATATTGTATTAATAGATGAGACTCAAGCAAGGATAAGTCAAAAGTTGGAGTTATGGAGAAGCACTTTGAAATCTAAGAGTTTTAAGCTAAGTATGACTAAAACTGACTATATGCATTGTAGATTTAATAGCAAGAATAAAGAAAGAAGCAAAATTATTTTAGATGGATTAGCAATACCTCATAGTACTTATTTGAGATACATTGGCTCTATTCTTCAAGAAGATGAGGGTTGTGAAGAAGATGTAAATCATAGGATTAAAGCTGGTTGGATGAAGTGGAGGGGTGCTACAAAAGTTCTATTTGATCGAAAGATGCCAATTAAATTAAAAAAAAAATTTACCGCACTGTAATACGGCCTGCGATGATGTATGGTAGTAAGTGTTAGGCAGTAAAAGGACAACATATGAGTAAAATATATGTTGCGGAAATGAGAATGATAAGATAGATGTGTGGTCATACTAGGATGGATAAAATTTGCAATGAGTGCATTAGAGAAAAAGTAAGGGTAGCACCTATTGAGGATAAGATAAGAAAGCATTAGTTGAGATGGTTTGGCCATATGAAACGAAGACCTAGCGATGCGCCGGTTAGAAAAATCGAATAAGTTAGAGCAGATATAGCTAAGAGAGACAGAGGTAGGTCTAAACTGACTTGGTCAAATGTGGTCCAAAATAATCTTATAATGTTACATCTATCAGAAGAGATAACCTTAAATCGTATTGAGTGAAAAAGAAAAATCCATATAGCCGACCCTAATTGACTTGAGATTAAAGCTTTGTTGTTGCTGTTGTTGTTATATAATGAATTACTGGTATAATTTGATCTTTATTTTTTTAAATTGTGAAAGAAAAATTTATGATTAAAACTTATTGACTTCTTATTATGTGATTTTATTTTTTCATTTGTGACATTTGTTTCAAGTTATATATATATAAACAGGAAGTAAAATACTTAATTAACTTTGTACTTATAAGATTAAAATCAATGTTTTCTTATAAATGAGGTTAATAACATCATTTATAAACGAATTAAATATTATTAATTCTTCAATATATTAAATCGATACTAATTTCTATTTTCACAATACAATGTGTGAAACACAATATTGGATTTATATATATATAAAAAGTTACTAATAAATGCTTCATCTTTTCCTCATTGATAAGCATATTTTTGTTTTTTATTTGATCTAAATTACAATTTACTTATCATCTTCAAAAGTTGGTTAATATGTCAAATTTATCTATCATAAAAAAATCATGTAAAATGACTTGTTTTTTTAATTCTACTAAAATAAAAATTGTATTTATCAACTCACGATGGATTTTATTAAATTTACATCTCAGAATAGTATTTTGATTAATGAAAAAATTTAATAATTAAATTAACTTTTAATTATAAATTAAATTCACTTCCTCCAAAATTTTATAATTTAAATTAGAAATTATTAGTTTCTACTCTATTAACCCGCATTGTTAAGGTTTACCTTATAAGTTTTTACAATTGAATCACTTCAATACATGTGATGTGGCTTTCTCATTATCAAATGGCAATTTAGACCTTTTCTGGATTATGAATTATTTTTTCTTTTTTTTTTAATGAACAAAACTTTTGATTTTTACCAGAGAAGCTTGGATTGAAGCTCTTTTCAAATATATATATATTTTTGTCTTTGAGTTATCATTTCTAAATTATTATATCATATTCTATGTATTATTAAAAATTTTATTTAATTAATAAATATACTATACAATTTTTTATTTTTATTTCGTAATTGTGAAAGAAAAATCTACAATTAAAATTTATTATTTATTATTTATTATGTGTTATTTTTTTTTCATTTGTTATATTTGTTCCATGCATTCTAGAAATTAAAATAGTTAATTAACTTTGTACTTATAAAATTAAAATTAATGTTTTCATATAAATGAGATTATAAGAATGATTTTATATTATCATCGATACTAATTTCTAATTTCACAATATTAATCATCATAAAATTATTTCAATTAAAATACCCCAATTAAATATATTTAAATTAATAAATTCAAAATTTTAATTTGAAATTCTCCATAATTTTGGCATATGTTTCTTACTAAATTTATTAATTCGCTTAAGTGCCTTTCTTGCTTGGAGGAAATGTAAGTTAGCAAGACAGCAAGTCTCGTGTTAGAAGTATGAAAAATTTTAATACACTTTTCTTTTTTTAGAAGATATTCGATTTTATTTTGAGAATAAATTAATTAGGATATTTAGTTTATGTGGTTTTTAAAGTTTAGGTCTTAGAACATAAAGTAGTCAAAATAGAGTTTACGATTCATATTATATTTTTCAATAAATTTTTATGCGGCAATTTTTTATTTTTTAATTTATGTTTATTTTTTCTGATATTTTTTATAATTTAAATTAAAAATATATATCAATACAAAGTTTAAGCAGAAAATGTAAATATATTAAACAAAGTAAGAGAACTAATTTACATATAATTAGGAAAAATGAATATAAAAATAAATTAATTATTGTTAACAATTATAAATAATAAATATTTGAATGCTAAATTCTAATAGAATTTTAAAAAATAAGCAAAAAATAAGTATTAAGTATAATGATCAAAATATTCAAAAATAGAAATATGTTAATAATATATTTTTAATACTATTTAACATAATATTAATAAATAATAATAAAAAAATTAGTTCATCATTTATTTATTTAATTTGAGAGGGTGCATTTATCACTAATTTTTATTTTTATAAATTCAATACTTTTACTCCCTTGCTTGGGAAGTTAAAATTTTGAAGGCACATGATTCGAAATCCCATGTCATTATCATAAGATAGATAGTAATCGATTATTACTTTCTTTTTTAATTAAAAAATATTATAAATTATAAATTTATCTAAAAATAATATGAAAAAAAATATAAATATCATATAAAAAATATATAGAAATTTAAACTAAGCTGATGTAATAAAAATATATTTAAATGAATAAAAAATTATTAAAGATAAAATTAAATAATATAAATTTTAAATTTAATATAATTAATAGAATACTCATTTTAAATTATTCTGAGATAATTAAATTTATATTTCAATTTAAAAATTAAAATAAAATATTGATAAAAATTAAAATTTTGAAAAATTATTACTTTAAGAATTATGATTCGCAAAGTTTATTAGAAGTTAAACTTAAATTAAGAACTGAAAAAAGAGACAACATTTAAATTATAGCATTGTTTTATTTCAATTAAAAAAATTAAAGATAAAAAAATGAAAATAAATAACGGGGTAAAAATATAAAAAAGCAACAAATATATAAAAAAGAAAAAAAAAAGGTTAAAAAAAGTAGTAGAATAAATCTGAGACATGGCATCATGCATGCCATGCTAATGGTAAAAATGAAATAAAAAATTAAAAGAAAGGATAAAAAAGTCAAATGCAAAGATGAGAACTAATACCTCATATGACATATATAGGCAACGACAATTGACATCCTTTGACTGCATTTGAAATTGACTGTTACTTCATAATGATTGTTAAAGATTCGGCCTTTCATTAATATTTTAATAAAATTAATAAAATGATATTTCATTGAAATTTTCAATGCAATAATAATAATAATAATAAAATAAAGTGATACTTTTTTCTTTTAATTAAACTCATTGAAAATACATTATCTGCAAGCTGTTAATTAATTAATTAATTTTATTTTTTCTTTTAAATTTGTGTATTTTTCTTCTTCTTCTTCTTCTTCTTCTTATTATGATTGTCAGAGATTCGGCCATTTGATGATATTCTTTCATCAATATTTTAATTAAATTAATACAATGATATTTTTTTTTCAAAAAAAATAATTGTAGGATTTTTACTTTTTTAAAATCTTTCTCAATGAAAATACATTATTTTCAAGTTGTTGATTAATTAATTAATTTTATTTTTTCTTTTAATTCATGAACTATTATTATTATTATTATTATTATTATTATTATTATTGAAATGCTCTACAAGTAACAGTTTCAGCAAAAAATAAAAATGACTTCTTAAATTTTTATTTTTTATTTGTATTTAAATTTTTAATAAATTTTATGAGTCAATTTTTAGAATAATAAATTTTCAAATTTTTACTTTTATAATTATTTTATTTAACTTTTAAATTGGTAATTTAAATTTAATTATCTTAAAAATAATTTAAAATGAATATGTTATTAATTAAATTTGGATATAGAGTTTTATATTATTTGACTTTATTTTTAATAATTTTTATAATCTATTTTTAAGTGAAAAATTAAAATCTAAAAAGTAGAGGGTTTACACCAATATCAACAAATAAATTTATTTACTCTATTTAATGATATTCTTATTATGCCAATTTATTTTAAATCTTAATTTTTTTTATTTGATCTTCTATTAATTTTATATTTTTTTTCTCACCCATATTATTTTAAGATAGATTTATAATTTTCATTTCTACCCTAAAAATAATAATAGCTAATAAATTTTCATTTAATCTTTTTATAATCAAATTACTAATTTTAATTATTTTTTAATTTTTCTTTTTAATTAAATCAATAAGGTAATAAAAAAAATCTAATTTTCTTTCTGTTTACATACCTAATTCTTTTCTAATAACTTTCCCAATATCCAGAAAATAAAATTGAGATTGGTTTGATCCATGTGAACCGGGGGGGGGGGGGGGGGGGGGGGGGGGGGGGCATGGGGTCTATGGCCCCCCCTTAGTTTCTATATATATATACATATATATGTATATGTATATATATATAATTTATAATATTTATATAATTCCCCCCCTAATTCATATGCATATGTATATCTATATTTATAAATACATAAATTAATAATACTTATATGATTATCTCATTGGTTCATATATACATATATATATATATGTATATACAAATGTATATGTATAATTCTATATACATAAAATTAATAAAGTTTAAGTAATATAAAATTAATTTATAATATAATATAATATATAGTAGTTATCATATAAATTTATCAAAAATAATTAGTTTAAATATTTTTTAAAAAATATCTCAAAATATATATAAATATTATTTAAAAAATAATATATATTATGTAATTTTTGAAAATAAAATTTAGATATTGAAATAAAAATAATAAAAATTTTAATAGTTTATTATTTAATATAAAAATAAAATTGAATACAAATATTAATACCAATTATTTGTATTAATTTTTTAATATAAAAATAAAATTGAATATAAATTCGTATGTATTTTTTTTTTTGCTTGAAAATTTTATCTCCCCTTCGTCGGTGTCCTAGTTTCGCCCCTGGTTTGATCCATGAGTATAATGAGATTGAAAAGAGTACACAGGCTTGGAAAATATTGTTGTTTTTCAAATAAATAGTTATCATACAAGCATTATAAGAATCTATTTATTGTAAATTAATTAATTATAAATAAATTTGAAAAAATAAATTAATTTCTAAATATATTAAGGTATAATATTATACATTTATATATATTTATCGTATTTTTATATTTTGCATATAATAATTTTCATAATTGCACAATTTATTACTATGTTATCATATTATGATATTGTATATTTGGATAATTTTTTATGACAAATTCAATTTCATAATTGTACAATAGAAATGAATATCTTCTCACCACTTATTCAATTTGATAAACTAAATTTTAAATTTATTAAATATTAATTTGGTAATCCATATATATAATGTGTGTGGCGTGGAATATGATATGACAAAATAGCAAATCTAAATTTATGAAATTTATATAAATGAATAATATTTATTTTTATTGAGGTCATAGAATATATGATGTTCTCGCTTAAAATTTGATTCAATTTTAGATATTGTGCCTTCATATATATATATATATATAATTAATAAAAAAATATTTATTTTTATTGGAGTCGAATGGATTACATAATAGAAATAATATTTGATTTCAGTTATTCTCACTAAATTAATATAAAAAATGTATTTATTTTGAAATTATTGAATTTTTTTACTTTATTTAAAAAAAAAATCATTTACAGGGCACATGACTTTATTTTTTTTTTCTTCAATGCATATATTGAATCATGTGTATATTTAGAGAATAATTAGTATTTTCATTTTAAACAGTTTTTAAATGCATTATATATTCTATTTATGGTTTTATATTCTTTTAGATGTAAAACTTAATTTATCTTTTTCTGAGATAAAAAATTAATCACCATTTTTGGATGAAAACATTACATAAAAAATTAATTATTTTTTTTATCAAAATTATCTTTTTTATTTATCAAAAATAAGTTAATTTTTAAAATAAGTTAATTAAAATATATTAAAATAATTTTCACCTAAATTACACTAAATAATTTTAACCTATTAAAATATATTTATGTTTTAAAATAATTTGCTCAATTTAATTATCCCTCACCCAAAAAAGTCATGGTTTCAATTTTAACAAATCTCCATATTGATTCATACCAAAATGTGGTCTATTAAAATTAATCTCCAAGCTGTGCTGCCGGCGATCAACATAATTTTCTGAAAAGAGAATCTATATATCTGATGCCTGGGAACCAAAATTAGCATCATTTAATATATAATGAGCAAAAAGTATGTGAATTTCTGTATGTGCATTTTTTTTTTAAAATTTTTATACATGGTGTGATAACTTTCTAATGTGGATTATAATCAAAGAAAATTAACAAATAACGATATTATATATTTATATATATAACTTTTCCATTTTATAAGTTAAAATGTTATTTTAATTATATTTTGTAAGATTTTAATAGATTATTAAATTAAAAAAAATAGATTGTAAAAAAATGTTTGATACTTAGAAAATTTATTGAGTATATTTGAAATATTAAAATTGTAAACTACAGTAAATAGAATATAGCTATAATAATATTATACATAATTAAATAGTTCGATTAATATATATATATATATATGTGTGGGTTTGGAGACCAAATCACATTTAAAAAAATCATATAATAAAAAAAATAAAAAAATATGTTATTCCTGTTTACGTACGTAATTCTTTTTCAAGCTAATTAAGCTGTGGAACACATACATACATAGACCGTTTCGTTTACCAAATGGATTACCCAGCAATTGTCCCTAATCCCTATCATGTGTTTAACACCCATGGGTTTTTGAAGACTAGAGACCTCACATAAAAGTCTCAGCCCATCAACTATTGAAATCGTGGGCTTAAAATAGAATTTTTGGCCCACTAAGTGGGAATTCAATAAAGACGTATATTAAAAAATTCATCAAATAATAATTAAAAATGCATCTTTTTCTGCCTCTTTCATAAATATTTTTTTTATTAAATAATGTCTCCTTTTTGCCCATGAAAATTTGAATTAGAGTTGTGCATGACAATTATATATTTTTGAATTTTAATGAAGTATTAAAAAAAATTCAAAATCAAACTTAAAATTGACTTTTTTTATTAGAACGAAATTGAATTAAACTGTTAATTTTAATTGATGCGATTTTAAAGATTAAATAATTTTGATTTGAATTGATAACTGCATCAAATTATATTAAATCATATAAAATTATTTTAAATTGTAAGAACTAATTATATTTTAATAATTTACCTTTTATATTTTATGCAATACGAATTAAATTTACTTATAACTTTTAATAAAATATAATATATCAATTAAATATTATTTAATATTTTATTAAATTCTCAAATATATTTAATTAATTTTTATAATTTAAAACTATAATTTTAAAAATAAGTGTCAACTAAAATATTTTATTTTATTTACATTAAATATTATATTTTTATATTATCTTGAGACTAGAAAAAAATAAAAATTGTATCTAATGAGTTTCACCATTTAAAATAATAATTTTTAAGTAAATAGTGAACTATACTACTTGAGACGGTGATATTGAAAAAAAAACCATAATTGTGTCATTTTTTATTTTAAATATTTTTAACTTTGAATTTTGTAAGTATTTTATTTTTTAACTTTAGAATTAAATTATGAATAGTGTGAGTATTTGGATTGAAAAAAATTTAAATATATATATATATTTTTTTTAAGAAAATATTCTGAATATTGAACTAAATTGAATTGGATACTGAATATTTATTATATATTATTCTGAAAAATTGAGATAAAATTTTTTATTTTTAATACCGTTCTTGAGGTTGAATTTTTAAAAACTATGACTTTAAATATGATTATGAAGATTTGTAAATCTTAAAATTGGACCAAAGCTGCACACAGACCTAATTTGAACCACTAAAATACAAAATTTTAGCCAAAGTCTTTGGTACCTTTTAACCATTCATTTAGTAACGGAATTATGGACCTAAAGATCACGGTATTTAATGCTACTTTATTACTTGCGTTTATTGAAAATCTTGGTATTTATAAAAATATCATGCAATCTGATTGTCTTGACGTTTTCAAAAACTAATGAATGAGATTGGATCCTACTATATATATATATATATATGGAATTTCACACTAATAATTTTATTATTTAGGAAAAATTAAGATTTTTTTGTCATGTTTTCAGAGATTGATTCCTTTGCAATTACAAACCGATGATTTTCTTATTTAGGAAAAGAAAAACAAAATTTATGAATCATCTTAATCATATAAATTTATGAGACTTAATTGAATTATTATTATTATTACTTTTAAATTATCATATTCAGCTTATACACATCTATTAAAAAAATTATTAAAATTTTTAAAAATCGTATAAAATTATTTTAAATAAACTAAATTATTCATCTATTAATTCATTAAAGTAAAGTGATAATTTAATAGAGATAAATTTATAAGATGTTCTCTAATCTAATTAATTTTTCTTGTTTCTATAAAGTAAAGTGACAATTTAATAGAGATAAATTTTTTTTTTTTTGTATAAGTGACAATTTTAACAAAATGGAAAGAGCATTATTTATTATTTTGGCGAGAAAATAAATAGTGGACACATTAATTAATAAGCTCTATATATAGCACACATTTAAATAAAAATAAATTAACAAGTTTAAACAACAATTTTACAAAAGTAATAATACATAAATGATTTTCTATGCTAGTTGTCGGCGAGTAGCGCTTTACTAGTCTATAATAAAAAGCCTAGGATTGAAACAACAAGGTTTAGGCTTAATTGCATTCTCAAATCAAAAGTATGAAAATTCAAACATTTCAATATTTTATTATTAGCAACTAACTAATTAAGTACATACCAAATCTGGAATTAGTTATCAGCTCCATAATATTATTGAACTAGTACAATTAGAGCTACTTGCAAACATTTAAAGGACCCGTATAGATTATGAAAAAACAGAAAAACCATGTATCTATGAACAATTCGCATAGCAATGTAAATCCAAATTATCATTGAGGTTCAATCCAACCACAATGCAATTGTTGTCTTGTCTTGCATAACTCTATTGTCATTTCTTTTTTATCAAAATAATGATATTTATTGGAATCGAGAGAGTAGAAAATCATACTTTGTCCATAAAATCTTGGGAAATATATTTTATTCTCCATTCTAGGAGTCTTTGCTACAGCAGAAAAAGATGAAGATCGACTAACAAAAATCATATACTTCCCCAAACTTTCAACTCTAGTCCAAGTCATTGTAGATTGATTCAGTCTAAAAACTTGAACCCACTCTCCAAATCGACCCACAAATACCGATAAAAGCTCATCATTACATTCAACTAGAAAATTTTGTTGATAATCGTTGCAAGGCCTTTGAGGCGTTGATAAAACTTCCCAATTAATCACCATTTCATCTTTTAGAATTTCTAGAATTCCTAAATTTCCATCTTGACCCAAATAATAAAATTGTTTATTGTAGAAAACTGGACTATTATCAGAGAATAAAAAGTCACTATCTTCATCAAATTCTTGAAGAAACCATTCTGTATCTCCGTAGAAAGCAAATTGAAACCGAATTTTATCACTCTTACCAAACCTGCTAGCATCGACAACGAGACATTCTGAGGAAGTTGGAGATGCTGAAAAACCAGTGCATCTATTTTCTAAACCTCCTTTTGCGTATTCTGTATTAGAATTATCTAGGAACTTAAGAATTTGCGTTGTAAAAGGATTAAAGAAATATGTGAACATTTCAGTTGTAGACATTAGAAGCCAGCCATCTTTTGAGTGGCAAATTATGCTTCCCAATGATTGTTGTGGCAAGTACATGAAATTTTTTTCAGCATTACTCCAGTCCATTAAAGTGCAAACATTGTCTTTCTCAAAGAAAAGAAGCAACGGGGATGATGAATGGTTTTTCCAAAAATTCAAATCTACCTTTGATTTGATTGGAGGAGCTAATGACCGAAACAATCTACAAGTACCCCGAAAATTCAAGTAACTGACAAGAGCAAGACGCTTGATAATCAATGAAGCAACATCTGAAGGAAGACTAACAAAACAGTCTACTTGATCAGTATCTTCCTTTCTTTCTTTTCCTTGATTCTCTTTTACAAGAGATAACAACCTACGATCATTTAACAATTTCCCAGTAAATATAAATATTCATATTTATTGATTCAATTTTCACAACCAAAATAGCCAAAAAAAAAATTCAAGTGAAGTTATAAAAACATTATTCAAATACACATTAAAAGGCCAAGGTCAATATTACACACATTAAAAGGCCAAGGTCAATATTATAATACCTTGTATCAGGCATTATCCAGAAGGATGAAGGAGACTGCTGAGATAGATTCGGAGAAGTAACAACCACTGAAAGACTTCCATCTTCCATGTTGTACGAGTACAAATTATTCCTTTCATAGTATATGTAATTTCCTTGTATTTCTGGATTAATTGCAGGACATGAAATCGAATATCTGTCACAAATAAAGAACAATTCTGAATTCTTGAATCTTTCTACTCTCTCCCAAACCAAACGAGAAAAATCAAGTTTATGAACCTCAATACAAACAATTTCTTCATAATCGTTTCCACCAAACATTATCCCTACTCCATAAATTTCTCCAAAAGATTCGACAAAATATGTGATCCGACAAGGGGAATGTGGCGTAAGTTCAGGGTATGTAACACCCAACAATTGCAAAACAATCCTATCTTTCTTTATTTCTTCGACGGCAAATAGTTTCCTATGGCAGGAAGAATGTGCATATAATTTTCCATTGCACAAAAATGGGTAAGAAATAATTTCCCTTTTCCAGTCGTCTGTATTCCCATCTCCATCGATTACTCTTTTTAGCTCATCTCTGTAATCCAACTCTATCCATTGTTCATCACCAAGGACATGGATTATCATCAACGGAAGCTGTCTTACAAATAACACAATCTTGCAGCCAATTTCAGTAGGAGACGATGACAAAATACAAGACACAATTCCATAATCTACTTCAAGCCTCGGTAGCTCTATCTTCTCAAATGTAACAGGGTTCCAAAGAAAGTAGCTGCGATGATCATCTTTATCAGACAGAACACACCAGCCATGGCTTGCAGCCCAACAGTTCTTATTTTCCAACTCAGGGATTCTCCTTTGGTGAGTCTTGTCGGGGTCTGAAATGGACCACAGGGTTTGCTCTTTATTTTCATTGCCGTGAGAATAAACCAACCAAGGGTATAGCCCAATTGCCGGCAAGCATTGATTTTCGGATGTCTTTGTAGCACTGTTTTCTTCCATATCTTGCTCGTTAAAACAGCTCAATTACAATGAAAGTGAAAGGAGATGGAACGAATTAGCTTGAATGGAACGAATTAGCTTGAAAAACGGATGTTCTTGGGCATAAATTTATATGATAAGATAATTTATACATTTTTATTTTTTTCCTATATAAGAAATTAATTAATGTGAAATTCTATAAAAGACTTAATTCTTTATAGAATCAGTTTACGCTGTATAAAATCTTAATTTTACCTAAATAAGAAAATCATTAATGTGAAGTATAACAAAGGAATCAGGTGACATAATATCTTTATAAATACCAAGATTTCCAATAAATGCAAATAAAGTACTAAATAAGAATAAGATCAGACGCATTTCACAAGATTATATTTCCTTCCTCTTATGGTTGTGTTACTGGGCTCCAAAGAAAAAGAATGCTATACTTTTGAGGTTTTTACAAAAATGTCACAAAATAAAAAAAAAATTCAAATTTACTATAATTTACAAAAAAAAAATTATCAGTTTACCACAATATCAAATTTACCTATAAATTTATTATAAGTTTATAAAATTACATAATTTATTATAAATTTATGATAAAATAACTAAAATACCCCATTAAAAATAAATCAAGTATAATTTTCCCGTCATTATCCGACATTTGATATCAGCCAGATTGCACTATTTCTTCCATTTAAGGCCGATAATGCCATTACTTAATGGGTTGACTTTTATGTTCGGCCTATCTTCAAGGACATTCTCAGAGTGCAATTTTTTCTTCTAAAATGAATTTAGCAAAAAGCATTACAGGTGTAACAAATGGGCCCCTTTTAGTCCATGAAGCCAATGACGCAATTTAACCTTTTTGAGCAATTTATATCAAGAAAAAAAGACTACCTGACGGTCAGATAATGACACTACTTATTTCCACCTGGGCTTTCTCTGCAATTTTTGATAAACAACATTTGCATCACTACCTCTAGCTTAGATCTTCTGTTTAAGAACATGGCGCAATTGGACTTTCTGGCTTTCCATCCTTGCTTCCATAAGCCTTGCCTTCAAGCTATTTTTCTGTGCCCCTCGGGGCCATTCAATGCAACCTTTCATTCCTCTAGTTATGTTAGGATTACCTGAGTCGGGCAAACTCCATTGCCCCACCAAATCAGGGCTGAGTCCGTCTTTACCTGACCCTCGATCTGGTGATATAATGCTACCATTGGATTTCCTCCCGTTAGAAAGTCTGCCATTCATTCCGTCTATTGAGATTATTTTGTAGCTATCCCCATTATTCAGACCTGATCTCCAAAGTTTTGCAATTGATGACACCTTCTTAGACTGTCTTGTTGGCACAGAACAGAGTTCGCTAATTTCAGTTATTGGTGTTTCATCACATGCATTTTCTCCCCATTCTGTTCCACTTGCAGATACATTACTATCCCGATGATTCTTGTTGACAGATGGAGCACTCCCTTCCAGTGAGTAACTTGAACCTTGATCTTCAAGATGGCTCACGGTTTCCCAACCGCTTTCATCTTCTTCAATATCAACATTGTGATCAAGACATGCATCAGAATGTCTATGATTGCTATCCTTGGTAATCACATTCACTTCAGGACTAACAGTATGAATTTTTGACGCATGGCTGGCAGGACTGTAGGCAACACATGGTTCAATATCTCTCTCATTGGGTTCACCTGAATTAACTTCTTCAAAAACAGAGAAAATATCATCTGGATTAGGCGGCTCATAAGTGAAGTTCTTTACTTCCTGAATATTCACAGAAGCAGCAGCATGTATAAGTGATTCTCCTTCTCTCATATCTTTCAGATCTGGGGTTGCACTTCTGGATCTAAGAAAAGTTTCCAGATCTGCTACAAGCCTGTTCATCTGAGAATACTTCTCTTCAAGTGACACCTTCGCATCAACCAGCTTCATTTGAACCCGCTCTTCACGCCATACCTCAGCCATCTGCAGCATCTTCCTTTCCTCATCCACTTCCTCACGCAGTTTCATAGATTCCCTTTTTAATGCTTCAACTTCAGCCTTGTCCTCTCCAATTTCCTTTGCAAGCTCATCACACACTTCCTCAACCAATTCTCTGGCCTTCCTTTCTTTTTCGAAATCCAGCATAAATCTCTTAGCTGAAATCTTTGCATCAGCCAGTTCATTAACCAATTTGGAATTCACAATTTCCAATCTTTGGCGATTTTTTCTTTCACAGGTCAAATCAGCTTTAATATCATCAACAAATGCACGAATTTTCTCATGCTCTCTGCTCCTCCATGTAGCCCTTTCTTCACTGACTTTCTTCAAAAAGTGCTCTAGTTTCTTTTTTGAGGACCGGCGCTCATCTTCAAGCTCTTGAATGTGTGCTCGAGCCTGCTCTAGTTGAGCTTCAAGGGCAGCAACCACTGATACAGCACTAACTTGTTGATCAAGACGCTTCATGTGGCTGTATATCTGGTGCGCCTCATCTAACGTTCCCAAGCAGACAGAATCCCATTTAGTTGCACCCTCCATTGCAGAGTTGGAAAACTGAAATGAAGGTTCAAGCTAAAATAGAGGGGAGCAGGTCCAGCATTAGACAAGGAAACAAAAAAGTAGAAGAGATGTAAATATATAATTGCCCTCTGATTACTAAATAATGTAAACAAAAAAAAAAGCAGAAATTAAATTATATGCTTTGAAATTTTCATGAATAACAATAATTGCAGATGTACCATCGTCTTGTTAAGAAAAGTATTTGATGTTTTTACTGTTGGACCAAAAATGAGTCTGTACCGCCTCCATAATTAGATTGCTAATTAATAGTCATCACAAGAACAATATTCTTAGAGATTAACACTTTTCCATGGCAAAACAGTGAATAATGTTTTCATCCAATCCATCTTGGCCACAAATTATATTGTCCATGAATGCAACTGCACAACCTTGCACGTAAGAAAGCAATGCCAAGTATAAGACTCAAATGTGCAGTCCACGTAGAAAATCTAGGCACTAGTAATATCACAAAGTTAGAGCAGGATTCCAGCTAACAAGTTCTATATTTCCAATGTGTTTTGTATGTTCCCCCAATAATCTATGAAATTGATGATTTTCACTTTTGAATCCGGACAAAATTGACTCAGCTATATTTATGCATGTTGATTGTAACGTTGAATTCATTTAGTAAGCTATTGAGCCTTTTCTTTTATCTTAACTGTTTAGATTTGATTAATAAGCTGCTTTGCCTATATAAATGTTTATGTAAATATATACATTTTTATACCAGTATACATGAGTGTATCTATGAATTTACTAATGATATAAAAATTTTCCATGGTTAAATAATGCTAAACAAAATACGGCATTAACTTTGCGTCCCAATCATCCACGAGGAATATAGAAGCCAGACCATAAGAGAACAAGCGATTTTGCCTCTACACTAGATGATCGTGCTGATCATGCTAGATGATCTGATGATTGCATGCAATCAATCCTTCAAAATGAATATCATCGAAATAGGATGTGGCTTATTTGTCGTAATATATATGCCATGTATAATATATATTATATAACAAGAAAAAGAGTTTTCCTTCAGTTTTATTAGTGTCACTAAATCTTGCCGGCATGGAACAATTCATTGACAGCTAACAATTCTGTTAAGGAAATTTAGGAACGCACGTACCTTACACAAGAATCTATTCTTCATACAAGAAACAGAGTTTGGACTCTGTAATGGATCCGGTGCTTCAGAACCATTAGGTTTGCCGCTGTGATGAGGTTTAAATGAGATGCCTGTGTGACCAGCACCAGGCTGCAGAAAAAAATAACAAGAGTCAGGAATTCTGCAAGTCATTCGAACAAGTGTTGAGCAGTTAGCAGCAAATAAACATACTCAATTACCATTCAAAGCTACACAAAACCAAATTATAGAAACCCCAATTCACCCAACAACCTGGTACTCTAATTACTATTCAAACAGAATAATAAATATCCTTAATAAGGATTAATCGTACCCGAAAAGAATAAAAGATTCCCAGCTTTTTGCAACCCACAACTCTCTGAATTAGAAAAACATAGTCAAATTTAAAAAAGTTCTGGAATTGAAGTCACCAGCTTTGTGTAATGATAAAAGAAATTAATAGAGTTCAACTAGCATAACCACTTTAAATTACGATAATTTTCACGTTATTTTATGACGTTATTGTTTTTTATTGATTAAGGACTTTGTTTTTAAGTTTTGAAAAACCAAAATTAATACCAGCAATAATTACAGCAGGTATATATATTAGCATTACTATCAGTGGTCAAATTCAAAGGCTTCAAAACGAAGCAACAAGAACCAAACACATTAATCACACAATTAACTTCCATTAGATCATCAAATGATTACCTACAGCTATAAAACCTTACACATTTATTCAAATACTTAAGTATTGCCCAAAAACTCATAGATCTTTTCAAAAAAAAACACAAACCAAATATAAAATCAAATCACCTGAAACCCTAACCGTTCCTTCCTCTTTCGCTCTCCAGCACTGCCAGCCATAGTCTCCGGCAGTTGCAACCACCACAATCCAGCTGCAAGCTTCCTCGCAGAAACCGCCTTCGAGATTTTCCGACGACCATTACGAGTACCACTCTCCAACTTCTCTTCCAGCTCATGCTCAACCTCATCTTCTTGAACTCGAATATTTCTCTCTTTATCTTCGATCTTCCATTTTAAGAAAGGAGTTTCCGGTCGGCTTCTACTTCGCCTTCCGACAGGAGTTCCAGCTCTTCTCGGTCGAGTAAGAGTAGGATTCCGGCTCCAGTTTCGAGTCTGGCGTTGAGGTTTGGGATCTGGATGAGGCTGCGGGTTTTGAGGTTTTGAAGTAATAGAATTCCCCGGAAATGTCGCCGTGGAATGCGGTTTTCCGGTAATCTTCATTGTTGCAACTTGCAAAAATCAGCCATTTAGCAAGAAATTGAAAACAGTGAGCTTTTAGAGAGAGAATGGCTTTGTTTTTTTTTTTTGTTATAGTGATGTGTGTGTGTGAAAGAGAGAGATGCGAAAAAGAGTACAGAGAGAGACCGAGAGCTGTCTACTCTACAGGGATTTTTGCTGGAGAAAACAGCAGAAAAAATATATATTATACGCATACGCATACGATTTGTGTATTTGGTCAACGTATTTTTTTTAACCATGCAGCACTCTATGGATTTTCTTTGCCGGTGAGACATATACGGTAGCGTTTTGAGAAGAGAGAAACGCGCTTTGCACGTGTTTTATATCACGTGTTTTGCAGAGAGTCGTTGTAGATTTTGCATATTTTAATCCGTATTTGAAACGAGGTCGTTTTATCCATTTCATACCGTTCTCTCCTTTTTTTTCCTCTTTGGTTTTTTTTAAATGAATTTCATACTTTATACTTAACATTTAAAATTTTAATAATTTATAAATTTATTTTAATTATGAAGCTATTACATAAAAAAAATTCAAACTAGATATTACTTTCAAATTTCATTTATTACTTTCAAAGGAATTAAATATTAGATAAAATCAATTTCGTATAAATAAAAAAATTAAATATACTCAATATAATTCAAATATTATTCGCCCAAAATTTTTTGTTATTTTAAAAATAATGAAGCTTAATTTAAAAAAATTATAAAAAGCCCATAAAAAATATAAAGAAATTTAGTTAGTACAAACAAATTATAAAGTCAAGCATTTGAATGAAATCATATAAAGAAAACATAGTTAATTAGTACTATGTCTCAGCGTAAATCATTTGAATTAATAGTTATTGAAATCATTTGAATGATATATTTACTGCTAATCTATGTCTCAGAGTCTATATAATTAATTAAATTTAAACTCAAATTAATTTTAAGAAACTATTAAATTTAATCTCAAGATATACCCCCAAAGAATTTAAACTCTTAAATCAAAATCATGTCAAATCTAATTTAAACGGAGTAACAAACTCCCATTACGGTAATAATACGTAAAAAATGCAACTTTTTTATATGTTGGGTTTTATTTATAGTTATTGTAAATTATTAACGAATTTTCATTTTAACAAAATCATTATTGTCAATATTCAAACACATGAGCTAATTTAAGTAGAAAATATATTAATCTATCAAATATTCAAAATCCAATGTTTTTTTTTCTTTGTTTGAGGAAATTTTTTCTTTTATTACTGAGATTATTGAGAGAAGAATAAAAAGGGAATTTTAAGTATGCACATTTTTCCTGAGACAATAAGATGGACTTTGCATGTGTTGCTTCTTCTTTTTTTTTTTTTTGAAAGTAAAAACAAGTTGCATTAACTTGGAGAATAGTAGTCATACAGAAAATTCGGCATATCCGTTCATAGGTGGAACCTGCCATGGTGAATGGATTCACGCGCTAACAAATGGGCACACCTGTTGTCCTGCGTCTAATCCAAAAAACTCTAATATCAGGCCTAGACAATAAAAAAGCCTTACAATCCGAAACAATCAAACCAAATTCTGAGTTATCAACATTCTCAGACATAATAGCAAAAGCAAGAGTTTGACAATCTGTAAGAATGGAGCCTGGTTCAAGCAAAGAATCACAAGCAAAGGCCAAACATTGCCTTAGAGCAAGAGCTTCAGCGATGGCTGGATGATTTCCACCTTCATCAAAGCCCGAGATAGCTAAAGAGAAATTACCTTCTGCATCTTCTAGAGCTATGCCGAATCCTACTAAATCCATATGAGCAAAGATTGCGCCATCAACATGAGCAAGCCAAGAAGAAGCATGATGGACCTGCATATGTTGTGGGGGTGCAGCAGCTGTATGAACAGCTGTCAATGCTGTCCTTTGTAAAGATGAGGCTGCCATATATTCATCTAAAGTTACTTTTACAGCTTGAGCTAAGAACTTGGGATTTAGATGGGTATTTGACCAATACAGAGAGTTCCGGGCTCCCCAAATCTTCCATGCAAGAGTCGCCAGCAGTTCAGCTTTAGGCTTTCCCAACGAGTAGACTTGTGAGAATAGTTCCTGAAAAGAAAGGTTTAGGTTAGTGAAAACAAAGCCGCCTTCTTTCCAAATTTCCTAGGCAATTACACAATTTACAAAAAAATGATCAATTTTCTCCTCTACCAGGCAAAAAAGACATTGTGTAGGAGTGAGAATTTCTCTTCTAATCAAGTTATCCCTGGTAGGTAGTTGCTTCTTATTATTCTTTCTTATTGTACATAATTTATTTAGTCCCGTAGTGAAAAAAGCATCCGAGGAAAATCCCACGTGGCAACCATTTGGTGGTTAAAATCCTATAGCTAATGCGACAGAAATGTACCCACATGGCTTTTGCTACCTACATGGTCTTACTTGATTTTTGAGCCCCAAATTTTATTAATTATATATATATATATTAAACCATTATATACTAATAATATAATTATATATTAATTATATATTTAAACATTAATTCCTCATTCTAGATCTGGTGTCCCCTTACTTTCTATGTATATATGTCCTATAATCCATGCTACTAGTGTGTTTTTGGATTAATATATTCTTCAATCCAAGTTAAATATATTTTTTAGATGAATTTAAATATACATATCTCTTATATTATTTATATTATTTACTATCTCCATCATAAATTGATAGATTTATTTTTATTATTTTATAAATATTTAAAAAAAATAATTATTTTTATTAAAAATATAAATTTTTATATAATTTTTATTTTAATATAGGATATATTCAATAAATAATATTAAATAAATATATTATAGATATTTTATTTGTCAATCAACTTATTAAATAAGTGTAATTTGAGACAAATAAAAAAATTGAATCTATTTAATTGAGACAAAAAGAATAATAAATTTTTAGTTTTGTAAATTAAAATATAATTAAAAAATTAAATTAAGTTAATTTTTTGATATTATTTATTAATAAATTTATTAGTAATTTGTGTCTTTAAATGTAAACTCCACAATTATCCACTAATAAATTATTATATATATATATATATTTGGATATCATAATCCTTTTTTTCTCACTTGTTTTTGCGGCTATTGATCTTAAGTGAATTATTGACCATTTGATTTATGATTAGTCAATCCTTAAAATGTCATTTACGTAAATTTATTTGTGAAAAAAAAAAAAGGATTTGTGGCCACCCAATACAGAGACATGTTTTGTCCTTGTCATCAAATGTGGGGGTCGGGTTCAATTACCAAAACTAGCATGGGCCCTTCGTTTTTTTTTTGGTGGGGTCTCCCAAGGGGAAAATTATTAGCTCGAAGTTTTGATTGATGGCTTGTAGTTGAACTTTGGCGAAGATGCATTCATGATTCATCCGTTAGAATTATTATTGTTATTATTTATAATTTTTATATGATATTATATATATATATCTACAGTACAAAACAGCAGCTGAAGAAAAAATGAGGAAAACTCCTCCACAACCAGTGGCGGAGCCAGCTGTTCCGTGAGGAGGGGCTGAAGGTGAAGGGGGGGGGGGGGGGGGGGGGGGCTGAGGCACAGAGCCTCCACGTTCGTTGCTCCGTCCGGCAGAAAAGCTCTCCTATAAATACACGTCCGGCGGCCCGCATATAAAAAAGAGATGAGGGAGCGGATAAGCTGAGACTCCACGTCTATTACTTCAGTTGACAAAAATTTTCATTGACAATATATGTTCGGTGGCCGGCCAAAAAAGATCGCCAGCTCCATCCGATCCCATCTTATTCCGCGACTGTTTATCTATTTGTCTGTTTCGAATGAATTGTATATTTTGTATAATTGCATAATTTTTGAAATATTCTCACACAAAGAGCCTAATAATTCAAGCTATAGCTACATATATTCATGTGATGTGGGTATGTGTTTTGCCTTTTGATTGATTTCTCTTATTATACTTTTTAATTGTTATTATTATTCAGTTTAAATGAACACGTTTATTATTATTATTAATAATATTATTATTATTATTAGAAATCTCTTGATTTTAATATAAAGAATTTGTTTTTAATGACAATAAAATTTGAAAATTTTCTGAATAATTCCTGGAATTAAAAACTATAGAATAAAAGAAAATTATCAAAGTAATTAATGTAAAAAAAATTCATTGAAATCATTTTAATGATTAATAAATCAATTTATAATAAAATTGAAAAAAAATTAGAAAATAGTATAACATTATTTATTTTATCTACTTGACTATTTACAAACAGTGAGAATTTTCTCATGAATTTATCTCTTTTACTTTTATTGTAGTGATTACGATTATGTATATATATATCAATTCGATTTAAAAATATATGTTTTTAATAATATTATTAATTTGAAAGTTAATATTATAATTTAATGATAATAAGTTTAATTTTAAAATTATGAAATTACGAGTTTGAATGAAAATCAAAGTTAAATATATTTGCTTGTTTTGTTGTGTTAAAATAATTTGATATATATAATGCTGAATTTCAATGAAATTTATGTTGTCGTTTCGAGAAACATTTGTTTTATAGTGGAATTTTCCTAAAGTGGACACATCTCATTTAGCTAAATATGTTGAGATGAAGATTGGCTTAAGTTGGGGGATTCTTGGATGTGTCCAATGCTTCGATAAGGTTAGGTCAAGTGTTAGGTGTTCATATTGACATTTAAATTGATCAACACATATTATTATCCTATAACCATTGTTCATTTATATATAAATTCAGATGAATTTTATATATTATTTTTTTATAAATTACTGTGTGTTAATTAGGTGTTCATATTTACATTTAAATTGATCAACGCATATTATTATCCTATAACCATAGTTAATTTATAAATTTAGATGAATTTTATATTTTTTTATAAATTAACCAAGTAGTTATTAATTTATAACCTGTTTAATATGTTACAAATTAAGCTTATTATGTTACAGAGATATGTGTGCATATATATCATTAATCGATGATGATTATTAATTTATTATATTTGATATCTCCAAGTTAATTTTAATTAAAAACAAATACGATAATCCAATATTACTCAAGTTCTATTCAAGTGATCATAAATCTTTTTCAACTGTGAAATTGATATTAAGTGATAATTAAAATATTAAACTTAATTCATCACATTAAAAAAATTCGGCTCCTTCTATCAAAAAGAAATATTAAAGAATTGATAGAGCGTAATTGGTGTGTATAAATGCATTACATCTACCGAAAAAGAATATACTTCTCGACTTTCTGTTAGTGCATACATTCTTAAAACATAATATTTTAATTTGTGTAAATCATCTTTTTTTTTTGAGATTTTTCCTCGCTGTTTTAATAAAATAATATTTAAAATTAAATAAATTAAAGTCTAAATAAACCATCAAAATATAATTTAATAACTTAAAATATATATTGCTCTCATTTAAATTTTGAGTTGGAGTAGTTTACATGTCTTTCTCCGTATAATTTATATATATATATATAAAAAAAAGTCTAAGGAAAACAACTTTGGTAGGTATAACATATTAAAAAAAAGGGTATAGAAGAGAGTACTAGAAAGTACAAAAACTCCCGTGATATATACGTCTTTTAGTATCACTTTATGTGGAAACCATAAATGAGAGGGTGAGTGTGTGTATATATATAAGAAGTGCAACATTAAAGCAGGTATGATTTGCCATTATTGACATCACATTTCTGCAAGGTAGTTAGAGGTTGTATATAACGAGGTTGAGTAACTTCTTATTAATTGATATTCTTAAACTTGGCTTCATTTATAAAAAATAAAAAAAAAATTGGTGGGTTGAGTTTTGACAATGATGTCTTTTGAATATTTCTTGAAATAGGATTTAGCTTGATTAAATAATTGCATAAAAATTTCATGTTGCTATTCGGACCACTTCCAAACCAAAGCATGTATAGTAATTAGCCACTACCCATACTACTTAGAGTAGGAAAGGTTGGAGAGATTGATGGGTAGATATCTTGTTTTTTTTATTAATTATATAAGGTGAAGTAATTATTTAAAATTTAATTTCGTAATTTAAGCGAGTAATACACATTTTATTCATTAAATTACATCTCAATTGACGCTCATTTCTCTTTAATTTACTAGTTTTTTATTTTTTTATTAAATATTTAGTTAATTATGTAACTTGTAAATAATTATAGACTCATTTTAAACGTTCTAACCTTATATAATATATATATATATATATATTTTAAAAACTCGATTCTCAGAAATTATTTTTGGAGGATCGAATCTCTGACATTTTCGTGGAGAGTAACATCAAGTAGCCACTGGGCTAATTCCAATGGTTACTTATATATATATATATATATATATATATAACCTATTTGTCTAAAATCACATAATCAATCTAAAGAAAAAATTCTGATAAAAAAAACTGAAGAAAGAATTGTGCAATTTTCTCCACAAATAGGTGTAAATTTGAATAATGCTGAATAGTTTTAGGTGTCATGTCACAATTTATTAGAATATGTGCCTAATAAAACAAATCCCAATTTCTTAAGCTTTCTATATCACCAAGGAAATACTGCAGCATGCATTAAGGAATGAAGCCAAGCCATCTTCCTAATTGCTAAATTTCTCTAATTGCTATACTACGAAGGAAGTGTAAATATATAAGGATAAAAACAATAAAACTAAAGCATAGTTTCTATTTCTTTACCGTATATTTATCATTGAAAACTATATTTTATAATAAACTGTAAGTATTTAAATGACATATACTTAATTGTAATTAAAATCAAATAATTAATGTGTAGGGTTGCCTCAACCTAAATGGGTGAGAGTTTAACAAAAGGAAGAGAAGACAATAATATATGTAATATATATAGATAGATATGGAGCATATGAGAGTAGGTGAGGGCAGTGGCGGAACTAGGATTTTACTGAGGGGGGTCGGATCTGCGGCTGCTCCGAGCAGTGGCCGGTGGTTGTCGTGGGTCCAAGCGAAAGGGCGTCGTTTCACTTGAGCCGGTTTATTTTTATTTTTTAAATAAACCCTTGGCGCCATTTCGCCAAGGAGTTTATTTATAAAAAAAAAATAGTCCCTGGCGAAACGACGCCGTTTCGTCAGGGACTAATTTATAAAAAAAATATATGTATTTACAGCGAGGGGTTCGTCTACCCCTCGCTGCAAATCCTCTGAAACTCAGCCCCCCCTTCAACGGGGGCTGAGTTCCACGCCTCCCTCCTTTTAGCTATCGGTCACTGAGTGAGGGAGGTCAAAGCAATACTCCTATCATTCATAAACCTATTCTTTTTTTTTTTTACTTATAACAAAAAAATGAATGGGCTTTGACCTATCATTCATAAACCTATTCTTTTTGTTTTGTTTTATTTTTTTAATTATAACAAAAAAAAATGAATAGGTTATCATCATATCCAAAAATTTACTTGTATTTTATTATTTAGTATATGCTAATACCAACATATAAAGTAAAATAAAGTTTTTTTTAATATTCTTATTTAAAATAAATTTTTTTATTTAAAAATTAACCTCATGATACAAATAATTTAATCTCATATGAGAATGATCTTATACACAATGAAGTTTAATTTTGTAAAAGAGAATTCATATTAAACAAAGGAATTTACACACTAATAATGTGGAACAGAAATTCGCACACAATGCCTATGGCTAAAAGCCCATTATATGACGAAGCCCAACTTCCAAGCCTATTGCATAAACAAAGGGTCAAGCCTTTTGGCCCTTTTCCCCCTTCCCCTTTACTTAATAGGGGAATTCCATGCTGTATCATATTATTTTTATTTATTTGGGTTTTTTACAAAAATAAACCTTTAAAAAAATTAAAATATTTTCTTTTTAACTTTTAATTTCTAAATATTCACTTCCAGAAATATATATCTAGTAGACAAGAAATATACATACAATAATTTCTTTTAAGGCAAAATAAATCTTTAATAATATATCAAATAGTACATATACAAAATATAAATAAAATTATATAATTTTAAAATATATAATATGTATATAACTGTTAAAGTTATTAAATCTATTTGAACTTAAACTTACTTGATGTAAACAGTGAATAATGATAATATTTTATAATAATTTAGCTTTTAGCGAAATACTCAATTTATTTATCGATCGTAAAAAAATATTAAATAATTTTTCATACAATAAAAACACTTATATTAGAAAAAAACAAACTTCAATTTGAAGAGAACTCGTAACTTTTAAATAAGAAATAATAAAACTCTATAATCAAAACTTAAATTGTATTCCGTTTTATTCTAAAAGACAAAGACGATAAAAATAAAAATAAATGCTTAATCTCAAATTTATATTGATCTCAAAATTTAGTTTGAGAACAAACTATACACAAAAATACATAAAACTGAGAAAAGAATAAATGTTAAATTTTAAATTTATATTAAAATTATTTCAAGAATAAACTAAAAATAAAAATACACAAAAAAGTGCAGTAGTAAATGAGAAATAAAGTAAAATTAAGACGGATTGGACTGTTGCCCATCATTAAAATTTTTAAAAATATATTTTCAGTTAAATTTGAAAAAATATATATTTTTTTGAAATTTTTAAAAAACTTTGAGATATTTTAGAAGAAATTTTGAATGATATATCATATAATTTTTTTTTTTGTATTTATTATAGCAATGAGAACATAATATTGATAACATTTATATTTGACATCTATTTTTAAAATAATCTTACTTTTTTACTAGACTAAGACACGAATTATGATATATTATTTATTAATTACTTCAAATTTTGGTTATTTAAAAATCAAAATCAAAATTCAAATATTAATAGACGCCAAAGTTTAAATATGATCGCCATCGTCACTCCTTTGCAATGCCAAGTCACGAAAATCGTTTAGGCTATGAATATATATTAAATATATACACGTGATAAACAAATAATAATATTATAATTATTCAATGTTTTTCTTCTCTATATATATGAAGATTGAATGAATTATTTGAAGCAAATATATGATATTAAGCATGCATAATTTCACCATTAATAAATGGAACACTTTTTTTTTCTTTTAAGGTTTTTGAAGTTGAATTGAATTATTTAGCAGCCTTAACGACCACAAAATTATTGGTCAAATTGATAAAAGAATACCCTTTGGGTTTGCCATGTAAGCATTTGAATTTTGCAGTTTCGTGTAATAATGATTAACAAAAATAATTATAGTTGTATAGAATATATTGATAATATAGAAAAATGAATTAATAAGCAAACCTTAGACTTTCAAATTAACTTCATTCTAAATCCGCTGATCATATTCGACCAGTTGAAATATAATGAGGGTGTTTCTTAAAATTGGAGCTTTTCAGCTTATTGTGAATAAGTGATTTTTAGATTATAATCAGATTAAAAATAAACAGTTAAGCGTTTCTGTAAACTAGTTAATAATCAGCTGATAATCAGTTTATAATCAGTTAAGTGTTTCTGTAAAATCAGCTTATAATCAGTTTTTAATTACAGAAACTGTCAAAATGACCAAACTGTCCCTGAATTTATTTATTGTATAAAAATAATTTTTTAAATGTCAATTCAAAATTTATTTTGCAATTATAATAATAATAATAATAATAAAATTTATTTAATAATAATAATAAAATTTATTTAATAATAATAATATTGGTATTATCAATAAATTATACAAATAAAAAACTACCATGTAAATATTACTAAATTAATTAGGATCCTAAAAATATTAATTAGAATCCTAAAAATAAAAGAATTTTGATGGAAACTAAAGTGTACAGTGTGAACAAATTTGGAATATTGAAGATTAGGTAGGGATAGTATGGTCTTTTACTTGGTCAAAATTGCTTAAAAAATAAGTGCTTAAAAAAAAGTAGTAAAACTCAACTTTTAAAAAACTGATTAAAATCAGATTATAATCTACTATTTAAGTTTTCAGAAACACTTAAATAAACAAATTATAATTTAAAAACTGCTTATAATCAGTTTTGACCAGCTTTTAAGTTTTGAGAAACACCCTCAATATAGAGGGTATTTCTCAAAATTTAAAAGTTGGTCAAAACTGATTATAAGTTGTTTATTTAAGTGTTTCTGAAAACTTAAATAGTAGATTATAATCTGATTTTAATCAGTTTTTTAAAAGTTGGATTTTGCTACTTTTTTTTAAGCACTTATGACCAAGTAAAATACTATACTATCCCTACCTAATCTTCAGTATTCCAAATTTGTCCACCCTATATGCTTTATTTTCCATCAAAATTCTTTTATTTTTAGGATTCTAATTAATATTTTTAGGATTCTAATTAATTTGGTAATATTTACATGGTAGATTTTTATTTGTATAATTTATTGATAATACCAATATTATTATTATTATTATTATTATTATTATTATTAAATAAATTTTTTTATTATTATTATTATTATTGCAAAATAAATTTTGAATTGATATTTAAAAAATTATTTTTATACAATAAATAAACTCAGGGACAGTTTAGTCATTTTGACAGTTTCTGCAATTAAAAACTTATTATAAGCTGATTTTACAGAAAAACTTAACTGATTATAAACTGATTATCAGTTGATTATTAACTAGTTTACAGAAATGCTTAACTGCTTATTTTTAATCTGATTATAATCTAAAAATCACTTATTCACAATAAGCTGAAAAGCTCTAGTTTTAAGAAATATCCTTATAATATTAGTAAATGTATAAATTTTTTGATATGATTTCAAAGCTAATCTTCTAATGGAATTTTTATTTTTGCGGGCATTACTATTTTAGGAATGATTATTATTATTGACTAATTATTTGTTAACATCTTCCCTTAAAAAATATCTTAATATCGTTGTCAATAGGAGAATAAATTAAGAAAATAATTAATTATATGCTTAATAAACCGACAATATATTTTAGATTTAATATTTAAGATTTTAGATGTCAAGTCAAAGAGATAATAATACATAATTTAGAATATAATATGACTTTAAATATTGATTATGTCATTAAATATTTTTTTTAAAGTTTTATGAAAGATTTTTCATTATGAGAATTGTACTAAAAGAGAAAAGTACAAATATAATACAAACAAATTCAAGGTCAATTTTTTTTTCTTTTTTGCCATGCGAGACATGCGGACTCCTACACGTTTATTGTTTTTTAATTTATAAAAACAATTAACATGAAGCATTTTGTATAATAATTTCGTGTATCTTGTAATTATTTTCTTAACACATACGCATTAACTGTGTTTGTGTGTACACAGGCATAAATTAATTTAGAATTAAAGCTAAATACGACACGAATAATTTATAATATAATAATTAATTTTTAGAGTAATACTGTGTAATATATAATTAATAATTATAATTTATAATATAATATCAGAAGATTATTACATGCCATGAATGTATAGAATAATGTTTTATTTCATGTACTAATTGAATATAAAATTCAATTAATTAGTAAATTCATTATAAAGATTAATATTTTATCAAAAACTTAGATAATTCAAATTCGTTGAATTAAAACAGAATTGTAATGACAAATAATTCATTTACAACTTTATTAAAAGTTATATTCAAATTTCATTCCTTTTCTATAAAATATATATAATAAATAATTATATATATATATATATTAAACATACATATTTTTAAAGTTAGTGACAAGTTATTGACGGATACGAAATTTTCTATTTAAGTTTATTTATGACAATATTTATGAAGACAATATTTTTTTTTCTAAATTTGCGGACAAATTATCAATCAATAATTGTTGTTTTTAAATTTAATTAACTACTAATGAATTACTAATAAATATTTTTTCAGTCTCGTTGAAGTCACCGTATTCAGTTCGTGTATATATATTAAGAAAATTATTAAATCCATTAAATATTATATAAATTATTTTAAATGCACTAAAATGCTCTCTATTAATTTATTAATATTATACTCTTATTTCATTAATTAAATCATTAATAATAAAAATATAATTAAAAAATAGCTAATTAATTTTTTTTAATTATATAAAGTGGTAATTTAATATGACTATATTTTTTTTTTTTGTAAAATTAACAGTTTTAACGCGACAGAAGAACTATCTTTCTGAAATTACAATGAATGACTGTCCATTGGTATTTGCCGATGAAAACTAACTTAAGTGTTCTTTCATACGACGGAGTCTTTGGAAAATGTCAACAGTTCTGGTTCTGCAACATCCAATATCTACTGCAGGTTTTATTTTGTCACTTTATTATTTACATTAAGTTTTTTTCATTTTAGTCTAGCTAGGTATAGTATCCATATTGGCTTTATAGTGCACATTTGTCTCTGTGTCCAACTAAATTTAGATTATGTATTTGATCAACGGTCATAGCTGTTATAAGTATTTAAAACTATTCTTATTTTTTGGTAACACATTTAAATCTCAATGTGAAATAGAGAAGCGGAGATCTTCAATTAATTGAAACTAAAATGAAAAAGGAATAATAGACTTATATATGATGGTACTTAATGGGATTTGCCTATAAAATTTTGATCCTTGATTGGTAAATTAGGTTTTGTTTAGGCTAGAGAATGGGGTTGGAGCTGAAAAATAGTTAGTCTCATATTTAATTAAGAAAGAAAACAGAAGGCAACTAATAAGCACCAAAAGTAGGTGTAGTGTAGAAAAAATTGAGTTGATTCTGTTTTCATCAGTACTATTTAGCTATAAAAACGGCTCATTTTAATACGACTAGGAAAAACAAACACTATATATATATATATATATAGTTGACTGATATATCTACTTATGCTAGTAGTTTAAGCGTTAATTTTTCCACACCATAATTATTTGTATTTTTAATTAATTTGAAAATTATACAGGATGAACTTATATATGGTTATATATGCTTGTGTATATTTCATGCATGTTTAATAAGAGAATTATATATATTTGGATATAAAAATGGTATCAATATATACACTTATATTAAACAAAATGATATATTTTTCAGAAAATAAAATATCAACTAAAAGTTTTAGTTTAGTATATAAAGAAATTATATCAAGAGTAATGGAAAACTTTAGTTAATTTATCACTTTAATCTAATGTGATTTTAATAACTTTTTAAAATAAATTTTTAAATATGATTTTCAGCTATATTTAATTTTTAAATTTATCATTCTAAAATCCTCTCAAATTTTAAAATGTCCTTTTATTGAATTTCTTACTATTATGTGAAAAACTTTTCGTAAGTATTTAAAAAAAAGTTATTTAAGGAAAAATTAGGAATCGCATTGTGAATCTTAATTTTTTTTAAAATTGCATGCTAACATATTGTATTTTTAAAAATTTTAATATTTTTCAAACCCAATTAACTTAACTATAATAAGGTTTTGGAAAAACTATTATTTATTGTATGATATATCACAATGACATGCCTTCAAAAAAAAAATCATAATGACATTTTGATCAATTTACTTCTCATAAAAAAGAGAACAAATTCTATTGTCCAATTCTGATAAACACGTCTTATCGTCCAGTTTATACAAATGTAATCTTCACTAGAGAATTGTCTGGAAGCTAAAGCTAGCTAGATAGACGATTTGGTGATTGACACATTAATATAATTAACAATAATTAATTACGTAAAAATTAATTATATATATATAAATATATGATAATAATAATAAATTGGGGAAGCTATTGTGACTCATTCAATAATTTATTTAGCCTAATAATGAAATAACAAATTTTAATGAAGCAATTTCTTCGTAAATTCTGTCCCACCTTACACATTCAATAGTCTAAATGAAGCAACAGTTACTTGACTGCTGTAAAAATGACATCAAACCAATTAATTTAATTAAGTAATTAATTATATACAGAGAAATCATCTTACTAAGAAAAAGTATAAAGATGAGATTTTGTCAAACCAAGAAAATCCCCTGCGGAAATTAAATATATACTATATGAATTGTTTAACGATGGTTACTTGACTCAGTCACCTAATCAAGTCAAATTAAGCAGGAAAATGAAGCCTTATACGAGTTATCAAAGTTCATTATTTTTCTTTATACACTTATATATTAAATATAATATAATGATATATATATATATATATATACAGTTGCAGAGTCGGCCTCTAAAAAAGGGAGCTAAAGAAAAAAAAGAGGAGACTAAAGAGCTGAGCCTCCACTTTTATTACTTCGATCGACAAAAAAACAGAGAAATCATCAGCCCCGATCCAACTCTATCTGAGTCTGTAACAGTATATATATAACTAAATAATAAACAGTTCAAATCTTTTCTCCTAAATATTTTTTTAAAAAATTATTATTATTCTTTTGATTTATTCGTGGCTGGCTAAAATCACTCAACATGATTTTGAAGCACTAAAAAGTTGTGAATTATGGGCCATAGGATGTGACATATGGCATGAGCAAAGAGCCCCATCCGTATAAGATGATGATGTCACATTGAGCTAAGCATCAATTTTTTTTTTAAATTTTATGGCTTCATATATTCTATCTCACTCTTTTTAATCCATAATTATAGAAATTTCAATAAATGTTTGGTCTATTTAATATTTAAATTTCTCCTTTCCCTCAATATAAATATTCCTTTTAATTTATTGGTATACATACTGAATTGTGTATATGATATTATTCATTTAATAATTTAATTATATTTATACTTAAATATCTATATTAATAGTTTAAATATCCACGTTATTAGTTAAAATTTTAAATCTTAGTTTTTATTCATTTGTTTTAATTTTATCATAATTTTAAAATTATAAGGAAAATTTTAGTTTATATTATATATATAATAATTAATTTTCTTCATATATATATATATATAAATTTTCCATTGAAACACAAAAATTAAAATTTATTGGACAAAAATTTTGGATGGATAAATTTTGAGAAAATAAAAAAAGCAAAAGGCCAGAAAAGACAGGATTTGTATATCTTTAGTGTGGAGGGAATCCATACATAATCTTAATTGCTATTATTACACATGTAATGATTATTATAAAGTGCTTGTTTTTTTGTAAACTAACAATAATAAATGATTATAATCATTAATTAATCAGCAACCTTCCCAGGAGCCAATACTTGTGAAATTCAAATATATATATAAATAAATATTAAAAAATTTTATTCTAAAAAATACTATTTTTTTCATATATAAATAATTATTATTTTAGATTATAAATTTTATTCATAAATAATTATTATTTTATAAAAATTAAGATTATTTTATATTTTTATTTTATTTATATATATAATTAATATATAATGAAGTGAGTAATAAATTATGAAGAATTGCAGTTGAGGTAAAATAAATTATTAAATAATATTTTTAATTATTATATAAAATTTTAAAAAATCTCAAAAGCATCAAAACTCCCACAGATTCCTTTCTCCAATTTGCGTTCACACTTGCTTTTACGTGAAAAGATTCCGTGCTTAATCGTGTTCACACTTGAGCCGCCACCTCATTACTTTCAGACTTTCGGCTTCACGGCTGGCTTTTGTGGCTCCAGTCAACTTGCAACTTTTGGCTAGTTGAAATATTTCAATGCATAAATAAAGGTCAAATTTGTGTCAATGGTGAATAGATGCATAATGTTGAATAAAATAATACATTGTCAATGTTTAATATTTTAATTTAGAAAGCTATTATGTTTTTAGTAATATACATTTGAATTTAAAAGAAATACAAAAATTTAATTTTATATTTATAAATATTAATCTTGAAATAAAAGTTGATCTAATTATTTATAAAAAATAACTAAAGGAAAAAACTCATATACTATATGGATTAAGCACACGAATATTTTTTTTTCTGTAGAACATTTATTTTCAGTATGGTTCAAGTTTAAAATTTTATAATTTTAAAAGTTAATTTTAAAAATTATTTCAAAAATTATTAAATTAAAAAGCATTTATTTTTTTAAAATATAAAGAGGCCAAAAAGCCTAGCCATAGCATGCAAAGCCGATGGCTATACATAGTAAATATGGATGGGGATGATGATGAAGATGATGACATTAATAAAAGAGCCCATCACATGCAATTAAAGCCTTTGAAAAGAACTCAGAATCCAAAATAGATGATTATTATGACGAAGTCAACACTATACCAATTACATGCCAGGTCAGCTACCGAATTGCAATTTCATCCTACGTGGCAATACAAATTAGTTTTGACTATCTCCTTCTCCATCTACCCTTGTCTGTTGTCTCCCCTACCCTCTCTCTCTCTCTCTCTCTCTCTATATATATATATATATATAACCCACCATCTCTTCACAACAAAATCCGTGCTCTTTCTTTAATCTTATATTCATATACAATTTCACCAGCCAACAACACCACCACCACCACCACAAAGAAAAAAGAAAAATCAAAGAAATGGGTAATTGTTTACGCCGTGAATCCTCCTTGCAATGGGGCGGCGAGGACTGGGGTTCACCGGTGCCGGACAAGTTTATTTTAAGGCAAGAGAATTATAAGGTTATGGATATGGAAGAAAAAGAGCTTCTTGGTGATCATAATCATAATAATATTAAGGATTTAAATTCTTCAACAGCATCTTCAAAATCAAGTACTGAAGTAAAGATCAAGATTTCTAAGAAACAGCTTCAAGAATTGCTTGGTAGAGTTGACATGAAAGAATTGTCATTAGAACAAGTTTTATCTCAATTGATGATGAATGTTAGTAATAATACTGATCCATATGAGATGCATCAACGGTCTTGGAAGCCTAATCTGCAGAGTATTCCTGAGTGATGATTGATTGATTAATCTTTGATCTGCTCCTTTTTTCTTGTAGGATCTTAATTTATAGATTTTCAGTTTGTATAGTTGGTTTTTTTTTTTATTTTGTATACAGACTCAGAGAAATGATGCTAGAAAAGGCTCTGTAGGTTTTATATTGTTCATTCTGTACAGTTTTCTCTGCAAAGAAAACCAATATTTTTGGTTTTATAGTTGAAGATTTAACCTTTTGATTTCTTGTTGAAATATCTCTATCTATAGGTTTAGTATTTGGATGATAATTTAAGCCAAAAACTAATTTAAAAGTGATTTTTTTAAAAAAAATTGTAAAAATTGGATTTGTTATTTATGAAATTTTAATTTTAACACTATTCTTTTAAATAAATTGATTTTTCTCATCATTTTATTTATAATTTAGTTCATTTAATTTTGTTTATATTAATCATTTAAAATTTTCTTTCAATATACTCCTCAGAAAAATATATATTTACTATAAAATAATCCCTTTAAATAATGTCATTATTATCTATTATTTTGGGTCCATTGATACTGAAATTTTTTTAGGTTAGTTATTATTAATATATATAATGCATTTTTTATCCATTCATTTTCTAATGCTAAAAAATGAAAATTATTTTAGGATCAATGTTTTATGATTTTAAACTTTTAGTTAAAAGTTAATTATTAATTAAAAAAAATTAATGACGCTACAAAATTAGGTTATAATAAGGCACCTATATATTCATAATAATGGTGATATTTTAGTAATTACAATGGTTAAACTCAATGGTCTGGGGCTTTTTTTTTAATTAACCCATCACAAAACAATTTTTCTCCTTTTATTATGATTTATTGATTGAAAATTGAAATGTAACTCGGTCGAGTTGCCTCATCAAATCAACTCATATTATTGGTTAGATTATGAAGCATTTTGAGGAGCTCTTTGCAATGAGTGGAGTAACCAATATCTGAACATGTCATGTGCGTAAGTCATTTGCATTCAACCACTAAAGAAATTTATGTCTATCAGCTGGGTCGTATATAATTAATAAACCTTAATCATATCACATCGGTTCAATTTTTTTTATATTTTAATTTTTTATAATAAAATTTGAAACTATTAATCCCAAATATTACTAATTCAACCATTAATTACTTAATTAAATGGAAATAAATAGAGATTAGAATTGTGATAATGCCAAGTCAATTCAAGATGACCAAGTAGGTTACTAAATATATAGAGAATTAATTTAATAATAATTAATTAACATTGCCATGTTTCCAAAATGATTGTCTTAGAAAGACAATTATAAGTTATCACTTCAGCAATGGTAGTAATTAGAAAATGATCTCAGAAGGGAAATTTAATTAGAACTGAAATAATACAAATATATCAACTTGACTACTTCAAACAAAGGCTAACTTATAGTCTTTATCTTAACCAAAAGTATTCTTGAGAAAGGTATGCATGCATGTTCTTTTAGTTATTTCGTGCCATTTATTCAATATTCAAGGATGAGCTTAATTAGAAATTATGTTCTTGCCAACTCGATTTATATTTTATTATAACCAGTAATCAATATATACACGATACACATAATTTAATAGTAATATATATATATATATATGGGTAAAAAAATTTCAGATTTGATTCTCTCTTTATGATTTGAAAAAAAAAGGACTCAGTAACCAGTTGCTAAAAATAATTCCTAAAATTCGATGCAAATTAATATAAAAATATATTTTACACTCAGTTTAGAATTAAAAAATACAAATTGTAATTAAATAAATAAATAATACAAATTGTAAATAAAAAATATCTCCAACAATTATAAATAAAGAAAATAAGCAAATATGTTTATATATCTTGATTTTGAAAAAAAAAACACTAAGCTTTATTTTTTCCAGTTTCTTTTTATCTTATTTCATTTATTTTATAATTATGTGCAAAAAAAATACATGTTTTTGTGTACCAAGATATAATATTAGGCCAGATATACAACTCATTACAGAGGATGTTATTAAATTATGAGTATTATGCATGTATTTTTATTTTTACTTTCTTGTACAGATAAGGCTTAGTTTTAGTTATTTTCTTTTCTATTACAGGGGTAATATTGTAATGTGGATGTGGTACAAATATTTTCAGAGTAATACACAGAAATAATTTTTTTCATTTTCTCTCGTTTTCTTTATGCTTTCTCTTCAATCAAACAATACAATCAGATTCTTTATATGGTATCAGAGAATTTATGGCCTGTGAAACTTTGATTCTGCCATAAATCTTTTCAAATCTTTCTTTGTTTTACCTAAACCTAACAGATAGAGATAAAAATCCTTGATATTCAAAAAACCTAATCTTCGATTTTCAGATCTAAGAAAACCTAAACCTCGATATCCAAATCTAGTTATGAAGGACAAAACTGAAGCATTTCGTGCAACGGCATAGTCGATTCTTCCATATTCCGGAGGTCAGAATCCACAACGTGTTTCTAATAGAGATTCAGGTGATCCTTTATACCTTCAAACTTCATATTATCCAGGAATACTTTTAGTAAGTGTTTCTCTTTCTGAAACAAACTTTTTTTCTTGGTGTCGAGCGATGAAAATTGCTCTTGGAGCTATGATCAAAATAGGCTTCATTGATGGTACTTGTAAGGCTCCAAATCTGAACTCAAATGAGTATTAGCTCTGGAAGCATGTGGATTGCATGGCTGCTTCCTGGATTCTAAATTCCATTTCAAGGGATCTCGTGGAAGTTTTTTTGTATACTAACTCTGCTAAAGAGTTATGGAATGAGTTGAAAGGGACGTATGGTGAGAGTAATAGTCCATTGGTTTATAAAATTCAGAGAGAAATCAATTTGATTTCTTAGGGAGGAATGTCGGTCATAGCTTATTATACTAAGCTCAAATGAATGTGGGATGAGCTTGGGTGTCTGATTAATATTTCTGCTTGTTCTTGTGAAGTAGCCAAGGATAATATTGATTTTCTTAATCTGAGTAGGTTAATGCAGTTTCTAATAGGTTTGAATGAACAATATGATAATGTTAGGAACCATATTTTACTGGTTGAACCTCTTCCTACTGTTAACCAAGCCTATTCAATGATTCTGAGGGTTGAAAAGCAGAGAGAGGTGAATTCTAGTTTTGCTGACACTTCTGAAGCAAGTATTATGTTAGCAAAAGGGAATAGTTCCTTAATAAGAACACTGTCAGGGATACTGTTAGTACAACTAATTATAGGAGGTCGTAAAACAACAAAGAGAACAATAAAAACAAGTATTATTCTCATTATAGGATGAAGGGTCATGAGAAGGATGGATGCTTCAAGTTAATTGGGTTTCCAAAATGGTTTTTTGAGTTAGAAAGAAGAAGAGTGGTGGTCAGACTAAGTTTGTAGCTCAAGTGGAGCAGTCTATGGGGGATGGGAGTGTGAGTACTGGACTATTTAGTCAAACTAATTTGACTGCTACTATCTCTTCTGTTGTGGAAAGAGAAGTCCAGAGGCTGCTTAAAGGCAAAGCCATTGTTGATAATTCTTTTGATCCATCTGTGAATTTTACCAGTGTTGCAGGTAATTCTCAGTCCTTATATCCTAATTTGTCTAGTTATAGTTTGTCTAGTTTCTGGATAATTAACACAGGGACCACAAACTATATGAGTTATTCTAGCCAATACATGACTAATATTACAAACCTTAGTTCACCTTCTCTTATTCATTTGCCTAATAAAACAGCCATAATTGTTAAACATCTAGGAACTATTGCATTACACTCTAAATTGATTCTATATAATGTTCTTTTGATACCTAACTTCAAATACAACCTTCTTTCTGTCAGTTAACTGACAAAATTTGTAAACATAAGAGTAAATTTTTACCAAACTCATTGTTTCTTTCAGGATCTCTTGATTAAAAATATCATAACTATGGGTTTTCTGAGAGCATGGCTTTATATACTTGATAGTACTAGTTTTCTTGTACATACCATCACAAGGTATATGAATAATACCTCTGTCCTCATTAATTTTATAGGGGTAAGGACTTTCAATTATTGTATTCCAACTTGTTCAAATAAAATGAATAATCATTTTGTTGTTTGTAGTTCCAGTGATTACTCTTTTGTTTTTTCCAATGTTGTGTTTGAACATTTTATTTCTCCTAACTTGATGCATAAATGTCTAGGTCATACTTCTCATAGTAAACTCAATCATATTCCTTCTATTTCTCAAAATCATGAACTATCTTTTTGTGATGTCTATCCCTTGGCTAAACAACATAGATTATTTTTTTCTAATAATAGTTCCAAAACTACTGGTTCTTTTGATCTTGTTCATATTAATTTATGGGGACCTTATAGCACAATTTTTTTGTATGGGACAAAGTATGTCTTGACTATAGTGGATGATTTCAGTAGAACCACTTGGACTTTTCTTCTTAAACAAAAATCAGATATTTTTTTCATCTGAAACAATTTATTACTCTTATTCAAACACAATTTTCTATAACAATAAATAAATCAGAACCGATAATGGTATTGAGTTTATTAATGCTTAATGTCAAAACTTGTTTTCTAGCCTTGGTATTATACATCAGAAAACCACGGTCTACACACCTCAGCAAAATGGGGTTGTTGAAAGAAAACACAAATATTTACTTGAAATAGCTAGAGCCTTGATGTTTCAATCTTGTTTACCTAAGAAATTTTTGGAAGATGCTATTCTTGTTGCTATCCATATTATTAACAGATTGTTTACTTCCATTCTTCACTAGAAATCACCTTTTGAAGTTTTGCATAATAAACCTCCAGATTATACCACCTTAAAGGTGTTTGGGTGTTTATGTTATGCTACTAATGTCACTCCTCATAAGAATAAGTTTGATCAAAGAGATTTTAAGTGTGTTTTCTTATAATATGTCCCAGGTACAAAAGCTTATAAGCTTTATAATCTTCAAACACATAGTATCTTCATTTCCAGAGATGTTTTTTTTATGAAAATCAATTTCCTTATCAGTGTCTTTAGTCTGTCACAAGTGCACAACTAGTTTTACCTTTGGTTGATTCTACTATTACTGATATTTCATCTGATCCTGTTTTTTCATATGATTTTATTACTGATATGTCTCAAAGTCATTTTACTTCTCCTTTTTCTATTTCTCCTACTAATTCTAACAATTTTAATCTTATTCTCCTCCAGTACAACCTCATGTATCACATTTTTCTTCTATTTTTTCTTTAGGCCAATCTCCATCTTCTTTTACTACTCACAATCTTGTCAAACCCATTGTTCCTTTTTCAAGGACTAGTACTAGAATCAAGACTAAGGCTAAATGGTTACATGATTTTGTGTCCACAACTATGGATTCTACTCTTCCAGATCCAATATCTAACCAAAACACACAAACAACACCTTATCCTCTTGTTCCAATTCATAACTTAGTATATCCTTATCTAGATTCTTCTCAACTGGAATTTGTGGCAAATGATTCTCTTGTTCATGAACCTAGATACTATAACCAGGCTAAATTAGACCCACATTGGGTAGAGGTTATGAATAAGGAGCTTACTGCACTGGAACAAAATCAGACTTGGAAAGTTACTGATTTACTACCAAGTAAAACTCCTATTGGTTGTAAATAGGTGTATAAAGTTAAGTATAAATTTGATGGCATTGTGGAAAGGTATAAGGTACGATTAACTGCCAAAGGTTATACTTAAATTGAGGGAGTTGGTTATTATGACAGTTTTTCTCCTGTTGTTAAACTTTTAACAGTGAGACTTTTCTTGATTGTGGCTACTGTTAAACATTGGGTAATTCATCAATTGGATATTAATAATGTTTTTCTGCTTGGTTTTCTTAATGAGAAAATTTATATACAATTGTCAGCAGGCTATTTTGTTAGTGATTCCCATAAAGTTTGCAGACTTAAAAGATCACTTTATGGTTTGAAACAAGCAAGTAGACAATGGAACATTGAGTTTACTTCTAAACTCACTACCTTAGGTTTTTCCCAATCTTCTAATGATCATTTTCTCTTCATCAAAGCTTATGGTTCTCTATTTCTGGCTCTTATTCTGTATGTGGATGATGTATTAATTACTAGCAATGATGAGGCTGTAATCTGTGTGGTTAAAAAGGAGTTGGATGATGCTTTTACTATTAAAGATCTAGGTTATGCTAAATACTTTCTTGGTCTTGAAATTCATAGAACAGATATGGGTATGTATCTTAACCAAAGAAAGTATATCCTAGATATTATTTCTGATGTTGGTCTTTCAGAATGTAAATTAGCAAAAACTCCTCTTCCTGCAGGTTTGAAACCTCATAATGAATCTACTGATTTTTTCCCTGAACCAGAAAGGTTTCGCGGATTGATAGGCAGATTACTATACTTGAATTTGAGTAGGGCTGATATCTCTTTTTTCACACAGCAGCTGAGCCAGTTTATGGGTACTTCTAGGGTCTCTCATTGGGAGGCAGTCCTTCATATTGTTAAGTATCTCAAAGGTTCTCCTAGTTCTGATTTATTTTTTTCAGCAACTTATTCTTTTGCTTTGAGTGTTTATTGTGATGTTGATTGGGGTACTTGTTCATTGGCACGTAAATTCATTACTGGTTATTGTATTTTTCTTGGTTCTTATTTGATTTCTTGGAAGACCAAGAAACGAGTTATTGTTGTTCGGTCTTTTGCTGAAGTAAAATGCAGAAGTATGACTTATACTGTTTGTGATTTGCAGTTTTTGATATATTTGCTTCAAGATTTCAGGTTGCCTATTATTTTGCCTATTTCTCTATATTGTGATAACCAGGTAGCCTTACATATTGCAACCAATCATATCTTTCATGAAAGGACAAAATATTTAAACATTGATTGCCATATTATTAGGAATAAACTGCTATATGATTTTATTTCTACTGCTTATATTGCATCTAAACATCAATTGGTAGATTTATATACAAAGCCTCTTAGGGCTAAAACTCATCATTTCTTATTGTCTAAGACTCATCAATCTTAGAGGGGCTGTTAAATTATGAGTATTATATGTGTATTTTTATTTTTACTTTTTTTTTAAGGTTTAGTTTTTAGCTATTTTTCTTTTTGGTTACAGGGGTAATATTGTAATGTGGATGTAGTATAAATTTATCCTTTGTACAAGTATTTTCAGAGTAATACATAGAAACAAAATTTTCATTTTCTCTCATTTTTTTGTTGCTTTCTCTTCAACCAAACAACACGATCAGATTCTTTACCAAGGTATAGTTTTTTTTTTTTTCTAATTTTTGTGAAATAATTGCTATTTTTATCAGAACAATAGTTTAGAAATAATAATAAAAAAAAAAGCTATGTGAGGAGGAAATGGTAAAATTGATGAAAAATATAAAGCTCATGAAAAGTGTTTATGATCAACAACTGTATTTTCGGCTAAAAGTATGGTAAAAAAAAGTATGTTTTGCCAGTTGAAAAGCAGTATGAAAAGACAAATGAAGGAAATAAATCAAGGAGTGAAAGAAGGAACATAAATTAATTTTTAACATCCAGCCAAATATTTTGCGGCAGCATAGTTTATCTGACTTACTTATATCGCAGTTCAAAAAAAAAAAAAAGACTTGCTTATATCAACACTTCAAATATTCAAACATTTGCATTAAATATTTTTTTTTTGAAAAAATTTGCATTAAATTAAAACTCATAATTTTAGAATTACTTTAGTCTTTATTAATATTTTTTAGCCTTATCGCCGCAAATCAAATTATGTAAATGTTAAATGTAATTAAAAAAAGAAAAAGAAATCGTACGGCCAGTTCTTTTGAAATACAGTGAATTTAGTCATTAACTTTGAACCTTCGAGGAAAAAAAAAGGAAAAAACTTGTAAAAATTAAATAATGAAAATTTTAATTTTGTTTTGCGATAAATACTTTTTTTTAATTATATATTATATATATTGATAAATACGATGATGAGTTCATCAAATAATTTATCCCATTGAATTATAGTTTTTTATTTCAGAGGCGCAAACCCTTCAATTAGTCGCTGTTACTGTTTTGTTCTGTCGCCATGAAAGGCTTTAATTAGTACGTAGCCATAGACTAATAACTTACAGTACAGAGGAGAGGACCCTACAACTACAAGTTGCATGCATATATCTATCGCAAGCCCTTTCGGCAGTTTTTTCATACTAAATTGTTCATAAAATTTTCAAATCAAATGAAAAGATTCATTTAGAAAAATCAAAACTATACAATTTTTTTTTTATGGTTTTCTCTGTATTATAGGGGACTAATATATTTATATTGTCTCCAGTTTATACTTCATTTGGTATAGGGGATGATTTCTAAATATCTACTTTTAAATGATATATATATACTTTAGTTATATTGAATATTATATATAAAGCTAAATCAATGAGGTGTGAAATGTAAAATTTCAAATGTTTACATAAAATAATTTTGTGAAATTCATTTATATTAAACAATATTTAAAACTTTTTTTTATATAAATTTAGCTGGCTGTACTAAGTATAATTTATTGCTCAAAGCATTCGCAAATGTAAAAAAATAATAATAATAATTTACGGTCTTGCTCTAAGAATCAATTTCAGTCTAATGAAAATAGGAATAAACTCTCTTACCGATCCAATAAGCTATCTAGATAAACGTATGTGATTAATTGTAAAAGAAAATTCATAGTAGGAATTAAAGAGAAAATTTTCACAAATGGAGAAAATTTAATATTGAAGCATACGAATTGAATGACTTATATTCAGAGGCGGAGATAAAGGGGGTCCCATGGGGCCCTGTTCCCCCCTCAATTAAAAATAAAAATTTTTTAGGTATATTTGAGAATGAATATTACATTGGTTGAGATGGAACAACTTGGCCTTACTATGTGAGAGCACGCAACTTCAATCCACGCTCCCAACATTTTTCATCCTTTTTTTTCCAATCTTTAAAACTGGGCCTTTTAATCAAGCCCATTACAAACAAACAAGATTTGTCAATGACTCTGCCCATTACAAACAAACAAGAATAACTTAATTGTGACTCTTTCTCTTCTTTCTCACGTTTCTTCTTCGTTAATTCCTTTTTCTTTTTTTTTTCAGATAACAGTTTCTTCCTTTTTCAATTTCATTCTTTCACCGATTGCCACCAGCAAGGCAGCGGCAACAAGTTAAGAATAGGTACACCACTTACTTTTAATCTCATATTTATTTTGTTGCAATTTTTTTATCTTGCTAAAATGAATTGAAATTTGAAAAATAATGAATTAAGAAATTGGCTTGAATACTTGAGGACATTATAAATTTGAAATGTTTAATTTGATTTTGTAGTATGAAGTTTTTTTTTTTTTGAGAAAAGTAGTATGAAGTTAAATTGAAATTATTATTTTTTTGTAGTTTATAATCTGGAATTTTTTTATTTCTTTTATAATTTGATATTTTTAATGTTTAGTATTTAAGTTGAATTGGACCCCCCTTATCTAAAATCCTGGCTACGCCACTGCTTATATTACTTTTTTTTTTTAAAAAAAGAGCATTTTTTTTTTGAGGAATTTTAAAAGAGCATTTAAAACATGGGAAAATAATTTTTCGTTGAAAGTATAAATAAAAAATAAATTAATAATAAGCCACCCTCTCCAGTCCAGTCTCCATGCACATGCAGACTTTCTCGTCAAATTAAGGGCAATGAGGCTATTTTGACTATTGCTTGCAAGTGGCCTTTTTATCTTATCAAGTTATGCTCTTTTTTTTTTTTGAAGGCTGTGTTGTAATTATATATTCAATTAAGATAAGGAGATGACTAATTTTATTTATTAATTTATTTATTCACATTTGAACTTTTTGATTATTTTAAGAAATAATTAATTAACTAATGTGATATATGAATCATTTGTTTTAATTTTATTTTTGTTGATCAAACTACAAGGATAGTAGTTTTCCTTTTTCTTTGTAAATAAATCTTATAATTACAGTATGAATGATTTATTTTCAATTAAATTAATAAATCCATCGCTTAAAAGAAATGTGATGCGTTAATTCAGATTGTTTAACAATTTATATTTATTATCACAAATTATCCCTAAAAGTTGTCCCTTTTTACTCAATAATTTTGTAGACATATTGGAAACTATTTAAAATTAATAATATAAGAAATTAAAAAACTTGAAAATCAAATTAATGTGAATTAACTTCCAACTACAATAAAAGAAAAACGATACAAATTATTCAATGGAAACGTGCATTTTTTTTATTATAATTACATATTTATTTAGAATATACTTATTATAAATAAAATTTTAATATAATAATATTAAAATTACTTTTTAAATTACTAAAAAAATATCAAATTTAAATTTCAATTAACAGTTTATTAAATAAAAAACAAAAAAAGGAAAATGTGGTGGTCTTGCATTGATGAAAATAGAGTTCCATGGATGGTGGCCGCTTTCAAATTAATGTCAGTGACAGCATATGAATGGTGGCTTTGGGTTGGGAAAATTCAATTCTAGTGCGTATAAATTTAATTTAATCTAATTTAATTATATTGGCATGTCATTTTAGAATAGTACGCAATGGACTCATGTATATAATTGACTGAGATAATTTATAAGAATTTTGAAACATATTCGAATTTCATTTTTATTATATGAAAATGTCTAATAAATTTATTTTTTATTTAAATCAAATTATTAAATTTGTGCGTTTGATTTTTTAAATTTTATATAATATCTACTGACAAATAAAAATAATATACAAGTTTGTGATGTGGAGCTCATGCTAAATATTTTACTGGTCATCTGTGTTAGTTTTGATGAGTGATTGGAGTATAAGTGTTCATTTTAAATTTGTTTTTTTAGATATATAATGGTGGAAAAAATTAATAGCTACATTTATTTATTCATTTTAGTGTGGAGGATTAAATTGATTGGAGCATCATAGATTGTTTAACATTTTTCTATTTTTAATAAATTTTGCTAAATCAAAGAAAATCTTTATATTATATAATTAATATTTTTCATTGTTTTATTTAGTAGATAAGAAATCCAATTTTTTATTTATATTTATATACACACACGTGTGTGTGTGTGTGTATATATATATATATATTCACTAGAGCTGTAAATGAGCCAAACTACTCGAGCTCGGCTTAGATCTCGGCTCTGTAAAAGTTTATTCAGGCTCGAGCTCGAACTGCTTATTTGTTAAATGAGTCAAGCTCAAGCTATGAAATACTCGGCTCGTTAGCTCGTAAGCTAGCTCATTTAAAAAGCTCGTAAGCTAGCTCGTTTAATGTATTGGATTAAAAATATATATAATTTAATTTATATATATTAAACTATGTATATAAATATATTAATTTTTTTATTAACTTGATTTATATAATTTATTAATATATGGTATACGTGATAAATAAATTAAATAATATGCAATATAAAATAGCTTAGTAATTTATAGTAAAATATAAAATTATAGTAATATAATATTTTATTTTTATTAATATATAATTATATTATTCATCTTTCATACAAACATAAATTTTAGTATATTTTTTTATGAAAATTTAGAAAAAGTGAATGAAAAATAAAAATTAAAATAAGTTTATTGAACTCGTTAAACTTATTTAAATCAAGCTCGAGTTTAAACTCGAGATACATGATATATGAGCTGGCTCGATACAAGTTCGGACTTGATTTGAGCTCGAGTTCGAACTCGACTATTTTATAATGAGCCGAGCTTGACCTTTCCAAAGCTCGGCTCGTCTCAGCTCGATTACAGCCCTAATATTCAAAAAGTTTTTTTTTCAATATTCGGGGAGGAATGTAAAAATATTAATTTATTGGCTTTCTGATGATGCATGTCTAATTAAGTGTATCATATTCCAATAATTTAGATGTATTTAACTAATCTAAAAAATATATTTATTTATTTAAATTATGCATGTTGGTCAGTCAAGTCACTTATCATAATTAATAAATAATATTATCAATAAAAAATCAAATATTTAAGGATTTTAATATTTTCAAAAATTATGTGATTTTAAATTTCTATTTCTAAGAAAAATTAGATACATTTTTTATACATGAAAATAAATGTTCATTTCTTGAGAACTCTAAAACAATAGACAATAGAAAAATAATTCTGGTGTTGGAAGATGAAAAACTCAAATTCAAAAAACTCATTCTCATATCCTTTGCTTTTAGGATATATAGTGAAAAGAAAAAGTTAATCAAACTAAAACCATCTCGTAAAAAGTTAAATCCTTTCAATATTTCATTGATCGTTAGAACATAATAATTTAAGTAGGTGAATTAACACATAACAAATTATTATGACCATTTATTATTATTTGCAATTCAGAAGAAGCAAACTAATATGCTTAGATTACAACACCTTTTTTTTTTTAAAAAAAAATTAAGTCTAAGTAAGAGCAATATCAAAATAGTTAAATGCATTTTCTCAATTTAAATGCCATTTCATGATAAATTCAATGATGAATTTATGCTATACTTGATTTATGTATATCTCAATAATTAATGGTGACCGTAATGAAAATATTAAGGGTTTGAATGATGTGACTGAAAAAAATATGAAGTATACTAGACGGATTATGTTCTCTGAAGTAAAAAAAGCTTTAAAGCGAATGAAAATCGGCAAAACATATGGATCAAATGAAATACCAATTGAGGTATAAAAATATTTTAAAGATATAGGAGTTGTGTGATTGATGACTTTGTTTAACAAGATCCTAAATAGAAAGAAAATGCATGATAAATGAAAACAAAACAGTTTGATATATATTTTTAAGAATAAATGAAATATTTAAAATTGCTCAAATTACAGAAGTATTAAGTTTATGAGCCACTATGAAACTTTGGGAGAGAGTTGTGAAACACCATTTACGTTTAAAAACTTGTATCTTTCCAAACCAATTTAGTTTTATGCCTAGTTGATCAACCGTGTAAGCTATTTTTCTTATTAGAGATGTTATGGAAAAGTATAAAGAGATGAAAAATGATTTACATATAGTATTCATTGATTTGGAGAAAGCTTATGATAAAGTTTCTAGAGAAATTTTATGGTGGGTCCTAGAGCAAAGGAGAATTTATATAAGATATAGTCAAGTCTTGAAGGATATCTATGATGGAGCTATTACTAGTGTCCGAACTGTTGAAGAGGATACTAAAATTTTTTCTGTTTGTATTAGATTACATCAAGATTCAACTTTGAACCCTTATCTTTTTGTCTCAGTCATTGATGAGCTAACAAGGCATCACATGATGATATCCCTTGGTGTATGATGTTTGCAGATAGTATTGTGTTAATAGATGAGACTCTAACAAGAGTAAATTAAAAGTTGAAACTATTAAGAAGTACTTTGAAATCAAAGAGTTTTAAGCTAAGTAGAACTAAGACTAAATATATACATTATAGATTTAATAATGCAAATAGAGAAGGAGGCAAAATTATTTTAAACGGAGTAGCAGTACCTCACAGTACTCATTTTAAATACTTTGGCTCTATTATTTAAGAGGATGAATATTATGAAGAAAATGTAAGTCATAGAATTAAAGCTGGTTAGATACAGTGGAAGAGTGCTACAAGAGTGTTATGTAACTGAAAGATACTAGTTAAATTGAAAGAAAAATTTTATCGCATTGCAATATAGCCTGCAATGATGTATGGTAATGAGTGTTGGGCTGTGAAATTACAATACACGAGTAAGATATATATTGTGAAAATGATATTGATAAGATAGATGTGTGGACACAATAGAATGGATAAAATTCAAAATGAATGTATTAGATAAAAAGTGAGCGTAACACCTATCGAGAATAAGATAAAAAAACATATATTGAGATGATTTGACATTTATGAAATGTCGACCTATAATAATGCACTGGTAAAAAAAACTAAATTAGTTAAAGTAAAAATAGTTAAGAGAGATATGGGTAGACCTAAACTAACTTAGAAAAAAGTGGTACAAAATGATTTTACTGTTTAAATTTATCAGAAGAGGTAGCCTCTAAATCAAATCGATTGAAAAAGAAGAATTCATATAGCCGATCCTAAAGAATTTAGGATTAAGACTTTATTATTGTTGCTGAAAGGAAAAAATTACAAATATACTGTATATATAAAAAAATTTACCAAAATTTTATTCACATACAAATTTTGCAAAAATACTATTTATTTTTATTTTTAGTTTATTTTTTATATGTATTGAATATGTGTTTGGTATATTTTCAGTATATTTAATGTCATAAAAGTAAAAAAAAATATTTTTGTAAGGCTATAAGTATAAAACTATAAAAATAAAATAATATACTGTAAAAATAAAATTTTGAAAAGAAATTATTTTATGTAATTTCCTCTAAAAGACAATAAATGTTTTAGATAAATTGTATTATCTCAATAAACCCTTGGGCTATATGTGCAGTCACATTTCTTACATGTGTTGGCTGGGTTACTTTGTTATAGGCTTTCTTATATTGGGCCTTTTGGAAAACTTTTGACAAACTATTGGCAGAAAAATATTTTTAAAAGTATTTTTTTAATTTTTAATTTTAAAAAATTATTTTCAGAAGTATATAGATCAATACCTCTAATATATCTTTTGATATATATAATTAAATTTAAAACAAAAAAATTGTAAGATATTAATTTTTTTAAAAAAAAAATGAATACCTGCTTTCAACAAAAAAAAAATTGAATACCTCGAACTTTTTAAAAAAATTCATTCAGATCTCAATCTTTAAATATTTTACTAATTAAATAAGGAATTTGTTGAAATCTGAATTTAAAATTTAACTACGTACATTAAAAAAAAATCTGATAAGTTGAATCATTCCTAACGTTGTAAAAAAAATGTTCAATAGATAATTTAAACAAGTGATAAATATTAATATATCGATAATCAATATGAAAAAATAATAACTATGAAATAGACGTTATTTTGTGCCATGCTCTTCTTAATTCTGTTTTTTATTTGTTTGTTGTAAATTTCATCCCATCAAATTTGTTATCATATAATATGAGTTTGTGTAAATTTCATAAAAAACTTAAAATGAAAATATATGGTCTTATAAGATAACATATAAAAAAAGAAATTATGCGTCTGTCTGTGTCTCTGCTAAGGTTTCTTTGTCTGGGTTTCTTACAGTCTGAAATAAGATAGCTTTAGATTTTGTCTTTCTAAAGCCTTTTGTGTCTTCTGTCTCCATATAGGAAGATTTTTGGTGTCTAGAAAAGGTTTTTTGTAGTGATAAACAACAAATAATTATAATGGATCTCTCTATAGTGGCCTGCTATTCTGGGAAGATGATGGGAGCTAGTAAATCACGAGGGGTTTTCTTTCAAAGTGCTTAAGTTTTCCATTCTTCTTTCATTCTTCATGGAAATGACTTAAAAACTTACTTCCTCAGATGGGTTCCTTTGTTTAAGTTTGAAGAAATTGTCGTTCCAGTGCTTCAAGCAATATCTACTGTTTTGCTCAGCCTCCATAATTGTTCTAATCGACTTCCTCTTTATTGGCTCTGTATAAGATGTTTGATCATTGTTGTATAAGATGTTTGATCATTGTTTTTCCTCTTTTAATTCTAAATTTGAAGATATCTGGGGTTTCAAATTATTTTATACTTTCATTTTTTTCCTCTGGAAACACAACTACCCCTTCAACAATATGTGTCAAATTGGAATAATTATACAATGAAATTATTGTATTACAACAAGCCAATCGAATATCAACATGTGGCAATGTTATAATCGAATATCAACATGTGGCAATATTGTAATATAACAAGTCAATCGGATGTAAAACATTGCCACATGTTAATATTCGATTGACTTGTTATAATACAACAATTTTATTGTATAATTATTCGTCAAATTGATTGGTGCACATTGAGCCGCCAGCTAATTATCATTTTCCATTCTCAAAAGAAAGGACAAGCACAAATGATAAAACTTATCAACAGATAAAGAACAGAGAAACTTGTCATAGAGACAAGAAAAATATCAGTCAAACTTATTAGAAATTCAAGCTGAAATTACTTATCTCAGCCAGGTATTTTTAATTGAAATGATAAAAATTGATATTTTAATTTTTAATTTAAAAAAATTTAATAAATTGAGTCGTCGTTTTAATTTTTAATAATTTATTCAATTTAAAAAACTGAGAAATTCAGTTAGGTCATATAAAATTCCAAAATTAAGATAATAATATAATATAATTAAAACAATTTCATTTCTATAGTTCAAATTAATATGTAGTTATCATAAAAACCAAAAGTAAATTTATTTATTTGTAAAAAAGATTTGATAATAATGCAAATTAATATTGAGAACAAACTGTAAAGTAGTAAATTTATTTTTCAAAATTACAGAGTAATCAATTTTTTCGCGCCAAATTTTCCCTAATAAGGCAATAAGGATTAAGAAATAAGAACTTTACTATTGCAAAGAGGGAAAAAAAAAAGAGGGTTAATTTTGAAAACAAAATAATGAAATTAAATGCTCCAAAAAGACACTAATTAACGCGCCAAAATTGCTAGATTTTGCCTTTCGCCATTAAAATTTCTCTATTTTCTCTCTCTCTCCAAAATGGCTGATATCGAACCTCCATCCTTCTCTCTCGGCCTGGACCTCGATGTTGAACCGGAACCCCAAATACCCACTCGCCAGCATCAACTCTCCACCGTCAATCCAGCTTCAGGTCCTAGCCCCCATACCCACTTGGACCGCCATGATGAAGAGGATTTTGGACACCGAGTTGTCAATTCTGAAGAAGATAATTTCGACCTTCAGGTTATGGATTCAGATCCCGGTTCTGGGCCCGATTCGCCACGGATATTCAAGCGATTGAGACGAGGACCTGCAATTGAGGAATCGAGAGTGAAAAAGAAACAGAAGGATACTGATTTTTGTGGTGATGGTGACGATGAAATTGAAGATTTCTCTTCACAGGAGGATTTTGTTAGAGGTAATAATACTCAATTTGGCTTTTTCTAATAATTTATTAAATGGATTTGTTTTTAGCTTGATTTTGTGTATAATGTTGTCTAATACGTTTTATCATTAGGGTTTATGCAAGAAAATTGTGTTATGTAAACAGATGGTTAGTAATGGGTTGAAAAGGTTATTTCTAATTTCGGATTAGAGAAGTTTGCAGATGGTGTGCGGAGAAAAATTGAATCCTCGAGTGAATATTGTGCGGGAAGGGAGGGGTTTAAGCACATTATTAAACTAGTATTTGTAATTTTTTAAAACTTATTAACATGGGGGTAAAGGAAATGAGAGATTTTGGCTGGTGTTTTAGCCGAGGAATATGCTTTTATGCCTTTTCTTTTCACTTCATTTTTTTGACTTCAAGACTTGAATAAAGGGCGAATGTTAGATAGGAACGAGCTGCATCTACTTCAGTATTGTTATGAGTATTTCAAGTAGGTGCAGGGGTATCTGCACGCAGGTGATTATTTGAGATTTTGGGCTGACAAGGTAACCATAAGGGAAACGTGGTAAGAAATGTAAAAGCCAATAATGGCTCAATTTTCTATATTGCATCTGCTGAAGGAATTGGTATTAGCTATTATTGGTTAAAAGGACTTGCATGTGGCCTTTGTGATAGGCAACTGGTGGGCAAGAATTGGAAGTTTTAAACAAGTAGATAAGATAAACTTGGATAACTTAGCCAAGGCAAGTTAAATTGGCTCAATGTTTACTAATAGCTTAGGAAATTGTTTTTTCACTATGGTCTCGTTAACAATGAAGTAATTAGTATTGCATTAGGTTGCTGACCTGACCCTTCATGCCAAACATATATTTTTTGACCTCTGCATGGCAATGAGAAATTTAGTTGCAGGATCATGCTAAGCAATAATGAGTTCAGAGAAAATGTTGGCTTAAGACACGGTCTCAGCTTAAGGTAGCTAATTGTAGGAATTTACCTTGATTACAACTTACAATTAATTCAGTTTGAAATTGTACTATATGCAATGGCTCTTTTGTCTGATTGCAACTTTTGAGAGTATAAGAGTTACCAACAGTGGCTTGTAGACATCTAGGTTTTACAATTTCTTTTCAGAATTCTTTTTCCACTGTTTATATTTTAGATTCTATTAATCATTATTGCATTTATTATTCATGGAAAATCAAGAATTGTTCGATAGATGGGTGCATTTACTTGTTTGTAATGTAAGTAAGTGAAGTGAATTTTTGATACTATAGATGACAACTTAGAAGAACAAGCCTAATATGTTGATTCATTTACTTGTTCATAATGCTGTCATATTTTAGCTGTTGGCTTGCATGATCATACCTGATCTTGGATGTTTGCTCTATGGAATGTGTTTTTATGCTGTTAAAAAGTTAATTTGTTTCCTTCTTTAGAATCTGTCTTTTGATCAAATATCCATCAACCTCATCACGCGTACATATATCAGCTTTTTTCTAGGTTAATGTTTTAGTTGTTTGTCAATAGCAGATGCAGATCCATCCACACATCACAATTCTGTATGTAGTAGCTCAAAGGTCCCACTGCATGGCTCTGGAGCTTTAACCACTCGATCATCAAGCCAGTTGAAGAAAAAGAAAAGTGAACAGGCTTCAGATGCTCCATCTTCTTCCTCTATAGGGGCAGGCTGTAATAGTTTGATATTTCCAAAATTAACTATCAGCCCTCTTCGGAGGTTTCAGTTAATTGATTCTGATGATGAAGAGCCTCCTGTGAGTAAAGATATAAACAGAAAGACTCCAAGAACTGATTCATCCTTAAAGGAGCAGCAGCCTCCAACATGTGAACAAAAGAGAAATCCATTGTCAGAGAAGCATCAAAGTGAGGATTTGTGGAAAGATTTCTGTCCAATAAAGAGTTTTCACGTTCCAACTCCTGTTCTGGATGAGGTCTGTGAAGAATATTTCCAGTCCCTTCGAAATAAGAATACAGCTCAGATATTGAGGGGTGATGTCTCTAAAGGTGCCAGTGTGGGCTGCTGTGTTGACACAAATAGCGTCACCAGCTTCAAGCATCACTGGGATTCCGCTGGTCCTCTTCCTTCAGCTCATCATTATTTTTTGCATGAAGATCCAAGGATTCAGACACTTGTTCGATGTCGCTTACCTAACTTTTTCCCACTGGGCATTTTTAACAGGGCCAATCAACAGCCTAGTGAATCAATTATTAACTACATGTAACTTGCTCGGCACTCCTATAATTCAGTTGTTTGTATCTGTCACTTGCATTATAACTGTTTTTACTGTCACTACAGGAGTCAATTCAATGGAGAAGCTTCTAAACAGGGGGCAACCCAGAGAAGCAAAAAAGAGAAATCAAATGCCAAAGAAGTGGTTTATACTTCTCAAGGCTGGGTAAACCCGAAAAACAGCTGTACAGGCTCAACAAGGGGAAGGAAAAAATCAAAGAAATCAAATGCCAAAGAAGTCACTCATGCTTCTCAAGGCTGGGTGGATCCCAAAAGCGGTGGTGCAATTCCCAAGGATGCTGGGAAAAGACGTGTTCATGCAAATGGTCAAGCTGCTGGTCGCTGGTATACATCCCCTGAGGGGAAGAAGGTATGTTTAATTATTGTATTCTGAAATAAAATTTTTGTACTGAATTTAAATTTTTGTAGCTATTATCAAATAATGAATTGGCTTATTTTCATGCTTTGGGTATTTCAACTTTATAGTCAAATGGGCTGGATTTCTTGTATATGGTTTTTACAGTCCAACTCCATTAACCTTCAAATCTTAAAATAACAATGAATTTCATGAACCATTTATTTAGTTGGCAACAACTTGACTGTAGGAGCGGCAAATGGACTTTCATGAAAAACAATGATAGGTTGGTTTTAAGCTCTTTAACTTCTTGAACTGCCTATCCCTGTGCGATCGAGTGAGAAATTGGAATAACAGTGAAATTTATGCTTGTGATCAGTATTGAAATTTTAGGCTGGAGTTCTAAAATTGCAATAACAGTGAAATTGTAGCAAACTATGGATTGTAGTAATTTCCTTGATTTATTAGGAATTGCAAATTAGATTATAATCTTTCTGGATAATTATGGAATTATGTTCTCTGTGCTCTTTTCGCGTCACCCTTTCCTGTCCTTTGCTTTGCTTCTGGTTGTGTTTATTTTTAGGTTTTTTATTCAATATTTTGAGTACCTTTTTTTCTTCCCCTTTCATGATTCGTGGCATTCTTAATCATTCCTCAAATCTTCTTCAGGTTTATGTCTCAAGAAGTGGGCAGGAGTTTACAGGTCAAATTGCCTACAGACATTACAAAAAGGTAAAAACACTTAAACAGGAAAATCTCTCATTTTCGGCCTTAAAATAGATATTGTGTTGATATTTTATATCAGATGATGTGATTTTGTCACTTTTTTTTTTGGTCTGACAGGATAATGGAGGGTTTAGAAAGTCCAAAAAGAAAACAAATGTCAAAAGGAAGAAAGGTTGAAGACTGAAGATGTGTCCACCTACATACGAAGTATACATACATTTTTTTTCTTGCATATCTGTGCCATTTCTTTATTGTAAACATTGTAGATTCTAATTTTAAAGCAGTTCATTTGAATTCAATCTGTTCGCCTGCCAATTTGAAAAACTTCTGCGTAATATTAGATGCGAGGAAGCTCATTTTAAGCTTCAACGTGAAATGGTAATAGAAGCAAAGTCCATTAATCTCTGCAATCTAAATTCATTGATTTAGATTAGTTCAATGAGCTAGAAAGCCATGCACTGTGAATTTCACTCTGAGTGAAGAATGCAATTCTGTCATTTGTCAAGCTATGCTTTTGTCTACAGCCTTCTAAGATCACCTATTACAAGTAATTCCTTTATCAAAAGAAATTAATCTGCAAAGAGACTAAGAGATGCCTGAGAAAATCAGTAGTAACAATTTGTACGCTTCTCTTTACAAGTTTGGCGTAGTTTTTCTCCAGAAGGTCATGGCTGTCCTGCTTGGGACATAGGCTACGATAACCTCGATAGCTCACAGACTACTTGGCTCATTTGAACAAATGTATCAAGAAGCTGGCGATAGGGGCTTATTTTTTGAAAAGGAAGCGAGACTAGTCTATTAAGAGGATAAGAGTAAACAGAGGAATAGCCAATTTAGGCGAACAATCACATGATTTTCTCTGGAGGCAATGCCCGTGTAAAAACAGAGCTTTGCCAATCAACCACGCATAAAATATGATTACATTACAAAAAAAAAGAGCGGAAATAAAGCAAAATTCAGAATCAACTTTTGTACATTAATAAACATTGGAACAAACAAGAAAGTAAGCATTCCTCAGATCAGATGCCATAAGGGGCACCCATCTTTATCAGCACCTCACGATCTGCCCTATGTAATGACATTATCAGGTTATGAAAAGCAGTGAAGCAGAACACTTTAATACTATTAGTTTTGAGTGTGGTTGTTAATGTGAAAAAAAAAAGTATAATTGGGCTGTATAGACTGTGCCAAGTTACATTTGTGAATTAGGCAAACTTTTCTGAAGAGGCCTTCAGCACCTTGAAGCTATTCTTGCTGGTCTGTCCCCTTCTTGTCCACTGCATTTATTGGGGAACCCTTCCTTTCCCGTATATGCTTGCAAAATCTGAAATCCATAATGTGAGAAAGGTTACTACATTCTGAGCAGGCCATTCATTTACAATCAAAAGTAATGCAACAAACATAAAATTATAGCCTCACTGAATCATGCATTTAGTGGCCAAAACCAGTGAGTTAAAAATGAAATGGTTAATTTATTTTAGAAACAGCAGATCCCAATCCAAAATGGTAATTTATTGTAGAAACAGCAGACCCCAAACAGTTATAGGTAACCCTGGAAAACGACACATGAGATAGTTATTACCATGTGTTTGAAGCAAAAATATCACAAAGGCATGAAGCTCCCGTGTTTGCAGTAATATATTGTAGAACTGGAATAGGAAAATAAAATTTTGATCTTTCTAAAAACACAGATTTTGCAGGAAAGTATTACTTGTTTAAATCATCTGTCCTGCTCTTTATCTCCTTTGACCATAATACTGGGTCAGTGTTCTTGGGTAAAGACTCTTGTTGTTGAGTTCTCTCTCTCAGCCACTGCTCTGCTTTATTGCACTCATTATTTATCTGCAAAAGGTCAAAGTTTTATCATGTAAAATAATTAAACATCATATATGCAATTGATATCATTTCAATAACATACCAATTCCCTATCTTCGGTTGGAAGAGAATTGACAGACATTCGATAATCCACAATGCAATTTAATAAATCTCGTTTAGCTTGTGCTCTTGCTTCTTCATCTTTATATCGGTTCTCAATGGGATCTACCAACTATTTAGGATCAGGGAAAGAAAAAGGTCAGCTGGGAGAAAAAATGTGAACTTTGAGATTTACAGAAGTGAAAACTACCTTCTTAAGATCCTGCATTTTTGAAGTATAAGCATTTTCAGTTTCATCATCACCATCTTCATAAAGCCACTCTTCTGTCTCTTGTAGGTTCCTGGAAATTCCCTCTCTCTCTGGATCACTTGCAAAGCTCCGATACGTGTTGAAAAGCTATCCATACATCATGTCATTATTTCTCAAAGTAGAATATTGAGGAAAATAATAGGAACTATGAAGTAGAAGCCATCATGTAACTTGGTTGGATAATTAAGTATCTAGCCAGGGGCATGGGCATCTCAAACATTTTGCCCAAATCCTTCATTCATATAGTTCAGTATCACCAATTATGAAGGTGAGTCATTTTTAATGACATCCCAATAAGTGAGTAGCAAGATCATGATTATGTTCTACAGATACAACTATAATGGAATTAAGCAATCGAAGAGTTGGCAATATACGAACCACAGTGCACTGCACAATATAATGTCATACATTTACCAGTATATATAAAGCCATACGACTATCTGTTCATCTTTCTAGGATGTTAAACAATACATCTACCAGCATATAATCAGTATTTTTACTTAAATAGATTCAGCAGAAGCGCACTGATTTCCATAAAATCATGTCACACATCTCATAAACATATAATCAGTATGTTAATATTTTTCATATAAACATAACCATCTCATAATCATACGTCAATCACGCATCTCTTAAACATGAAATTGACTATCACCAAGTGATTGAGTAGGCTAAATTATATGAAAATAAACACATTATGGTATTTTGGAACAACACAATCAATGTGTAAGAAATCTGAGGTTCTACCTTATTACGCGTCTCATAAACATAGGCTTCCAAGGCATTCTTTTGGTCTTTGGCCTTTTCCACATTTTTGTCCTGTTGAGCCAACTGATGTTCCTCCTCTGTAGCTTTTGAAAGCTCAGTCTCAGTCATTCCACCATAAATGTTCTCACTAACTGGTATCTCAAGCCTCCGACTGGCTTTATGTATGCCATTAGCCTGAAAACAACAAAGAAGTGCAAATGAATTTGGTATGCTAGCCTTCTAAGCTTTGCCCATTTAACACAAAAATTAAAGAGCACTAGAACCAATATGCGTGTCAAATATTGCTAGAGATATTAAACCTATTATTAAGTTCTTGCCACAAGCCTGAGCTTCTAGGTTGAATGATTCTTCAATAATGTCAAAAGGCCTCTTTTCAGCACCAATCAAAAGTTCATCACCCAGATGCCCTCCATATTCATTAAATTTCAAATTTCAATATAAATTAGAGGATAGCACATGCTTATTCACACTTCAACCATAACGGGCTTTCTTGTGAAGCGGTTTATTATAGATATTAACTCTATTGTTAGGCTGACATTTGACATCTTAAGTTTTTAGGTGGAGCTCCACCTAAAACTACCTTACTACAACAAGAAAGGATTTTAGAACTAGCCTTTACATGGATTCAATAGATTCTGATGTTTCATGTACCAGTTTAGTTTTAGAGTTATAATGCGTCCTTCATTAGGATTCTGTTTTAGTTCCATCAATGTACATTACTTAATTACTTATATTGACAGAAAAATAGCTAATAAATTTGATTAAAGGTAAATTTTATGATAAGAGAAAGTACAAGTATGGTATAGATAGGATCTTTGCAATGAATTTACTTGAAAATAAATATAATATTATCCACATAATTATGCTAGTTTTTATAATATGATTGTAAATATGTCAAATTATTTGGCCACTCCTAATTTTGTATCTTGGTCCATCCCTGGGCGGACTGCTATTCAATAAATGTAATTCGTAGAGAACATTAAAGTAAAAAAATGGGGGTGGTCTCTTATACCTCTAAAAATTTGAGATAAAACCATCCAATAAGGGAAGTTTATGATCTCTTGAATAACAAGGGTGATACAGAAATTGTCCTAATAAATCTAGAAATACAGATGATGATATAATTTTAAGGAACTCACTGAAGTATCTGATGATCTGGCATGCATTGTCACATCATCCTCATCACCATTTGCAAGCTTTGTCGAAGAACCAAAAGCAGAATCAACCTCCATTTTGTCCGCTTCTGCATGAGAATTGGGCCTTCTAACATGATCATCTACAAGGTCTTCTATCAACTGAATCCATAACAAAATTCTGCTGCATAAGAAATCCTTCAAACAGTGAAGGTTAATAAGGATACGGAATAAAAAGACAGTTCTTAGTTACCATAGCTGACTCAACCATGAAAATGCCATGAAGGTTTAACTGAACTTTAACTTTAATCCTTGCCTTTTCACTACAGGATCCTGGGAAGGGACCAATCTGCATAAATATTTTGGATCAATTCAGAAGCTACAGTTCAGTAACAGAAGTGGAATCCATGACTATAAGGAGCCCAAGAAGATGTACATTATATCTTTATGTAGCCAGTGTGAAACATATACATATATATATGTCCCCCAGAAACATTGATGACAAACGAATAGCAAAATGCCATTGTACAGTATGTTAATTGATCTGTCAAACAAAACAATTCTACATATTGTAGATAAGAAATGGCTGTTATACTGGATAACTAATTAACATGCCACTGTTAAACAATTGACTCTAAAGCATTAGCAGCTTATCAATATCTAGCATAAACAAAATCCCCTATCAGGTTTTCTGTGGTTCTTTTATCCAGTTGTCTATCTGTCCAAAATCCTTTTCATTTATATTGCCTTTATCATACTATTTAACAAATTGTCCTTACAATTTTTAGTTGCAGTCTTCTCAGTACGAAGAAAAATCAATCACAAGAAATGAAATAGACTGACGAAATTGTTCTAGATTACTGATATTTAAGATTAATTGCATATCGTTTCTGAAATAATATCATTTGCCTATGGCTGCTACTCACTCCATTTGTAAATTGGTTAAATCTTGGAAGGCATTCCTAGTTCACATAGCAAAGGGTGATCATTAATGGTATTTCAGGCCTATGCTTGTCACACTCTTTGGTCATTAATAACAAGTTTACGTCAATGAGCTATCTACCCTAGTCTATATGGGCAAATTTGGCCAACTGGCACATCTAAAGGAATCAATGTTGGATTTACTGGATCTTTAGCAATCCATGCCAAGATTGGTAATTGGGTATGCTAATCACAATCCTACCCCTAGATCTTTGGTCGACTCATGTCTAGCATATGACCGGATTTATGTTTCATCTTTTCACTGTTGGCAGTGCAGATCTCTTTCATTGCTCTTTCTCTTTATACATCAAGCACAGCTATAATAAAGAATTACAAGTCCAACAAACTAAAAAATGAAGACTGAAGAGACCCTTGAATGACCATCATGTTTTGATAAGCAAGCATATGTATACAAACACTGGCTTCCCTTCTTATCACTCTATCTGCACAGTGGCCAACTCCAGGCTATCTATTTAGATACATGGTATATTAGCCCATGTGCTCAGTTACAGAAGTTACAACAGACACTAGCTTCCCCTCTTATGAGAAAGGTAACCGCATTTGGAGAAGATATGGAATACAGGTCTATGATTATAAAATGTAAGTTTCAAATGCCAATTTCATTTTATGATGTGTCTTACATCACTCATTAATTGAATCTTCTCACAATGCAATTTCTCGAATTGGAAGATATTCAAGATCTATTTCATATCTCACTGGAGCAAAAAGAGATTTCTAAAGTGTTCTGTGATGAATCTACAACCATGATATAAGGCCTTGTTGCACAGGAACATTAAAAGATACGGTATGTGGTAATTAGTAAATACCATCATCAACTATGTCATTAACAATAAACTTATATGTCATCTGTCTTAAGATAATTGTGAGATAAGTAACTAATAGCAAACAACCAGCAACCAAATCTCACCTGTTACGAATTGAGGGGAAAGAATGAAGTGCACTTACTGTGAAAGAACTAATATTTGACGATACACCAGGGTAGAGGGAGGGCAAAGGAGTGACGTGCACTTACTGTGAAAGAACTAATTTTTGAGGATACACCATGAGGCAGTTCATTCGGATTGGTATATAATGCTTCCACATGAAACGAACTACTTTGTTGAAATGTCAGGACTTTGATACTTGGAATGGGTTGGCCTTTTGGAAACAACACACTGTTTGACCCGGCGCCAATTGTGGCTTCGTCCGATAATAACCCAATAGAGAAAGGAAAAGAATCTTGAACCTGCATAAGAGATACATTACTTTTTTTTATAAGAATGCATCAATACATACCCAAATATGTCTCTGAATACATAAATATCCAGCTGACAACCATACATTCTTCTCTCTCTATAATAATACCCATGTAGAGAGACATGCATAGTGGGGGAGAGAGAGATTTGTCCATTATAAAATAAAATTTGGCTTTGTGATTGCATAAGGAAAGTGTTGCTCATAACATGATGATAAACTCTACCAGAAAAATGAAAGCAGACAACATGAGAAGTTGATTTTTTATCAACTTGCTTCAGGTAAAGCAAATGGCATGGACTTAAGCAGGCAAACATTATACAAGAAAAAGGAACAAACAAATATCTATTTCAAAAGGAAAATTACTGCGCTGACAGAAGGAAACTGCAAACAACATACATTTTGACATGACAATAATTCAACAACACATAAGTCATTCAAGATACAAACCTCATATTCTCTCACTCGAAAAACTGGACTGAGCATTGCACACTGAAGAGCACACCCACGTGCCACACATTCACTTGCATTCAGTGTCCGGCTGGGTTCTCTCCCAAATAGAGAAGCTAACAACTTAATAATAGCTGGTATTCTAGACCCTGAGCCAACAAGCTCCATGGAATGGACCTTCCCCACTTGTATCCCAGAATCAGCTAAAGCTTTTTTGCATGGAATACTAATCCTCTCCAACAATCCTGATGCAAGCCTTTCAAATTCCTCTCTATTAATAAAACCCTTAACATCTTTCTCATCCATCAAACACTCAATATTTAGAGGTGCCTCTGCGTTTGCACTCAAAACCTTCTTCAACTTCTCACACGCTGCCCTCAACCTAAAACATGCCCTGACATTAGAATACACATCTATTTTGTAGTTCTCCTTAAATTGTGCTGCAAAATAACCAAACAAAAGCTCATCAAAGTCCCTGCCTCCCAAGTTGCTATCAAAAGCATGAGACAGGATCCTCATATGCCCAGCTTCAAATGATGCAATAGATACTTGCGTATCACAATGACCAATGTCAACAAATGCAACATATGTTGGCCCTGCACTGGAGAAATCAGTTTTATAAATCCCATAGCTAAGTGCTGTTGCAGTACAATCATGCATCAACCTCAAAGGCTTCAACCCAGCAATTGTTGCTGCATCCAAATATGCTCGTCTCTGTAAGTCTGTGAAATATGACGGTATCCCAATTACACAATCAGCAACGGGCATTTCCAAATCTTTCTCTGTTATTTCCTTCAAATGTGAAAAGAGCATTGCCATGATCTGAACCGGTGTAAATGTAAGTGTCTCACCCATATATCTCAAACGAATCAAAATGCCACCATCCTGTCCTTCAGAAGTTTCAAATGGTAACATTTTCAGCTCATCTTGAACATCAGAATCTGTAAAATTCCGGCCAATCAATCTCTTCACTTGAGATATTGTGGATTTTGGGTTCATCATAGCAGAAGCAGCACCAGCAGAACCAAGAAACCGCTGTTTCTCGCCAAAACATACCACAGACGGCGTTTCACGTTTTGATTCATCATTCAACAACACATCAATGCCCCGCTGTTTTACTGCAGCAATAACACAGTTTTCATTACCAATATCAAACCCAACCACACTCATTTCAGTTCACCGATAACATATATCGTAAAAAAGACAATTGCGATACAACCCCACAAAGAAATAACTAAAATGAATCCAGTTCTTCTCCGTGCTTCTCAATTAATCAACTCAAGCACTTGTTGCCAAATCCCTTAAATTTCCTTTCACCTCTCCTAAACTTTCACTGGCCAAAGCTGCAAGGAGAAAAGGAGATCAATAAATAAAACATTATAGTGAAATGTAACTAGAATTTATTTTAAATGGCATGTTTATAAACGTAAATTGTCAGCATCAAAATCAGCCCTTATTGAATTGCTAACAAAATGTGGGCTGCAAAAAGAAAATTCAAAATTGGGTTTTCAATTCTCAAATTATTATTCAAATCTATAGAGAGAAGCAATAGCATGATCACGCGAACCAGACAGCACTCACATGACTTCCAAAAATTGACTGTCTCTTGAAATTTTAGAACCAATACAAGAAGACCCAGAAGACCAAAATTTCAACTTTCTTCCCCATTCCTCATTTTTCTCAGCAACCAAACAGAAAGGAAAAATACCCAGAACCACAAAAAATTTAAAAAATAGAGTTATCAATAGACACAATAATTGATGAGGAGGTAGAGAAATGAGAATGGTAACCTAGAGTCGAACAGAAACTGAAGTAGCGGCAGAGAGACAAAATCTCCGCTTTTCTCTCCGAGGCAATGGAACCCATTTTGGGGAAGGAAATTTATCTATTTTGTCAAAAGGAAATTGAAAAAAAAAAATCTTGAAATGGTGGCTCTACTACGAATTTATTAATCAATTGGGTACTTTTTGCAAATTTAAGTAAAATATAATATTAAAATATGGGCTTAATTACAAACATAAAATGGGCTTAATTACAAATATAAAATGTTTATAGATCGTTTACCTTTAAAAATTCACCCTTTCGGTTTATTTTATTCAAATTATAGTCAACTAAAATGATGAAAATTAAATTCTAGTCCTCCACTGATTAAAATTTATAAAATTATAGATTCCAAAAATTCCAATTTTAATGTTTATATAAATTATTCTACGGCCAGATTTTTATTTTAAGATATTAATTTAATATAATTACTACTGCATTAATTTTAACTATTATCATTATATTATCATCTTAGATTTTAATAACACAAAATGCAAATATCATTACAAATATTACAGACACTAATAGAATGATGAAATTTATTCTTTTTTAATTTAAAAGTTATTATCTGATGAAAATTAATATTTTACGCAAAATTAAGAAGTGATAATATAATTTAATATTTATATAAAAATTTAATTATGATTTAATCTAAATTTAAATTTATCACATATTATTATACCTAAATTCAGTTCATTAATTTCTTATGATCGCTCTTTGATATTAAACTATATTATATATTATGTTTAAACAGTATAAAAATTTAATTAGTTATTCCAATATATTCTAACACGACGTCGTGTAAAAATTTTGTGTATTAAGCAGACTGCCGTCAATAAGAAATGCATCATGTAAGAAAATTCCAAAAATGAGTTTGAAATGGCTTAGTTGTAATTCATAAATTAACTAAAAATACAAAATAAATTCTATTTAGAATTAATTTATCTTAATTTTATGTTATTTTATAATCATACCCTTGTTATTTATTTTGTGTTAATTTTACTGTGATTTTGAACCCTAGTTACAATTTTATTTTAGAATTAGATTGGATAATGAAGTAAAATTTTATTATTCACTTAAATACAAAAGGCAAAATTTTTAATTAAAATTTATACTAAATGTTTGGGGTTTTTAATAATTTTACAATTTGTATTGCTCAACATTTAAAATTCATTTCTTAATTTTTGACACTTAATTTTTAGTTTAATATGTTATTACCATCTTTTATATATAGAAATAGAGAGATAACCTATAATAATTTTCATTTGTAAAAAAGTCAAATATATATGCATCGAAATTTTACTTCTTTTTTTTTATAATAAATTTGCTCTTTAAACTTTTTAATTTAATTATATAGTTCCATAAAATTAATTTTTTAAATATATTTTTCTCTCTCTAAATTTAAAACCTAATTCTTGAAATCTAATTTTAAAATATATTTTGAATAACGTAAATTAAGAAAAATAAATCAGTTATGTTTCAAAAAAGAAAATTTAAAAAATATCAAACCAACAATAAAAATTTTAAAGGGAATTAAAAGTACTAATAAAAATATAAAAAATAAAAGCTTGAAAGGAAACTTAAAAATTTAATTATAGTGATTAAATTATAGAGATTTAATTTTAGGTGTGAATGAATTAAGAAAGAGAAAAAATATATTTTATAAGTTAAAATAATGTGGCTCATGTGACTCGGCATGATTTAGTGTGACACGAAAAATATTTCTAACTTAATAAAAATATAAAGTTAAATGATTGTATAGTTAATTTAAAAATTTAAAGAATAAACTAATTAAATGAATAAAATTTAGAAACTATATATGTATTTAGCATAAAAAAAACTCATTTATATTTTTTTATTGCTCAACAATTTTATAATACCCAACAATATTTGCCTATTTGGTATACATAAAAAATTAACTTTATTTTTTATAATAAGAGTGAATTAATAAATTGATTAGTGTTTAATATTTCCGCGGGGTGTAAATATTCTCATCCATATATATATTGAAGTCTTAGCATGGGAACGTTTTCAATTTGAGCCATCAAAATTTATATGTCTAATAAAAAAATTCTCTACAAATTTTAGTTAATAAAATATTAAAAAAAATTAATTATAGAATATTTAATAGATATATTTACCCATGCTAATAAAATAAAAAATGTGGTAGATAAATTTACTCCAAATTTCAACATAATTTCAATAATTCATTTGTAATTGTACCTTAAATTGTAATTGATGGAAAAATTATTAATTAAAAGACCACAAATTTTTTTTTTGATTTATTACACCATATTATACATTTATGCTTAAGTGCGATTGAAATTATTAAACTTTTAACATTACAAATTCAATTAATAAAATTTTAATTACTAAGTGTTCATTTTTGTTAATTGTTGAAGACAGGAAATAATAAATATAAAAATCTCATTGAACGAAGAATTAATATTTTTTTAAAATTATTATGTAATATCATATATGTATATATATTATGATGTGATAATAAAAAATTTTAAATTTAATTATATCTATTAAACATGGAAAATATGTTATCGGACAAACAAAAAAACAAACAAAAAAGTCTAAACTTAAACTATGGAGCTTAATTATGCAACAAATTGGCTGTTAGTTCCTTTTTTAATTTTGGGTTTTTTGGATACGTTAGGATGGGTTTTTAAAATTTTCTATTGTGAGATAGAGAAGTGAAAGAGAGTTTTAAATTTTTTATTATTGTCAAATAAAAAAAAAGAGATAGTGAAAGAGATTTTCTTGTGGATTTTGCTAAATTTATATTATTATATACTTATTTTTCATTTTTTCTTCTTTACAAAATGAAGATTTAATCATATACACTTTAAAATAAATAAATAAATAAATTATATGATCAGGGCCTTCATTCATTTTAAAAATGAATGATTAGGTTAGCCATGTGATGAATAAAAAAAAGTTTCTTGTTGCCATATATTTTATTTTTAATTTTCTAAAATAAGGAAAATAGTAACGAAAAATTTTAGAAGTCCCTTTTTTTCAGCTTTGACGAGAATAAATTAAATATAAATTTATTTCTAAATATAGAAATTATTAGCTTTTAAAGTCTTTTATTTATTTAATATTTAATTGTGTTTCTCTTAAAAAATATTAACCGTATTGAATGTAATAGTTAATCATATTTCTTTTTTTCCAGCAAATATAAAATGAATAGAAAAAAAAGATATTTGAAGTTAGTTTGCAGCAAATATAAAATGAATAGAAAAAAATATATTTGAAGTTATTTTCTTGTGTTGACACATTTAATATTCTAATATTTTTTTATTTCAAGAAAGAAATGTAATAAAGATGACGAAAAGACCCAAACTATAATAACAAAACATGGAAAACATTCTAACTTTTTATTTAAAAAAAAAAAAAGAAATATAATAGAGAAGATGAAAAGATTAAAAACTATAATAACACAACATGAAAAAGTATATTAGTTTTTCTCATTCTAATCACCTAGTATTCTATAATTCAAAAATTAAAAATTATATTTATGTCATAAACCCATTATTTATGCTGAGCATGCTAATTATTTATTCTGAAAATACTCACTAAAAAGTAAATTACTTTTTCTTAAATTTAGATTGCAGATTAATTTAGATTCACATTAGACAAATCTATTATGTAAAATATTTATTCTTAAATTTTAAAAGAACTTCATATATATATAAAATTTCTACAATCTCATTTCTCCCTTTGAGGGGGGAGATTATAATAATTTCTAATGCTTATAGAAAAACTCAAATGGGGGGCTAAAAAAAATATGGGAGTAAGAAGGCCAAGGGATGCAATGCAACAATTTGAAGGTGGAAGTAGAAGAGAAAAGCATATACCAAAGTACAAAAAAAAGCATCATTTTAAAACATATTTGAATCCTACCATCATTCTTTTCTTGAAGTCCAAAACATAATAACACTCAAAAATTTTAAATAAATGAAAAACACAAACAAATGTGATCCACCCAATCCACCCTATCCCAATCATTGTTTGTGGTTATATTCCACACTATTTATTTATTTATTTACTTACTATATAGAATTATTATTACCAAAATACATCACACTTGGCATTAACAAATACCCAAAAAAAAGACCCAAAAGAACCAGGACTTTTGGTAAAAAAAAACGTAGAAAATGGTTGAATTTGGTATCCCCTGCGTATACGAAATGCATGCAATTATTTAATTTAATGTAAAAATAATTTTAAAATAAAAATTATTAATTTTTTTATTTGATAAATATTATACGAGTCAAATCAATTAAATGTGGTTTTTATATATTAATTTAAAGATGTAAAATAAGAATGTAGTTATTATATAGGCATGAATTTTCCTCTGCCGTAAGAGGATAACGAGTTTATTTGGTTCACATGTTATTTATTTAAATATTAAATGACATTTTTATAACTAAATTAATATCATCATAAAAATAAATTTAGAAATAATAAAGGAAAAAGGAAAAAAATCTGAAATTACAGCGTGAGCTTCATATTGCACTTGACGAATTAATAAAATTTCACTTAAATAAAGGTGAATTATGATTCTTTTTTCATGATAAATTAAATTTTATTTAAATATATTTTAATATTATTAAAAAATTTGACAAAGACAGGAAAAAAAAAAGGAACTTGCCATCTCTCAATTCTTTAGCGCCACATTTTCTGCCTCTTGGTCTTGACTTCTCGACTTCCTTGCCTTAACAGCCATCTCATTCTTGTACTTTTATCTGCTACGACTTTCAACAGGCAACAACCTTGTACTCTATTTTTATATAGGATCTTCTGGAATTTTCTATAAAATTCTGCTGTTTCATTCCATATTTTCTCCAGAAAATATTCAAGAAAATTCTTACTTGGTAAGTGAAGTTTGGTGGGTATTTGTCAAAATTGTTGCTACTGGGTCTGTTTGGTTGTCAAGAAAAATAACAAGAGAAGGGTGAAAATATGTGGCTTATAGAACTCCCTCTATCCAAGTAAGCCGTTGACTTAGCTGTTACGAGAGAGTCTATGGTTTGCTTTATTCGATAGTGAGGGAGAAGTTCAGGTTCCAGTTTTCTTTTTTCCCCTGTTCTTCTTTGGCAGGTGGGATTATGCTTTTTTTTTTTTTTTTACTTTTGCTGTTTATTTTCTAGGCAACCAAACAGAAATTTATTAGTTTATTTCGGTTTCTTTCTCATGAGAGTTGAAGATAGTGATTTTGGTCAAGCATTTCCTTTCTTTGTTAATTAATGTTTTGCTCTGGTGAAAGTTATCTAGTTTGACAAGGAATTGATTTAGTTTGACTCTTACTAGGTGAAATTTAAAACCCCGAACTAAAGGTTCATTTGGACAATTAATCATACAGAATAATTCAAAACCCAGAACTTGAAGTTCATTTGGACAATTAATCTTACAGAAATTCACCATAATTCATATCTGGCATTTTATTATTTACTTGATTTATCTTGCAATACTGGCTTTAGTTTGGGATTGAGGTTAGTTATGATATCTCACTTATCTTTTACTCTTGTCTTCTACAGTGTGATTGATGATGGATAACACTGGAGGTGGTTCTTTTGTGAGGAATAGGAGACTGGAGAGTTTCTTCAACACAAAATCCACCCCAAGCGGGAAAGAAACCACAAAAAAATTGGCGAGGGAAGATGTAGAACCAACGCCTATAAGCGATGCTTATGTTGATGATGATGGGTGGATTTCTGCATTGGTATCTTGTGTGAGGATTGTGGTGTGTTTTGTTTCGATGATGGTTACAACATTTGTATGGGCTTTAATCATGCTTTTGCTCTTGCCATGGCCTTATGAGAGAGTCAGGCAGGGAAATATTTATGGACATGTCACTGGTAGAATGCTGGTGAGAGTTGCTACTTTTATTTATGATTTATTTCAAGCTTACTTGTAGTGAAATTTTGAATTAGGTGGTTGTCCCATTCGTATTAATTGCATTCATTTTTATAACATGAATAATTAGTATAAACTGAAGCAGTGTGAAAGAAAAAAGATTGCTTTTCCATCCTTGTTGCTGAGAAAATTGAGTAAAGGAATACATTATGATATTTTATTTTCCAAATTTTAATGCTCAATTGCACTGAGTGTTTGTTTTTTTGAGCAAAAGACAGTTTTTTCCTTGTTTTGTTAAATTCTTAGACAATTCTGAACATTTACTGTGGCTGATCATGTTATGTGACCACAGGCTTGCTATTAGTTGTTTGGAGATAAAATTGCTGCAGATTTTGCAGAAGAATATGCTGCTCCAGTTGGTCCCAAGATAGTGGTTACAGAGTAGATGAAAACAAGCTTATGAGTGTATGCTTAGGAAAAGTAATTTTAATGTAAGTGGCGTTTTATTGTTTAGGCTTGTAGATAGCTTGTCACTGAATCACCTTAAGGTCTGTCTTCCCTAGTCCACATTTTAGGCTTGAATCCTTGGCTAATCCCTACTTAACTCCAACCTTGTATTTAATCTATCTTCTTTAGACTAATCCAACAAAAATGTTATAGTAATTCCCGTACTAAAGTTATTGGAGTAGGAGTGGGGGACCAGAGTTGGTAAAAGTTCTTTAATATGAGCTAGTGAAATAGTGGTGAGACATTATTATTTATCGACATTCTGAAAGTCATCTTAGGTTACGCTCTAATTAATATATTTTTGAGTGTTATCCAGATTTAATTACCTATATGTTGGACATTTTACTTTAATCACCTTAAATTTGAACATTGTCCACTATTATTCTGCATTTCGTTTGAATTTTTGTTTTAGCGAAGCAATCTTTGCTAGATGATTAAAAATACAAAATTTTGATGGCAGATGTGGATCTTAGGGAATCCTACAAAGATTGAAGGTGTTGAATTCTCGAATGAGAAGGCTATTTATATCTGTAATCATGCATCACCTATAGACATTTTCCTTATGATGTGGTTAACCCCCACCGGCACCGTAGGCATTGCAAAGAAAGAGGTATATTTTCAATCATCTTGATCTCTGTCTGAACAAATACAGATATATATACATACTATAAAGTTATAAAGTATGGCACTTCAAGATTGATAAGTTGGGTTGACGTAATCACTTTATATGCTATAAAGCAACTAGCTTTTTTCCTGCCTGCTTCCAATAAGCACCCTGTGCATGCTATATTTTTTTTCCAAGTTCAGGTGCATACCAGGAGATAATTGAAAAACTTTAGGCTCACCAATAATTGAGATTTTTTTATTTTATTTTTGCAGATCATATGGTACCCTCTATTTGGACAACTTTATGTATTAGCCAACCATATTCGTATTGATCGCTCCAACCCAACTGCTGCAATTCAATCTATGAAAGAGGTAACCTTTTCTCTCCTGTTCATTACTAATTATGCTGTCTGCTAATTAATTGACTCACAAAGTTTTCTTTCCTCAGGCTGCTTCAGCAGTTGTCAGAAACAACCTATCCTTAATAATTTTTCCGGAGGGCACTAGGTCCAAATATGGACGGCTACTCCCCTTCAAAAAGGTACTATTTTGCTGTCTGAGTGAAATGTTTCTTTTGCAGTTATGATACAGTCATGCTTTGGAGTGATAACACTTGAATTATGTGTTAACTGACAAGATTCAGTATATTTTGCACAATTTCCAATGCTATTTGGTTGTAAGACCTTTTATTGCACGCGGAGTGAATGCTTTACTGATGACATTATCATACAGCTAGATTATTTTTTATCCACTTGGTATTTCAGACTTGTATTCCATAACATTCATGGGTTGAACTTGTTTGACATCTGTCCAATGTTACTTGAATTCCATTGTATGATAATGTGATCTGATGATGATCATCTTAATTTTGTTGAGCTATAAAGTAGAGATGAGAACCCTTAGTAACTACAGAATTTTCATACTTTTAATGGTTTTCCTCAGAGCGGATGCAGTTCCTCATAACCTTGTGCTCTGCTGTGCTGTTGTGCCTTCTGAACCTTTACTGATGCAAATGTGTAGATCACCCTTCTCAAGACTATTTTGCCTGTACTTGACTAGAGCAAAATTTCACCCTTTTCTTCATTTTGGTTTTTCATCATAGGGTTTTGTTCATTTGGCATTGCAAACGCGCCTTCCAATAGTTCCGATCGTCCTTATGGGTACCCATCTAGCGTGGAGGAAAGGCAGCTTACATGTTCGGCCAGCGCCCATAAGAGCCAAGTTTCTTCCTCCAATAAAAACTGATGATTGGACAGCTGAAACAATTGATGACCATGTAAAGATAGTACATAACACATATATTGAAAATCTTCCTGAGTCTCAAAGGCCTCTTCAATAGGAAGTACCGAAAACAGCCCATGCTCTTAGTTGAGGCATCTTCTCTTTTACAATCTGGAAGAAAGTAGTTTTCAGATTAGCAGAAATACCTGTGTTTGTACTTCTGATTTTCTTGCAATAACTCTGTTTAATTCGTATAGGTTGCATAATAGGTTTTCTATGGTTTGTATAGTTAACTACTATAGTTTCAGCATAGATATGACATTGCCTTCTCATTCATAAAAATGCAAGATGAGGTTTTTTTGTAGCAAACTTGTTATGTTGATGAAATTTTAATCTTGAAAATCATTCAAGATTACCATTGCTGTAGTTGCATTGATGATTTGAGACTACTACAGAATATTTACATTAAATTAGGTTATATGTGATGCATCATATGCTAAGAAAATGGGACTCAAAATCAGTTTTATTTCGAAATTGAAAAATATATTATCAGCAGGTCAAGTAGCTGATGTAAATGCATATATGCAATGGAATATTGTAATTGAAAGTAATTTAACAAAATTGTTTAAAGAAGAGCAGAATAATTAAATTCTTTAAACATGGATGTAAGCCAGGCCAAGTTATCTCAGGTTTTGTTTTTTGGACTTTGTACTTTAGCAAGTTCAATTGCTGGATTTGTCATTTTAATTTTAGTTTAGTTTCGATAAAAACACGTTAAAGGAATTAATTAACCTAATGCATGCACCTTAAACAACATGAAAAAATCTCTAATTTGCTTAAAAATGCTCAACTTGTCCAATAAAACATCTAGAGGATATCACCTATAATTTTAAATTAACAATGGTGAAAACGACTTTAAAATATCTAAATCTCATTCAAATCTCTAAAATCATTATTGTAATGAGATCTAATTTAATATAAGTTTTAAAATTTTTGAGAATTTATACTTTTCAATTAGAACTTACCTCTAGAATTAATCATCATTATTATTATTATTATTATTATTATTATTATTATTATTTATGAGATGTAAAAGAACCTAATTAATTTTTTGCATTAGAAATTTCAATTTCATCTTGATGGATAAATAATAATATCTATTATAAATTGATAATAACTATTTTCTTTGCTTGGTTGCTTGGTTTCATTTGATAACCAGTGTTATTTTACTTTTTATCTTAAAATATTAAATTTTAATTAAACCAAATTGATAGGCTCAACCATTTTAATAAATTAGTTAATATATTAAATTTCTATAATATTCATATTTAATATTACTTAGTAAAACTATTTTTTTATTTTTATTAATTGCTCCTTATTTTCCAATATTATTTACTATGTTAATACCTTTTATTTTTCAATGTCATTATTTATTGATAATATTTTTGAAAATTAAAAAGTGATAATTTTTCAATGACATTTTCAATGCCTATGAATTACTTTTAAATAATTAATTAATCTTATTTGATGTAACAAAATAATAATAAATTAATAAAAATATCTCACACTAAAATAGGTTATAATACATATAAATGTATTTTTTTAAATAATATAATTAAAATTTTTAAATTCTTATAAAATAAGAAGTGAGTCAATCAATGAATATTTATTATACTTTAAGAACAATGCTATTATTTACTCTCCCTGTATGCTAAAATTCTCTTTTTCAAAAAAAAAAACATTCCTTTTAAATTATTATTTTATATAATAAAAAATTAATTATTTTTTAACTATACTTTTGTTATTAATGAGTTAATTAATGAATTAAAAATATAGCAATTTTAATATTTATAAACTAATAGAGAATAACAAAAAAAAGAAATTAATTAAGTTTGGTTTAAATTAAGGGATAAGTTTGGTTTACTATTCATCCATTTTCTCCTTGGACTCTCATTAGTTTTTATTCTTTCTTAGTTTAAGAGTGAAATTATCATCAGTTTATTGATATACGATAGTCTTGTTCATCTTTCTTACTAATTTATTATTTGATTTTTATGTTTTTTAATTTTATATATTTTTTGTGTGGTTTATTCTCAAATAATTTTTAAATCAATGTAGATCTGAAATTTAATATTTGTGTCTTATTTTCATATTTTTTTATTTTTTAAAATAAAATTGAATGTCATTTAAGTTTTTATTATGAAGTTTTATCTTTCTTTACTTGAATGTTATGTGTCCTTTTCAAATAAATGTTATTTGTCATTCTTTAATTCGGGTTTTTCCTTCTCTAATGAAGATGTTATTTCAAATAAAAATTAATAGATGACAGATAAAATGAGTGTCCTATTAAAAGTCAGATTACTCATAATATATTATCATTATCCATTGTTTGTATTAAATAAGTTTTAGGATATTCAGTTCCAATAATTTCATTAGTTATATACGTCTTATGTATTTTAAAATTTTAAAATTTTATTTGTACTGTACAGATATATTTTTTGACTTATTAATAAAAATTTATTTTGCATAAAAAATTAATAAAAAATATTTTAGGCTGTTTAAAATAATTTAACAATATTTAAAGTATTTAAAAAAATTCTTTAATAAATATTCTTGAGCAATAATTTCAGCGAGATAAATAGAGTATATATTAATAAAAATACTTGACAACAATTATCAAATATTTTAATTAATTTAACACAATTTTAATGTTATCAAAACGCATATGAATAAGTCCAAATCACAATTGTTTCTTAAAAAAAGTCCAAATCACAATCAACGTAATATAAAAAGAAAGGCAACCTTGTTAGTCAGTAGTAACTGTTCAAATTACCTTAAAATACAGTTTTATATTTCAATGGACATTATTTAGATCATTTAGATAAGAGTAAAAATTCTCTAATAAAATATTAATTTTTTTAATATAAATATAATGAGATGCTAAAAATATCTTATCTTAAAAGTTAGCTGTTAATATTTAAGAATCTATTTCTATATTCATTAAATCATAAGATATGAGATTTTGCAGTATCTCATCATATTATAGGGTTATTCAACAAAATGCTATATAATATCAAAGCAAATTTTCTAACCATAAATGCTATACAACTTCAAATTTGATTCTTACTATAAATTTATTTCTTACCTTAGATGTTATTTGCTATTTGCTATTTGCCAATTCATATTTATTAATACCACAGTTAAGGTTACTGTGCGTCTTCTTAAACTGGAAGGGACAATTCATTGATTCAGAAAATAAGACCGTTCATATAGCAATGGTATCTAAATATAGTCAATTTAATGTGAGAAATTGAATTATCAAATAAAAAAAAATAATAGATTTGCCTTACAAATATTACTAATACGTAAAATGAGCATAAATCCAATTTGATCTTAAAAAATCTAAAGATTATTAATTTTAATTAATTATATTAAAGTTTCTTTGGCGATGTTAACATTGCAAGTTAAAAGTCATTCTCAGAATTGAAAAAAAAATGCAAGTTAAGAATTTAGTTTGTATAAAGGATTTTTTTTTTCATTTTAAAAGGGATATTTTTAATTTTTAGAAAAATATTAAGCAGTTTTAAAAATTAGAAAAAAAAAGAATAAGAGCAATGGCTCAGAAGACCTGACTATAAACCAAAATGCAAATTAATAAAAAAAATTATGAATTGATGAACTTAATTTTTGAAAAATTTAATATATATTTTTTAAAAATTTAAACTCGTCTTATAATAAGATTTACTACGAGTCTATAATGGATTTATTTTCATATAAAATTCTATTAATTCGAACAAAAGTTGAATATCTTTCCAAATATATTAATTCTTTATAATAAGAAAATATATTAATTTTGAATTTAAAAGAAAGAAATTTATTTTATTTTTTTAGTGCACATATAAGTCTATATATAATCATATACACACTGTTGTACTAATTGTTAATCTAGTGCAACCTAATTGGACCGGTGACAATTTCCTCCATGACAGGTCCGGGGCCCAATTTGTACACATGACATGTCAATTTACATTGGTTGGTCTCAGACTCTATGACACAGCCAAGTCAACTTTAGCCCAATGAGGACGCCCACAGTGGAGCTCGTCTTCTCCGTCTCTAGCAAAAAATAAATGAAAAGGAAAATAAGTAAATAAGTAAATCGAGAGGTTCCTCGAAATTATTTTCTTAAGCCAACCTTTTAATTTAGTTTTAACTCTAATTTAATTTCAGTATCAATTTTTATTGGGTTTCTCTTCTTCTTCTTCTTCAAAAGGTATGCTTCTCTTGTTGCTTGCTCCGTGAAACACTGTTTTCTGCTTCTTGCTGTTGTTGTTCCTTTAAATTTTTTATTTTAATTTTATTCCTTTTTTTTTTAAAATAAAAGTAAAAAAATTTATTTTCAATAGAGTGACAGTTTACTACTTCAAGTTTGATTATTTTTTGTTACACATTTCCTGGCTTATTTTCTCAGCAACCAAACATAGGCTTTAGGGTTCCGGTTAAACTAAATATGTCAAACTTGGAATCTTTTTTAGTTTCGGGTAAATGGGTACCCTTATAGAAGGTATAGTTTGTTTACTCTCTCAGAATTTATAACTGTGTTTACTCTCTCAGAATTTATAACTGGGTTTTAGTTACTTGTGTATTTTGCTCATCAGTAATCTCTCTTTGTTGTGTATTTATAGTTATTTGACTTATCTCTCTTTTAGCTTTTCTTACTCCTTTTTATGGTCCGTGACTTTTCAAATTGAAAATACATTTATAATCTTATGAAATTGTTTTGGTAAATATGCCATTTCAAGCTGTTCTGCTATTGTTAGAATTCTTGATGTGGAGGAATAATAATTGTGATACAGAATCAGAATTTGAGCTTTGCTTTGGTGCTGTAATTGCATTCTTGTTTGTCCTTCGTTAGCTTTAGCTGGTCATTGTATTGCTATTTTAAGCACTTTATCCTTGTGGAAGCTGTGAAAATGAAAACTGTGTGAATGAGAGACCTTTGTATACGTTGAACTGTAGTTTGGAAAACAGTCAGTCATTGCATGGTTAATTAAAGTGAAACAACTATACCTTACTATTTATAACCCATAACTGCAGTAATAATGTACTTGAATGTGGTCAGATGCCTCATGATTTTCTGTATTGTCCTTGTGCGATTTGAATATCACAACAGCTTCCACTTTGTGGCTATTCACCTCTTTCTTCCCATTTACATGTGTTTGTAGGTAAATATTCACTATCATAGTTGTGACATCTTAACCTTGTGTAAGTACCTAAGAAAACTTGTGCAAGTACCTTAAGAAAACTAACTTCAGGACTTTGAAGCAGAAAAGTCTTATTTTCATGTTCAAGTGAAAAATTGGGAACTTTTAGAATTTATGTAATTCTCTAATTGAATTCCTATGCTGGCATTAGTACATGAGTGTTGGTCTTACTCAATTTGACCACTAAGAGCTTCAGCACGTTACTTATAGATGGAAGCCCTTAAGTTGCTTTAGAACTCAATGCTATACATTGTTGGGTTATTAATAGACATAGAAAAGTTTCCTTTATAGTTATATTGTATTGCGATGGTATTAGTGTATATATTCATAATGTGCAAGGATTTGATGATATACCAGCTTCATAGTTCCATGCTAATTAGATTTCTTACTGTGAAATACAAGGCTAATTTTTTTATGCTCTATTGTTGAGAGGTTAATTTTACTGGGCTATATGGAATGATAAGGGAAGGTTAAATATTTTAGAAGTTTGGACAAGGGTTTGCGTTGAAGTGCTAACCAAGGAAATTGGCTGCCCTTTTTGAACTTGGTTGAGTTGCTACTTTTTCCAGTTGAAGCAATTTACTAGCTAATAAAAACAAAAAATTTCATATGCCAGAGAAAGATTAAAACATATGGTCATATTGATTTTGACGTTTGCTAGCATTTCAAAAACTGAAATATAAAACAAGATCCAGGAAATATGTAGAAAACTATTCTTCACAGAAGGATTAGAAAAAATAAAATTGACTATAGAATATTGATGATTATTTGTAATAGTATTAAAGCATGTTATACATTATTATATGCAAGTTGCATTTTTTGACTGAGGACCTAAAGTTGTAGAATCTAGTACGAAGTTCAATGGCCTAAAGTGGCAAGATCTAGTTTGAAGTTGAACACCTTAGAAATTCTTAGAGTGCCTGAACCCTGTTCAGAGGAAATCTTGATGTTGTTTGTAGTGTTGCATGCAAAAGTTTCTATGTAATTAAGTCTATATAACGTTAAGCCGGCACCGTTCATTGTGTTTTGCATCTGTTACCATGTATTTTAGATGCAAGTTTGGTGTCTGTTTTTTGCTTAACTTTATTGTTGAAAGCACGAGTACCTACATTGTCCACATTGCTCAGATTTTCATGGTTAGTAGTAGTACAATTTGTTTCTGTAAATTCTAGATTAACAGCACTTTTCACTGTAGGGAGGAGAAACCATAGAATAGCTTCTGTGGAAGGAAGAAAAGATTACTTAATAAACTAACATGAATGAAGCAAACCAAGGAAATAATCCTGATGCATCAGCAATTGTCCCTGTGAAGCGCAAGCGTGGTAGGCCACGCAAGTATCCAAGACCAGATCCTAATCATGGGAGGGATGTTCTTGCTCCAAGGGTTCAGAATCCAAGTCACGGAGGCAGCTCTCATGTTCCACCTAGATTTGTTGGGGTAAATGGAAATCAGCCCCATCAAGAAGATCCTGTTAATGATGACAGTGATGTCATGGTGGGTCAGATTGTTCACGGAGTCATTGAGGCAGCATTTGATGCTGGATATTTGCTCACTGTCAGGGTTGATAACTTGGAAACCACTTTGCGGGGTGTTGTTTTTAAGCCTGGACATTATGTTCCTGTTTCTGCTGACAATGATGTTGCACCAGGTGTTCAAATGATCAGAAGAAATGTGATTCCTCTTCCGAGAGAAACCTATGCTCAGGTCTATGGCCATAATCGGTCTAGAGAGAGAAATGGAACTGCTCATGCAGCACGAGCTGCTAATCCAGTAGTCTCCAAAGGTAGGCAGGTGCCCTCAATAACAAGTCAAATTTCTTCTCCTGGGATCTCAAGGGGTAATGTGGTGCCTGTAGTTCTCCAACCTGTTGAGTTGGCAAATGGGACTGCCGATGAGCTGTCCTCTGTTGCAACCCAGCCTATCCATGCAGTTGCCTCTAAGGGCAAACAGGTGCTAGATGCTGCTCATCCATCTAATGGATTAACACCCACAAAGCAAGTGCAGGCAGTTGAAACCCAGCTGCTCCACTTTCAGTCTCAAAACAAGCACCAGGTAATGCCTACTGGCACACAAAATGAAGCTGGTGTTAATCAAAATTCAGCAGAGGCATTGCAAAAGACTGAAGCCAAATCAATGAAATTGCCTGGCATGCCTTTTGAGAAACTGTTAACTGAAGTAATCAAGAGAACTCAAGTTCCATCATCGTCAACAGAGACTAATACCAGCTCAGCTGTTATGTCTGCTGAAGATTCTGGCCTTGCTGCAGTAGATGGTGCCAATGATGCAGATCAGCCACTTTCTGTTGAGCCCTTGCAATCTGTACAGCCACTTCAGCATAGTCACCCTGCAGTTGTGTCAAGACCATTGGAGAATTATAGAACTGGCAAAATGACTGAACTGTTGCAGGTAATTAGTGTTCAACTAGAATGCAATTAATGTTAAATCATTTACGCTAGAACATTAATGGCTTGTAAACTGACATTCATCACTTAAGAAGGTTTTGCAGGAAAACATGACTGAAAACCAGGCAACTCCAGTGCAGGACGCAGCCACAGATCCCAGGCCAGAACCGGATGAACTGAGCCCCGAAACTGAACCCACAGATGAAGAGAATGGTCATTCAAAGCAGCAGTCGCAGGCTTCAAGTGTCTGAAGGAATAAATGTGTCTAAGGATTATGACAGTTGGCTACTACCTAACTTGTTAATGAGCAATTTGCGGCAATTGGACAATTATGTAGAAATCTTGTTATCTTATAATAGTTAAAGGCCAAACAAAATCTATGTTTGAACCTTAAGAACCAAACCTCTTCTGTAGACTTAAATGCTGGTCAGTTCACAGTTAGATTTAAAAAAACTAGCTGCCTGTTATCGTTAGGAAACTGTAAGTAATTTGACAATTTGAAATGTAGTTATTTGCATATTTTATACAGCCTTATATTCTGTTCAGGTTATCTGAGCTGTTTCTCAGGGTTTATGATCCAATTTTAGAAAAATACAAAAAAGACCTGCTGATATAAAAATTTGATTTTTGCATGATAAAGAGCAAGACTGCATTGGTAAAGGATTTATAATGCAATGTTTTTCTGTATGTTGGAGATATCTTGAACTCACCTCATTTGACAGGTTAACCCAAGTGCCTATAGGTACGGAACTTGCATGATTATCTAAAACTAGGACATTTAGGGCTCATTTGATTTGGGGAATGGAATAGAGGTATTCTAAGAAATGAAATAGTTTTTGTTTTTTACAAAATTTACTTCAGAAGTTTGAGAAAATATTTACATAATATAATAGATTATTATATGTTTAAAATTTCTATCAAAACTTGAGATTACAAAATTGTTATTCCCTAGAATAATTATTCCATATTTAATTTTGAATTATCATATTTTGTGCTATTCTATAAACCAAACAGCAAGAAGCTAAGAATCAGCCTTGTTTTGGCGCTTGGCTCTTTTAGGCAAGCTGAGAAATTCATTCCAACTTTAATGGATGACATTCCCTATCTTAATGATCATGTATCAAACATTTGAGAAGCTGCTTTCATGGCTTTTCTTTTTCCCCTTCCTTTTTGGTGTATGTATTAAAAGGGAAGGAAAAGACTCCTCAAGCGATGCAATAAGCACCAGAAGCCCTGCAGGCTTCAGGAACAAAACGTTGTAATCAAGATACATAAATTCTAGGTTTTCTGAAACAATGCATTGACAGTCATAAACTCCATGGTTTAAAAAAAAAGATACGTTTTATTCAAATCTTGCCAAGCAATCATAAGAAATGGAATGGCAAGATGAAATGAATTTTCCAAATGACTTTCTGTATCAAAACATTGTGGCTGTTTGTCCGCCTGTTATTGTACATTTCAATCTTTCCTGGCTCTAATTTCAACAACGCAACTTACTTTTCTATGGAGGAACCTTCCATTTTTCCGGAATACCACCCTTAGATTAGGTGTTACATCAACATCCCAGATAGAAACAGCTTTAACCCCATATTCGAGGGACAAAAATGAAGTACCTTTATACTAACATGGGTTACAAAGAAACCAATGGCCCAACATTTTTATCTTCATGAAAAAGAATCATGAAATTATAATAGAGATGGAATATATTCATGGAAACTTGGCACCAAAGAGAGCATTAGATCCTGGAACTGGAATGGGGCGATTAGCTGGAATTGGAGGCTGCAGAAGAGGAATGTGGCTTGGCATTGCAAATGGCTGCTGGCCACCAGCAACAAAAGGTGGGGGCGCACATAGTTGCATGGCCTGGCCTGCTGCACTTCCTGCAATCCAAGGAACCAATTCAACCAGCAAGAAAATTATGTCTAAGGTACAGAAGTGAAAAGCAATGCAGGATCAACATAATAATCTTAAGCAAACAAAAGCAAGTAAAGCAAAGAAAATAAACAAGATTCTGTATCTATACAGGTATAGGGTACGTAAAATAATGGAATGAATTCATAGATCAGCAAGATAATCGAATTCTGACACATGAAACAAAATTAGATAGAAGTCAGGCCTATTTATATTTTCCGCTGGGATAAATATGTGATAGCTTTGTTGAGCAAGCATGCATAATCAAACATTCAGCTTTGTACCCACCGCCCAGACAGTCTCCGGTAAAATTGGCAAATCATTCGACTCATTACATGTAATGCATGACAAACTAATGCGGGTTCTCAAGAGTCAGATAATTCTGATGTCATATTCAGGTTATGTTCACCAGCAAGTAAGGTCATGTCTTTTTCTTTTTTTCCCTCTCAGATAATTCCAATGTCATATTCGCGTTATGTTCACCAGCAAATAAGGTCATGTCTTGAGAGATGTAGCTAGATAAATGTGAAAGCTTGAAAAACAAGCTCAAGCCAAAACATACCAAAATTTCCTATATTCAAGTTATTATGTTAAATTTGAAAGTTCTCCATTTGTGAAGCTGAAAGATAATGGGATATCTTTAAAACAGTTGCTTTAAACATTAACACCATGGCCCATGCACACTTGCATTGCCACAATTGGAAATTTTACCTTCCGTCCACAATTTTGAGAAGCATTCATTATCTTACGAGCTGCACAATTAGGTACAATAACAAAGGTCATTTATCTGCAGCCTCATAATGTCATCTAGTGATGATAAGCCATGGAAACCCCTAAACCTTCTAATCCATACAAAAATTTGATCAGGAAACATGAAAACCAATTTGATACCTTGGTGCTTAGGATATTGGACCTGATGCGAAGTCAACAGAGGACGTGCAGATAAAGGTGGAATAGTTGCTGTACTCTGAACCAAATCCTACGATATGAAATAAAAAAACAATTAAATACACAATTACATGAAAATATTCTAGGATAAGAAGCCAAACAAAGAACAGAATTAAGAAATAGCTAAAAGATATCAGAAATGCCTCCAGAAGAAGATAAACATACAATAATACAAAAGAGAGGAACTCAGCATAAGAAAATCATCAAATGAACCTCATATCGGTTTTCCTTTTACGACTTTCACATAAGATTCCATTAGATTCCACGTTTGTTAACAGACATGAAAGGTTAACTATTTCTTCACAATGATATTTCATTTTAATATTAAAAATTGCAGCTGCCTTACCCTGATATCAATGATGCATATGACTTGCACTGATTCTACAATAAAGCAATTATAATGTTTTCATATTTATTTAATAGATAGAAGCATGACAATAAGACCCTGATGATAATGGCCTAACATTTTTTTCCTGAGGTAAGAAGACCAAACACTAGATTAGAAAAGTACTAAAAAAAACTGCTACGATGAATCAAATCGACATGTGCACAAGAAATACTGCTTTACAATTACCCTAGTTACTATGTCCATGAAAACAGCAACAAAAGGCCTTACGTAATTTCTAAGATTAAATTGTGGAAACTGCCAAACATCAGAGTGCTTTAAACATATTATGTCACAAATAATATATCTTACATGAGGAACTGGCTGCACATAGACAAGCTGCCCAAGTCGTCCAACCATAACCTATGGAAAACAGAAAGCAAATTACTTCCACATAAAATATCAATTGAGCAGTAAATAAAGCCAAAAGTTTCCTGCTATAATAATAGAAAATAGGAACTAGCTGCAAAAAGAATCCTAGGATATTTCTCTCTTTTACTTACAGCTTGAGAATTTGGAGGCACATATGCTGGTGCAGCCTGAACAGCATGATATTGACCGGCATACCTGAGTGGCTGTGTTCTGTTTCCCATGTGCCCAACAGTCTGTTAACAAAAAGGGAATCCTATTAGAACTACAACTAGAACAAAAGTACTTCAAGAAAAGATATTTGACGACTCCGCTTATCCCTTGAACGTTTGTCATGATACTTTGCATAGCATGTGATATGCCAACTGGGTAAATCCATACAACTCAAGGAAAAAGTCAATTTCTTAAATTAATTAAATTTCTTCAAGCGCATATCCTTTGTCTGCAAATACTGCTAATCTGTTAAGGTAAAGACAAACTTATCAATAGCCTTTGACACATTTCTATTGTATCCAAGCAAGTTCCTGAATTCTAAGAATTGTAGTCTTCTTTTGACACATTTCTATTGTATCCAAGCCAGTTCCTGAATTCTAAGAATTGTAGTCTTCTCTGCACTCATCATGTAAATTCACCTAACTCAATTTAATCCAACATCCTAGAACTGACTTTGGAAAAGATTACTCTAGATAATAAATGAGAACTATGGAGAAGTGAGGTCCACAACAGGGCAAAAGATAGAGAAGAAGAGAAAAGGGGTGGTGGGGGAGATCTTCTGAAAGATACAGTGTTGTAAAAATAAATGCCAGAGAAATATAAAAAGAATTGGCGTTTGGACAAGTAGTGTGTTCAGAAAAGGCCATAAAAGTGAAGTCTCAATCGATACCTGAGAATACTCAACATATAAGAACCAAAAAGTTCACTTGTACTTACAGGTGGTGAAAATTGAGGACCACTGCCACCATTTACAGCTGTCAAGTTAGTGTATGGAGCAAACTTAGTAGGGACAGATGGTCGAGGAACAAAAGGGCCGATCCCAACTTCTGGCTGAGCAGCAGCAGCAGGAATAGGTGCCATGGGAGAGCTGCTTGGTATATAAGCCATGCTTGCAACTGGTAACAATGCTGTACTGGATGAAATAGGAGCAGCAAAAGATGGATAGAAAATTTTTGCTCCTGGATTGAGCTTGAACTCCTGAAAAAAAAAAATCCAAAATAAATGACACTATGAAATCTTAAAACTCCTAACAAACTATAGCATCACCAAGACACCAACTATCGTTCATAAAACAATTATAAAAAATATTTCACAATGGACAGATACTTGATGGAAACTATTAAAGAACCATTTTTATGCTTTAATTATAAAAAATCTACTGGCTGGTGTATGATTATGTCATCTGTGAAGGTAAGATGAGAAAAAGGGAATCAGACTTTATTGTTACCTTCGAGCTTTTAGTGGATTCTGAACTCCGAGAAGAGACTGCATCGACTGAAGAAGCTAATGAACTGGAACGTGAACCTGAGGTCACCTCAATCAGTGGATTTGAAGCAGTTGAAATACTTGAACTAACAGCAGTTAGAGAAGAGCTGCTTGTAGAAGAAGACCTTCCACAGCAATGATTGTCTGGTTTAGTAATTGCCGGAGTTGGATCATGAGTAAGTGCAGGAGTTGGATCATGAGATACTCCATTAGGTAACGGTTTAACAATCATTTGCCCTTCCTTTATAGCCTTTGCTTCTGAAAGGAATGAACCAGCTGAAATGTAGAGCAGTAAAGTATTAAGACATTATAGAATCAGAACCAATAAAAGCATATTGAGACTGCAAACTGGAAACTTCATTAATACATCATAAAACCAGAGATACAATCTTATTCAACAATCATCATGCGATCACAAAATTTTGTGACTCAAGTGGCAAATAGTGATTTAGTGCATCTTATTGTATGATACGTAATGTTAAAACAATCATAGATCGTCCAATACAGCAAGCACCTTAAAGAATTTCTGAGTTTTCAATGCCAAATAATACTTTGTATGGAATCTCCTGGCGTAAGCTGATACCTATTATAGATTTATTCACTGCTACCATAGAAATATCAGAGGCCAAATAGTGGGTTTAGCTTTTATTTTTGTAACAGTAATAGTGCACATTCACATGCTACTGGCATTAAATTAGGTCTCAAATCTCAATAGCATGAAATCAAATAGTTTAGGGGTTCAATAGCACCAAAATTCAGTTTAAGAGCTCATAGCAAACAGTGGGGCATAACAAATGAATCAAACAATATCAAAGACTGAAAACAAGGAATGCCTTCAAAGGTCTAGAATCAGATCATTAAAACCCTGCTTTGGCCATTGAACTTACAGATATAACTTGGGCTTTGAACTTCGTCATCCTGCATAAAACAATTGACCAAGTAAATAATTACAAATATCACTTTCTGATCCTTATAATCTGTCCTATACAAGGAAATAGCTTATGGCAGTCATGACATACACTCTTCACGCTTTGAAGTTCAAACTTCTGTTTGTAATGATCCTGCTCTGCTTCTGATCCATCATCTCCAATCTGTCTGTCAGAAAAATAATTGATAGGAATCTGAAATTAGAAAAATTTAAATGAGGAAGTAATTGTAAGGTAATTATTTAAAAATCAGGTCATCACTTAACATAGATAGAAATGCGTCCATGTCTATATTTAATAAGGAACATCAGTAATTAGTAATATTGAAAAATTGTGCAGAAAATTCACACCATAACCTGCATGCTCCTTTCATACAGTGACAAGGCATAGAATGTTAAGAATCAAAGTTAAATGTGTCCTCCAGTACAATCATCAAATATTAGATTAGAACTTGGAAAAGCTAAGTAAATTATACCTTCCAATAACTGAGGCATCCAAAACTTCTATACTCTGCATTGAGTAACAAAATAAATCAAACAAAAAATTTAAAAGAAACAAGTGACAGTTATGAATCTCTCTCTCTCACCATCTTTCTCTATCTCACTCTTGCACGCACACCTCTTAAAAAGTGTGTCCTCATTTCAGGAATTAGATTTTCATGTCAGCTCATTTAAGCTGCAGTAGCTCTGAGGAGTGAATATCCATCGAGCTACATGAATCCATCAGATCAGCCAAATCATTTAACTGGATCCATCTCAGAATATAGGAAGCTTTTGAACAAGCCCAATAATCTTAAAAAACAACTTTGGTACTTAATATGGTAACTAGCCAATTCAGTAGATTATGACGCAGATACTCGTGACATCTTCTGATATTTACAGAAACTATTACTGAACATGAATACATAATTCTTTCCCAATTAGACCTAAAAAACTAAATCTAGAATAGATGAGAATAAACCTTACCTTTAAAATATTTAGCCCATTTCTCTTTCCACGTTCATCTTCTGTGGCAGTTCTTGTATGATTTATTGAAAGTTTCCTTGCTTCATACTCCTTCCCGGCTTTTGTTGGTGTGATATTTTTAGCAGAATTATTCTTGCCTTTGGTTGAAATCCTACTCCAATAAGTACAATGAGTACGTATTTCCAACTTCAATAAGTACATTGAATATAAGTTCTATTAAATATAATGAAACTTTTAGATACTGAGTTCGTAGTTCCATTTGATATGGAAAACTGTTACTATAACTTAACAAAATGAACATTCTATACAAAGGATCAAGCCAGTGTTATACATGAATTTCAAAATAATTTAAATAGATGCCATTATTTTGGTGCCTCAAATTCACCAAAAAAAAACTTAGGTAAAGCTATTTAAATACATTTACAAGGAATTGTATGGACATAAAAAAATTTCAGCATTACACAGTCAAAGATTCTGGTGTAATCATACGTATAGCAAAAACTTTCACTAATTATTGCTTCTAATTTTCAAAGTACTTTCACAGGTAAACAATTTAATGCTATCTTAATCATAAGAAAGGTATACAATAGAAGAAAGTTACAACACATGCATCTAATAGCTAATTTATAAAACAATACAAAAACGAGGAAGAAAGGAATCTAATTCATAACTTTAAATCATTAGTGTTAGCAAACAAATCAGAACAATTGTGATCCACAATTTAAATCTGAAAGAGGCAAATACCCGTTTTCAACAATTTGCTTTTTGTCCATGGACCTATTAGATTCCTTTGCCTCACTCATTACAATCTCAGAAGAGGAAACATTGGCTACAGCAGCTACTACATTATCAGTAGCTGCATTTCCCACGACACCATCAGCTGGGAACAGAACTCCCTGTAGAAAAATCCTCACACATATCAGGCAGATTGTTCAGTGTTGCATCCACATTACAAGAAAGGATGGATTTAAAATGCAAGAAGTGGTTTACCTTAGCAACAACTTGAACAAGATCACTTGAAAAAATTACAAGTGTTTCTACCAGACTTCCATCGGCTACATTTGCATCATATTTCCCCTTCTTAGTCAATTTTGCTTCCTTCAATACAATACCTACATAAAATAACGTAACTCAAATCCATAAAATTACTAAAATTTCAAAAATCCTTCCCATCAAGCGATGCTTTTGTTTCATTGTTCTTCCTTGCCGAAGGGGACAAGTAGAATTCAGAAAAGCCAAACTCTCGATTGATTAAAGAAAAATTATGCATTATTGGCATAGACCAAGATCAAAATTCAATCTTGATCCCATCTACACTGAACAATACTGTCTAATTTCTCAACAACATAAAAAACCCTGATACAATTTCTCATAAAAATCAAAACCCAATAGAAATTTGATCCAGAAGAACACAACCCGCAAAATAAAAACAAATAACCATAATATTAAAAACAAATAAAAAAAAAAGAAACGCACCATAATCTTTGTCAGCAGAGGCAGTGTGGAAGATTCCAGAATAAACAGAGCCATCTCTGACATGAACATCAACAGGGAGTCCAATTATACACATGGTAGCAAACAACAAAGCCTCGCTTAAACAAGTCTCTGTTTCAGCTTCTGCTCCGTTTTTGTAACCCATTAACTCTTTTAATTTTTTTTCTCTCTTATCTCTGCTTATTGGGAGAGGGCAATACAATTAAACTCCGAATGCAAAGCTTTCCCGTATATGTGTGAAGAGGGTAGAGGCTTGAATAATGGCGTCTGCAAAATTTGTGTGCTGTTGGAAAGGAAGATCTAAGTGAGAAATGTCCTGTGTTTTTTGTCGACTGCTCTGAATAAACAAAGACAAGAAAGAGATTGGGGAATGCGTTTCTCCCTATTTTGTTTTGTTTCAAAGGAATAATTATATGACCGTTGTAGCAATAAATGCCTATAACGAACTAATGGAATTCTTACACATCAATAAAATGAATCATTTAATCTACGTGTAAGAATCTCATTGGCCCGTTATAGACATTTATTGCTACAACGGTTGTAGCATATAATTATTCGTTTCAAAGGGTTTTATACATGCGACACAACATCTGGCTTAAGCTGTAATTTAATTTAATTTAATTTAATTAGGACAGACCGCTCTTTTTATTTTTTGGAAAATATCATTTGCCACGTCTGGTCATCTGCATCGACTTATCAAATGTTACTTTTTTTATATATATAATATATAATAAAAAAATATTATGTGATTTCTATCTAAATATTTTTATATTATCTAATTGCAAATAATTCTATAATTTATTAAACTTTTTTTCACTTCCTTGTGAAGTTTCCCCTCTTCCTTTCATGGAGTTTTTTTTTTCACAGTTTTTCACCTTAAATTTAGTGCTGTCTCTGATTTTTTAACCCACCGTAACCTTAAATGTTTCATTCTTTTTTAGTTTCTCTTCTTTACTAAGCCTTGACTTATATCTAGTTCTTTTATTTTTTGTTGTGTGGGGTTTCTTGGATTGCCTTATGGCTCTTTGGGGCATTAAAGTATTTATCGTTTTATAGTTCTTGATTCCGACACGAGTATAAGTAATCCAATCTTTCTATTGTGCATAGGGTGAAGCACTATGGTCCTCTTTTCAAAGAGCTTCAGTTATATTCATGATTCAAATGATTTATGAGGCACTCTATGGAGAGTCTCATCAAACTCTCTATGGAGCCTCTCAATGCTAATGATTTATGGCTCCTGTCAAGGATCTTTTGTTGTATTGGCATATGACACTTAGGTTATGCATTATGTTCTTTCTTATTGTTGAAGTGTTGATTTTCTGCCTCGACCATTTCTCATATTTTATCTAGTTTGTGCTTTGTTCTAAGGGAGGTTACCATAGCTTTCTTAGGTTTTAAATTGATTCAGATTGAAATACTTATGTATCTTTTATATTTTGTTTTGTACCTCTTTTTGGTTCCCCCACACCGAGTTTGAGGTTTCCATATATTCTCCAATACAATCTCATCGTCCAAAAAAAATTGTACGATGAATAAAAGTAACATTTTATAAAAATCTAATATAGAATTATATATAAGAAATAAAAATGCATGAAACTAAAACATACTTGATTTTATGTTTTATAAACTATATATATAATGTGAATCCCAAATATTATTATATTTATTAGACTATTGAAAATATGATAAGAATGTAGTTATGAAAGAGTTTAAAAAAATGTCCTCCTATCCTTTTACAAATTAAAACTAAAGAAGATTCCTGACTTTTCATAATTAATGGCTTGCCTAGATGCCTTTTCATATATAGCCAACATACTCTTCACTAGTTGGCACTCCTCAAGAGATGCCCAGAAGAAAAAGAAGGAACATTTAAATGAACCCCAACTCTCTTTAGTTGTTTCAATGGTTTTCGAACATCCAAATGATCCCCGACCCTTAGATAGAGATATCTTTGACTTGTGCTCCCAATCGAATCATACTCCAAAAAGTCTCCCAAGTGTGCTCCAATGTCCTTCGCAACCACCTTCGACCACATACCAATCAGAATCTTATGGATTTGGAGCCAAATATAAAAATGAATAATGGCACAATATTTAGATGACCTCCCTTCTTCAAGGTGGTGTGCGATAAGTAGACATTGGTATGTGATAAGCAAGCATTTGTTAAACGTCCATGGCCTACCTATTTATTAGTTCAGAATAAAAGGAGTGATATTTATAAATATGAAGATGAAAGTTAAGAGTTGTTCAAGGAATGAGCTATTACCTCAGACATTGGGATTAGCATGGACCAACCTCACTCTCTCTTTCTATGTGCACTGCTTTGCTATTTGTCTACTAAGTCTGAGGTAGAGTTGTGCAAAATAGCAGCAACTGACCAAACTCACCTGACCCTCATGCTTAACGGCGGGTTTGATAAGTTCAATAAAGAATTGCAGTTAAGGGCAAATAGAAAAATATAGACGAGGTTAGTTTTGGGTGGTCGATCAGTTCTGATATTTATTTTCTGATGTAACCCAAAATTAATAGACAATTACACAAATATTATATATATATATATATATATATATATATATGTGTGTGTGTGTGGAAAATGATGTTGTTTTAACTTAAATGAAACAATGCCATTTAAGATGTTTAGATAAATATCTTAAAGTGAGAATCCTAAGGTTCCTAGAGCCGCTTCAAAAATTCTCTCTTCTCTTCCCTTATCCAAAATCTTCTTGGATTCTCTGATCTCTCTCTCCAGTTTTCTCCGATTTCTCTCCGCTATCCTCTCCAATTTCTCATCTCTCCCGCTTCTCTGATTTCTCATCACTTTTTCTCTCTCAATTGAATGAAATCTCTTATTCGACTCATGATGAGTTCTCTAACCTTTTAAGTTTATTGTTTTTGTGTGATTTAGTTTTATTTTATATTTACTTGGTTTTAGATGTAATAGCCTGTAAAATAATATTAATAATAATTAATTATTTAAAATATTATTATCTTAATAATTAGAGTAGTGAGATGATAAATATAAAGATAATAACAATCAAATAATTAAATAGTGATAGTAGAAATAATTAGGTATAGTGAGAGACAAAAAAAATAATTATTAAAGTTAAAAAAATAATATTAACGGGAGATAAAAAAATTAAACAAACAAGAATTTAAACATTTAAAGTTTGAATAATTAAATATAGTGGGGAATATTAAATAATTAAAATAAGATGATTTAAAGTTAGAATTATTAGAAGGAAGATTATTATTTATTTGTGTTATTCGGATGCTGAGAAAGAAATAAGAATTGACTGAGAGAGAGAGATAAGAGTGCATTTGAAGAAAAATTTGAAGGAATGGAAAGAAAGAAACAAAGAGATCAGAGACAGAGTAACGAGAACAGAGAAAGAGAGGGGAGAGAATTTAGTGAGCGCTTTTCGTTTTTTCCTTCCATTTGTGATTTTGCGGTCACTGACTGACGACACGTGTCGCCATCGAAAAAATAGACTCGTCGGACTTTCCAACAGCATTCAAACCACCGTGAACGGCCATCAGAGCACGCCGCATACGCCGCCCAAAACGTTGCTTAGAGCTTTTGCTGGCGTAACTTTTCGATAACTATTTCGACAGTTTTTTGATCTCTTTTTTCAGTGACTCAGGTAATTTTAAAATTTTCTCTTTATGAGCTTTAATTTGATATCTTATTTGCTAATTTAGAATGAATATTTAGAAATATGATAAATAGTAAAATAATAACCAAATATATATATATAATAAATAATTAATTTAGAATTATAATTATAATTAATGATTGAATTAAAAATATTAAATTAAAATTTAGTTAGTAAGTTGCTAAGTTAGATTAATTTTTTTTATTATTATTTGGTTGTTTATGAGAATTATTTATTTTACTAATTGATTTAAATAAATTATTTACTAATAAAAAATAATAACAATTATAGTTGCTATTTATTTATTAATTAAATAGTTGCAATTAGAATGAAAAGTTTAAAATAACGAAGATAATTAAATAATAAGTATACATATGTGCATATAAATTATAATTTAAAATTATAATTTTTTTGAGTGAAAAATATTTATTGATAAATTTTAGAATAAATTAATAGAATTGATGAATTGGTGATTAGTTGTTAATTAGTAAATTTAAAGTTATCATTTAGTCATATTTAAGAAATTTAAAAATATATATATAGTTTTTTATTAGTTGATTAATTAATTGTAATAAGAATAGAAATAAATATACATATGTAAATTAACTTTAGAATAAAAAAATACTTATGGATAAAAATAAATTAAATTCTTGAATTATAAATTTTATTAGTAAATTACAAAATAAATAAATGATATTTTAAATATAAGAATATGGATAAATATATGTATGGAATTTATAAAATTAATTATAAGCTAATAAATTAATAGTTTACTAATTAAGTTATATTAAAGACAACTATTAAATTATTATTTATGTAAGAATTTTTATTTACAAATTGAACTAAGTTAATTAAATTAATTATAAATTAATTTAAGTTAGTAAATTATTAAATGATCAAAATAAGTATTAAATATAATAAGATTAAAATTTATAGTAATTTATAAATTTAATTATTTAATTAAAATTTTTGTTGCTATAACTATAATAATTCAATTATTATTTATTTTTAAATTTAAATCAATGACAAAATAGTGATTAATTGATATTACTATTATTATAGAAATAAAGTATTATTATTGGATAAATCATAAATTCATTATAATTATTAGTAGCAGTAATTATCAATTTTATAATTATTGTTAGTATTAATTTTTACTACTACTGTTACTATTATTAAAATGTTATATTTATTGCTTTTAAGTTTATTATATGTTTATTTCAATAGCTAGAATTATTAATATTATTATTACTAAACTTAATATAAATTATTATAGTTTAATTAAAGGCAGTTAAATGATTATTTTTAAATAATAAAATTTTTTTATACAAGGTTAATATCTAAGTAACTATTATTATTACTAATATTATTAAAAAAAGTGGCATTATTAATAATATTTTAAAAGTATAACAAAATTTAAATAAATGATGTTATTTTTATTTTAATAAAATTTTTTATTATAATATATTGTTATAATTATTATTATAAATACAAACATATTTTAGAAAACTAAGTTAAATAAAATTTAAATAAGTGTATGAATTAATTTAATTTCATTGAAAGTAAATAAAAAATTGTATTTTTCTTAAAATGTCAAAAATTAAATAAATATTATTTAAACGCAATTGAATTAATTAACTAATAATATAAATATTATCATTATTATAATTATTAAACCATTAAAATAAATAAATTAAAATTTTATATTAAAATATTATAAATACTTAATAAATTTAGACACTCAAATTATATTAAGTCGTTAAAATTATTATTGAAATATTTGATAAGTAATTGGTTTGATAAATTGAAAGAATACTCATTGGAACATTTTTGGAAGATTTTAAAAACGATCAAATTACGCCAAAAATTTACTAAAATTTTAGAAATCATTATCACATTTTTTTGTATGTAATTCTTCTCATAGTAGTTAATAAATCTAGATAATACTTTAGTAAATTATTATTTTATATTACTTTAGGTGTTGATTCAACAATAATTATAGAATATAGAGGTGATTCAGTCAATTAAATAAATTGAGTTGTTGATCAAGTTGAGTGAATAATTATATAACATCAGTATTTTATTAAATTATATATATATATATATGATTTGTTAAAATTGTTTTATGATAAAAGTAAAATTTTATAAAAGAATTTTGAAAGATAAAATATTAATTATGAATAAATTCAAAATGAGAACAAATAATGGTATGATAATATTTAAATTATGATATGATAATTATTTATTGATACAGTTAAATAAAGATTTTTAAATACACTTATTATATATTTTTTAACATAGACATAAGTGATGACAGAGTGTTAAAGAAATTGATGGATTATGATTATGATACTGTTTTTGGGACAGCGCTTGGTATACATATAGCTTTTAGGGCGTATATCAGGTGATCGTCTTTTGGGGACAGCTATATATATATATAACTATGAATATTTGTTCTTGGTGCTGTCATGCGTCATTACTGTACCCAAAAATGTCATATATTACCCTTAGACTATTAGTAGATATATGTTTACTTGCGCCTAAAGTATTTTGTTATTATGAACTATATATATTGAGTGTATAAAATTATATGATTAAATTTTTACTATGATATTGTGAATTTTATATTCTTTTAAAGAATAATTTATTATGCAATAATATAAAATTTTATACCAGTAAGTATATGAGAAAAATCTTGTTTGTTTTCCCTTTATTATATAATTATTTTCTCACTGAGTAGTTGGACTCACCCCTTATTTATATAAATATTTCAGATATTGTTGGAGAATAAACCATGAGAATACCCCTTCTTTCTCGTCGTTCAGTGCATAGATAAGGTCAGACCTATATAATTATCATTTGGATTTGTTTAAGAATTATTTATATTTTCGTATTCGACAATAGATAAGTTGTATTTAAATAAAAAATTAGTATCTACTGGATAATATTAATAGGTGTATTTGAAGAATATTAAGGAATAAATTGTGAGTGATATTTTTATAATAAAATAATTTTATAATAAATTATGAGGTAAGTTCACACTCAGAATTAAGAAAATGGGGTGCGACATTAGATTTGCAGAAATATTTCATAAATTCGCTATATCTGGCCATATAGTTATTATTTTGACAAATTGTATGTTTGAAATGTTGTGTTTTTACAATTTTTATTATTTTAGTTTATATTTTTGTTATTTGTTTGAAAATTAGGGGGTTTTGATTTTGTTCTTGCATAATTCTATTTGTTTGAATCTGTTATGATTTTATTTTCATTATTTGTAAATCGTTATGATTTTGTTTAAATATGTTTGAATTTGTTTTTTGTTGATAGAACTCGTGTTCATACGTTTTCACCTGATCAAACCTAAATTTGTGCCAATGAATAAAATTATTTATGGTTCGGTCAACTTGGGATAGAAATTTTCCCTAATAGATTTGGTTGATTTGAAAATTTTCTCAAATTTGACTAAACCTAATATGTGCACATCTCTAGTCCAAATGCCCATTCAAAATATAGAAAGATTTGGATAAAAAAGTAAAAATATGTGTTCGGGTTTTGGACAAAAAAATTATTTTTAAATTGACTGCTAGACTTTAATTTTGGATTTTTTTTGATAAAAATTCTAGAAAAAAAAATTCAAATTTACTAGATTTTTAAAATATATTTAAATTTATAAGAATTTATAATTAGTTTACCAATTTAATATATTTACATAGTTTATTATAAGTTTATTATAAATTTATTATGAGTTTATTATACACATGATAATTTTTATAAATTTATTATGGATTTATTTTAAATTTATTATATATTTTTATAAAATAAATAAAATACCTAATGGTAAAATATGAAAAAATTTTATAAAAAAATGGTGGAGGGTGTAATTTGTTAAAAGTTGGACTATGATCTTAGTACATTATATAATATAATATTTGTATTTATTATTTTTAAATATTACATTTTTATATAAAAAAATTAAATATATTAATATATAAGTAATAATTATTAATATAAAATAATTTATTTTAATATAATTTATAATTATTGTTCTATTTTTATTTGAGAAAAAAAAGTTACATTTAAATAAATTTGTTGTTGGTCATATAAATAAATATTTATACGAATTTTATTCATAAGATCAAATTTGAATTTCTTAACTGAGACCAACTTAATTATATATATATGTGTGTAGATTATATTATTGATCAGTTTAAATCTGATCCGAACATAATGTAACCTAATCTATGAATAAATTTAATAAAAGTATATTCATAAATATATTATATAAATGATAGCACAATAACTATTTTGGATAAATTTTCTTAAAATTTAAGAAATGAATGAAGGAGGCGCATAACAAAGTAGGAAATTATTGTTTCATGATATAAAATAAATAATTTTTTTAAAGTAACGTCCAAATTTTAAGTTCTTTGTTAATTCTCTCGCTCATATATACCTAGTTAAAAGATAGTACGAATTAGGCCTAAAGAATTCATAAATGCTAAGTTTTTATTATTTATATTATGATCTCATTAATTTAATTAATAATCAATAGAAGATAAAAGTAATTGCCAACAAAATTAATTATTATAGAAATTTCAATTTTACCATATTGTTTTGATAACTAAATTGATAGTTATAAAAAGCTCAACTTTAATTTTTTTTTTCAAATAATTTATGATATTAATACATATTTATAATTAATTAATTACTGATTTTATAATATTACAAAAATAAAATTAAAGAGCAATAATAACCACACATTCAATTTTTTAAAAAAAAAAAAAAAACTATAATCAACTAAACTGTAGGATTGAGGTTGAGCATAATTAGAAGCTAATTATAGCAAATATCTCAATATATAAACAATGAAACTCTTACACTCATTTCTCATCTCCAAATACAATAAAAGCATAAACATTTATTAGTAGTTGCTTTTGCTCTTTTTAGGTTAAAATATTATGGCTATTGCTAAAGGATTTATCATTTCTTGTATTTGCATGCTAGTGATTAGCACAAGTTTCGTAAGGGAAACAGAGGCAATTTTTGGGTTCCACCCATTTGGATCAGATGCAAAAGCAGAAGCAAAAGCACCCATTCCAAGTTATACAGAAGTTAAGAAATTAGCACCCACTTCTAGCTATGGAGAACATGCAAATGCACCCACTCCTACGGAAGAAGAAAAGGTGGAAAACGATGCAAAAACCTTCATTAGATGCAATAGAATGATCAAAGATTGCACATTCCCTTGAGGAAGAAAAAGATGTTTTAAGTTATGACTATAAATTCATGGCAAGTATAAGGAGCTAATTTTAAAAAAAAAAATTAAAAAGAGATTAAAAGCATATTTCAAGAGCAACATGCAACTACCAATTTAAATGTAATTATAATTAATGTACATTATTATGCTATTGATGAGCTTATTCCAAAGTCCATCATTATTGTATTTGGATGTCAGTCAATATATATATATATATATATATCATTTCTTTATTGTTTATTGAATTGCATCTTTCATCAGATAATATGATTTTTTTTACTGGTTTTGTGTGATGATTCAATCAATACTTTAATAATGTTTTAAGTATTTAACCAGCTAGGGTAGCTCAGCTGGCCATCTGTTGTTACTCTCAATTGAGAGGGCAGGAGTTCGATTCCCATAAAAACGTATTTCGGAGTCGAACTTAAAAAAAAAAAAGTTTTAAGTATTTTCTTTTTCTTTTAGCAAAGCAATATCGACGTATCATGGAAGAGGTGCATAAAAAAATTTTATTTTGAAAAGAAAATTTTGTGTTCCTTCCTAAAAGTAAGTCATAAAAAATGGGATCTATATTGGAAAGTCTTTAACATGCACTACCAGATATGCTTACATATATACATACATACATATATATATATATATATATATAATGCTAAAAACTTGTAACTTAACATAACCCATTGATTTTTAAAGAAACAATAATCTCGGTAGTATTTTGTCGAATACCATGTGAGCATAATGAATTAAAGCATGCAGACCCTAAAATTTACCAATACGATAGAGCCCAATTGCACAGGATATTGAAGATTTGCATTGCCTGAGAAATACATTGTTCAAATTCAATCTTTTTGGATTTTTGGTTTTTCTCGGTTGTACTGAGGTTCTAGGATTTTTTCATATATTTGTGTGGGTGTTCAGTATGTTAGGATTGAAGGGAATTGTTTGGGTTTTAATTTAGATAATTTAAGTCTCACAAGTAAGTTTTTTCCTATTTAAAATTAATAAATTCATAATATAAGATGCTTTCTATAAAAAAAAATTATCCTGTGTATTTCACAATCTATTTGTCATAGTCTATATGTCAGTTCTAACAAAATATTTTTATACAAAGGAGAGAGTTTTATTTATATAATAATTGACCAATTATTAGTCTGATGACTTAAAAGAGAGAGCAAAAGGGCATATATGAAGGTGAAATTTATTAAACTTGCATGATGTTTAGAAAATTTATGTTAAATGATTTTTTTATTTTGCAGAAAACACATACTATGATGTATGGATTTTTGGTTTAATCTCTGTTTTTCACATATCAACTTTGAAAATCAAATATAAATGGAAAAAATTGCTATAGAATTCTTGCAAGATTGTCTTTTCATCATATTTAACAAAAAAAAATCAAGCAAAACAAACAAACATTTAAGAAGGACATATACTTTGATAGATTCAAAACGTACCTTTTAGCTTTTGATTTTGTTATTTGATGATTGATTTCACTTTCAAAATCATTTCTAAAATAATGTTGGAGGATTCAAAGAGATTTTGATAGATTCATAGAGATTTTGATAGAGATTTTAATACAGATTTTTGAATTTTGAATGGAAACCGCATATTTGTAAGTTTTTGATAAAAACATATTTTTGTAAATTCCTTTTTCAGAACATATCTTTTTTTTTTTATTTCTTTTCATTTTCAACGTGTTTGTTTAAAAATCCCAAAATATAAAGATCTGGATAAAAAAAAGAGAAAATTATACTGTATAGCATATTTTTTAAACTTTTTTTAAAAAATATTTTATATATTTTTATATATTTTTAATATATCAAAAGTATACTTAATATATACCTTTAAAAATTGAATATATTTTTAATATATCAAATATATATCCAAAATACACCTTCAAAAGAGATATTTTTAAAATTAAAAATTAAAAAAAAAGTATTTTTGAAATTGAAAAAGAAAAATGAATATTTTTGAAAATATTTTTATTTTTTAAGATATTTTTGAAAAAATCTATAAAAAATAGATTTTGTATTTGAGTGTTGGAAAAAAAATAAAATAAAATAAATTGGCCGCCATACTTTAAATTTGTTGTTAATTAAAGCTGGTGCCGAACTCATTATTCCACGCAAATTATTATATTATGTATAAATACATATTTATTATTTCTAAATTTTATATTTATGTCTAATAAAATTAAATATATTAATATATAATTATTAATTATTAATATAAAAAAATTATTCTTAATATAGTCTTCATAATCATTTTGGATTAATTTTTTCAAAATTTTAAAAATAAATAAAGAATACTTTGTGATGTAAAAAAGTAAGATATTATATATAGTTACATGATAAATAGAATATTTTTTAAGCAACGGCTAAAATTTGAGTTTTTTACTCTGTCTCTCATATTTAGCTAAAAAAAATACTAAAAATAGGACTAAGGAATTCATAAATAATAATCTTTTTTATTATTTATATCATAATAATCTCGCTAACTAAATTATAATCAATGGAAGATAAATTAAATTTATTTGCCAGCTAAATAAATTATAATAGAAATTTAAATTTTAACGTATTGTTTTAATAACTAAATTGATAGTTATAACTTATAAGAGCCTACATTAAAATTTAAAAAAAATTTATTATCACCCCTAAACTATAGGACAGAAGATAAGAAAATTAGAAGCTAATTATAGCAAATATGTCAATATATAAACAATGAAACTCTTACACTCATTTCTCATCTCCAAATACAATAAAAGCATTAACATTTATTAGTAGTTGCTTTTGCTCTTTTTAGGTTAAAATATTATGGCTATTGCCAAAGGATATATGATCATTTATTGTTTTTGCATGCTTGTGATTAGCACAAGTTTCGTAAGGGAAACAGAGGCAAGTTTTTTGGTTCCACCCATTTGGATCAGATCATGCAAAAGCAAAAGTACCCATTTCAAGCTACACAGAAGTTAATAAATTAGCACCCACTTCTGGCTATGGAGAACCTGCTAAAGCACCTTCAATTAAGGAAGAAGAAAATGTTTTAAGTTATGGAGCTATAAATAAAGGTGATCGTATCCCTTGTGGTAAAAATAGGTTTAGATGCAAAACAGAGCAACAGGCCAATCCTTATCAAAGAGGCTGCAATGAATTCACTAAATGCAGAAAATATGGCACGTAAATATTGGAGCTAATTGTAAAAAAAAAATTTTAAAAAGAGGATTAAAAGGATATTTGAAGAGCAACATGCAATTCTACTAATTTAAATGTAATACTAAGTACTTTGTATTATTATGCTATTGATGAGCTTATTCCAAAGTCCATCATTATTGTATTTGCATATCGTTCAATATGTCATTTCTTTATTGTTAATTAATATGATTTTATTACTAGTGTTATTTGATGATTCAGTTTCTAGTTTTCTTTTTAGGAAAGTACTTAACATTTCATGGAAGAGGAATAGTACTTATGATATTTTTCATTATTTTCTTATTTTTTTTTTGTAAATATCATATGCTAAATTAATATTATTAGTTTCCATGTTAAATATATATATTCATATTAGGAATTATAATTCATAAGAAAAGAATGTGGTTAATTTAGAAAATAAAAAATTTAATATGAAATTATATATGCTAAAATGAAAATGCATGAAACTATAACATACTGATTTAAAAACTATATATGTAACGTGAATATAAAAATATAATAATATTTAGAATTTTTTTTTTAAGAATGTAATTATGAAAAAGTTAGAAAATATTATAAGTGCAATTTAATTATTTATGAGCTCCTATAAATTTACTTTTATGGTATTTGTTATATATTGAAGTGATATTTATGCCAACTTTTTTTATTTATTTTAAAAAATTTCTGAAAAATAAATTAACACTTCATGTTTATTGATTTTATAATTCATCTTTAAATTTAAAATACTATTTATTATTTTTTTATTACTTCTTATAAAAAATGGGGACACATCTCTTTTTAATTTTACTAGACATAAATTTTTTACCGTAACATTTTATGCTTTTAAAAAATATCTTTAAATATTTAATCAAAATAATATTAATGATAAATAGTGTGATTATTATGAGATATGTGGATGACTACTTTGGATTAACTTTATCTTATTAAGATTATAATTACCTTTATCATATTTAGATTAGGATTAACTTCATAATAATTGTAATCTTATATTCTAATGTAAAATTTACTTGCGTCACTATATATACCTAATATAGATGATATACGTAAGACAATTCATAAGAAAGAATTTTTTTATATTTCTTTTTCTCTATTTTTTTTTATATTTATAATACGTTATCAATATGATAATCTTTATAATTAGAAGTTATTATAGTAAAGAAAGAAAGATTTAATTTTTTTAATCTATAAGAAAAAATAATTTTTATCTATCTCTTACGAATTCATCATGAATCAAGATACGTTTTTATTAATAATTATTTAATTATTTTTAATATAGTAACCATTAAATTTTTCTAAGTTTCTATAAACATATATATATACACGTTTAAAAACTCGTAATTTTAAGAAAAATCATAAAATTTTTGTTTAAAATACATATACTGTTCCAGCTATATAAAAATTATTCAGTATTGAATTTGCAATCTTTTTTTTATACAGTTTCATATTACTGCTTGTTTATATATTCAAGTTATAAGTTTGTTGTTTGGCATTATATACATGTATGCATATACATTTATATATATATATATATATGCATAAAGAAAAGAGAGAATTGTTTAAGTATATAGTGCACATCATAAATATAGATACTGTTTCATTCCATTGTTATATTTATTAAATCCATGTTGCAACGAATCCTATTCCATGGTTCTTTCTTCCTTATTGGCTAGTAATATATATATATACACACACACACACACACACACACACACACACATATATATATATATATATATATATATTAAAGGGCAAAACTTGATATTTGTTGTATTTAGTTAAATCAATTCTTTTACATGTTAATAAATGCAATATGCCAATCTTGAACTTGGGAAAAAATAATATAAAACAATATACAGAAAACATGTTAACATAGAGTTAGAGTTTTTTTTGAATCGGAACATAGAGTTAGAGTTATTAAATAAAATAATATAAAGGAAACATGTCAACTTGATATTTGTTGTATGTGGTTTTCTCAACTCGATATATTTCAGATTTGTATGCTTGATGTGTACGAAAATTTTCTCTTTCTTTTGTTCGCTAACATCATTAAAAAAAATATAAAGACTCTTGACATTTGTTAAAAATCTTGATTACCGTACATATATTTATATATGCATTACGAAAAACATAAATTAAATTTTGTATACATATATAAAAGTGAGCATAATAGATTAGTTGGAATATAATAACTTTATTCAATTTTGATACACGTATAAATCAATGTGAACTTTCAGTTCACAAACTAATTCATTTGCATAATATTACAAATTAGTTATTAAATATCTTTTCAGATATTCAAAATGTGTTTAAATCACATATTCCAGATACTAGTACCCATGCTCCATTGTTTGTCTATATAGGATATTTTATTAGTATGACAACTAATAAATCTAATATACGTCTGAACCGTGATGGATCACTTAGTTTAAAATATTATTCTTTGAAAAATGATGAAATGAATAATTTTAAAATGAAACTCCTGAAGTGGTAAAAAGCAATATAATTCAGCAACATTATTTTTCTAAAAAAAGTAACCTCAGAAGTGGTTCTGGTACCGAAAATTGTGAGATCTCATTAAAATCTAAAAAATATATAAGAAAGTGATGAAATTATTGTTGATAATATATTTACATATATTGTTACTGAAATCATTAAAATATACTTAAGTGTAAAAATATTTAAAATAATCAACGTCAAAGTGATTGACTAAGATGGAAAGTAATCAAGGCTGAGCTATATTCATTTGCTAAACGTACAATATTTGAACCAGTAGTCCAAATATCAAAAGATGTTAGACCCATGAAGTATTGTATGTAAAAGAAATGAATAAAATGAGATTATGAAAAGAGCACATTTTCTCTATTATGAATGTAGTTACTCTTAGAGTTAGTTTGACAGCCCCTGAAGGGCTTAACATACATTTTGACAATTTACTTGAATAAGAGAAATGAGTTAAATGAAATTGTAAAATGCAAAACATAACTTGTGGCACAAGAATTTTTACAAAGACCTTATATAAATTATGATGAGATATAATATCATGTCATGGATATTATTATCTTTAGATTTTTAGCTTGTTTGCAGCTTCTGAAAGGCTCAACATATATTTAATGGATGTTGCGATAGTTTACTTATATGATTCATTAGATAATGATATATATAAAATTTTTTGAAAGATTTAAGATGTATGAAATATCAATATGCTTGAAGCATATAATACCTTAACAAATATACTATATTAAACTCTAAAGATTCTTATATAAGCTAAAGCAATCTAGGCGAATGAGATATAATCACCTATTTAAATACTTAGAAAAAATAGATATGAAAATAATTTTATTTATCAATGTATTTTTATTTAGAAGATAAATTTAGAATTTATTATAGTTGCAGTTTATGTTAATGATTTAAATATATTAAAAACTCCAAAAGAGATCTCAATTACTGCAGACTATTTAAAAAATGAATTCGAAATGAAGGGTCTTGGAAGAGCAAAATTTTATCTTGGTTTTCAAGTTAAGTATTTGTCAAATAAAATTCTTATCTATCAAGCATCATATATGAAACTTGAAATAATTTTATATGGATAAATCTTATCCATTATACATTCCAATAGTTGTTCATTATTTTGATATAAGAAAAGATCATTTTCGCTTATAAAAAGATAATGAAAAGATACTTATTCTTGAAGTACTATATCTCAATATAATAGGAGCGGTTTTATATTTTACTAACAACACAAGATCAAATATTATTTTTACAGTTAACTTGTTTGCAATGTTTAATTCTACACCAATTAAAAGGTATTATAATGGAGTGAATTATATTCTATACTACCTATATGGCACATAAAATATGAGTTTGATTTTTCTAAAAGGAATAAAGTCTGAATTGATAAGATATGCTAATATTGGATTTTTTTTATCCTCATAAAGTTTGGTTCCAAACAAGTTATGGCTTTACATATAATAATATTACTATTTCATGGCGATATGCAAAGCAAAAAATCACTGCTACTTCATCAAATTATTCAGAGTTATTAGCCATTTATAAAGCTACCCATAAACGTATATGGTTGAACAACATAATTATACATATTAGAGGAGCATGTGGATTACCTATAAAAAGTAACAAGCCAATATTATTACATAAAAGATAATGTAACATGTATTGCACAAATCAAGAAAAACTACATAAAAGGTGACAAGAATAAATATATATAATCAAAATTCTTTTACAAAATATATATCATCAAAATTATTTTACACTCATGAACTTATGAAAGAAAAAAAAGTCAATATTTGCAAAGTTCGTTCAAGTGATAATCAAGTAGATTTGTTCACAAAACATTGTTGACATCAGTCTTCAAAAGACACGTACACAATATTAAGATGTGTTCACTTAGAATATTTTAGCTAGATATATTTTTTAGGAAAAGTTACCTATGAATAATATTTTTTTTTCTTTCGATAAGTTTTATCCCACTGAATTTTTCTTAGCAAGATTTTAATGATGCATGTTCATAAGAGTAATCATCTAAGAAAAGTGTTATGAGATATGTGGATGACTACTTTGGATTAATCTTATCTTATCAAGATTATAATTATCTTTATTCTATTTAGATTATGATTAATTTTATGATAGTTGTAATCTTATATTCTTATCTAAAATTTACCGATACCACTATATATACCCATTATGAGTGGTGTATGTGAGACAATTCACAATAAAAAAACTTTTTATATTTCTCTTTCTCTATTTATTTTCTTTATATTTACAACAGTAATATTTTTTTTCTAATGCAATTTCCTTCTAACATTAAAAAGTGTGATATTATTTGTATATATTTATAGGTATTAACTGATAAAATTTTAAAATATATTTATTGATATTTGCTCTTTAAAGTGTATTGTTTACCTATAAAAAAGTGTAATTTTTTGTATTTAATATCATAGCTTTTAAATTATTTACTTTCTTTCTCTAAAAAAATTATTTACTATCCTTCTATAATGATTTTTTTCTTAATTAGAAAAAATTATTTTTTATTTTTTTTATCAAATATGAAAATAATAAAATTCATATAATATTATATGTGTGTGAAAGAGTCTAATATAACTAAAAATTTTAAATACCAAAGAAATTAATTAAAAATTTTTGAATTTTGAAAAGTTAAAAATGATTTATGAGATTGATAAAAATTTATTATACAGTACTAATTTTTTTTTAAATCTAAAAATATACATAAGAAAAATAAGACAATAATATAGTCCATATAGTATAAAAGAAAAAAAATTTTAAGTGTATGTCACATCTCATTTGAAAAGTATGTTAAATTTGACAATAAAAGAAATTATTTTTTAAATTGATCACAAGACTTTAATTATTATATTATATTATATAATATAATCTTTATGATTAAAAAAAGATAATTAGTGACAACTTTTTAGGGATGGTTCGCAAAAACCATTGCTATATTTTTATTTTTGTGACAATTTAGTAATTGCCATAAAAAAATTTATTTTGTGGTGATTTATGATGTTTTGCGACTGTTTCAACTATCACGATGTATAATTATAATTTAACAATATTGATTTATTATTAGTGACGATTATAATCATTACTAAGTGGTAAATCAAAATGACGTTTTGTTGTTTTTTTAATATCCAATGTCTTTCCTCTCTCACTTCCCTTGTTACCCAGCTCCTTTACTCTGTCTTTCCTCTCTCGTCCTTACTCTTTATCTTTCATCTCTCTCTTAACTTTCTATCTCACTGTTTTTCATACAAAATCATCTCTCTGCATTATAAATGGCATTATAAAACCATCAACTTGCAATAGATTAAAGCTAGGATTTCTACGATTCAGGTAACTTTTTAAATTTTTTTCTTTGCGATTTTGCCGCATTGATGTTGCTTGAATTTATTCAATTAAGTTTGAATTTTTTTCAAAATCTACACAATCTTTGGCTTAATTTTGTTTAGCCTTCATTTTAAGTTCTCTGTTTGCCAAGGAAAAAGAGTAGATTTTAGTCATTTTATTTTGTGTATTTGTTTAGGTTTATTTTAATCATTGTGGTTGAGGTTTAAGTTTATTATAATTTTTGTGGTTTTCGTTTATTGTTATGCATAATGATTATGCTCACCTAATATTTAATTGATAGTAAAATCATTATATGAGATAGCTTATCTATAATGTAAAGAATGGAACTTAATAAATGGAGCTTGTGTGAGATAGAAGTTGATTGATAATTGATTATCAAATTTAGCCACTCTTTCAAACCCTCTTGATCCGGTCAAAACTCCTATCAATATCAAATACTTGAAACACTCAAAATGCATAGTAAAAATTGATGGAACATACCATTATACTTTTAGTGCTCAAGGTATTAGAACTCATCAAAAGAAAAGGCTAAAAATTGTTGGTGAGAGCCAAGAGACTTTTCAAGTAGAATTTTCAAGACCTCAAACCTCTAAGACTCAAGGGTTTATCCTTGACATCCTCCATCAAATTTAAGACCAAATTTTCTCTCAAACCTCTCATATTGATAATCTTACCAAGAGAGTCTCTCACCTTCATATGGACTTTAGGGATATGCAAGAATTCATGGGCATTCTGAAATGTCCTCCATCGGATGAAGCAGGAATGATGTCAAACGATATCTTTGATGAAACTTTAGGAGAAGAAGAAGAGGAAGAGGGAAATAGAAATAATGGTGATGATTATCCTCCTTATACACCTTTTACCTTAACATTTGTATTTCTATTTTCTTGTATGATATTTATATATTTTGTTAGCCCTTAAATGAAAATAATCATACATACATATTTTCTTGTCATTTGCTTAATTTTAATAAAATTTTTAACTTTATTACTTATTGCTTGCATTTGATTTCTCATTCTTTTTATCTTTATTAAAAGAGAAGAAAATATTTGAATTGTTAGAATAGAAATGCATATGTTGAGGGGAAGTAGAAGCACTTATTAAGGGGGAGCAAGAATACTTATTAGACATGAAAACTTTTAATGCTTATTTTTAAACAATTCAATTTAATTGCCAAAGTAAAAAAAAGAAAGATTGTTAGCCAAACTATTGGTCTCTTTTTTAATCTTAGGCAATCAAATTGAATAGGACTAATATTTATACCAAGCTATTTTTTGTAGGATTTCTTCAGAGCCCGACTGGACTACCAGCTAGGTCGACCGAACTCAGAGAAGCAGCTCACTATACTGAGCTGAGGAATGATGATACCAAGCATACCTTGTCATGCTTGACCGAACCGGCTGAAAGTCAGTGCACCGTCACCGAACTAACAAGCAACAAAGCGGTGAGCATGTACTTTCTAAAAACCGACCCTACTGATCTGGAGAAAGCACCAAGGATGAGCTGACCAGACAGAGCACGGCCAAATTAGACAAAGCATGAGCTGACAAGATAGAGCACGACCTGATTAGACAAAATATGAGCTGACCAGACAGAGCACGACCTGATTAGACAAAAATATGAGCTGACTAGATAGAGCACAAGCTGAGTAACGAACTGAACATACCAAGCATTGACCTAATAGAACCAAGGATGAGCAGATAGACTTAAATCAAGACAAAGTATCCAAAAGAGCTCACGTTCAATGTCACTTCCACTTGATGAATAAACCATATGTCCTGACCGGACCACTATAAAATCTGACCATACCAAGCTCATGATAAATTCTCAAAAGTCCTAGTAGAGCTCGCGGTCGCTAAATACTCTGGAAACATCATCATACCACGGTAGGCATGACCGGACCTGATGCAGTCTGACCGCACAGCTCTAGAGTTAAAAATCTAAGAAGTTTCAGTAATGCTTATGGTCGTCAACACTCTCAGAATCTCAGCATACCAGATGAAAACCAATAGGATCGAACTAGTCCCGAGCATATCACTAGTTTATACTTTAAAAAATATAGCCGTTGTTTAAACATTTAATTAGTGGATTCCACATGTACTAGTCGTTGAAGAACTTTTATCAGAAAATATGAAAAAGTATGACCGAACTGAGCTAAGTCTAACCATATAGAGCTCGATCTGACCGGACTAAAGGAAGCTTAACCGTGCCAAGCCCGAGCCGACCGAATCAAAGATAGTCCGACCATGAACTAGTACAGAAAAGTGATTTTAATGGGAGACAAGAATCAAATATGTTGGCTCCCACTTCAGATGACTAATTAAAGACTTGAAGACTATAAATACCATAAGAAATCACATTTTTGTATAAGAATGAAATTTTGCTATTTGTCCCCCTTTCACAGAAAATGGTTGATGTATTTTTTTATATTGGATTATTGGATTTCGATCTGTCGGGACTGACGAGGCTCGAACCATCAGCTTCCGCCTTGACAGGGCGGTGCAAGTTTAACGAGCGAACAAAGTTATTTGGCATCTCCCGAACCACCTAGCCTATTAAAGGCTTCCTTCCCCGCCTATCTGCTTGTTAGCTTAGTCGATTGAATTCCACATTTGCATTACCTTTGATTCGGTTACACTTCCTTATATGTATTCTTGGGCGGGTGTAGAAACATGTAAGATTGTAATTGTAAGAGCCAAATTTAACATCTTTCATTTCTTTGCATCAAAATCTATACTTGTATTCTTTAAGTATTGGGTGTGAGCATTGAAACACCATTGCAAGTTTGACTGTAAGCTTTGAAACACTTAGGTTATAGAGTGAGCCTAGAAAAACTCTTGTTGGGTTGTGAGAAAAATTCTCAAACTTTGTAAAAGTTCAGTGTGAGCTTGTGAAAATACCAAGTTAGAGTTAAGCTTATAAAAACTCAATATTAGTGAAACCTTAACAAGTTATTAAGGAAATGAATGTAGGATTGAGATAATTCGAACCACTATAAAGTCCTTGTGTTCATTCTTCTACTTTCTACTTCTTTCTTGCTTTGTTCAACTTTAAATTGTCAATTTACCATCACTTCTTCAAATTAATTCATTCACCCCCATTTTGGTTGCCATCTTGGGACAATAAAATCTTTGTGATATAGAAGTTCATTGATAATTGATTATAAGGTAATTACCGAGTTTGTAAGAGACGTAGAACGTAGAAGAAGACATAGGAAGATATAAACATTTGAACAAATTAATTGGTTGAATTTAACAATTGTAAAATAATATAAAAAAATAATGTGAACTTGTCTTAGTTTAGGTTATAAACAAATGAGTTAAAAAATTTACATATGATATTTAAGAAGAATTGGTTAAGTCCACCCACCGCCGAGTAGAGAAAGATTAAAAGAAGAGTATAGGTAAGAAATATGTGTAGCTGCAACAGTCCCTGTACAAGTTAGTATACGCCTGTTTTAGTTTAGATTATGAACACATAAACTAATTTCGGTAGATAGGCTGAATTATGGAGTAGACATAAGCATATATATACATATCATGTATTTTATTAATTTAATTAGAGCTTAACAAATTGTTAAACCATATAAGCTTAAAGCAATATGAATTGGGCTTAAAAATTATAAACATATGAGTTAATTCCATTAAGCAAGTTATTAAGCAAGTTGGATTTTTATCTAATGAATAAATGTAAGATGATTTAAATAATTTTTAGAAGGAATGTTGGCATAAATTATTATTTATTGGAAAGGAAAAACTACATATAGAAGATCAATTTGCCAAGAAAAAAAATGAAAGAAAAGTAGGCATAAACTATTCCATGAGTTTTATGATCCTACAATGTCTACATAGGCTGATATTGCCAAGCACCCACCAGGAATTAATAGTGACCAATGGCCATTTTTCATAGATTATCATCTGAATGAGAAAAACAAATGTAACATTAATTTATATGGTTTACTAAATTAATACATATCTCCAATTAACATGTTGTTTATAGATTGATATGAAAAATGTTCAAAGAACTTTGAAAATAGAAAGAAGCTAACTATCTCGCATACTGGAGGATCCAAAAACAGTTCTAAGAGAAAAGCTAAGTTGGTAAATAATATTTTACTCCCCAACTTAATGATTTAGTTATACATAATTAAAGTGTTTATTTTATTGTAGGAACATGAACATGGGAAACCTATAAGTAAAGGAGATATATATATATATATGGTAATACACCAGTAAAAAAGGATGGATCTTTTGTTTACGATGAATCTAAAGAGATAAGCGTGAGTATTTTTACTCTTATTTGTTGGAATATATTAGTATATACATAAATAATATTTACATTCACATTTTAATTATTGTTTCCGTTGGTATATGAGAAAATTCTACATATTGAGTCTAAAGATACTTCATCCTAGTCTCTTTCACGTGAAGATTCCTTAGGGATAAGCAAAAAAATTAAAAACCGACCAATCTGACTGACCACATAGGTTTAAACCGATTGAGTTGGTCTGTTTCAATTTGTATATTATTAAAAAACTGACCAAACCCGACTGAATCGACCATTATTAATCTGTTTTCAAAAATCCTTTTTTTCGACCGCTATTAAGTGGTCAGGTTGGTTGAGTCCTAAAACACGACCAACCTGACCGATGCTCATACCTATGATTTCTTGCTAAAGTTTTAGGAATAGAGCATCCAGGCCGAGTATTGGAATTTGGTCCATCACACTCTCAAGTCTTAGAAAACAAGGGTCATACATTTAGTGGAATGTCATTGTTACAAGCATCATTTGATTTAATTCAGTTGAAAGAAAGAATGCGCAAGTTGGAATCCTAATTACAAGTAGAAACAGTAATGCGACTAGAGCTTTAGGGAGTATTAATATATGTTTTACAAAAGTTTGAAAGGGATGTGCCTGATGAGTTTACAAATTTATTCTCTAGAATGGTATGTTCTTTAAATATGTATATTATTTGAATTATTTTGTTAATTATTTATGTATCTATTTTTATTATCTATAACTCGATTACTTATTTACTGGTTAGAATTTAATATAATAATTTTATTTCTCTATATTTAGGTAATTAATAAAGGGAGTAGACAAAACTCATCAATAATTACAAGACCATCATCATTTGCTGGCCAAAATAAATTTGAAGATGTTCATCAACTTGATACCCATTACTATTATCAATTACTTTGTCGGATTTTGAGTTTGGTTTCTTGATGATTTTCTACTTGTATTGATTATTGTTTGGAGTAGAAATTGAATTGAATATTGATTGTTATTTGGATAGTTATTTTGAGATAGTCTAGTAATGATTTTAATTTATTTTATTTTTTATATTAGATACTTGATATAAATGATTTTGTTGTTTTGGACACTATAATATTGAACTTTTTTTTTTCTTGTTAAATCTTGATGAGAAATATTGTTGGATATAAGCAAAAATAAGTGTATTAATATGGATACAAATTGTGTAAATGTGAGGACGATTTTAAATTATCACAACAATTATTTTTTGAAAATATTAAAATTTGCAACAGTCATAACAAGTGCAAAAAGAAATAATATAAAAAAATATATATATAAATTGTGACGATTATAGCCTTCACAAAAGGAAATAATGTAAAAATATAAAACCATCGCAAAAAGAAATCATATATATTATATAAAACTATTATGATGGTTAATAACCATCACAAAAATAATAATAATAAATTATATAAAAATTATGGAATATAAAAAAACATTTCAGTTACTGTAATTGTCATAAAATTTTCAAAACAAAATTAAATTTAATAATAGCGATAGTTTAGTTAAATAAAATTTAATAATAGTTGTAAGATCGTCCTTAAATATTAATTTACGACGGTTATTCCAATAGTTTACTAAAATCGTTCGAAATTATACACAAGAAGCTTTATTGGAAGAAGTATTTAGCAATGATTAATCTTTTTTAACAGTAGCAAAATTCTAATTTTTTTGAGTGTATTTATTAATATTTATAAATATTGTATTTATATAAAATAAAAATACATTTAATATATAATTATTAATATAAAATAATTTATTTTTAATTATAATTAAATATATTAGTTTTGATTGGAGCAATGTCTGTATAAATTTGTTCAATTTCAATACATATTTTTAATATATACAATTTTTTGTTAAATGAATTAAGTCCAAATTAAGAAATATTTGATTCTTTAATTCACAAGCTGGCTTATTTAGAAAATTTATGAGTTTAAGTTCATAAGCTAGCTCATTTATTATGATAGATTAAAAATATGAATAATTCAATTTATATATTAAATTTATATATCTAAATATATTAATTCTTTAATTAATTTAATTTATATAATTTATTACTATATTTTATATATGTAATAAATAAATTAAAGAATATTAAATAAATGATTTTAAAATTATATAGTAATTTAATTCAATAAATTTTATTTGAATTTTTTTTCATATATGATATTTTTATATGAATATTGATACATATTTTATTATAGTAGAATTTATGTTAATATAATATTTATTAGTAAAATAATTATTAATAATTTCGATTAAATAAATTTATCATTTTAAAGGAATAAATTTTTTCATGTAATCTTTTTATTTTTATTTATATATTATAGATTATAAAAATAAATGATTATTTAGTTAATAATATTTTAAAAATATGATAACTCAATATATACTAAATATTTAGTATAATATATAAATAATATAAATAATTTAATAAATTATAAATTTATAATATAATATAAAATTATATTCATATAATATTTTATTTTAATTAATATAATTATAATTTAATTATTTATACTTTATAAAAAATATTATTAATTTTAATATTTATAATTTAAAAAATAAAAAATAAATAAAAACTAAAATAAGCTTATTGAATTTTGTTTAATTCAGTAAAATTAAGTTTGAAGTTGAAAATAGAGATGTATAAACTTTAGACTAAATAATTATGAAATTCTTGAGATTTTGCATATTACACTAGTCAGTTTATGTATTTTTAACATCTAATTTTTATATTTTTGTGTTTTTAAAAATTAAACTGTTTAGTCTTTTTGTCAATATTTTCATCTTAAAATTATTAGTCAACTACTTTAATATTATAAAATAACTTTTTTTGCACTTCTTTATATATATTTATCTTTGTTATTTATTAAGTTTATTTCATATTTAATTTTATTTTATATATAGTTTGTCTGCAAGATAATAAAAGATATTATTCGTATTATTTGAAATTATTTTTTTAATAATATCTATAAAATTAAAATAAATTATATATATGAATTATTTGTAAAATAATAAAAAATATTATTTGTATTGTTTAAAATTAATTTTTAATAATATTTATAAAATTAAAATAAATTATGTGTAAAAAATATAAATAAAATTAAAAATAAATATAACTTAACAAATAACAAAAGAAAATATATATAAAGTAAGAGTAAAGAAATTATTTTATAATATCAAAGTAGTTAATTAATATTTTTAAAATAAAAATATTAATAGAAAGACTAAATAATTTAATTTTTAAAAATAAAAAAATATAAAAATTAAATACTTAAAATATAAAAATTAATTAATATAATATATAAAATTTTAAAAATTTTATAATTATTTAGTCTAAACTTTATTGATACCGGTTTAAACTTGCCTTCAGTAAAGCTCGAGTCGAATTGGAGCTAAATTATAGAATTATTCGCGAGACTAATAAATATAGTGTCCCAAATTAGTTCAAGTCGAATCAAATTTAAAGTTCGGTTCTGGTATACTCTATCATAGCCTTATTTATAATATATATATATATATATATATATAAATCTAATATTGAAGCAAACATCTACGTGGCATAAAAATGCCATTAAAAAATAAAACAAAAAAACGAAAAAACCCTAAACCCTACGCCCTCGGCTCTGCATCTCCTTCCTGTTGCCTTTGATTTCTCATCTTATTCAAAATTTCACTGCTAAACCAACACCGTTTCATCCCTCTCTTCTTATAGACCCACAATTTTCATAAACTCTCTGCACCCATAATCGACCGACCGCCGACAATATGGGGAAGCCAAAATCCAGGTCTTTGGAGCTGCGCAAGCGGCGCAGATTAGCACAACAAGAAGAAATTTCATTACTAAATGAATGGATTGAATCCCAGAAACCCGAATCCGGTTCCAATCCTCTGTCTTTCCAACCTCTGCCATCTAAAGCTCCCATTGGCCGCCTCCCGGATGGTACCTTCTCTCGTTACCCAGGGTCTACCAAATTCAGCGAATTGCCTATATCGAAGAAAACGATTGATGCGTTGAAGAAATCTAATTATGTTTCTATGACTGAGATACAAAGAGCATCTTTGCCTCATGCGCTTTGTGGTAGAGATATTTTGGGTGCTGCGAAAACTGGGTCTGGAAAGACGTTAGCTTTTGTTATACCTGTGAGTTTTCTTCTTCTTTTACTAAACTTTGGGAAATTTATGTTTGTCTGGGTTTAGTTGTGCTATTGTTTTCTGGGTGTTTGGGAGTTTTGGGGCAGAGCGTGGAAAATTAGGAAATGAACCTCTAAAAAAAGAATAGATTTTTAGTGAGCAAATTTATTTTGTGAGAATAATTTAATCGGGTTTCTGACAAGTGAAAAAAAGATCCTAGTGTGCTATGAGGATCTATACATACGGATTGCTAACAATATGTTTGCAAACAAATATTTAAATTGAACTGAAGTTTCCCGTCAAAAATTATCTATGATTCCTGCGGCAAAAATTTCCTCCAATATTTATCCGGTTGTTGGTTGTAGCATTTCTTATTAACTGCAAGAAGGAATATCTGTTATGCCTCTTTCTTCTCTCATATATGATTTATCAGGTTCTGGAGAAGTTACATAGAGAAAGATGGGGACCTCAAGATGGGGTAGGCAGCATTATAATATCTCCCACTAGGGAGTTAGCTGGTCAGCTTTTTGATGTGTTGAAAGCTGTAGGGAGGTACCATGATTTTAGTGCTGGCCTCCTAATTGGTGGCCGTAAGGATCTTGACACTGAGAAGGAGCGGGTTAATGAGCTGAACATTTTGGTCTGCACTCCTGGCCGGCTTCTTCAGCACATGGATGAGACTCCAAATTTTGATTGTTCACAAATTCAGGTCAAGATTTGCATTTTTCACAATTCATTTTGTCTCTTTTCTTTTTCTTTTATTTTTTAAAAAAATCTTTTACAGTGTATGGATACAAGAACATGAGAAAATTGTTGTCAGTTCTTTTGTGGTGCTATATCATCTCCTGAGAAACATCTAATTTTTTAGTCTGAAGCATCAATTTCTATTTTTAATTTACCTCCTTCAATTTGGTAGCTTTGGTTTTATTCATACACATGGGCACACATGACTGTATGAGTATGAGCATTTGTATTGATTAAAAATCGATCTTTTAGCTAAAGCTATGAACATGTAGTTTCCTTTGTTTGATAAATCATTAGGAGTGACTTATTCTTGCTTGTCCTTTCTATGGTGTCTGTCAAGTGTGCTGAGCATTGATTAATGGAGAAAGTACATTATATATCCTTTTCTTTCTAGCTGATTTGGGTGTAATTTTGTGGCTAGGGAACAGGTTTTAGTGCTTGATGAGGCAGATCGTATTCTTGATGTTGGCTTCAAGAAGGTTTTGAATGCAATTATTACACAGCTACCTAAGCATAGACAAACCTTGCTTTTTTCTGCAACTCAAACAAAATCTGTTCAGGATCTTGCAAGGCTTAGCTTAAAGGATCCAGAGTATGTCAGCGTGCATGAAAAATCTACAACTGCAACACCCAATCGCTTGCAGCAAACTGCAATGATAGTTCCTCTTGAACAGAAGCTGGACATGCTTTGGAGTTTTATAAAGGCACATCTTAATTCAAAGATTCTAGTGTTTCTTTCAAGCTGCAAACAGGTAATTTGGCATCATTCTGTAAAGAAACAAAAATTTAATAATTGGATGACAAGTTTGCTGAGGTCATTCCACCATCAGTGTCTGGTTGTTAAACTTATCCATGTCCGTTGCAGAATTAGTTATATCCATGTCCATTGCAGAATTGGTTATTCTGCGTATTCTTATCACTGCTTAATTGAAGGCCATATTGGCCTTGGAGTTAGTTTGGGCCCTATATGCACGTTAAATCAATTTATTTCATATGATTTTTCCTCATTTTGTAGTTAACTTTCATCTCACTTATTCCTGCTATGATCATTTCAGTTACCTCCGCTTGCCATGTTTATGATCAAATTAGGAGAAAATATAAGTATGCGCCTTTGTTTCCAGTATCTATGTCTTTCAGTTTGTGTTATTGCTTGCTGACATATAGTGATGCTACCACATGACATCTAAAACTTTTCCTGCTGATGTAAATGACAACATGACATCTTCGTTTGCTAAATTTTCTCAGCTAATAATGCCATAATATTTCTATGTGCATTTAAATTTTTTAGTTTAATGACTCATATTTCTGTGTTCATTATTCTTTATTGTAGATTAATAAGTGACGATGGTGATGATGATATGGTTTACTGGTTGTGGGGCTTTTGTTGGTAATGATATTAGTGGTACTGTGGTAGTAGAGCTTCATTAGTGCTTGTTTGCTGGTGGTTGTGATTAATTGTTAGCCTTAGGAATAAGGATTTCCAGCCTAATAACTTTAAAATCTTAATTTTATGATATCTATTGCCCTACCTAGAATATTCTAAAAAATACAAAAAAATTCTGAATTTTTCTCAGCAAAGGAAAATATGGAAATTAGTGATTCTGAAATTTAGTTTATCTTGGCATGTTTTTATGGATCTATCAATAGGCAAATTTCTACCAAAACAAAATTGTTTTTTTTTTTGTGCTCTCCCCCCTCTTTTATGAAAGGCCTATAACTGATTGGTTTTAAAGTTTTTGGTTTATCTTAATTCCTACAGCGATGATAACCCTGAATTGCTGTGTTGCAGGTGAAGTTTGCCTATGAAGCATTTAAGAAATTGCGTCCTGGGATTCCATTGAAGGCTCTTCATGGAAAAATGAAGCAAGGGAAAAGGATGGTGATCTATTCCCAGTTCTGTGAGAAGCGGTCAGTTCTCTTCTCAACCGATGTGGCCTCAAGAGGTCTTGATTTTAATAAGGCAATTGACTGGGTTGTGCAGGTTAGATATTGATTGTTCATAGAGAGAAAACAGATGTTTAATAAACAATAAGCTGTTAAAACTTTGTTTCATTTCTATAGTTGGATTGTCCAGAAGATGTTGCATCCTACATACACAGAGTTGGTCGCACTGCTCGCTATCTATCTGGAGGAAGGTCGGTTTTGTTTCTGACGCCTTCAGAAATGAAAATGCTTGAAAAATTACAAGAAGCAAAAGTGCCTATACAGCTTATTAAGGTAGACTACTTGATTATAAAAAATAATCATCTTATATTTTATGTTAGTTCTATTTGGATGATTGAAGCTGCTGTCCAGTTTTCACTACAAAAGGATCACTGCTTCAAAGTTGGCTTGATATTATTTTTACAGTGTTCAGGTCCTTTTCAATAAGTAATCGATACTAATCATGCTGCTTTTGATGCTGATTTTTCAGGCAAACACAAAAAGACTGCAACCAGTTTCTGGGTTATTGTCAGCCTTGCTAGTCCAAGATTCAGATATGCAGGATTTGGCCAAAAGGGCCTTCATAACATATGTGCGATCTATCTATATTCAAAAGGACAAGGAGGTGTTTGACGTGATGAAGCTGCCTATTGATGAATTTTCTGCTTCCATGGGTCTACCAATGACACCAAAACTCCGTTTTCTGAATCAGAAAATTAAGGGAAAGAAGATGTTACAGATTGAATTGGATAATCATGAGAAGGATAATGCAAAGACAGCAACTGGAGGATTTGGTGAAGAAAATTTGGCAGGACAAAAAGAGAAGCTAGATATTGATGATTTCAGGGAAGAAGTAAAGGTGGACAAAAGTTTTCTGCTAGCTAAGGATTCTGAACATGGAAGTGAAGAAAAAGCATCCAAACTTGAGGATATCATGTATGCAAGTTTTATAAAATATTTATATTTAGATACGACTCTCAGATATAAAGGGCTACAACTGTTAAATGAATCATACATTGGGTTGAACTTTCAAGTTTGACTCAATGTGATTAATTCTCCTATTAAATTGATAGGATAATAGTGGTCTGTTACAGGGTTGTGTTGCTGTTTTCTGTTGCTTCTACTATGTATATATAATTTTGTTTTAAATTGCTTTCCAGGCCTGCAACTCGAGTTCTAAAGAAAAAGAAGTTGAGGATCAATATGCATAGACCATCAGGAAAAAAGGTTGTCTTTGATGATGAAGGCAATACACTTCCTCCACTTGCAAGGATGGCTGATGCAACGAATGTTGAAAATTCATCTCTGCTTGATCAAGGTAAAAACCAATATTCCTAAATTTTGAACCTCCAACAGGCGTGCACGATTCTGTTTGAGTTGCTGTGGCAAAATACTCATGGATCTCCTTAATCTTCTTGTTTATTTTATAGATAAACGAGAAGAATATTATAAGAAGGCAAGGGAAGAGTTGAAGCAAGCAGACAGGGAAGATAAGCTTCTGGACCGGCAGCGTCGCAGAGAGAAACGAACAAAGGATGAGATGAAGTGGAAAAAACAAAATATGGAAGAAGAGGGAAGTGGAGCTAATGAGGATGATCTTTCTGGGTCAGAGGAGGAAAGAATGGATGAAAGAAAACGAAAGAAGTCGAATAAGATCTACTTCGATAGTGACAGTGATGATGGCAAGGCAGTAAATGATAGAGAGAACTTGCTGAATACTAATTCTATTTCTCTAGCAGAGCAAGAGGCTCTGGCTCTCAAGTTGTTAAGTTCCATGAATTCACAGATCTCATAGATTCATTCAGTTCTCTCAACTTGTGTTAATTTTTTTGTCATATTGAATAGATATTGAGGTTCATAATTTTTTTTTGCTAAATAATCACGGCTTGAGATTTTATATATTATATTAGTCAATTTTTAAGTTTTTAATATTTATTTTTTGAGTTTATATTTTTTTTAAAAATAAATTACTTGGTACTTTAATCAATATTTATGTTCAAAAATCACTGGACAATGAATTTGATATTTTAAAATAATATTTTTACTAATTTTTTTTATATATATCTATGTTTATTTTTATTAGTTAATATATTTTTTTTATTTTATGTATAAATTGTTTATAAAATAATAAATGATATTGTTTGTATTATTTAAAATTATTTTTAATAATTTTTATAAAATTAAAATAAATAATGTGTATAGGTCGTCTTTAAATAATAAAATATATTATTTATATTATTTAAAATTATTTTTTACTAATATTTATAAAATTAAAGTAAATGATGTATAAAAAATATAAAAATAATTAAAAATAATTATGATTTAATAAATAATAAAGATATACATATATAAAAAATTATAAAAAATATTTTTACAATGATAAAAGCTTGACTAATAGTTTTAGGACGGATAAAATACTTAAATAGTTTAGTTTTGAAAACATATGAATTAAGTAGTTTAATTTTTAAAAATAAAGATATTAAAGGCTAAGTAATTTAGTTTTTAAAAATACAAAAATAAAAAAATAGATGCTGAAAATATAGAAATTAACTAATATAATATGTAAAATCTCAAGTAACTATATAATTATTTAACTTTTTTTCTTTTACATGTTGATAAGTTGATATAATCAACCATTTTTTTATTTCGATTTTAGTGAAGTGAATATAATTACAACTAATTCTGAAAATTAAATTGAACTAAATGAAATTGTAATTTTTTTTTAAAAAAATTAGATATAATACAGAAACAGTTTTATAAGATAACTTGCATAAAAGAAATGCATATTAATTAATTAATTTGATAAATTTGGGGTCATATTAATTTTGATATTTGAAAGTTGGGTTGGAGTGAATATATGCACTACAAAAGCAAGATAATATTCTAATTACAAATAAACCATATAAAAATTAATGGGACACATAAAAAAAAGATTAGCCAATTATAATGTTAATGATTCAACCTTTAATAATTTTTATGAAAAATTATTTTAAAAAAATCAAATGACAATGCTATTCCTTGGCGTGCTTCAACAGTAAATGGAACTTGCGAGTTGTGCGAGAAGCAAGCACAATTGGTGATCAATCTTGAAGTGGAAATAATCGTCCTGTAATTGCTTGGTTAGTTCTTGAAATGCTGAAAGCTCGAAGTATCTCTTCTGCACCACATGGCTATATGAACTTTGCGACATCTGGAGAGGTTTTGACAGCAGCTTAAAATAGAAAGATGATGATGATTAACACTTGAAACTTCGAAACTTTGTTAGGGTAAGTGAATTAAGAAATTAGGTTCGGAAAGCTTCGTTGCGAAAAGAGTCTAAAGAAAAGGGGCAAAGGTAACCAACTAGTGGTAAACAGAATTCCGTTTACTCATTCAATTTCCCATAGAAGATTTCTCTCTTTCTTTTAACCGCAACCTTTTCCGCTGTTTTATTCTTGATCTGTGGCTGCCGTCGGCTTTTTTGCCTTCAACAACTATGGACGGAGCTATGAGGGGAGAGGGGGTGGTGGTCTTGGCCCCTTACATATATATTAATTTTTAAATAAAAGTCTATCCCATTCAATAAACTCTTCCTTGTGAATTTGATCCAGAGTCTTAAATTTTAACCTAAATATATTCACTTAGTCTAAAACTAAATATATATTAGCCTAAAATTAATTTTTTTATTTTATAAAAAAAGAAAATTTATAGAATAAATATACTATTTTTTCACTTTATTATCTATCATCTCAAATTAGAAATTAAGCAATTCTATCAATTATATTGGACTTGAGACCATGATTTCATATTACATGTGAGTTTATTTTATTTTATTTTTTATTTACTTTTTTGTCAACTTGGCTTTTCTTTACGCAAATCTTAGTATCAGTTCGAGAATGAATATAATCTAAGTTTTTTTTTTCTATTTTATATAATTATTTAAAATTATTCTATTTAGTTCTCAATCACTTAAAGTGAAATACTATTATGTATAATTTTTTAAAAATTAAGGTTTAGGATTACTTATATTTTGGTTATTTTTTAAAAAAAATTTAATGGTTGATAAGAGATATCCAACTTTAATTTATATTTGCTTAAAATTGTTAAAATAAAAAAGTTATATTTATTATTATTTTACAAATTATGATCACTTGAAGGGGAGCTTTGGGGCAACGGTAAGTGTTGTCACCGTGTGATCTGAGGTTACGGGTTCGAGTCGTGAAAACGGTTCCTTGCAATTAATTGCAAGGGAATGCCGCGTACAAAGACCTAATGGGTCCGACCTTTTTCCGAACCCTGCTCATTGCAGGAGCATTCGTGCACCTGACTGCTTTTTTTTTTTTTACAAATTATGATCACTTATAGTTAATTTTTTATTAGTTATTATTGGTCATTCTTTAAAAAAAAAATTTATAGGGATATGCAACGATCGGATTGATCGTGTTTTTAGAGGTCGGCTAATCATAATATTATTAATCGGTATTTTTAAAAACTGACTATTATTGGTCTATTCCATCGAGTTCAGTTGATTTTTACCTAGTTTGGTTGGTTTTACTAGTAAATGTGCAAGCCAAGAATCGACCAACCTAATCGATTTAAATTAAACATAGTTAATCAGATTAGTCATATCGGTTAGATTTAGGCTATTTTGCACTTCTCTAATTTTTTTTTTAAAATATTATAATTATTTATCTTAATTGATTAACCATGGTAATACTTTATTCTGGCTCCATTCTTACCAACTCAGGATTCTTTTTTTCCTTTCATCCTTTAATAGGTAAGGCATGATTTTTCATTTTTTTTTTCTACTTCTTTTCTCAGCCTTCTTTGTGTGAAGTAAGATGCAAATCTATCCCCTTTAGTGGTGGGCCTGGTGGCTTTGATGATGATGGTCGAAGCAAATATTTTGCTCATCTTCTTGTGTGAACCAAGTTCAAGCTCTTGCTTATCTATTTTCCTTATCTAGTTTTGATCCTTCGAATTATTCATGCTTTTCAGAAATATGCCAATCTACTACTAGTAGTTCTTGTGAATCTTGGATAGCATTGATCTCGCATGTGATTCTTCCTTGGTCAGTTGTTGAGGAAGATATTTTGATGGCAGTGTTGGACACCATCCCTTTCCAGCTTATTTTTAATGATATACCAGAGCTCTATTTTCAGAGGTCCCTGAAGAAGATGTTAAATCCTTCTATTCCCCCATCTATCTTTGTATTAAAAATTTGAGGTTTTATGGGCCCTGTGGATTGAGGAGTTTGATTTTTTTCCAATCCTATTCTTATGCTCTTGTTGGATAGCCTTTCCAAAGTTCTTAGTTTTTCTCTTAATTTCTTTGTAGGCCTCAATGGATCTCTTAGGCCGTTTTATTGTATAGAATTTAAGTTTCATTGCTTTAAGTTTCAGTTAGCTTCGGTGAAGATTGGGTTGTTTCTATTGCCTTGTTAGATGAAGGCTTTTTGTATTTTTCTGCTTCTTTAATGATATTTTCTTAATTGATTAAAAAAAAAGGGGTAAATACATTGAATAAATTTTTTATGGTTTTTCTCTTTCTATATGTTTTCTTCAGCCCCTCCATTTTTTTTTAAAACTAGACTAGATTATTGCCGGCGATTGCCTTGGATCTTCATTTTCCTCTTGTTTTTTCAAGCATATTTCTAATAATTTTGTGATTTAGCATTTTAGCTTCTGTATCTAGCCCTCAAAAGGTCTATTTTGCCTTCCTCCTCCATGGTGCCTAGATTGTTTTGGAAGATCTTATAGCTTGGAGGATTTTCTGGCTTTTGTTGAGATTTCACAGACTACAGAAATAGCTCAATCTATATTCTCTGTGTATTGAGTTACACTACTTTGCTGTTGTATCATGTTCTTTCGGTTTGACAACCCCACTGCTTATTTATTATGGAGAAGAATTTAGATCAAGTACGCTTTTTTAACTTTAATTTACATTTTTACAGTGAAAATTTTTATTTTATATTTTTATATTTTTTATATTTCATTTTTATGGAACTTTTCAAATTCTTTTACACATATATGGTAACATATTTGTGGTGCGGGTTTTCTTTGTTATATGCCTCTGCATATTTGGTTTTTTTTTTGTTTAATATAAATATTGAATAATAAATTATTATTATGCTTTAAATTTTTATTTAATTAATTAAATTTTTATTTAATATTTATATATTATTATTGTTATTTGATTGATTCATGTTTTCATTCAAATATACTGAAATATATTAAAACTTTAAATTAAAGATATCAGACATATACCTGAAATATACCATTTATTAGTATGTTTAAAATGATATAAATTGAAATAGTAATATATTATTTGTGTTCACTGAAATTAAATATATATATTTTTTAAGTTTGTTATATATATAAAATAGTTACAAACACTGAAAATATATTTAACATATATTATTTTCTGAGAGTTATTTTTAGTTTTTTCAAGTTTCAATATATATATATATAACATATATAGTTGTTATAAATATAAAAAATATACTTAATATATACCATTTTTCTATAATTGTTATTTTTATATTTTTTCAAGCTTGTAATTTGTATATATAAAATACTTGTAGATATTAAAAATATACTTAATATATATCATTTCTTTGTAGTTGGTATTTTTATGTTTTTTCAAACTTTTGATTCATGTATATAAAATAGTTGCTGATACCTAAAATATATTTAATATATATTATATCCCGAGAACTAAAATTTTTAGTTTTTTCAAATTTATAATTTTTATATTTTTTTAAGTTTGTGATTTGTGTATATAAAATAGTTACAGATGTTAAAAATATATTTAACATATATCATTTTCTTGTAGCTGGTATTTTTATATTTTTTTAAGCATGTAATTTGTATATATAAAATAGTTATAGATACATAAAATATATTTAATATATACCATCTCTCGAGAATTAAAATTTTTAAAATTTTTAAATTTGTAATTTATATTTATAAAATGGTTTTACATACTTAAATTATATTTAATATATATCATTTAATGAGGGTTGATGCTTTTAATTTTTTTATTTTATAATCTTATAAAATAATTATAGATATAAAAATATGTTTAACTTGTATCATTTACTAATTTAAAAGAAAAAAATTTTCATGAAAAATTATGAAAGTTATTTTAGTTTAAATATTTATAATTTTAAAAATTAAACTTTTATTGATATTAAATAATTGATTTATAATATTATAATTGAATGCTAAAATTAATTTTAAAAATTAAATAGTTTTTTTTTTGTAAAATAAATAAATTTTATTTTTGTATATAAAATTATATAGATATTTCTTAATGAATAACTCCAAACACTTAAAAGAAGTAGGCCATCCGTATTTTTGAAAGCCCAAAATTGAGATTCCGTGAAAATGAAATTTTTGTTAAGGACCGTATTATTGAAAGTGACTTTTGTTTTTTAGTTATTTATGTAAATATCCCTTAAAATTATTAATTTTGTACAAATAATTTAAAATAAATAATTTAAAGGCTAAGAATATATATATTTAATTTTAACAACTTTTTGTAATATTTTTGAATATGATAAAATATTATATTCAGCTATGGTGCTGATCTATAACTAGTTGGTTACTTTTTTTTTTTTTTTATCATTAAACGATAAATCCATTAATAAGAAAGAGGTATATAAAGGAGTACAAAAACATTTAGGAGCCTTCCAACCTTCAACAGAGAAGCCAGAAATACAAATCACAACAACCTCTCCTAGAAAACAAAGGTCAAGATAAGAGAAAATTAATGCAGATGAACTTAGCATGTATTGGAAAAACAAAGACCATACATTATAAAAGGAAAGACATCAAGAATATGGTCCAACAAACCTCAGATATTATAACTATAAGATTTTAGAAGTAAGAAAGTTACACACTCTCAACTTCATGCTTAAACTTCTGAAGTTATGAGCACAAACAATATAGCTTTGGCTAATAAGGGCTAAAACTAAAGCCTCCTTAATAATCAATAAATTTATCATATAAAACTTTTTAGATTCATATATTAATAATTTATTAAATATATAATATTTTATTTTCATAAATTAATAATTCAATTAACAAATTTTGAATTTAGTATGACTAACAATTATCAGTATAATTATAAAAAAATAAAACTAAAATTTAAGCAAACTTTTATCTTCATATATTGATAACTTCAGTTAATAAATTATAGAAAACACAAATAGCATAGAGAGAGAGATAAATAACTATAATACATTTTTAAATTATATATACATTATGTGGTTAACTAATTTTTTTCTATTTATTAATTTTAATTAACAAATATTATATATAAAATATTATATATTTATATATTAATAATTTATTAAATATGTCATCTTTTATCTTTACATAAAATATTTATTTATAACTATTAATTTACTAATAATTTATTAAATCCATTAATCATACCAGTGATCTTCATATAATAATATTCGAAGTTAATAAATTTATATTAATAATTTATTAAATATATAATAATTTATTTTTATATATTAATTCACATATATGACTGCTTATTAAATATATGATCTTTCATATATTATTAATAATAAATAACCAAGGAAAATAGGAAAAAACACAAGCTGTCATAATTAATACATATAATATTAAAATGTTACTTGTTCAATTATAACAAATAATATTATATTTATATATATGTGTGTGTATGTGCCTTTTGCCGACTACTGGGAGATTTTGAATTCTTGATGCCAATTTAATTTGAGGAATGGATCAATCTAGCGTGATATTCTCCTCAGAAGATTCTAGTTCTGTTTCATCTAGCTTCTTTTTCTCCTTTTGGCACTTCAAGGGTATTTTTCAACCTTCAAAAGCAAGATAATCTCTCTCTTTATGATATGGCTCAACCTCCTCTCCCCCCTATTGGCCCTTACGGCGGCTCTTTTGGCTCCCTCTGGTGTTTGCCAGTCAAATACTCGCAGCTCATGCACAAGGATAAATCAGAGCTATTTTTTGAATCTCATTCAAGGACGTTCAGTCCTCTTTCCCCCTCAATTTTCTGTCGATCTGATAATGAATGGTTTAGTAAGATAGTCTCATTCTATCTTCCTCACCTTTAGCCGGAGCGTTTAAGTTTCTATAGTTCTATCGCCAAGGTTGAGAGGTGCAGGGAGGACGTTTGTTTCCTTTTCTTGCTTTTCTCTATTTTGGTGAAGCGAAGTTAATTCATTGGAGGACCTTTAATGTTATTACTGTTCTTGTTGCCCTTCTCTCAGATTGTATGTCCGTTAAGCAGCTATGTCTCTAGATTTTCTCTCTCTATGGGGTTATAATCTTCCATTCTCTTACGTTTAATACGTAGGTTATTTTACTGCCCAAAAAATAGCGTGACATTCAAAACACAGCAAATTTAATTCAATTCACCAAGAAATTAAGAAATCATTCTTCATCTAGCATATTTCAATCTTAGCCCTTAATCACTCAATTAAATCTTTTTTATATCTAAAATATCAGATGATAATCGTAACATATAAAATACATTTGGTTATTTAAGTTATATTTCCCAACAAAGGTCAAATATTTTAAGCTTTGAGGGCCAGAATATATTGATTCAATTTTTTTTCCCAAAGATGAAAAATATGAAATTCAATCGCATTCCATATTTCGATGTGCACATAGACATAGACAAACTAGTAAAGCTACAAACGTAGGAGAAACACAAAGAAAGTTAACACAAACAGTAATAATTAAAAGAAAAAGAAAGTAAGTGCCCATTTGGACACAAGCACAAAAGCAGTAACTGGCAAATCCGTCATGTATAGGAGTGCAGTAATGCCCACGCATGATAATTGCCTCAAAACACACTAGTCATCAATTAACTAACGCCTAAAACAAAATGGTATATAAACCTACTTCCAAACAGCGAGAAGCATTGTACAACAACGCACCAAGTGTGAACAAACTGCAACCTCAAGTTGTGATGCCAAGGATTAGTGCCGGTTTTATTGCATTTCATCCAGCCGCACAGCAGATCACTGCACAATACATAAAATAAATAAATAGAAATAAAATAGGATAAGGGGTTCAATCAAGACATAACTTGGAACTGAAATAAATAACAAACAGCCATCGGTACTCAGTGATGGAAGAAAATATGCTAGCAGTACTATGTAAATTCATTAATCAATTGAACAACAAACTGGGAAGTTTTGAAACTTGTCTTACCTGCTGTGGCTGTTGGTAAACCTGCTGGGGCTGTTGGTAAGTTCCTGGCTGCTGGTAGTTCCCATATCCAGGATAGCCAGCGTAATACATGTTAGGGTCTTGAGGAGGTGCATATCCATATGCATCATACCCTTGTGGATATCCATAACATCCACCATTCCACTGGCTTTGATCAGCTGAAGCCTTTATATGGATAATAAATCCAGTTTGAATTTGCATAATACATTGAAATGAACTTAAAAACTGAGCAGAACTTGAGGGGTACCACACCTGTTTGTTTGAAGGGCTACGACCCCATGAAAGTCGAATACTTTGTCCTGCTAACTGAGTTCCATTCAACATCAGTAGTGCTTGCTCCGCACAGGCTCTAAATACAACCATATGAAGACAGTAAATATCAAATACAGAAACTCACAAATTAAATTATATTAATAGCACTTCAGGGAGATTTGTTTTGAATACCGGTTAGCAAACTGAACAAACCCACATCGCTTGCCTGCTGGTATTTTCACATGTACTAGCTCACCATATTTACTGAACACTTGTCTCAAATGCTCATCTGAAACACTTGGATCCAAAGCCCCAACAAATATCTGCACACAAAAGAAGTATTTATTTTTACTTGTTCAGAGCAAGATGCAACAGATTTCAACTGCAAAACAAACTACCCACTGTTGTATTATTTGGATCATTCTCGCCCTGGTTTCCTTGAGGACTCTGATAGGGAGCTGCGGAAGGAATAAATGTGACTAAAATATAGGAAATAGATATGACGATGAGAAAAAAAAAAGTCACACATACATGGAGAGTAGCTTCTCAAAGAAGCATGCTAGAAAATAGTTGGATTTCTTAACATGGATAAACCAAACAGTAAAAACAAGCTATGACCAAACCAAACAACCAAACAGCTGTGGAGGAATCAACAAAACCCACCCAAAAAATAGCCTACCTCTCCCTCTCTGATAAAAAAAAAAAAAAATGGAGACAAGGATACAAATTACCACAGCAGATATTATAAGCAACAATAATTTCTAAGTGCACCAATCATCACCATTAACAGTATACTATCAGTATTTTATAGCAGCATATCACAACAAGGAAAAACAATTAATAACCAGAGCAATATAATATCTCAAAATGACAAAATACATGATTTCCCAAATTCAATATTCAGATAGGTTCACATTTCAAGCGTTGAGAACATAATAATAATAACAACAAACTGTTTACCTTGCAGTTACATAGCCAGAAACCTGGGATGGGATATCAATAAAGAAGGTATCAGTAGTTCTAGACATCTTTTATTGTATCTTCAGAAAGAGAGGATGAATGAGATAATAAGCCTAGAAAGTACCAGTGATAAAGAAGTAAAAGTACATTAAAAAAATTTGCGAGCAGTTTAGAAAATATCTTTAGCCATTTGCCCATTTAAACAGGCACCTCAAAATCATAATGATATGTTCAAACTTTGCCCAGTATGTAAAAGTCAATTTCAAGACCTTAGCTAGATATGAGTTAAATAAGGGGGAGAAGAAACTCAATGCGATAGCTCCAAGGTAACTAATATAACAATTATTACATTACATTAACCTTTCAATTTGCAATCTCATCAATATGGATAGAATGATCAGACTACTCCCTACTATATATTGTTGATTACTTCTACCGTGTCACATCCTACTAATCATATTCTATAACTAATATAACCATTATTACATTACATTAACCTTTCAATTTCCAATCTCATCAATATGGATAGAATGATCAGACTACTCCCTACTATATATTGTTGATTACTTCTACCGTGTCACATCCTACTAATCATATTCTAGAGACATTGCTCCTTACTCTAAAATGTAGATGTTAGAATGTTGCAAGCTCAGATAATTCTCCATCAATAATGCACTCTCATGCAACAAAAGCTACAGGAAAGTTAAGTATATTGGAAAATGAGAAAGAAGAAAGCCAAAGTGCTGCAAAATGACACCAAATCTAAGAAAGGTAGTTTCCACAATGCCCAGTCGCATGGAAACAAACCATTGTGTTTATGGTCACTCCATGTGATTTTTAGCATTTGGGTTGAACACCAAAATCTAAGGTCTTCTCGTGAAGTAGAATATTAATTAAAACTTTAGAAAAGGTGTAGACCATAAGTAAACAGCGCAAAGTACCAGAACCATGAAATAAAATGACAGCTCATTGAACAAAACATAAATTAAGGAACTCTAGAAAGGTATTAAACTACTCTTTGGAAAAAAAGGGGAAAGGTACAAGATTAACTGAATGGAAAAGAAAGGTGCAAAATTAACTTGAATGTTAAAGAAAGGTACAAAATTAACTTGAATGGTAAAGAAAGGTACAATTAACTTGAATGGTAAAGCTGTGAATGTAGGGAAAAGTAATTCTGGAATGTAGCAAAACGCCACAAGAAAATTAAGTAAACTTATGACTTAAACAAAATAACTGACCTAAAATGAGGCCACGCATTTAAGTGGAATCATTTCAGCTGAAATCAGTTCCAGGCCCCCGAAAATGAGAGCCTCTTGGTGTCCTGCTTTAAGACAACATGAGTTTCATATAAGATTATGCATGTTTTTAACCGAATTAAATGCGCCCAATTTTACAAAGGTAAGTATTGGAAGGAAATGACTTTTCATATTCCATCTATCTTCAAGAGCAAAACTGGAAGCCCAGCAAATTTAAGATCACTGTTTGAACAAAATCAACTAAAAGATGAGCAAATAAATAACTCAATCATTCAGCTTACCACATCATTCTAAACTAAAATGCACAAATGTGGATTCAACAACCATAAACTCTAACAGCTACTACCATTCAACAACTCTAGGATTACATGTAAAGACAACCATTCAACATACCTTTCTGAAATTGCTGTACCAAGGGTTTCTTTGTAGCAGCTGGCCCAACCCGCATAGGCCTAGTTGAACAGTATTGTCCATTCATTTCAACCATGGCACGTCTTTGTTCATTTTCATCACCAAACCTTACAAAACCGTAACCCTTGGAACGTCCAGTTGTCCTATCAGTGACAACTTTTGCACCTTTCACAGATGCATAGACATTCCTAAATGTTTCTTGCAATAGGTAATCATTGACATCTGCGGCTAAATCTCCAACAAAAACTGTAAAATCAGGACCATCATCTTGACGCCTCTCACCAGCTGCAAGAGTGGCCCAGTTCAGCCGGAAATTCTGCTCAGTGTTTGGCATCAGTGTACCATTGTATGTCTGCAAGATCCTCTCTGCTGCTGCACGAGTAGCAAACTCAATGAAACCATAACCCTCCGGGTGGTTTGTCTGCTTATTCCGAATAACCTTGGCTGAAACAACCTGCAAGACACCAAGAATAACATTTAGAAACAATACTAAATTCCAATCAACATTCAAATAACCTAGCTATGTGTAAAAATCACCCCAATTCCGTCATCCATAAAGGATATTTCTCATATAGTGTCCATGCTGCAAAAAAAAATCAACACAAATTCATATGCATCTATGTATAAAATAGATCAAAGACCCAAAAGAATTATCCAGCAGAAAATTTCTTTCAGATCAATCCAAATTACTGCAGATACAAAATCCAGTTTATTTATTTATATGATTGAATCATACAAGGAATAAGAACAGAAACGTAATATTTTCACAATGTTCATGCGGAACTAGCTAGCCTCTAACCAACAAAAACCTATTCCCTCGGAATCTCACCCTAAAAAGAATAAATTAAACATGACACCTTTATTTATTACATATAGATTGCCTATTTCCCCTGAATCTAAACCTGCAAAAATAAATTAAACATGAAAATATTTATTTATTCTATATAGATTACCTCTCCGGTACCGGCAAAGATGCTCAATAGATAATTTTCGTCCATCCACTGCAGCAAGTCTCCGATCCACAACGACTTGATCTCGCTAGACTCTCCACCGCCGCTACCCTGCGCTACACCATACTGAGTCGGAGGAGGAACAGGCGGCGGTGTCCAACCAGAGGGAGGAGGAACAGGCGGCTGCTGTTGTTGCATCATCCACTGCTGCGACTGCTGCTGTTGTTGGTACTGCTGATCGGTCGGAATCTGTTGAGGGACTACTCCGGCTCCAGGCTGTTGCATCATATTGTGGATAAACGTATTCCGACGGCGATTACCTTAATCGGAGTTAAAAGACGGCCGGATCTAAGAAGTAAGAGATTAGAGGCAGATATACAATTTCTAATCCCAAACGCAAGTGATAGAGAGAGGAGGCTGCTGGGGTAAGGATGGATTTATATTGGGTGCAAGGGATGCCTAGGCTAGGCGGTTTTCTTTTGGATTTTCGTGTTCTTGGATCAATGGGAAAGGCCTGCAGTCAGTTGGGCTGGATTGGACTCTTAAATCAGGGACTTCTTTGCTGAAATATTAAAAAAAAAAAAACGAATTTTCAAAAACTATAAAAAAACAAACTTTATTTTAAAAAATTATAAAAATAAAAGTATTTACATTTTTCAAATAGTTAAAAGAAAAATTTTAAAAATACCTCTCGTTAAATTTTTTTTTAAATATCTTTTATCTCACTATAATTAATATTTTACTTCAATTTTTTTTTCAAACTTTACTATTAAAAAAATTCTCAAAAATTAATAAAAATTAATATTTTAAATTTTTTTAGAATATAAAAATTATTAATTTTTATAAAGAAAAAAATTTAATTTTAATTCAAAAAATAAATAATACTCAAAGAAAAATAAAAAAACAAAAATATATAAAACTATATTAATAAAAATTATTAAATTTATTTTTAAATAAAATTTATATATTATACACATAAAAAAATATTAAATATTAAATTGATTACGTAGATGTTGTTTGATAGATATTCTATATGTTTGATATATTTTTAGTAGATATTATAAATATTTGATAGATATTATGTGTATATTGTATATTCATTTGTGTATGTTATATGTATTTTATATAGATATTATGTGCATGATGTATTAATATAAAATTAAAAAAATATATTAAAAATATATTAAAAATATTTTATAGATGTTTGATAGATTTTTAATAATTATTTGGTGGATATTTGGTAGATATTTAGTAGATGTGATAGATGCTTGGTATATGTTGTATATATGTTATTATTTGTTGCATGTGTATTATATATATATATATATGTGTGTGTGTGTGTATATATATATATATTTATTTATTTGTATGTATGTATATTGAGAATATGAACTCAAAAAAATTATTTTTAAAATAAAAAATAAATAAAAATAAATGGAAAAAAAATTAATAAAATAATAAAATAATAAAACAATGTTTGGATGCGTTAACAAAATTGAAAAAAAAAAAAAACTTCTACCGTAACTTTGAAAATCGAAACTCAAATTCATGTTGTAATTTAATTTCCTAAAAAAATAAAATTATTTTTGAAAATATCTGAATCCATTTTTTTATTTTAAAATTTTAAAAAAAAAAAACCTTCTTTCAAATGTATACATCTATTATTATAGACATTATTTAATATAATAATAATAATACATGCATACATTTATTGCTTAACATTATTGTTTAACGTTGTATTTTTTTACCAAAAAAAAATCATTTATTAATTAAGCATCAAAACAACTAAAGAAAAAATCTAAAACCCTAGCCAACAGGCATCCAATTTTATTAATCCTCGGTCACAGCATCCAATAAGAACACATCATGAAGAAAAGATAACAGCAATTTCAGAGAGATCATTATAAAGATGAGTAACAACATCAAAAGTGACCTGACTATTAATTTCAATATTAACATTATTTTTGCCCAAGGATATAATTCAAAAAAGATCCTCACCTAAAGCAATTGCCTTAAAAATATTAGGAGTAGAAGGCTTGTATAATAACTTGAATTATAAGCTATGAGAGAGGAAGAGTCCTCATGCAAAACAGCTCCAAAACTAGCCTTATGCGATAATTAAAAAATGGCACCTTCAATATTATATTTAAGTTTGCCTCTTTGTGCTTTACCCAGCAATTGACATGCATGCTATTGAGTCGGGGCTTATGAACCTTGAAGTTGAAATCTAAATAGCTTCAAATTCCTTATGAGTATTAGAGGCAATAATTTGTACAATATCACTTGTTGAAAAAACTGCCCCGCCAAAAACCTACATATTTCTGTGCCCAAAGAGCCCTAAAATCATTGCCAATAGGTTAGAAGAATGTGTTGCTACATTTCTAGAAAGAAAAAATCAAACAAATTAATGTTAACAACATTTACCAAATCAACTTCCATATATAAGGTCCCAAGGATCCTTGTTAATGGACAGTTAAAAAGGACAAGCTCAACATTTTTATCCTTGCCACATATATGACATCTTACATTACTATTCAAGCCTGTTTTTTATAAGAGTAATCTTAGTTGGCAAAACCTCATGACCAACCCGCCATATAGAGTCATGAACTTAAGGAGGAACAACCAATTTCAAAATTTTATGCCATTCATCCACTAGTTAAGAACAGTAAAAATCTCTATAAATATCAATTGCCACATGATAGCCAATTTTTACTATGTAACTGCCCATCTTAGTAAAATACCAAATACAGCTATCACTCTAGGGGGAAGCGAGATAAAAAAAATTTTACACATTAATATTTTGATGTTAGTCAATTTTAATATTTTTTGAAAAATTATATTATTTTAAAATCTTATTATTTTTATATTATTTTCTTTTTAATCAATAAATATATTTTCTAAACAAATAATAATAGAAAGATAAGAAATGAGTTTTTTTTTTCTTTCTCTAAATATAATTTTCTTTTACCAAGAGAGATTTTAATCATTAAAAACAAAATTTTAATACTGCAAATATCAAATTTTCCTCGTCCCAGAATAAGAACAATAATAATTTATATATTTAAGTATGAATAATTTTTTGAAAACGCTATAAATGATATGACATGGGAGTTTATATATTTAATGATATGATTGTCCATCCGGGTGGAGACTCCATTTTCTCTGGGTTTAGGCACGTGTTCTCTAAGGCTCTGAGCCTAACAGTGCCGAAGTCGCAAGAACCATTTCATATGGAATGGGGGTAAAAATTCTCGCTCACAATTATCTTCATTGCTTCTGTTTCCTAAAGCCTGGGGCTTGGGTAAAGTGGATTCCTATGACTAAATGGTGGTACAACACTAACCATCACACCAACCTTAAGATGACTCCATATCAAACAATGTATAGAGTAGAGCCTCAACCATTTCCAGCCATGCCTATTGTGGAAACTCCAGTGGCTTCTGTTGAAGATTTTTTATAAGAGTGACAACAAATGGTGAAGCTATTGAAGGAACAGTTACAAGTTGCTCAAAATAGATACAAGTAAATTATAGATAAGGGAAGAAGTGAATGACATTTCAGTGAAGGAGACATGGTACTTCTGAAACTACAACCTTGCAAGCAAAGTTCCATAGCTGTAAGGAAGAGCATCAAACTTTCAGCTAAGTACTAGCAAAGGTTGGGTTCATAGCTTATAAGCTAGAACTACTTGCCTCTTTAACTATTCATCTAGTATTTCATGCCAGTTAGCTAAAGAAATACATTGGACAGGATTCAATGTTCTGTGGAGTTGCCTAAACTCCATAAGAATGGAGAATTACAAGTTGAACCGAAATGTGTTTTGAATAAGAGAACTATCATTCGAAGGAAAAGAAAGATAGAGCATATTCTTGTGCAGTGGGCTAATATAAAGTCTGAAGATGCTACATGGGAGGATACTAAATTCATTAAGTCTCAGTTTCTGAATTTCTTGCTTGAGGACAAGGAAATTTTCAAAACCATGGGTAATATCATGACCTTAGTAGAGGAGAGCCAATCCTTAGATATGAAGAATGAGCTGCTTATGGGCTTACCTAATGTAGTCACAGTTGAAGGGATGATTCTAAATGCAGAAGCCAACAGAATTGATGATGTTAGCCACTATCATTTGGAGCGAGACGAGAATATTCGAATGGAGCAAGGGAAGAAAGAAGCACATTAATTTTGTTAGTTTGTTAGAATAGTATGAATTGTAATATCAGCATTGGCTAAGTAAATAACATAATAGAAGAGATAGAATATTGCTAATGATTGGCTTATCATTATATGTGTACTAAATTTACATAGGAAAAATCAATGAATAGCTAATACAAAATTCCTATCTATTCTTCTTCTTCTTCCTCTCTCTTCTCTTATCCTCCCTTATTCTTTTCTGTGTTATTTCTCTGTATCATCAGTCCAAGTGCCTACCTCAAGGTTGGAAGTTGTCTTCCATTTCAGGGGAACCTGACAATCAGTTCAGACTTTATGTGGTACGCTCAGTTTCTAGATGCACCTATGGTCATGAATCTTACTGGATGTTTGTGGACAGTTTCTGCTTCCAAGGTCCGTTCAAAATTCTTAATGGTTAGTTCGGACTTTAATGGTACTCTGAGAAAATGAGAGTACTTTTGACTGTGAACCTTTCTGTGTGAATTTTTCATTTTCACAATCAATGGTACGATCAGACTTTTCTTTGGTCTGATAGGGCTTCTGGTGGTATGGTGAGATCTTAAGAGTACTTTCCACCGTGAACTTTTCTGTGAAAATTTTACCTATGTTTACACTAATGGTCCAGTCGGGCTTCTTGATGATCTAATCAGACTATGCAGGATTTCTTCAAGAAATAATTTTCTACAAAGTGTAACTTGATACAAATATTAGTTCTATTCAATTAGATTGCCTAAGATAAAAAATCTAGCAAAGTGTTTAGCTAACAAGGCAATACTCTAAGTTTGGGGGAGTTGATGAACCCATGCTTATTCATGATTTAGTATTGAGAAGATACTCATTTTGTGTTGTTCCTTGTGAATTTTAGATGTTTTTATGATAAAAAATATTTTTATTTGCAGATCTAACTCTTTGATGGCTTAAGGTGCAAAAAGAAGAGTATTCAGTGAAGAAAATGGTGAAATTTAGAAGCTTTATGATCAGCATAGGCATGCTGATTATCTCAAACATGCCCACTATAAAGAGACTGAAGCTGTGATTCAAGGAGTTAAGAGATACAATAGCTGATTTTTCTGCACGGGTATATCCTTTCAAAACGACATGCCCATGTAAGAAATTCTATAAGCAAAGAAATGATCCATAAGAATTTTGAACAGCACAGGTATGTCAGTTCAAAATGACATGCCCATGCTAAAAATACTAGAGGCAAATAAGATGTCCAATAGCATTTTTAACAATACAGGTGTGCCAAATTCAAACAATACACCCCTGCATATAAAATTGCTTTTATATCATGAGATCAAATTTAACATGGGCGTGTTGATTGGACCTGTATGACTGTACATATCTAGAAAGAGCTGAAAATACAAATTTCGAAATAAAAATACAAAGAAACTCTAAGGGCAACCAAGAGACAGCTGTGACATGATATAAATATATCTTTTCAGTCATTAAAAAGAGGGCTAACCTCATACTTACCATTCTTGGAAATTTTGACGATCCAAGCCAAAAAGGAGAGAGAATCAAGCTCTTGAATTGAATTTTCTACAGATTTGATAGCTTTTGAAGATTAAAGAGTCATCTTTGTAATATTAAGGACATTTATTTGGGTTTGTTCTTCCTTTTTCTCTTGTCATTTTAGTTTCTATCTACTTTTACATATATTCATGGAAATTGTAATTAAGATTTACAATTTTTGTTTAAGTTTTGTTATGGGTAACTAATTTCCTCTTGGAATTAAGTGATCTGGATGTTTGGATAATGGGTTTTTAATTTTTTTTAAATATACATATAGAGGTTCATCTTAAATCTTTGATTTATTGATTTTGGATTAATTATTAGCAATTGCTTGGGCAGCAATTGTTAAAATCTATTAAATCAATAACTTAGAGATAAGTAATTACTTAGATCTCTAGAGATAACATCTTGTTAAAATTGGATTGGGCATTATTTCATTATGTAAAACCCTTGATTTTTTTGGGGAAATTGGAGTTAGGGGCAAAATGGTAATTTTACCTTCAATTCACATTTGGGTGAATTTTATGACGTTTAGTGCTTATTTTCATAATATGGGTGTTGAGATGTTTGTTTTGAGTATAATATTGTATTTTTGGCTTCGGGGGGTATTTTGGTCATTTTGGCGGTCGGAAAATTTTCGGGTTTCGTTTTGCTGTTTTTGATATCATTTTGGTGACCGTGATGTCGTTACGGTTATTTTAAGTATAATTTTGCTAGGGTTTGTGTTTCGAAAATTTTTCGGGTATTTATTAATTTTTAATTAAAATAAATTAAATTAATTAAATTAATTAAATAATTAATGAACTAATTTAAATAATTCTGAAAATAATTAAATTTGGGGTTAGTTGTGAATTTTTATAAGTTAGTTGGGTGTTTTTTTGAATTTTTAAAGAGTTTTAGGGTATTTTTAAATAAAATAAATTAATTTAGGGGTATATTGGTAATTTACCCATTTAAAATTGTATAAATAGGGGTGTTAGGGCACCCATTTGAGTGTCTAAAATTATTTACGCCGTCAGAGAGAGAAAGAGGCAGAAAATTAATTTTTTTCTTCAAAATCAGAGGCTTGTCGTTTCGGTCAGTGGGCGCGCGCGTAGCCAGTGTCGTTCGGCGTGCGGGCGTGTCGTTCGGCGGGGAACTGCGGGCTAGTGGCGTTGTCGTTCGGCGAACGGACTGTGTCGTTCGGCGTGGCAGCGGGAAACTGCGGGCTGTCGTTTTTGGCTTCCAAATTCAGGCAGTTTCGAGATTTCGAGGTTTTTCAATTTTTTCTTCAATTTCTTCCAACTTCTTGGCATGATTTGTGTTGTTGAATGTTTGTATAATGTTTAGGGTGTTAGAAAATAATATTTTTGATTTATTTCAATTTTTAATTAATTAAAAATAATTAAAAGTTGTAGGATGATTTTGGAGGTTCTTGATGTTTAATATTTGATTTTTGAGTTTGAGTTAATGATCTAGTATTTTTGGCAATTGTAATATGTTCTAGGGATGTTATACTTGATTTAGAAATTTATTTTTGAATTTTTATGTTTGATTTATATTTTTAATTCATTAATAAAGTGAAAAAAATTATTTTTGTTGTTGATTACTAATATTTCAGTAATTTTGTCGAATTTTTAAAAATTATTGGTAAATGATCTAGGTCTGAATTTTTGATATGTTTTAGCATATGATGTTAGGTGTTTACAAAAAATATTTTGAGGTCTAGTTCAAATGTTTGTGTTTTGAAATAAATTTATTTCTCAACTGCTACCAGTATGGTAACTGGTTGTGTGAATCCGTTTTAAAAATTTAATTGAGGGACTTAGAGGTTTCTAAAAATTATGAAATTTTGATATGTTGTTTATTAGGATGTTTTGAATCTGTGAAAAATAATTTTGAGTCTGGTTATAATATTTAGGTTCCAAAATAAATTAAGAATTGACACTGCTGTTGGTTAAGGGTTTTCTGATGATGTCTGATTTGAAAATTATTTTGAAGGTCTTAGATATCTTGAAAAATTATGAAATTTTTATATGTTGTCCATACTGATGTCTATAATATGAGAAAATTATTTGGATAATTTTGTGATAACGAAATGTGAGGGATTTATGATGATTTTTGCTGTACTGATTTTTATTAGTTCAAACAGAACCAGAATGTTGTAAAATATTTTTGGAGGACCAAATAAATTTGGATTAATCTGAAATTTTGCACACACATTATTTTGATGTTGGAGAAGCTACTGGAATTTTTCCAGAGTTTTTGAATGATGGAATTATTTTCTGAAAATATTTGAATTATAGAGAACACTTAAGAATTTTATCGGTTTTGGGTGTTGGTATGAATTATGACTTTTACATAGGGAATGATATGATATTATTTGATAAATGAGTTATAAAAAAAATTGAGTTGAGGTTCTGGTTCTAATAAATTTTAATTAATTAATTGATTTTATATTTTGTGGTACGATCGGTTTAACCATTGGGTTGAACCATAATTTTGAGTTGAGCCGGGTTGATTTTTGATTTTGGATTATCTTGGTTAATTGTTGGTTGAGTATTGGTCTTTTTGCATTCATAACATGCATTGCATCCCTCATGATAGATGAGATAGTGGGTTTGACTATTGGATTATGTAATTATCTTTCTTTAGGCAATAATCCAGCTGAAGCTCGAGGTCAATAGGTTGTGAGGATTTGGCTAAGCTTTCTTTGGATACCAAGTAAGTTCATGGGTGTATGTGTATTGTTTGTGATGTGCTACTTGCTAACTAAACTATTATATCTATATAAACCCTTCAAATATACTATTCTTTCTAGTTTCGATATATTATCCTTTCTTGCCCTAGCCTTGCATGTGAATAGGAGACAGAGAAACTTGTATGCTATTTGCTAAATGCCTTGATGTGATATTGAATATTTTTGTGATGTGCGATGGTGTGTCTAATGGGGACGGAGGATGCGGATTGTGATTATGGAGATTATTTTATATATCGATATCGATCTTGTTCTTGGGGCTTATGCCTACTTGCTTTTGGGGCCACGTGCCTACTTGTTCTTGGATATGGTTGGAAGAGGAGGATGTTATATTTTGTAGACCCCGATACACCATCATGTATGTGATTATTGTGGTTGTTACTTGATATATATTACTCTGATTGTTTTAGTGTTTCTCTGCCTCTCATGAGCTTACTGAGCATATTTATATCGCTCACACCCTTATAGATTGACTTGCAGGTTGAAGTTATTTTTCTTAGTGAGCTCGGTCAATCTTTTTGTGGATCTTCTAGTTTGGTTGTGGATTTTGGTTCGTCCGCATATTTACTTCTCTTCATAGAGATTTCTGGATAATTTTGGGCGGACCGTGTCCGAACCCCTTTTTCTTGTATTAAGGAGTAAACTGTTTCTTTGCACCTAGTTTGAGTTTTAATTATTGAACTTGATTCTTTAATAGTATCATTTCTATTGATGACTTGATTTCGGAATAAATTTATTGAACTTAGTAATTTTGCACTTTAATAATAAATTTAAATTAGGCTTGTAAGGTTGTACTTAGGTATAGCCTTACGCCGGTCCCGACTCCCCAGTTTGGGTCATGACAAAAGTGGTATCAGAGCACTAGGTTTCGATTTTGTTTAAATACTATCCAGAAATCATTAGGATACTTCATTTCAAATCCTTTACTTCCTTTCTGCGTTAATCAACATGTTTCTCTGCTAGCAGGTGCAATGTCTCAACGAAACACTCGTTTTCCTTTAATTGGTGGGACCAGCAACGCTGGGGTATCATTTGAAGCTGAGCATCAGCCAGCCACTTATGTTGAGGAGCCACCTCAGCCACGTAGACGTGGAAGACCTCGGAGAGTGGTAGATGAAAATGTGCAAGGGATGGAAGATCAGACTTTTGTACCGGAGGATGAGGGACTATTTGAAGTACCACTTAATGAAGATCAGGAGCCACCACCTCCAACTCCTGATAATGTGAATGTGCCAGGTCAAGTACCAGTTCAAGGAAACCCAGATGCATATTTAAACACACTTCTAACACTACAGAGGTCCATGGAAGCTCTCGCTGAGGGAGTGGTTCGGGTTGTTCAAGGCATGGGTAACAATATGAATGTTAATGCTCATGCTGCAGCTAGAGGAAATGGATTAACTGACGACCTGGATTTACACAAATTTATTAGAGTTGATCCACCTACATTCTCCAATCTTGCTACAGAAGACCCTCTAGCATTTCTTAATAAAGTTAAGAAGATCTGTGATGCCTTGAAATGTACTGAGAAGAGAGCCATAGAGTTAACTGGGCATCAAATGCAAAGATCAGCTGAAGAATGGTATAAGATCTCTGTCCAAGGCCAAGTTGAGGTATGGGAAGATTTCAGAAGAATGTTTATGCAAAATTTTATGCCTCGGAATGTGATGAAAGCGAAAGCAAGGGAGTTTGAAATGTTGACTCAGGGCAACAAATCTATAGCTGAGTACTGGGAGCAGTTTCAAGAGCTAAGGAAGTATGCTACACGTGTGTCTCAGGATGAAGAATCTATGACTGATAGATTTGTAGATGGCCTGAATGACAAATACTATGAGTTAATAGCCAGTCACAATTACAAGGAGATATATTTGGCTGTTAATGCTGCTCTGGGGTTAGAAAATAGAAAAAGGAATATTGATGCTGGAGAGTCAAGCAGAAAGAAGAACAAGCCAGGGAATCTGTCAGGTTATCAGGGGCAGTATAGTGGTCAGAGAGGCAATGATAATGGTGGGCGCTACCAGCAACAGGGTCCTAGAGCCCCTACTTGTGAGTCTTGTGGCTTACACCATACGGGAGAGTGCCAAAGGAAGACTGGAGCTTGTTTTAACTGTGGACAGATGAATCACCAAGTCAAAGATTGTCCAATTCCTAGGCGCAATCAGACTCAGGCAGGTCAGCATACTCAGTCCAGACCATTTGGCAATCAATCATATAGGGGTAGCTATCAGAATGGGAATGGTTATGGTAGAGGTAATGGTGGCCGTGGACAGTTTAATGGTAACAGATATCATGGTGGTCGAGGTTATAATGGAGGCAGAGGCCATCAGGGCCAGCAGGGCCGAGGATATCAGGGCTAGCAGGGCCGAGGATACCAGGGCCAGCAGGGTCGCGGTTATCAGGGCTACCAGGGTCAGCAGTATCAGCAGGGTCGTGGATACCAGGGTGCTGCAAATAATGGAAACCAACAGAATGGTAGAGCAGTTCAGCCAGTGGGACAAGGTAATGGTCAAAACCAGAATCAGAATCAGGGCCAAAACCAGAATTATGCTCGAGTGTTCAACCTAAATCATCAGCAGGCTCAAGTTGACAACAATGTGGTGCAAGGTACTCTTTCTATTTGTTCTCTAGATGCACACATATTGATAGATCCTGGAGCTACTCATTCATTCATATCACCTAGTTTTGCATCTAGGCTGAGTATTACATTTGAACCTATAGAAATGCCATTAGTTGTTCATACACCTTTAGGAGAGGAGGTAGAATCTTTAAAAGTATACAAGAATTGCGTTGTTAAAGTTGAAAATGTTGAACTTCTTGCGGATCTAGTGGCGTTAGATGTGTTAGAGTTTGATGTCATCTTGGGTATGGATTGGTTAGCTAGGCATGGAGCTAATTTGAACTGTAAAGATAAGGTAGTGGTGTTTGCATATGAGGCCGACAAGACTGTGACATTTTATGGCTCTAAAATCAATGGGACCAGTCAGCTAATTTCAGCTATGAGAGCTAGAAGATTGTTGCGAAAGGGTTGTAATGCCTACCTTATTTCTATTCGGGATGTGAACAAGAAAGAAGCGAAACTTGAAGATATCCCGACAGTACGAGATTACATGAACGTGTTTCCAAACGATTTACCGGGGTTACCCCCGGAACGAGAGATTAAATTCTCCATTGATCTTGTACCTGGAACCAATCCTATTTCTATGCCTCCATATAGGATGGCTCCAGCAGAGCTTAAGGAGTTGAGAGAGCAATTGAATGACTTATTGCATAAGGGATATATCAGACCGAGTACTTCACCGTGGGGTGCTCCAGTTCTTTTTGTGAAAAAGAAAGATGGATCAATGAGACTATGTATCGATTATCGGCAGCTGAATAAGGTGACTGTGAAGAACAGATATCCATTGCCCAGGATTGATGATTTGTTTGATCAGTTGCAAGGAGCAAAGTTTTTCTCCAAGATTGATCTATGGTCGGGTTATCATCGGTTGAGGGTGAAAAAGAGTGACATACCTAAGACTGCTTTTCGCACGAGGTATGGGCATTATGAATTTTTAGTGATGTCCTTTGGACTTACTAATGCTCCTGCTGCTTTTATGGACATGATGAACAGGGTGTTTAGCCCTTATCTCGATCGGTTTGTTGTCGTATTCATTGATGACATTCTGATATATTCGAAATCCAAGGAAGAGCATGAGCATCATTTGCAATTGGTGTTGCAGACTTTAAGAGAACATCAGCTTTACGCTAAGTTCTCCAAATGTGAGTTTTGGTTGGACAGGGTTGTCTTTCTAGGACATGTTATATCCGCAGAGGGTCAGGTTGATTCACAGAAGATTGAGGCAGTGATGGATTGGCAGAGACCGAAAACTGTTACTGAGATTCAGAGTTTTCTGGGGTTAGCAGGATATTACAGAAGGTTTGTCAAAGATTTCTCCAGAATAGCCGCACCTTTAACAAAACTCACTCGTAAAGGTGTTAAGTTCATTTGGGATGATGCTTGCGAGGAGAGTTTTGCTACTCTTAAAGAAAGATTAACTACTGCACCGATACTTGTGTTGCCAGAAGGCACTGAGGGGTATTCTGTTTATTGTGATGCATCAGGCATTGGTCTGGGTTGTGTGTTGATGCAACATGGTAAGGTAGTCGCTTATGCTTCTAGACAGCTGAAGAAGCATGAGGTAAACTATCCTACCCATGATTTAGAAATGGCTGCAGTTGTGTTTGCACTCAAGATCTGGAGACATTATCTCTATGGAGTTACTTGTGAGATCTTCACTGATCATAAGAATCTTAAGTATGTATACTCCCAAAAAGACTTGAATTTGAGACAGCGAAGGTGGGTAGAATTTCTTGAAGACTACGACTATAGCATCCAGTATCATCCGGGTAAAGCAAATGTTGTCGCTGATGCTCTAAGTCGTAAGTTTGTGGGTAGTCTGTCCCACATTTCAGTTTCCAGAAGACCGTTGATACGGGAGATACATCAACTGCTAGGTGATGGTTTAACTTTTCATATGTCTGGTAAAGAAATTGAAGGTGATAGAGGTGTGTTGTTGGCTAATATGACAGTCAAACCTGATTTCCTTGATGAGATAATTTCAGCGCAGAATATGGATGAGGACTTGTCAACGATCCGCCAGAAAGTCTTGTCAGGTGAATCCACAGAATTCTTGATTGATGAAAAAGGAGTTTTGCGGTTCGGTTCAAGGTTGTGTGTACCTTCAGTGGATGATTTAAAGAAAAAGATCTTGAAAGAGGCTCACTCTACCAAGTATACTATACATCCTGGTTCTACTAAGATGTATCGAGATTTAAAGCAGATGTATTGGTGGAAAGGAATGAAGAATGATGTTGCAGAGTTTGTTTCTCAATGTTTACCTTGCCAGCAAGTTAAGTATGAGCATCATAAACCAGCCGGTTTACTGAGAGAGTTACCACTACCCGAGTGAAAGTGGGAGAGAATCACTATGGATTTTGTTGTCGGGTTGCCAAAGACTCATGGCGGCTATGATTCGGTCTGGGTGATTGTAGATCGATTGACCAAGTCAGCGCATTTTCTTCCGGTTAATACCAAGTACACAGTATCTCAGTATGCAAAGTTGTATATTAATCGGATTGTGAGTCTGCATGGGGTGCCAGTTTCCATTGTATCTGACAGAGGTGCTCAATTTACATCCATGTTTTGGCAGAAGCTTCAGAAAGGGTTAGGTACAGATCTTCATTATAGCACGGCTTTTCATCCTCAAACAGATGGACAGTCGGAGAGAACCATTCAGACCTTGGAGGATATGCTGCGATTGTGTGTTCTGGATGTTAAGGGAAGTTGGGCAGATCATCTTCCATTGGTAGAGTTTGCCTATAATAATAGTTATCAAGCTAGCATTGGTATGGCTCCTTTTGAAGCATTGTATGGTAGACGGTGCAGAATCCCATTGTATTGGGAGGAGGTTGGTGAGCGTCGTATTGAGGGTCCCGATCTTTTGCAGTATAATGCCCAAGTTGTACCGGTAATTCAGGATCGGATCCGTACTGCTTTTAGTAGACAGAAGAATTATGCTGATCTTAAGCGAAGGCATCTTGAGTTTGCAGTTGGTGATAGGGTGTTTCTGAAAGTTTCACCTTTTAAAGGTGTTATGCGGTTTGGTAAGAAAGGAAAATTGGCTCCCAGATTTATCGGTCCTTATGAGATCCTAGAACGTGTCGGTGATGTTGCTTACAGACTAGATTTGCCACCCGAGTTGGCAGCTGTGCATCCAACTTTTCATGTTTCGATGTTGAGGAAATATGTATCGAACCCCAATCATGTTCTGGCTTTAGAGACCATTGAGATTACTGATGATTGTACTTATGAGGAGCAGCCTGTAGCTATTTTGGACCGTCAGGTCAAGCGATTGCGTTCAAAGGATGTGGCTTCAGTAAAGGTTCTTTAGCGTAATCATTCTGTTGAGGAATGCACCTGGGAAGCAGAGGAACTCATGCTAGCAAAATACCCTCATTTGTTTGAGTCTTCAGGTGCGTTATTGATTTCGTGGGCGAAATCATTTTAAGGGGGTTAGAGTGTAGTTTATTAATAGTCTTGATATAGCACCATATGCATGCATATCATTACATCATTATTACATCATTATATCTTTTGTACATAATAAATGTATATGTGTTTTGTCTGGTATTATTTATGATAGTTTGCTATTAAATTGGTTATTGGAAGATGTTTTTGAAAATCTTGATTTGTTGAGATCGGATGTTATTCTTGAATAAGTCTGAATTGTTGGTAAAATGATGAGTATTATATGGATAAGTGTTATATTAGTAATGGTTTTGGTTGATTTGGGTTTGACTTGAACACTTGAGTTTTGACTTTTTGTGATGGTTGTTGATGAGTGTTAGTTGAAAAGAAAATGATTCTGTTTGATTTTATAATAAACATAACCTGGAGCAAAACTGGAACAGTCTATAGCGCTTAGTATTATGGGGTTATGACCTGATCAACCATAACAACATGTACTAAGTGAGCTATGTTTTCCGGAATTGTGTATAACTTGAAATATAAAGGTGTTTTGATGATTAGTATGTTATTGGGTAAAATTTCGAGGACGAAATTTGTTTAAGGGGGTTAGATTGTAAAACCCTTGATTTTTTTGGGGAAATTGGAATTAGGGGCAAAATGGTAATTTTACCTTCAATTCACATTTGGGTGAATTTTATGACGTTTAGTGCTTATTTTCATAATATGGGTGTTGAGATGTTTGTTTTGAGTATAATATTGTATTTTTGGCTTCGGGGGATATTTTGGTCATTTTGGCGGTCGGAAAATTTTCGGGTTTCGTTTTGCTGTTTTTGATGTCATTTTGGTGACCGTGATGTCGTTACGGTTATTTTAAGTATAATTTTGCTAGGGTTTGTGTTTCGAAAATTTTTCGGGTATTTATTAATTTTTAATTAAAATAAATTAAATTAATTAAATAAATTAAATAATTAATGAACTAATTTAAATAATTCTGAAAATAATTAAATTTGGGGTTAGTTGTGAATTTTTATAAGTTAGTTGGGTGTTTTTTTGAATTTTTAAAGAGTTTTAGGGTATTTTTAAATAAAATAAATTAATTTAGGGGTATATTGGTAATTTACCCATTTAAAATTGTATAAATAGGGGTGTTAGGGCACCCATTTGAGTGTCTAAAATTATTTACGCCGTCAGAGAGAGAAAGAGGCAGAAAATTAATTTTTTTCTTCAAAATCAGAGGCTTGTCGTTTCGGTCAGTGGGCGCGCGCGTAGCCAGTGTCGTTCGGCGTGCGGGCGTGTCGTTCGGCGGGGAACTGCGGGCTGGTGGCGTTGTCGTTCGGCGAGCGGACTGTGTCGTTCGGCGTGGCAGCGGGAAACTGCGGGCTGTCGTTTTTGGCTTCCAAATTCAGGCAGTTTCGAGATTTCGAGGTTTTTCAATTTTTTCTTCAATTTCTTCCAACTTCTTGGCATGATTTGTGTTGTTGAATGTTTGTATAATGTTTAGGGTGTTAGAAAATAATATTTTTGATTTATTTCGATTTTTAATTAATTAAAAATAATTAAAAGTTGTAGGATGATTTTGGAGGTTCTTGATGTTTAATATTTGATTTTTGAGTTTGAGTTAATGATCTAGTATTTTTGGCAATTGTAATATGTTCTAGGGATGTTATACTTGATCTAGAAATTTATTTTTGAATTTTTATGTTTGATTTATATTTTTAATTCATTAATAAAGTGAAAAAAATTATTTCTGCTGTTGATTACTAATATTTCAGTAATTTTATCGAATTTTTAAAAATTATTGGTAAATGATCTAGGTCTGAATTTTTGATATGTTTTAGCATATGATGTTAGGTGTTTACAAAAAATATTTTGAGGTCTAGTTCAAATGTTTGTGTTTTGAAATAAATTTATTTCTCAACTGCTGCCAGTATGGTAACTGGTTGTGTGAATCCGTTTTAAAAATTTAATTGAGGGACTTAGAGGTTTCTAAAAATTATGAAATTTTGATATGTTGTTTATTAGGATGTTTTGAATCTGTGAAAAATAATTTTGAGTCTGGTTATAATATTTAGGTTCCAAAATAAATTAAGAATTGACACTGCTGTTGGTTAAGGGTTTTCTGATGATGTCTGATTTGAAAATTATTTTGAAGGTCTTAGATGTCTTGAAAAATTATGAAATTTTTATATGTTTTCCATACTGATGTCTATAATATGAGAAAATTATTTGGATAATTTTGTGATAACGAAATGTGAGGGATTTATGATGATTTTTGCTGTACTGATTTTTATTGGTTCAAACAGAACCAGAATGTTGTAAAATATTTTTTGAGGATCAAATAAATTTGGATTAATCTGAAATTTTGCACACACATTATTTTGATGTTGGAGAAGCTACTGGAATTTTTCCAGAGTTTTTGAATGATGGAATTATTTTCTGAAAATATTTGAATTATAGAGACGACTTAAGAATTTTATCGGTTTTGGGTGTTGGTATAAATTATGACTTTTACATAGGGAATGATATGATATTATTTGATAAATGAGTTATAAAAAAAATTGAGTTGAGGTTCTGGTTCTAATAAATTTTAATTAATTAATTGATTTTATATTTTGTGGTACGATCGGTTTAACCATTGGGTTGAACCATAATTTTGAGTTGAGCCGGGTTGATTTTTGATTTTGGATTATCTTGGTTAATTGTTGGTTGAGTATTGGTCTTTTTGCATTCATAACATGCATTGCATCCCTCATGATAGATGAGATAGTGGGTTTGACTATTGGATTATGTAATTATCTTTCTTTAGGCAATAATCCAGCTGAAGCTCGAGGTCAATAGGTTGTGAGGATTTGGCTAAGCTTTCTTTGGATACCAAGTAAGTTCATGGGTGTATGTGTATTGTTTGTGATGTGCTACTTGCTAACTAAACTATTATATCTATATAAACCCTTCAAATATACTATTCTTTCTAGTTTCGATATATTATCCTTTCTTGCCCTAGCCTTGCATGTGAATAGGAGACAGAGAAACTTGTATGCTATTTGCTAAATGTCTTGATGTGATATTGAATATTTTTGTGATGTGCGATGGTGTATCTAATGGGGACGGAGGATGCGGATTGTGATTATGGAGATTATTTTATATATCGATATCGATCTTGTTCTTGGGGCTTATGCCTACTTGCTTTTGGGGCCACGTGCCTACTTGTTCTTGGATATGGTTGGAAGAGGAGGATGTTATATTTTGTAGACCCCGATACACCATCATGTATGTGATTATTGTGGTTGTTACTTGATATATATTACTCTGATTGTTTTAGTGTTTCTCTGCCTCTCATGAGCTTACTGAGCGTATTTATATCGCTCACACCCTTATAGATTGACTTGCAGGTTGAAGTTATTTTCCTTAGTGAGCTCGGTCAATCTTTTTGTGGATCTTCTAGTTTGGTTGTGGATTTTGGTTCGTCCGCATATTTACTTCTCTTCATAGAGATTTCTGGATAATTTTGGGCGGACCGTGTCCGAACCCCTTTTTCTTGTATTAAGGAGTAAACTGTTTCTTTGCACCTAGTTTGAGTTTTAATTATTGAACTTGATTCTTTAATAGTATCATTTCTATTGATGACTTGATTTCGGAATAAATTTATTGAACTTAGTAATTTTGCACTTTAATAATAAATTTAAATTAGGCTTGTAAGGTTGTATTTAGGTATAGCCTTACGCCGGTCCCGACTTCCCAGTTTGGGTCGTGACACATTATCATAAGAATAGAGGATTAATCTTTACCCAATCATATTCTACTGGCATGAGAGAGATGTGGATGATTTTTGTGATATTTAGATATCTAAGATTTAAGAAATGAGCTTAATTGTTGAAATTAATTAAACTCATTAGAAAAACTCCAATGAAATCTAATCTCACTCTTTTATTATTGATTGTTTAGAATTTAATTTAGAGTAATTAGTTGAATTAGTTTAATTTGATGATTAAATTGATTGCATTTGGTAAATTCTGGATGATAATTAAACTGAATTTAGGCTACTTAAAAATCACATTTCCTATGGATACGACACCCTTACTCCCACTCTACTTTGTGTCACAATAACGTGTACTTGTGGTGTTAGACATAGTAGTATTTTCACACACCTCATTTACACATTTAGCACACTAACGACAAGTGATCATAACTTTAGTTGCATACTTTGACCTTGACTTACATAAGATCGATGTTCAGAAAATATTTCTCAATGGCAATGTTAATGAAATAATCTACAAGGTGCAACCAAAAAACTTTGTGCTTTGAGACCTAGAGACTATGGTTTGCAAATTAAAAAAAAATTCATTTGTGGGCTCAAGCAAGCTTCTCATGAATGGTACTACAAATTTCATTAAGTAATTGTCTCTTTTGGAATTTAATCACAAATACTGTGATGATTGTGTATCACTATTTTAGTGGGAGCAAGCATATATTCTTGTTACTAAAGGAGACAAATTCAATCTCAATAAATGCCTTAGAAATGATCTTAAAGTTAAAAAAAAAAAAAAGAGCAAAAGATTTCTTATGCATCTGTTGTTGGAAGTCTAATGTATGCTTAAGTTTATACACATCCAGATATAGCATTCATTGTTGGAATGTTAGGAAGGATCATTATAGAGTCCCTAAATGGGTTATAAGGTACTTACAAAGAACTAACAATTACATGCTTACATGCAAGAAATCATATCAATTGGAGATCCATATTATGCTATATTTATCTTTTGGTTGAAGAAATTATTTCTTGAAGGAATGCCAAGCAAACACTCATAGTTTCTTACATTATGGCAATAGAATTTGTTATATGCTATAAGACATCCAATCATAGATTGTGACTAGGCTATACATTATTATATTGAAAGACTATTGAGGTTATATTATGGTAATAATTTAGTAGTCGATAACAACATGAATTTGTTTAAGTTTATGCACATAGATATACAATTTCTAGTTGTGATAGAAAGAGTACGAAGTGGACAGATTTTCATAGATACATTGAGATAGACTCCATAATTATGATTTACTTAGTGAGGGATTAACACCCAAGATCTTTCATGAGCATATAACTCATATAAGTGTTATATTACATGAAGTCATAATTTAGTGGGGGTCTTATTAGTTGCTCTATATTATGTTTTAGAGACATTTGTTTATTAGAATATATTCTATAAAAATAAGTATTCAATTTATTGACACTTATTCTATTATATTTGATCTCACTTACGAATGGAAATAGGATTAGTTGAAAATAGGCATGTTCTAAACATGTTATATGTAATTTTCATACTACATATCTATAATTGATCTATGTCATTTGATTGTATCGATATATGTAATTGTTGATGATTTTAACTATGCTAAAGATGACGAAAAAGGCTTTAATCTTTCATAAGTATAACCAACGGAATAGAATACCTCTGTTTATGATAGCAAATTTGAGCTCATAAGTTATACATATTTAAATGTTATATATGTGGCCCAAGTGGTAAAATTCAATATGTAAGCACATATATGTAAATTAAAGGTATAATATTATCTTAAAGTATAGTCCATTTTAATTGCAATCTATAAAATTTGATTTTTGGATTGTGGGGTATTTAAGTATTTTAGAATTAATGTGGAGAGACAATTTGGCAAATTCTAATTTTATGTGGGGCAAATTTAGAAATTGAAATACTTACATATATATATATATATATATATATGGTCCTCCATTGAATAATAATATAAGTAATTTTCGGTTTTCTCTAAAATCCCTTCAATAGAGAAAAATATAGTTGTACAAAGATTGTATCAATTGGAAAAACTAACTCATCCCATCAACAAAATCAATTCGATTGTGTTATTGGAATGATTAATATTATGTATAGATACATGCCTAAGATTTATCTATAATTAATAGCATGTAATTTTAGTTTAAGCATATCCCTACACTTAATAACAAAGCAAAACACAAATATTGAAAATGTGCTTAATTAATTGTAAACATAAGTAGTAATCATTCACAGGCAACTTTAATGACTTGTTTTCCTACATTACGTCCGGTGAACAGCCCAACCAAAGCCGCCGGACCACTCTCTATGCCATTAGCAATATCTTCAACATATACAATCTTTCCTTGTTTGATTTTGGGAAGAACCATTTCTATGTATTTTGGATAGAGATGATAGTAACTGGAAATAATAAATCCTTCCATACGGATACTTTTCAGAATAAATTGCACCATATTGTGTATTCCATCAAATTGGTTTAAGTTATATTGGGAGATCAATCCACATACGACAATGCGTCCTTGAAATCTCATGTTGAGTAGCACCGTATCTAGCAACTTTCCACCAACATTGTCAAAGTATATATCAATTCCTTCTGGAAAACATCTAAATACAAATATTATGTATTAGATAAGTATTTATGTGAACATTAAATATCTAATTTATTTAAAATGATGTTTAACATGTTTCAGACTTAGAATCTCTTAATACAAATTTTAAGAATTTACTATTATAATAGACTTTAACTCAAATAAACTCAACTAAATTTTAACCTCAAGTTAATGAGAGTCAGGTAAATAAATTATCATTTTTCATTGCAAGCGATTTTGCACTACGTTTTCGAAAAAATGTACGATCATAAAATTATACTGAATCAATTTTTTCTATGTTAATTTAGGCTATCCTTATTCTCCTAGTTTATATCTTTTTTTGATAGATGTACAATTAGATCTTTATTTCATATATTATCAAATCAACTCAATCTGTAATTTTCTTATCTTTAACTACAAATAAAGTAATTAATACTGACCTCTTCAAAGCTGCATTTAAGTCTTCTTCTTCATTATAATTGAAAGCATCATCAAATCCGAACTTGCTCTTCAGCAAGTGAACCTTAATTATATTGGAGGAATAATCAAAACAAAGTGAACACAAAACCGAGAAGATTAGAAGCTAAGTCAACAAAGCAAACATTAGGTACTAGGTAATCAAGAGAAAGAAACAAAAAGTCAACAGTTGTTCTGAAACACCCTTACAATTGTCTGAAGCGCATGTCTAAAGTTAATTAATTACCAATTAATTAGCTTAATAACCTAATTTTGTATCAGTGACCAATAAAATTACACAAGGGCAAGGAAAAAACTCAGAGAATTTAAAAGAAGATATGCATATGGAACTCACTTTCTCTTGACTTCCAGCACTTCCAACCACATAACAACCTGACAACTTTGCAAATTGGCCAACAAGCTGACCAACTGCACCACAAGCGGCTGAAACAAAAACATACTCCCCCTTCTTAGGAGCACCAATCTCATAAAATCCAGCATAAGCAGTCATGCCTGGCATTCCTACAAATTACCAATTCAAAATGATCAACCAAATTACATCTAATTAATTAATCAACAAGATTAAAGAACGATAAATTAAAAAAAGAAGTATCATACCAAGAATTCCAGTATAATAAGAAAGTGGCAAATCAGTATGGTGAACTTTAAAGAGATTCCCCGGTACTAATGTTGGAATGAAGGTATATTCTTCCCATCCGGTCATTCCCCAGACAATTTCACCTTTCTTGAAGTCTGGATGCCCAGATTCTATAACTTCACCCACTCCAAGTCCTATTATAGGCTGCATAGTAATAAAAGGAATTGAAACTCTGCAAAATTAACTTGAAATTAGTGATGTAATATTAATGAATTCAATCGATCACTAACCGAACCGGGCTTGAATGGATCATGAGGATATCCTTCCACTTTAGTCCTCATTCGGGTTCTCATGTATGGATCACAAGACAAATACAGATTCTTGACAAGAATTCCATTACTTCCTTCTGGGATTTTGAGTTTGATCGAATTACAACTCATAAACATGTCTGATTCTTTAGGGCAACCTTCATTTACATAATCTTTGAATATAATCTGTTTGTTGCCGATCGCTATTTCTTCACTTTCACTACGCATATTTGTTGCTATACAAGTTTTTCTCTCTGAAGTCTCAACTGTGTAACACAGACAATACTAGCCAGCCACATATAGACTCCCAAGTGGAGTGTTTATATGGTCAATACATCTTTTCAACATTTCATAATTTCAACCGAAGGAGTGATCGACTTTGAAATTAATTGTTTAAATTGTTTAATAAATTTGAAATTTATATTAAATATAATAAATGACTCTTGAAATTCAGCACTTAATTTGAGTTTTACTAAATACCAATCAATATATTTTATAATCTCAGATGATAATTAAATTACTTGACATTCTGTGTTTGATCTAGTTTATTTATTCCGAATAATTTCATTTTGCAAATGAATTTTATTAAAAAAAATAAATCATTTATAACATAGTGTTTGAATTAATTATAGAATTTATTATATATATATAAATAATATTTATCAATAAAATATCACAAACCAACTTTCTAATTCTCATTAATACATGGAGCATCAAACTGCATTATTAAGTTTAGAATGATTTGAAAATTGTACTCGTATTGGTCGAATCTTAAGTAGTTCAGCATAATCAATTATGTAGATAGTTACAAATATAAAATTTTAAAATGAATTTTCAAGGGGTGGGCATTCCGACTGACAGATTAATTTTTAATTAATCTAATTTTTTGAACATTGAATTTATTAACCAAACAGATTAATTTTTAATTTTGATCGGTTCAATTAATTAACTGAATTAAATCGGTCAATTTTATTAATTAATTGAATTGATCAAAATTTTTATTTTATAATAAAAAATTATATTCATAATAAAAATATTAATATAATAAATAAAATTTATTTAAAAAAACTAAACAAAATATAGCTTTATCCTATAATAAAATTTTATATAATTATTAAAATTTTATATAATTAAAGAATTAAATTAATAAATAACTAAATAATTTTTTTAAAAAAATTAATTAATGGTTAACCGACCGAACTGAACCGGTTAATAGTTAATCCAATCAAAAACAGAATTAATTTAAATTTTCAATCAAACCGATTGAATTAATCAAAGGTTGGATAACTGTACTAAATTTTTGGTCGATTAGTTAAAAATTCAGTCTGTTAATCGAATTTTATCCACTCATAGTATTTTTCATTTATATGAACCATAAAAATTTATGTATTTTTCAAAATAAAATTGCTTACCATTTTGATAGATGATAATTTAAAATTATCATAAATTTAAAAATTTTAAAAAATAATAATAAATAGGTACAGTATCAAATTCTAAATATTTTTTCTAAGGTAAATGTTTTATACTTTTTTCTTAACTATTAAAATAAACTCTCAAATTTGATAGAATTAATTATTCATTCACATCTAACAAGTTTTAAAACTTATATATCATTCAATTACATAAAATTTTAAGAATAATACAGTTTTCAGTGACGATAATAAAAACTATATTATATTAATGTGTACTTAATGTACAGCTTATTTTTTTAATTTGTTTTTAAATTTATCCTGTGAAATTTTAAATATTATTGTATTATGGGGACGTAGCTATTATAGTAATTGTCTTAAGTCTGGTCTGACGGCTTGACTTCTATTAATTTGGGTTGTTGGGCAATCACTCAGTTTACTCCTTGACTTTTATCAGAAGAAAGATGAATAACTCAAGTCAATAAAATAATTTATGCCAAAAGAAAAAAGAAAGGAAATAATACAAAATATTCAGATAAAAAAATTCCAACATATAAAATAAATATATTTTTTAATAAAATATAGATATAATAAATAATTATAAATTAATAAAAAAATATTTAAATTTTAAATACAATTGTTCATTAGTTATATAGTTACAATAAATATAGATTGTAAGTAAATATATAAAAGCCATAATGTCATATGACAACTGCACAAATATAGGCTACCAAATTAAACCGATTGTTAAAATTACAAAGAAGTATATCAAATTAATTTGTTGGGTATAGATTAATAAAATTTAAAGAATTTTGACTAAGAAAAATTGCAAATAAGAAAGTGATAAAATATATTTTCTTCCTTTCTAAGATATTAAGCATAGCCCAACAAGTTATGTTGTTGGTTTGTTGACCAATGCCGTAATTGATAAGTTTTTTACCAACGCACTTAACTTGTTTGAATTATTCTAATAATAATTTTATTTTAACAATATGAATTAAGTTAAAAAATATATATAAATAAGTGATTAGATTTTAAAATATTTTTATAATTTAAAATATCATTTATTTAGTTTCAGCACAATAAATATTTAATTTTTAATCGCCATGAGCGTCATGAAATATTTAGAATTAGCCTATATATCATGCTATGTGCAAATTTTTTCTTGGGTCTGTTTGGGATTGCAAAACTATTATGGACTGTTTAATTATATTTTAAAAAAAGTTAGAAAATGAAAACCTGAAAAATTAGAAAACAGAAAATAAAATTAGAAAATAAAAAAATATTTTTTTCATAACTAAACAGACCGTTAGAATTTAAATTCCAATTCTAATTATGTAAGAATTAAATTTAAGTTGGACTTGTAATTCTCATACCAAAAAATTGTATTTAGGAATTGAAATTTCTTAAGAATAGGTGAAAATATTATGCTTCTTTTTTAATTATGAGCCATTTTTGTGAAAATCTGAAATGAAAGAACAACCGCATTCAGTGTTAGGAATACAAGAAATTACATATATAGAAACAAATGTACATAAAAAAGAGAGGGTATTGAAATTTGCACAAGAATTCCTTCACTGGGGAATGCTTAGTAGCTAACTAGCTATCAGTATGATCTTCAATATACAAAGAAGGATTTATCTATATCATGCAAATTCTTTTAGTTCCACTTGTACAGTTAGTTTATTAAACCTGTTATTGTTAATTTTTTGAATGAATTTGTGACAGACATTCCATCGCAAAAAATTAATGATTATATAACGACAAGTTTGATCACTAATTCGTTATTAATTCATCACTAAACGATTTAGTTATGGAAATCTTTCATGAAAAATTTATATATGATGAGCATTATCTCAACATCTAAAAAGAATTAGGGAAACAATGTGAAATAATTTGCTTCCATTTTAATTACCTCATCACCAGAGGTGGAATCAGGTGGGGTCGTGTGGGGTCGCACGATTTTTCTGACTGGCCGGCCGAAAGCTAGCATATGTAAATCGAAAGCACGACCTTTCTTATCTCTGGACGCTCGCTGCAACAGAGTCTCTTGCCGCTACAACGGTGAAAATTTTATCTCTCTTTATAGTCGCTGGTTTCGCCGCTGCTCATCACTATTAATCTCTTTAATATTGAAGTACAAGGATCTTCTTCTTCTTCTTCTTTTCCCACGTAAGCAAAATGCAATTGATAAGTATTATATAGCTGAATTTACAGTGGACCCAGAGAATGTGACTGCAAAACTTGAAGATGATTAAAGTATTTTTCATATATTGCCTAAATGCCAAATTCAAAATTTATTCAAATTAATTTATCAAAAGTTGCAACAGTGTTGAGATCAAAATACGCAGAACGGGCATGTTTATTTATAATTTTATACTGTATAGTACATATATAACTAATCTTTTGTCCATTAGATAAATACTCTCAACAACTTGTCCAAGCAAAATAAATATAGAGTTACTAATAAAAACAAAAAAATATATATTAATAAAAACATATATTTTTTCATTATTTTGTCCCTCTAAAACACTAAAACAATATTCTACACTCTTTTATTTCAATAATTCTCGTTAATCCAGAAAATTTTTTGTTATATTTATAAGTGGAAATAGTTTTTGCATATATATATGGATAATGTTGGGATGTGAAATAAATGTTTTTGTTTTCTAATGTTTGAGAAGAGATTTATGATGAGCTTTTGACAAAAATTAAAATAATTTTAAATTTATTATATTTATAAAATATTTATCAAAATATCATAATTTATAAAATATTTATTAAAATACCATATCTTTATTAGTTTACAAATAATTTACAATAAATTTATCATAAGTTTATAAATTTTACACAGTTTATAATGAGTTTATAATAAAATAACAAAAATATATCTGATAAAAAAATAAAAATTTTAAAAAATACAGTGAAAAGTGCCATTTTTTCATTTATGATATATATATATATTTTTCTTAAATACTTTATATTAGAGTAAGATATTAGTTGAAATTAAAAATTTTTAAGATATAGATTAATTTGAAATATTATAATAAATCATATTTAAGTCATATACTGTACATTATGATATGATATCATTTGAATGACATTCTAGTCTAATAGTATAACTTATAACAAAATTGGGATTCAAAAGGAAATGAACCTGTTATATATATACATACAACCACTTCAAATCCGACATTTCTGAATTATATTACTCAACTAATCAAAATAAATATAAAAGTGCCTGAGACACAATACAGCAATATAAAGGTAAATGTATGGTTAAAAGGAATAATTATTCATCAGCAATTTTAACCACCTGTTTTCCTACATTACGTCCAGCGAATAGCCCAACCAAAGCAGCTGGAGAACTCTCAATGCCATGGGCAATGTCTTCTACATATACAATCTTTTCTTCTTTAATTGCTGCCATAACCATTTCCAAGTACTTTGGGAACAAGTGAAAGTGATTAGCAACAGCAAATCCTTCCATGCGTAAACATTTCCTAAGAAGTTGCTCCACATTCCGTATTCCTTCAAATTCTTCTAAGTTTTCTTGTGATACCATTCCACATAGAACAACTCGTCCACGGAATTTCATGTTGAGTAGCACGGCAGCCAGTATCTTTCCACCAACATTATCAAAATATACATCAATTCCTTTAGGAAAGCACCTGTATGCATATGAAAAAAATTGAAATCTCGATAAATAATTAGAATATTTATTACTGTTTAACATGTGTTATCACGAGATATTTATAAATAGGAATGTTCAACGATCCGAGCAATCCAGCCCGACCCGATCGGGTTGGGCTGGATTGTAAAAACTCTGGGCTGGATCTCAAGTTTTTCTGAAGAACCCGATAAATTCAGGTCGAGCTTCGGGCCCAAAATAAAAATCTTGGATTGACCTGACCGGACTCGATGTAATTTATATAATTTAAATTTTTATTTTTTAAAAATTTTTATTAGATATAGATAATATAATTTAAGTGACTGATTGCATATACTTATAAATTATTTTAATTTTAATTTATGTGTTATGAATTTGTTAAATATAATATGTGAACATTTATAAAAAAAATAATTAAAATTTAGATTAAAGATAAAAAAAATTATTACTATTTAAAAACAAATAATATTTAAAGGGCAGCCCGATGCACGAATGCTCCCGAAATGAGCGGGGTCCGGAGAAGGGTCGGACCCATTGGGTCTTTGTACGCGGCATTCCCTTGCAATTAATTACAAGAGGCCGTTTCCACGACTCGAACCCGTGACCTCAGGTCACACGGCAACAGCACTTACCGCTGCGCCAAGACTCCCCTTCAAAAACAAATAATATTTAAACTTATTTAATGCAATCTAAGAACTAAGATCAAATAAAAATATTGTTAATTAGATTAAAAGCATCCGGATTAAAAATAATTTAAAAAATTTTCTAAAAAAATAACTTAAAAAATAAAAAAAAAAGTGGTGGGCCCGACTAGCCCGAGTGGCCAGAATGGCTTGGGCCAGTAGGGCCATAGGTCGGGCTTCGGGCCCGATTTTGTGGCCCAATAAAGGTTCCGGTTTAAACCCGGCCCAGCCCATGTATACCCCTATTTACAAAAAAATCCTTTATTATAAATGATTAATAAGTATGTTTTATACCTTTTCAAAGCTGCATCCAAGTCCTGTTCTTCCTTATAATTGAAAGCCTCGTCAAATCCAAACTTACTCTTCAACAAATCAACCTTACAATATATTGGAGCAAAAATAAAAGGGATCAGATAAATTCATCAATTACAGAACACATTTTTCCTTGCATTGGTTAATTGATCATTGATCAGGACTGTCTAAACTTAATTAGTGTTTAGCTTAATTACAAGTAATTTGGTATTAGCCACTGACAGAATTATGTGTAATACTACATGAAAAACTTTAGGAAGGACATGAAACTCACTTTCTCTTTACTTCCAGTACTTCCAACCACATAACAACCTGACAACTTCGCAAATTGCCCAACAAGCTGGCCAATTGAACCACAGGCTGCTGAAACAAACACACATTCCCCCTTCTTAGGAGCACCAATCTCATGTAAACCAGCATAAGCAGTTATGCCAGGAATACCTATCAAATTAATAATCCACAAATAAGAATTTGATTACTAGTTTTGACCATAAAATAAATTCAGACTTTCGGTCTGTCAAACAATCTAACGAGCATGAGCTAGACAATGGAAGCCAGCCACGTAGTTTATCTCTTTTCTCTAATCTCATCCCACAATACAATTTTTATCAATATTTGCTCAACTCAAGGACTCAAAATTAGGACTCCACCTCCAAAATGAAAGAGAGATTCATTAGTTCTTTGAGTTTAATTTGATTCTAGAAATCAATTATTAATTATTAAGACAAGAATTAAACTCGTTCATAGCCAATCACTGAATTGGCCATTAGTATTCTCAGTAAAAAGAATAATAGCAGAACTGTATAACATACCAAGAATTCCTATATGATAGGAAAGAGGCAAATCAGTGTGGTAAATTTTAGAGAGAGTTTGAGGTGTTGGATTTGGAATAAGGCTATACTCTTCCCACGGAATCAATCCTGAAACAAAGTCACCTATCTTGTAGTCTGGATGTCCTGATTCTATAACTTTAGACACTCCAAATCCAAAAATAGGCTGCAAAATAAACAAGAACCGCATACACATATATGTATTTCTGAAGCTTATCAAAATGTTGCACATAATTGATAATTATGAATATGTTGTTTGAAATGAAGTAATTATTTCACTAACCGAACCAGGCTTGTAATTGCCCCCTCCTACTTTTTCATTTCGCTCTTTCATTAGGATTCTCATGTAGGCATCACAAGACAAGTATAGATTCTTGACAAGAACGTCATTAGTTCCTTCTGGGATTTTGAGTTTGATCGAATTACTACTCACAAATATGTCTGATTCTTTAGGGCAACCTTCATTTACATAGTTTTTGAATATCACTTGCTTGTTGGTCACCGATTCTTCATTTGAGCTAGCCATTTCTGATTTTCCCCTGTTCTTAAAACTATGTGTCCTGCACCCAATTAGTTTCAATTTTTGGATCAATTTGATCAAATGAAAAAGAAAAATCCTTTGACAGAAAATGAAAAAATAAAAAACAAAATTAGGAGTTTTGTATGCTTACCTTTCTATATATCTTCCCTAGACTGCAGAGATTATTCTTCTAACAGGTGGATAGAACCTTAATGATATGTATGCATTTCACAAAATCAATAAAGAAACTTCAGGATATTAAAGTTTTTAGAACTTATCTCAATTCCTCAATTAAAAGTTGACTTTTTTTTTCTTTTTTTTTTTAACTTTTTTTTATTGAGGAGGCTTCAATTGCAATTTGGATTTGTAATTTTATAGCTATGAAAACGACTTCAAATTTCTAAAATTCCAAAACATGAAAAGCAAGGATAGATTGTTTGACTGGAGACCAGAAACAAGGGAAGAGTAGTAATAACATAAACAATTATGTATAGACTAACTATATATGCTTATCATATCTAGAAGCTCAGGGATTGGCAAAAGAGTCAGCATCCATATCCCATCTGGCCTAATATATAGATTTTTGTTGACTTTGAGTTGTCTTTATCTATTGCCGACTTGTTACCTTAAAATGTTATGGTGTAAATTATCACTTTTAATCAGCTAAGATGACAATAAGGGCATATTCAAAAATTTTAATTAAGAACAGTATCAATTTTAGACTCATGCCAAACCATCCAGTGAAAAGGAAAAAAAATACTGGAAGGTGGAATAAAGGAATTCATTTTGACATGGTCATGGATGAGAATCAGACAACACAAGCATGAATTTATGGATTACAGTCTACTGGGCTCTAGATTGGAATGTGTATGACATAAGTCAAAAGATCAGAATGATTTTGTGCTCTATACCATATCAAAAAATCATGTAATATATGAATGAGATTTAGATAAATATAATAAAAGTTTTGAACTTTTACCAAGATTCCCATGTACTAATTATGAAACTTTCGTTCTACAAGCCTCCAACTTGAAGCCAACATCTTTTAATTCCTTTAGTGGTTCAAAGAGGCTATCACAGACTTGCATAAATTATCGATGTACCATTAGTACGTACACATAGTGTTTCAAGGCGGAGAATCAAGGCTGCTCTGTTTGTTTTCAAGCCTTATCAAGTGGTTGAGGCATTTCAACAAACAGTTTGTGATGATAAAAGATTTTCAAAGAAAGGAGATGGATTTCTTTTGTATGGGCTTGAGTCTTGAATGGTTTTTTAGACTTGCAACGAGCAAAACGAGCATCAAAGTGCCTAATGTCAACTTGGTAATATCTCTCCGATGACTTAATTTTAAGAAGATGAGAAGCAGTAGAGTGAAACTTTATACTGTTGATAAGATAAGAATGTTTATCATACACTACATGTGCCAATGGCAAGGGAAGTTGGTGTACAAATGCTTCCTTTTCATTGGTATTTGGTATGCAAAGAACTTGGTGAAGATGGGGGGCAAATAAAGCTACTGAATGCCATGTGCACCATGTCATGGTTTGCACTTTCATTGAACAGAATCAAGGTTTTGTCCTGTTTTGATGACAGTATATATATATATATATATATATATATCCTGAGTTTTTAGTAAAAAAAATTTAACTAACTTATATTCATTTTAAAATTAAAAATATAATAAAAATATATATAAATTAATATTTTTTAAAAAATAATTATTTTTTTTTATTTTTGCGAAAGAAAAGAAATGTGTGGAGGAAATAAAAATTAATATGAAAGCGATATCAAATAAAATAGTTAACGCACATTTGATTGCATTTTAAATTAATTAATTTATTTTTATAATGTTTACTGTTCAATGTTCTGGATATGAACAGATAACATATGATGTGTTTATCTGCACACGTCGATGCAACGAATGCAGCTACGTCACGTAAGGATCTCATTGGCTTAATTAGTTTTTTCCTTTCTTCATTTGTTGATTGTATAGAAATAATTTATATTATCGCCATGCTTTGAATTTCCACCAAAACCAGACAACAAAACTATGGGCAAACAAAGCCATAGCCAAGATTTCAAGCTCGTTGGGTTCTCCAACTTCGTCAGAATCAACCCACTTTCCGACCGGTTTAAGGTCAATCGGTTTCACCACATTGAGTTCTGGTGCACTGATGCTACCAATACGGCACGCCGTTTTTCCTGGGGATTGGGCATGCCAATCATCGCTAAATCTGATCTCTCCACCGGCAATGTCACGCACGCTTCCTATCTCCTTCGCTCCGGCGATCTCAATTTTCTATTTACTGCTCCCTATTCTCCTTCCATTGCTGCTATGGAGAATTTATCACACACTGCCACTGTCTCTATCCCCTCTTTCGATCGTGAAACTTGCCGCAATTTCTGCTCCAAGCATGGCCTTGCTGTCCGTGCCATCGCAATTCAAGTCGAAGATGCAGAAATTGCATTTAATACTAGCGTGGCTTACGGGGCTAAACCTTCGGCCCCACCTGTAACGCTGGACAATCGTGTTGTTCTTGCAGAAGTTCATTTATACGGCAACGTCGTTTTGAGATACGTCAGTTACAAGATCCAACACCACTTTGATGCGGATTCTAGTCCTGATTCTTGGTTTTTACCAAAATTTGAATCAATGGAAGAGGGTTCATCATTCCCGTTGGATTACGGGATTCGACGATTAGACCATGCTGTTGGAAACGTACCGGAATTAGCGCCGGCGGTTTCTTATGTGAAAGGATTCACTGGTTTCCATGAGTTTGCTGAGTTCACCGCGGAGGACGTGGGAACTAGTGAGAGCGGATTGAATTCGGTGGTTTTGGCTAATAATGAAGAGATGGTGTTGTTGCCAATGAATGAACCAGTATTTGGCACAAAGAGGAAAAGTCAGATACAGACATACTTGGAGCATAACGAAGGAGCTGGAGTTCAACATTTAGCTCTTGTAAGTGAAGATATATTCAGAACCTTGAGAGAAATGAGGAAGAGGACCAGTGTTGGAGGGTTTGAGTTTATGCCATCTCCGCCTCCAACGTATTATAAGAATCTGAAGGACAGAGCAGGGGATGTTTTAACCGATGAGCAGATTAAGGAGTGTGAAGAATTGGGAATTTTGGTGGATAGGGATGACCAGGGTGTTGGGAAAATCGCTATTTTCCCGCCCCTCGGACCGTCTTTAAGCAGGAATAAATGAGAAAATAAAATAACAATTGAGAAATTAAAGAGAATAAAACATAATGATTTAACGTGGAAAACTCCCGAATGGAGAAAAACCACGGTCGTTGTCTAACGACAACCAAGAAAAATATTCACTATGCGGCAAATTGTTACAACCACAAATTACAAAATATTTTTCTAACCGACACCCACAAAACAACCCCAAAATATTTATACTCCAAGGAACTCCAAGAGATTGATTCTCTAATTCCTAATATAAACTACTTGGTGTTTAACCTATAGCTCTCCTTAAGCTACATTTTGTGTTTTCTTGGTGTATTTACAAATGGAGAGAATGAGCCTATTTATAGGCTTCAAATGCAAATAAATTGTCAAACTAAATTAGGTGAAAATTAGGCTAAATTAGGCACCTCCCATTTTCACCTCCCATTTTTGACAATTTCTTCCTTGTTAGGCACCTTGCATTTTTGACTTTCTTTTTTTTTTCATTTTTATTTTTCAATTTTGGTGTGCTACCACCAACAATCTCCACCTTGAAAAATAAAAACACAACATTGTCTGTTACCGACAATCATAATTCTTAACGTCAAGAATTAACATACTCCACCATAAAAGAGTATCACCACTTGGAATTATTTCGCCAACTCCAAGAATTTTCCATCGGCCATGTCGGATCCCGCTAATAGTTTATGGTGCAACCCTCCTGTTGACTTTTCCGAGAGTTCATTAGCCATCGACATCATTTTTCCACCACATGCTTTGCATCAACTGTCAACCAATGTAGCACGCATTTCTGTGGACCAGCTACCAATATTCCGTCCTCTTCCATGGCATCTCAACGGGTAGCAATCATGCCATGAGGACACATTTCTCTCAACTACAGAGAAAACTCATCATCTCCTTCGCCACAGGAGATCACATTGGCAGCAACAACGTTAGAGCTTCTAGCCGAATCAGCTCCACCGTTCGGGCAATCCTTCCTCACGTGTCCAGTTTGACCACACCCCCAGCAGACAACCTTCCTCTTTCCGGAATTTCTTCCGCTGACTGGTTTACCCTGCAAAACCTTATGTAGTCCAGACTGTATCAACACGTCTTTGACTTGCACTTGCCACAGTACAAAATTCATTCTCCCATCAAATTTCTCAATCTCGCATCTCATTGTCGACATGCTTACTTTGTGCTTAATAAAGGATCAGAAATAAATATTACACCAGGTAAATTCCCAGGTAAGAGGAGGAGTCACAATGGTCTCACTTAAAATCCACTTGCCTTAGACTAAATTCGTGTCGTTTGACAGAATTTACCTCGACATGTAATTCTTTATCTCACCACCAATACTCAAGCACACCAAAGCAAAACGGCTCCACCTTTTCCAAAGCTCCACCAGCTCCAAAGGCTCCACCAGCTTAAAAACAAAAATAATTTTTTTTTAACAAAAATCTTTTCTGATGTGGAAGATCAGACCAAGCTGCAACCACAGAGCATACTAAGATTTTTGACAAAAATTATAACACCTAAGCTCTGATACCACTTGTTGGGAAAATCGCTATTTTCCCGCCCCTCGGACCGTCTTTAAGCAGGAATAAATGAGAAAATAAAATAACAATTGAGAAATTAAAGAGAATAAAACATAATGATTTAACGTGGAAAACTCCCGAATGGAGAAAAACCACGGTCGTTGTCTAACGACAACCAAGAAAAATATTCACTATGCGGCAAATTGTTACAACCACAAATTACAAAATATTTTTCTAACCGACACCCACAAAACAACCCCAAAATATTTATACTCCAAGGAACTCCAAGAGATTGATTCTCTAATTCCTAATATAAACTACTTGGTGTTTAACCTATAGCTCTCCTTAAGCTACATTTTGTGTTTTCTTGGTGTATTTACAAATGGAGAGAATGAGCCTATTTATAGGCTTCAAATGCAAATAAATTGTCAAACTAAATTAGGTGAAAATTAGGCTAAATTAGGCACCTCCCATTTTCACCTCCCATTTTTGACAATTTCTTCCTTGTTAGGCACCTTGCATTTTTGACTTTCTTTTTTTTTTCATTTTTATTTTTCAATTTTGGTGTGCTACCACCAACACAGGGAACATTGCTTCAGATTTTCACTAAGCCTGTGGGCGATAGGTAACTTTTCTTACCTTTTTTGTTTTTGAATTTTGAGGATTAAGTACTTTATTGTTTGATCTATTTTGGTGGTTAAATTTTGAATTTTTCATTGATTGATCTACTTGGGGTAAAATATCCAAATATGGTTAAATTGTATTTGACCAATATGATAGCTATAATTCAATTCTGAAAGAAATGGAAGTTACCAAATTATGTTAAAAGTGATACAATAATAAGACCTGCTATTAAAAACCAAACATTCTTTTATTTAAATTAAGGTGTTTGTGGCTTGCTGCTGCTAGATTCAGTCATTAAGTTTTGTTGGTGGATTTGGCCAATCATGGCCATGTGCTTCATGAAAAAGCCATTGCCACCAACTCCAATGCCTATAAATTAATATACATAAGCATACATTATGGTATTTTAGTTGCAGCGATATTGTTGAAGTGATTTTCCTTTGAATGTTTTGAGAGTTTCTCAAGTGGGTGCCTTAGTTGTAATTGAGTCCAGAGCTTGAGTGTTATTTTCATATTTTGATTCACTCTCAGATTTTGATCTCCCTTAGCTTTTGTGTATTCTCAATTTATTTATTTTTGTTTTTTCATATATTTTATTATCACTGCAAAGGAGGCTGCAAACGATAGATTTCATGGGTCCGATCCTTTTCCGGACTTGTGCATTGCGAGAGCAGTATAAACATTTTCCACACAAATATTTTGTTCTGATGGTGATTTACCATAACACAAGGAAATTTATATACAGTAGACTATTAAAAATTTAAAATAATAGTCTTTATGAATTTTATCATTTGTGACGTTTATCTGTTTGGCAGGCCAACCATCTTCATAGAGATAATTCAGAGGGTAGGGTGCATGTTCAAGGATGATACAGGGAAAGAATACCAAAAGGGTGGATGCGGAGGATTTGGAAAGGGAAACTTTTCAGCTCTATTCAAGTCCATTGAGGAATACGAGAAGACACTTGAAGCCAAACGAATCGCAGAAACGGCTTAAGTATAATCATATTCCTTTTATCTGCGATGCATTCTACTTCGACATTTCACTGAAATAGGTTACTTGTACCATTTGGATTCTTAACATAAAATAAGCTAAGAAGTTGCTGTAATGACAACGTAAATTGTGAAACTTAAATTAAAAAAAGAAAAAGAAAGGGATCAACCGTTGAATTTTCCTTCCAACCTATTCTCTTAATTAGATCTCTCTTGATTTAATCTTCTCATGAATCTCTCTATAATGGCACACACAATTCACAAGCACAATCCACAAAGTAAACAGGACAAAAAAAGAAAGGAGAGAAGAGAATAGGAAGAGGAGAAGAATTTTGATAACTTTTCATAGATGCCTCAATAGAATATTTACAGTCTATTAATAACAGAATTAGCTACCAAACAAAATGTGACCTCAGCCACCATAATCATTTTCTCAATCAGTGCATATATTCTCTCATTTGTCCTATTCTTAATTATCCAATCCACCTGCACAGCTCATTCTAAAGTTAATTCACTCTTTTATCCTTCTTCCTTCTACTATATATAACAATTTCTGTCCCTCTAAGCCATTCTTGTCCCTAAGAATGTATTTGGTCAGGTAATTGTTTTGTAATGAAACTCAGGTCCTCCCAAGTTGCATCCAAGGCTGGTAGGTGAAGCCATTTGACCAAGACTTGCTGAATGTGTTAATTGTTCCTTAGAATGAGTCTAGAATTAAGAAATTTTTTAGGTCCAATCTCGAAATGATCCTGCTGGAAGTTAGGCAGGTCACTAGTAGGGACAACATTGGATTCTATCTTCTTCTTTAAGAGTGATACATGAAAAACAAGGTGAATCCTTGAGTGAGGTGGTAATTGGAGCTTGCAAGTCACTGTTCCAACTCTTTCCATTACTGTAAAGGGTCTAAAATATTTTGCTGCCAACTTCAAGTTCCTTCTTAGGGCAAGGCAAGTCTGTCTATAAGGCTAGAGCTTCAAGTAAACCTGATCTCCCACCTGGAATTCTCTCTCAGACCTATGTTAATCTACATATTTCTTCATCCTTTGCTACGCCAAAGACAAATTCTCCCTTAACATAGCTTGTACCCTGTCTCTTTCCTTCAACAACTCTTCTACTGCAGCCACATGAGTGTCATAGTTTAAGAAAGAAGGTGGTGAAGGATTATACCCATACAAAGCTGTAAAATAGGTCATTTTAATAGAGGAGTGGTGGAAAGAGTTATACCACCATTCAGCCAAAGGTACCCAATCTGCCTATCTTTTTTGGTGAAGGTGTGTCATGCATTGTAAGTAGGTCTCCAAGGTCTTGTTCAATCTCTCTGTTTGTCCATCAATTTAGGGGTGATATGTTGTGCTCATATGCAGATTGACCCCCATCAACTTGAAGAGTTATGTCCAAAACAAGCTTGTGAAAAGCTTGTATTTGTCTAAAATTATGACATTCAGAAGGCCATGAAGTTTTTCCACTTGATTCAAAAATTCTTTAGCTACATTTGATGCTGAAAATGGATGGGAGAGAGGTATGAAATAACCCATTTTAGTGAAGCTATCTACAAAAACCAATAAGGTGTCATACCCTTGTGATTTGGGAAGTTGCTCAATGAAGTCTATATTGATGGTAGACCATGCAGAGTTTGGTATTGGAAGAGGCTGGAGGAGTCCAGGATATTTGCAATTTTCTGACTTGCATTTACTGCATGTATCACACTGCATTACCCATTCAAGAACTTTCTTCTTCATATTAGGCCAATAAAAATGTTGTCGCAACCTCTTATGGGTGCCCCGAATTCTTCTAGAATGCCCTCCCAGTGGATGATAATGAAATTGAGCTGATAATTTGCTTCTCATATCTGTCGACTTCTCAATATACAACATATTCTTGTAACTTATTATACCATTTCGAAGTGAAAAATTAGAGTGTTGATCAGGTTGGAGAGTTATTGCTGTCAATAATTCTTGGGCATGTGCATCATCTTCATAAGTTTTGGTCGCCTCTGTAACCGACGTAGGAATAACCACTGAAGTGAACAACTGTCCTTCTTCTGCTTCTTCATATTGCTTAGAGAGTGTATCTGCCACTTTATTGTCTTTGCCCTTCTTGTATATAATGATGTAATCCAACCCCAACAACTTGGTAATCCCCTTCTGTTGTACATATGTGTGCAATCTCTGTTCAAGCAAATGTTTTTTATGCTTGGTGATCAGTTTTGATTATAAACATGCCTTGTTCCAAGTAATGCTGCCACTTTGTAACTGCAAATACTATGTCCAGCAGCTCTCTCTCATAGGCTAAAAGTGATTGATTTCTTGGACTAAGATGTTTGGAGATGAATGCTATGGGTCTTCCCTCCTGCATCAACACTGCACCTAGCCCTTTTCCACTGGCATCACATTCTAAGGTGAAGGACTGGCTGAAGTTAGGTAGTGTCAACACTGGTGCATTTGTCATTGCTTTCTTCAAACTGTCAAAAGCTAATTGTGTCTCAGAATGCCAACAGAACGAGTTCTTCTTCAGCAGGTCTGTTAGTGGTCTACTGCTAGCCCCGTAATTTTTAATAAATCTCCCGTAATAGTCAGTAAGACCCAGGAAATCCGTTAGTTGCTTCATGGTTGTAGGAAGAGGTCAATCTACCATTGCTTGGACCTTGGAGTTATCTATAGACACCCCTTCTTTGGAGATTATGTGTCCAAGGTATTCAATGCTACTACTGCCAAATATACATTTTTCCTTTTTTGCATAAAGTTGTTGGTCAAGTAAGACCTGAAACACAATTTTCAGATGTTGAAGGTGAGTTGCAGTTGACCTACTGTAAATCAGTATGTCATCAAAGAAGACCAACACAAATCTTCTTAAATATGGTTGAAATATTGTGTTCATAAGAGCTTGGAAAGTGGCAGGAGTGTTTGTCAATCCGAATGTCATCACCTTAAATTTGAAATGTCCAATATGGATCTTAAAGGTTGTTTTTGGTATATCATTAGGGTGCATTCTGATCTGATAATATCATACCCGCAAGTCAATCTTGAAAATACTTCAGCCCTATGTAACTCATCCAGAGAATCTTCTATAATGGGTATAGGGTATTTATTTTTTATGGTTAATTCATTTAATTGACGGTAGTCTATGCAAAATCTCCAACTACCATCTTTTTTTTACTAACAGGGTAGGTCATGAGAATGGGCTTTGGCTAGGTTGTATTACTGAATTGTCTAACATCTCTTGGGTGAGTTTTTCTATTTCTGTCTTTTAGAAATGTAGCTAATCCAGTCAATGTCAGACCTTAAGGTTGATAGAGTGGTTAATCTCTCTAAAGGGGGTGGGGTTGTGGGTTTTTGAAAGATGGATTCGTACCTGTCAAGGAGCAGCTGTAGCTATGTCTGAAATTTTGGGTCAGGATTGTTGGGTGTGGCTGGATGAATTGTGGTAAGCTAGATAGAGAAGAAACGAATTGAAATATCACTCCATTTGGACTACACCAACTTACTGAGCTCCTTACCAGTCATCAATTTTATAGAAGCTGCCTCTGTGGTTCCTTTCAATTCCACCATTTTTTCATCTTTTTTAAACAACAACTTACAATTTTCAAAGTCAAAGGTGATTGGAGTATGTGAACGCATCTAATCAACCCCCAAAACCATATCATAATCCTCTAACTCCAGTAACCTTACATCAAATTGAAATTCCAAGCCTTGCATCGTCCAGGAGCACTCAAAACATTTGTTCCTGACCATAATTTTTCGCTCATCGGCTATTGTCACTGTTATGGGAGGCACATGAACAGTGGGGAGTCTCAAGTCATCCACTAACTTGGAGTCGATGAAACTATGAGTCGACCCACTATCAATAAGGATGATTATCTATTTTTTCTTAAGCTGTCCCTTTAACTTAATAGTATTGTCAGCCAAACTTCCATCAATCATATGTAAAGATAATTGAGCTTTCTCAGTAATGGCTTCCCCCTGCCTTCTTCATGAATCTCTTGCCAATCACCCTCAGGTAAGTTATCTTCTTCCTCTTCAGTGCCATGAAGAGTCATTAATGGTTTAGTTAAACACTGGTGATCGAGAAAATATCGTTCACCGCACAGAAAATAGGCATTCGATCCTTGTCGATTTGGGTTGTATGGTGTTAAGGCTTTGGAGGTGTTCTGATGGGATTTGGGTGGCAGTGTGGCGATCGGTTTGGGATTCAGTATGAGCGAGTTGGCTGTTTGGTTAGTGGGCTTGGTGAGTTGGGTGGTTTAGGCCGATGAGGGAAGGGTATTTTGGGTCTGTCGTTGAAACGACGTAGTATGGGTTCTGTAGGATTTGTGTGAAGCTTCAAGAATAATTTCTTGGAGTTGAGCTTGTTTGAAAGCTCGATTTAGAGATTCTGGTTAGAGCATTCTCACTATAGCTCCAATCTCTTCCTTTAATCTTCCCAAAAAAACTGGATAAATAGTAAGATTCACTGAGTTTAGGGTTTACCAGTTCGACCTTGGCTTTAATTTCCTCGAAATCCTCCTGGAAGCTCTTGATCGTACCTTTCTGCCGGAGCTTATGGAAGTCGGCTACAACATCTTCAGTCGGCGATTCTCTGAATCGCTTCAGGAGAGCCTGAGAGAACTCATCCCACCTAGCTCCTTCATTGGAATTTATCCAGCCCCAAAACCAGTGTTCAACCACATCATTGAGATACATGCTAGCCAACTCTAACTTGTGCTCCTTTGTTACATTATAAATTTTGAAGTATTTGGCACATTTCCACAACCACGATTGTGGCTGGGTTCCCTCAAAGATGGGCAAATCCATCTTGGGAAGAAGCCTATTATAATAGCCCTTGCCACTCCCGTCTCCGTGAGCCTGACCAACAAAAAGAGCTTTTGTGTCTCGATTTTTGGGAAATGTATGGGCTTCTCCAGGTAAGTGGATTTTATTTTGTGGGTTTGGTAAAAGCTCTCTGCCTGATGATTGGAAATCCTCTGGTAATGGGTCTTTACCCCTGTCTTGTAGGTTTTGGAGCAGTTGTATCATCCAATTGAGTTCCGAGCTTGAGTTGCTCTCCTTTTAGTTGATGGTAGTTACAATGCTGCTCTTTTTGGATGGATTCAAATCGGAGGTTCATCTCATGATGCAGTGAGGTAATGCGATCTTGTTTCTCTCTCTCTTCGATATCTTCTGGTGGGTCAGCAAGGTTTGGGTTTTTGGGTTTCTTGCCGGATTTGCTCATGGTTCACAGGTTATCCGAGTTTCAACCGGTCTCTGATACCAATTTATAATGGCACACACAATTCATAAGCACAATCCACAAAGTAAACATAACAGAAAAAGAAAGGAGAGAAGAGAAGAGAGAAGAGAATAGGAAGACAAGAAGAAATTAGAGAGAATATAAGAATTCTGATAATTTTTCATAGATGCCTCAATAAAATATTTACAGCCTATTAATAACAGAATTAGCTACCAAACAAAATGCGACCTTAGCCACCAAAACCATTTTCTCAATCAATGTATACATTCTCTCACTTGTCCTATTCTTAACTACCCAATTCACCTGCACAAATCATTCTAAAGTTAATTCACTCTTTTGCCCTTCTTCCTTCAACTATATTTAACACTCTCTTATGGAGCAGAAGTTTTTCACTGTTGCATTCCTAATGGCTATTAACTGTTTGTTATTTAAGTTCGAATAAGCATGGAAACTGAGTATGATAGTAGTGATGAGAATCGCTCACTAGGCAGCATCATTTAGTTTTGTGATAAGTCTTTGGCATTATAGGTGAGCTACTATGGCTGTCTGCCTGTTTTCAAGGGCTCTGGTTGCAATTGCATTGCCTAGAATTCTTTTTTGTTGGATTTGATATGCTCAGTCAAGACACAAGTTGTTGTTTCAATTGAAATGGATAAGATGTGTCCTTTTTGTAGTTTTTGAAGGCTATATATATTGACCAACTTCTTTTATATGCCTATGTCGGACTGGCCAGTTGCCAGTAACTAAAAAAGCATATGCATTTTGGATGCAATTCTATGTTTCTCAAGCTTCTAAATTTGCATTTTTTTTTCTTGAGCCTCCCATATTTACTGCCTTATGAATCCCGTTTATAGATGTAGCTTCCTATTATAAAATTTTGAACTAGGAGTATTGACAATTTGCTTCTATGCACAGTTACAGGAATGCATATTCATACAGCAAGCAAAAAGCAAGGCTGAAGCAGAAGCAAAAGGCATAAAAAAGCAAACACTGATAGAAAGAAGGAATTGAGAGGAAAGCAAAAAACACACAGAGCCACACACTGCATAGACACTGTTTTCCACAGCCACATAGCCATGGACTCTGTTTTTTGATAGCCATAGACTCTGTTTTCCACAGCCACATGGCCATAGACTGTTTTCCACAGCCACATCAATTAGTCGAAGATAATTTTTGAATTAATTTCCACAACAATGAAGATGAAATCGCCTTATTAATAAAATGAATCTAGCATTTTTCCACCTACATTATCAAACTATATATCAATTCCCTCTGGAAAGTACCTACATAAATGCCAGTCATTTCAAATAATTGTCTTTTTTTCCTATATAATTTAAGAATACGATAAATAAGAATTTTTTTATTACTTTTAGTAATATAATAAACATATTTTTATTGTAACTTTATTTTTTAAAATATTTAAAAAAATCACAATTTTTATCACTAATTGGTCAGCTGGACTATGTCCAGGTCTGCCTCACTGGCATGTCTCAACCAAAGCCGCTGGAGTACTGGACTGCACTAGTTAGGGTAATAATGTGAAAAATACTATACAATGGTGCTCTCTCTGACAGTGTATGGCGAGTATACTTGTTTACATAGGACCTAAAAACCATCAATATTTTAAAATTTTTATTTATTATATTCGCAATTTTATTTTTTAATAAATTACGGTCCAAACTCGACATGCAATCAGATCTGAAAATAAAACTACATCAAAATAGATGAGACATATTAGAACTAGTCAGAAGATGTATACTATTTCTAAGAAATTATTTATATCCAATTTCGTCAATTTTATAATTCTCTGTTTAACATTAAACTCTCATCATTCCAACTATTTTTATTTTTTTTAAAAAAAAAGAGTAAAATAGAAACTCCATTTATATAATTACCTTTTAATGTTGCCTTGTGTTTGTTTTCAACGAATCCTAGTAATCAAATTTACTAACAATATATTTGACGGTGATGAATATAGAAAAGAACATTCATTTTATAATTAATTAAACACAAAAAATCATTATAATACTTACACACATGATAACATTATTTTCATATTAGCAGGCTGCATAGTATTTGAAAAAAAAATCAAATAAATATAAGGGACTTTGAATTTTGCACACTGCACAGGGAGTTTCAAGCGATATATAGCCATCGTTAAAACTAAAACCAAAATCAAAACTAAAGAGAATGACTTACCTCTGAATGCATATACACTTAGGCAATAAAATTATTTAATTTTTTCTATTATCACTTTTTTTTGAGATTTTTTATTGACAGATGCACGTATATCCGGTTTAAGCAAGAATTTTCTTTAAACCCAAAACCATCAATGTATGTGCTCCTAGTATACAACATGTAAAAGACGAAAAATGCTTATGAACTTCGCATCAAGATTCAATCCATTTTCACTATTCAAGTTGTGTATTTTTCTTTTTCTTGTTCTTACTCTATACTTCTCTCTTCTTCCACATCTTTTTCAGATTCTTCTTCGGAAATCCATTTTCCCTCCGCACGAATCCATTCCCCGCCATTATCGGCAGACTGAGAAGTATTTATTACTTGAGTCATAGGCCTCGCTGTCGAGTCTTGCCTTAGCGTCGGTGCCTGCATGATCACATTTTAAGCATGACAAACAAACAATCATATATTAGTGTTATTACTTTATAAGAGTCAAAAACTAATACTTTAGTTTTATGCATTTTCGAAGTTAAACAGGTAGAAAAAATACCTCATGTTTGATATGAACAGAAGCATCTGTTGTAGCAGTAAAACATGTCGTCATTTTGGGACATGCTTTTACTCTTAACAAGTCCAAAGATGGTAATATGAAATTATACCCTTCTGGACAGAAACTTATTAGGCTTGGTAATTCTTCTAGAGACAATTTCAATAACTTTGGGAGAACAGTGTCTTCTTCCATGTTATTAATGTCTACTTGATCTTCAGCTCCAAATATTGCCACTAATTGATCAGATGTTCTTATGTAAAGCTCTGTTAGATGTGGAAGATTTCGAGCAACTGTTATAGGGAATAGAATCTTTAATCTGTTGCAACTGAATATATGAATTTTTTGCAAGAAAGTGAAATATAAAGGCCGAAAAGAAGTGGATGAGATTTCGTCCCTTTTACCATCATAACTATCTTCCTTAGCAAAGATGCTCTCCAATTGCGAGCATCCTTCTAAGTCCATAATGGCTAATGGTATACTTTCAGCATCTTCAACTCTCAAATTTTCAGAACTTGTTGATGCCTACATCAAGAAATTGAAAGAAGAATGTGCTAATATCTAATAAAAGGACAAGCAAAAATTCAGAAGAAAAGAATTGTGTACATATGGTGCAATGAAATGAATGTACCTTCAGAGAATCTCGTAGAATAGACGGCATCAATAACTGGGTACATTTATGGATTTTCAAATGTTGCAAAGATGGTAATATCACAGCAGAATTCCTGATGAAAAAGTAGCCAACTTTTGATGAATGTTTGAGTCTCATTTCCATTTCCTTAGAGAATGAGTTCTTATCCCCATTACCAAAGACTTGCTTCAGTTGAGTCGCACCAGATATGTTTAACTGTTCAAGGCGCAAAAGACCTTGAGCCATTGAGATAGGGAAGATGTATTCCAATCTATTGCAGTCTTCTATTTCGACTTCCTTTAAATTTTGCAGTTGACAGGCTTCTTGAGGCTGACCTTCTGAAAATGTTTCCTCGCCATCCTCAATCTTTTCTGCGATTACATGCTCAAGTTTATCACAGTCTGCAATTTCAATTTTTTGCAAGCACACCAGGCTTTGTGCAAGGGATGATGAGATAACAAACTTTAGGCTACTGCACCTCCAAAGAATTAGATGAGTGAGACTTTTTAGGTTTACATGGTGTGTTTGCCCTTTCCATATGCATCTCAATGCATCAACATCTCTTAGCTTTAAGTTTTTTAGGTGTGAAAGGCAATCCTTATTTGATTCATCAAGTCCATCCAGTTTGAATACCTCTTGCAACTGCTCACAATCTTCAACTGTCACCTGTTCCAATTTATTCATTGCCTGCAACAACTTTGCAGGAAACATGGTGATCATTTTCTCGCAGCCAAGAAGAGTAACTGTTTGTAAATTCTCTAGGAACCCCTCCGGTGGAGAACCATCACATATTTCTCTCATTGTTGAACTGTAAATACTAAGCTCCACCAAATTTGAGAACGCATTTTTAGCTATTTTATGATGCTTTGCAGTACTAATAAGGCATTCCAGATCACAACCATCAACATCAAGACAAGAAAGATGTTGAAAGCTTGTCGAAGACATGGCTGGCATGATGTTTTTGTAGCTTGAGCAGTTATAGCCTAGACGAAGATCATATACATTCTTGAACAACTCCTTACATGCATTAACAATATCTTCAGCAGGACAAATGCAAATGGTCCTTGATGTCGGATATCTAAGAAGCGACTTGATTGTAGGCGATTCACATTCACATATGTGAATATGATATCCAGTCAAATTGCTAGAGAAAACAAAGTTTTCTCGGATTTTCTCGCGAAATGTCATGGACAGAATGTCTAAGTGCAGCAGTGAATTCAACTCCATCAAGCTAGGATTGCCTTCCGAATCCCAATGTTCAAAGCTACCAATGTGTAATTCTTCCAGTTTGGATAATTTTTCAATCACATGTGGAGAAATTCTGTCGCAATAACATTTGGTTAACTCCAGCATTTTCAAATTCTTCATTTCTCCTACCTCATCAGGTAATTTCCATATATCAGAACCATAAAAGCTAAGGATCTCCACTTGCTTTAGATTTCGCAATAAAGTAAGATCGTTGGCAGTGGCATTTCCTCCTGAAGAAAATTGGCAATATCTCAGCTCTAGAGTTCGAAGATTTGTTAAACTTTCTAGTGATTGCACTGACAAGATCCCACGAGTCAAAGAGAGAACTTGAAGTTTTTCCATTCCATCAAAAAATTTATCTGGAATATTGATAAGATCTCTTAGATACCATTCTGGAGCACTTGTCCTCCTAGTAAATAACAACATTTCAAGCCTTGGATAATCCAACTGGTTTGCTAGTTGCTCAATCTCATTTTCCAACAAGGAAATTGCTGTATAATCACAGAATGTCTCATCTGTTGGCCACTCCTTAAACCCAACTCCGCCACCCACAATAAATTCCTTTTCCATTTCAGACTCTCCAACAACTTTATAACTTTTCCCAATCTGTAGGATGGCATCACGAACCATGTCGTGCATTTTGACATATCCTTTACTTTCAGCTTCTATCAACATATGGGAATCTTTTAGTTCATCAAGTGCATCCAGAACTTCACTCATTGCATGTTTCAGTGATCGAGCTTGTTGAAACAGCCCTAAGCCAAAAGCATATCTAGCCAAGTGCTCACCACAAATTTCATAATCTTCTGGAAACAAAGAACATAACAGCAGACATCTCTTTGTCTGCTCTCGTGACAATTGATCAAAATTGAACTTAAGACTTTTATATGCATTTTCTTCTCTGCTCATATCTGTTGCAGAAAATATATATGAATTTTATGGTTACAGCAAAGCTTAACTAATTCCTCCACTGCAGATCACTAACCATACATGAATAGATCAGAGCTTAACAAAAAAATAATCCATGACTTAACCAGAGAAGATAACGCAAGGTAGAGACAGAAACAAAAAAAAAATCAGAAAGAAAAAATGAATAAAATGAAACAAAGAAGGAAACGGCGAAACGCCCACCTGGATTACACCAGCGCTATGATGACACGCGAGACAGCGGCGAAAGCAAAGCACAGAGAGTAGAGGCAGAGACAGAGACTGAGGATCACTGAAAACAGAGAAGCTGTAAAACTTAACTGAGGGGGCTCTATAAGATTTTTTTGTATTTTAAAAATCTATGAGTATTCAATTAGGATTTTAAAAAGTCATTTAAAATATCGAGGTATTCAATTAGGATTTTAAAATATCCTTTTAAATCCAATGGTATTGAAAATTCTATGAATTTTTAAAGAATTCATTGAATAATGGATTGTGATGGATTCTAGAATATTTGGTATAAATAGAAATCCATCTACAAATTTTCTCACAAACCTAAAGAATTTATAAAGTCTATGTAGAATTAAAATAATCCATGAATTTTACATAATCCATGGATTATAAAAAATCTGACATAATCTTTTAAAATCTGAATTGAATACACCCCCTTAATTAATTAATTGAGATGATATTAACAGTTAATTTAATTATTGTAAAATGTAATTAATTCCTAATCAATCATTTATGATATCATCACCCAAAAAATAATAGAAATATAAATTATTTAAGACAAACAGTGGGCCTATTGTCCGTCTAAATTTTAGTTAGGTTTTCATTTAATTTTTGTTTTTTAAGTAATATACATGAAATATAATTATTATTTTGTTAAATTTAAATGTTAATTTTTTTTTATAATTTTGAATATAAATAATAAAAATATGAGTTAAATAAAATATAAAAAAAGTTTTATAAATACATATTGATTTATACAAATTTTAGTTGAAACATATAAAATAATAATATTAATTAATATAAGTTCATATAAATTTAATTTTAAAAAAATTATTTAATTCTGTGATAAAATTTTTTTTATTGGAACTCAACTTTATTAGACACATATATAATAAATTAAAAATATATAATTAATAATATAATTTTATATTTTATCATTAAAATACAGTTTAGTAGTAAAAAATACTTAAATATCGAGTTTAAGTATATTAATTCTCCCACTTTTCATATGTAGTTAATAAAAAAAAGATTTGAACTTGCAATGTGATATAATAAATTTAGCAAATAATTAATACTATATAATAGTGACATTCTTGACAGTTGATAATTGCACTTATTTATATATTAAATTTAAAAAATTTAGTTATCATATCTATAGTATATATATTTTATAAATTTCCCATCAACAATCAAATCTGATAATAAAATTACATAAATATCAATAGGACATATTAGAACTACTAAGAAAATAGCACATCACTACCCAGAAAAATAGCATATCCAATTTCATCAATTTTTTTATTTATCGGATAAATTAACTATGTAATGAGATAATTCTCTCTTTTAAATTAAAATTCGTCCCAGCTGCTAGGAGTGTGTAAATTTATCAACCTCAATAAATGAGTATATTTTAATCGGGTTCAGTCAATTTATATTATATATACGGATAAAATTAAATTTATATTTTTAAAAAAATTTAGATTCGGTCGGGTGATAGAGTTGAAATTTATTTTTTTAATTTAATCCGAACCCGACCGACACATATATATTATATATATTTTTTTATAAATTATAATATATATTACATAATCCGACCTGAACCGACCCGAACTAACCCGACTATAAATTTTTTATATGTAATATTTTATATATTAGATATTTTATAATATATATATATATTATAATTTAATTTAACCCGGCCGAATCCAATCAAAATCGAAAATTTGTGAATCGATCGAAAATATATATAGATTCAGTCGAATTCGGTTTAATTTTTTAGTATATATATAGATTCGGTCGGGTTGAAATATACTCTTAATCCGACCGAACCTGACCGATGCCCACCCCTACCAGCTACCATTCCAGTTTTTCCTTTTTATTTTTTTCTTAAAAAAAGGCAAAATTAAAATTCCTTGCACATAATTACCTTGTAAAGTTGGCTTGTCTTTCTTTTCAAGAAGGCTAATAATCAAGTATACTAACAATATAAATATTAATCTGATGATGATGAATATATATATATATATAGAAAGGAACTTCATTTGGTAACTAATTAATTAACACATAAAAATCATTCATATACAAATTAACATTACACACATGATATCATTATTTTCAGGTTGCAGAGTTATTCTAAATTTTAAAAGAAAAATAAAATTACAATTTTTTCGTTTATTGCAAAGCAACTTGAAATTTTGCACACAACAGTACAGGGGTTTCAAGCAATGATAGCCATTGCCCAAACCAAAACTAACTGTGTTTTGGTTACAAATTATACAAATTAATCTTTATTTGCTACATGTAAAAGATGAAAAATCCTTGTGAATTTTGTATCAAGTTACAATCCATTCTCCTTCTTTTTCCAACCATTATCTGCAAACTATAAAGTAATGATTATTTGAATTTTTCGTCTTTTTCCTCTTCCTCCTCCTCTTCTTCTTCTCCTTCTTCTTCTTCTTCTTCTTCTTCATTGGAGATCCATTTTCCCTCAGCACGAATCCATTCCCAGCCATTATCCGCAGCGTGTGGAGTAATTATTGCTTGAGTTATAGGCCTTGCAGTCTTGTCTTGCCTTAGCGTCGTTGCCTGCGTGATCACATTTTAAGCATGGCCAATAAACAACTATTAATGTTATTACTTTATAAAAGTCTAAAACTAACACTTAAAAGTTTAGTTTTTCACATTTTCGAAGTTAGCAAGAAGAAATGTACCTCAGGAATTATATGTACTGAAGCATCTGTTGCAGCAGAAAAACTTGCCGTCATCTCAGGACATGCTTTTACTCTTAACAATTCCAGAGACCCTTCTGGACAGAAACTTAGTGTTGAGAAAATCGCTATTTTTTCGTCCTTCGGACTGTCTTTAAGCAGGAATAAATGAGAAAATAAAATAAAATTGAGAAATTAAAAAGAATAAAGTCACAAAAATTTAACATGAAAAACTCCCAAATGGAGAAAAACCACGGCCGTTGCCTAACGACAACCAAGAAAAATATTTACTATGTAGAAAATTGTTACAACCACAAATACAACATATTTTTCTACCCGACACCCAAAACACCCCGAATATTTATACTCCAAGAGACTCCAAGAGCTCAACTCTAATCTTTAATATAAAACACTTGTTGTGTTTTGTTGTATTTTGAAACCAAAACCTAAACTCCCTTATATAGGAAATTTCATCCCTTCTGATACGGAACCTCCAAAAATAAGCCTGAGAACTCCTTGATGTCGAACCCCCAAAACATTAACTTGAAAACCCCTAGTCGAATTCGGCACAACCTCCAAAGAATTAAGGTTAGATTTCAGATTTCTTTGAATTGATCAGAGATCCAAGATGTCGAAACAAACTAGTTTCCAAAATCCTAGATTCGAAACACTCCACAAGAAAGTTGATCAAACTACTTGAATGTTTTTTAAGCATGTATTCAAGCAAGAACACAAAGATAAAAGTAAATCGGCTTTAGGTTATTAATTCATCCAAAAACCAAAACTGATGTCTTACAACCCTAAATGAGATATAAATAGCTAAACCCTAATTAGGGTTATTAAGTAGCATTTGGTTTTCTAATCAAATTTTAAGAAATAATAAAGTAAACAAAGTTCTAATTTAATACAACACAAACAGGGCCCTTACTTTTTAAATAAACATAACTAGTGGGCCTTAATACATATCAATTACAAGCCTCATTCGTGAATTTCAACTTGCAGCAAGTTGTAATTGACTTCCTTTGGTCTTGTCTCCAAGCTTGTAATTCCTTGCAAACCATAGTTAGCCAAATTCACCAAATCTTGCAAATGGCAAATTAGTGCTTGCTGAATCTTTTTGGCTCGCGATCTAGTTATAGGACCTTGTGGCAGAATAATTGGATTGATTATCTCCTCAACTTGTTCCTCACGTCCTAACTCTTGCTCATCCTTGCGGTGTGCTGGTTGTTCCACAACATTTCCCCTCTCCTCAAAAGGATTCGTCCTCGAATCAAAAGCATCACCTACATCAAAAGGACTTAAATCAGCAACATTAAACGAAGCACTTACATTATACTCACCTGGCAAATCCACTTTATATGCATTGTCATTAATCCTTTCAAGTATCTGAAAAGGACCATCTCCTCGTGGGTTTAACTTGGACTTTCTTTGGTGTGGAAACCGTTCTTTGCGAAAATGAACCCAAACCAAATCACCAGGCTGAAAAATCATTGGCTTTCTTCCTTTATTCACTCGAGAAGCTACTTTAGCATTTTGCCTTTCAGTCCTTTCCTTAACCTGTTTATGTAACTTCTTCACAAAATCTGCCTTTGAGCTAGCATCAACACTCACAAAATCATTAGATGGCAATGGCAAAATATTCAAAGGAGTAAGCGGATTAAAATCATAAACAATTTCAAATGGAGAACAATTAGTAGTGCTATGAACAGCCCTATTATAAGCAAACTCCACAAATGGTAAACAATCCTCCCACATCCTAATATTCTTTTCTATCACTGCCCTAAGCAAAGTAATCAATGTTCGATTCACAACCTCAGTTTGACCATCGGTTTGAGGATGGCAAGTAGTAGAAAACAACAACTTAGTCCCCAATTTTTCCCATAAAACACGCCAGAAATGACTCAAAAACTTAACATATCTATCACTAACAATGCTTTTGGGTATGCCATGCAAACGAACAACCTCCTTAAAGAACAAATCAGCAATCAATTTAGCATCATCAGTTTTATGACATGGTATAAAATGAGCCATTTTACTAAATCTATCAACCACAACAAATATACTATCACGACCTCTCCTAGTTTTAGGTAATCCAAGCACAAAATCCATAGACAAATCAGTCCAAGGTCCATTAGGAACAGGTAATGGCGTGTACAAACCATGCGGTTTCATCCTAGACTTAGCTTCTCTACATGTTATGCAATGCTCACAAACTTTATGCACATCATGTTTCATACCAGGCCAATAAAAATGTTCTATCAACACATCATAGGTCTTACTTACCCCCAAAATGACCCATCAAACCTCCTTCATGTGCTTCCTTAACTAACAACTCTCTCATGGAATACTTAGGAATACACAATCTATTTCTCTTAAACAAGAAACCATCAAACAAATGAAAGTCTTTTGAAACAGCCACATCTCCGCACGAATTATATATGTCACCAAAATTCACATCACTAACATATAATTCCTTAATATGCTCAAAACCCAATAATCTAGCACTAAGAGAATTAAGTAAAACTTACCTTCGCGACAACGCATCAGCCACTACATTCTCTTTACCTCGCTTGTACTTAATCACATATGGAAATGTTTCTATGAATTTCACCCATTTGGCATGTCTACGATTCAGCTTATCTTGACCTTTCAAATGCTTTAAACTTTCATGATCAGTATGTATCACAAACTCTTTTGACCACAAATAATGCTGCCATGTATGCAAAGCTCGAAACAATGCATATAACTCCTTATCATATGTCGGATACTTCAAAGCCGCTCCACTTAGTTTTTCACTAAAGTACATCAATGGTCTTTGATCATGTATCAAAATAGCTCCAATTCCTATGCCACTTGCATCACATTCAATCTCAAAAGTCTTATCAAAATTAGGCAAAACAAGCAAGGGTGCATTACACAATTTATCCTTAAGTTCATTAAATGCATATTCTTGTGCATCTCCCCAAACAAAACCGACATTTTTCTTAACTAACTCATTCAAAGGTGCAGCTATAGTACTGAAATTTCTAATGAATCTCCTATAAAAACCAGCAAGTCCATGAAAACTCCTCACCTCACTAGCATTCTTAGGTTTCGGCCAGTCCCTAATAGCCTTTACCTTTTCCTCATCAACTTCAATACCTTGACTAGACACCACAAAACTAAGAAAATGAACCTTATCCATGCAAAAACTACACTTCTTAAGGTTAGCATACAACTTCTCACGCCTAAGAATGTCTAACACAAGACGCACATGTATGACATGATCATCCAAACACTTAGAGTGAACAAGAATATCATCAAAGTAAACAACAACAAATTTACCCAAGTGCTCACGCAACACATGATTCATCAAACGCATGCATGTGCTAGGTGCATTAGTAAGACCAAACGGCATAACCAACCACTCATACAGCCCATATTTAGTCTTAAATGCTGTTTTCCACTCATCACCCACACTCATTCGAATTTGATAATAACCAGATTTCAAATCAATTTTCGTGAACAAACAAGAACCATGTAACTCATCAAGCATATCATCTAGTCTAGGAATAGGATGATGATACTTTACAGTGATTTTAGTGATGGCTCTGCAATCCACGCACATCCTCCACGTCCTATCCTTCTTTGGCACAAGAATAACATGAACCGAACAAGGACTCAAACTTTCCCTCACGTATCCTTTAGCTAGCAATTCCTCCACTTGCTTTTGTATCTCCTTTGTCTCGAAAGGATTAGCTCGATACGCTGGCCTATTGGGAATGGAAGCTCCCGGAATGAAATCAATTTGATGCTCTATGCCTATGATTGGCTGCAATTCATCAGGCATTTCTTCGGGAAACAAATCTGCATATTCCTGCAAAAGATCAACAAACACACTAGGCAAAGATTGGTTAAAAACAGTAGTATCTAAACGAGCCTCTTTGCACAAAAGCACAAACATAGGCTGATTGGTGTAAAAAGCATGTTTAACCTCACTTGTACTAGCTAACAAACTCACATTCTTCTCTCCTTCTCTATTTTTCTCAAACTAAATTTGTTTTGATTTTTCTTTTCTCTCTTTCTTTTCATTTGCAATCTGATTTTTTTCACTCATTTTTTCGTCACTCTCTCTTTCTTTGTTTTCAAATTCAAGTCTCATTCTTTCCATTTTACATTGATCTTCATACACTTCTTTTGAAGAGAGTGGGGTCAGAATTGTCTTTCGTCCATCCTTAGTGAATGAATACCGATTGAGGTATCCATCATGCATAGCTCGCCTATCATACTGCCATGGACGTCCAAGTAAAATCTCTCCAGCATGCATTGGCACCACATCACACAACACCTCATCATGATATTTACCAATGGAAAAAGAAATGTTAGATTATCGATTTACCTTAAGTTTGTAAGGTCGGGGGTGAGGTTTTGTAGGCAGCCTCAATCGATCAACCAAGAGTGTACTTACCACATTGGTACAGCTTCCACCATCCACAATCACAATACAAGTCTTGCCTTGAACGTGACACCTTGTATGGAACAAGTTGTCTCGTTGTTCTTCATGGTTTTCCTCCTTCAATTGCGTGTTAAGAGCACGCCTAGCAACCAGCAAGTCTCCCTTTATTGGTTCTTCAATGCTCCCATCACTACAACATTCCAAGTCTTGCTTTTCTCCATCTTCACTCTCATCGTCACCTTCTTCTTCATCAGTCACTATCTTACCATTTCTTACGGTCATAACTCTCTTGTTTGGACATTATTTGCTGATATGTCCCACACCTTGGCACTTCCAACACTTAATATCTCGATTTCGCAGCTTAGGCTCTTCAACTTTGGATTTGTCTTTAGAACTTGTTTCGGCCTTTGCTTTCCCACTATCTTGACCAGCCTTGTTTCTTTCCTTGTAATCACGCCTTCCTTCCCTATTCCAAGGAGAAATAGAATTATAAACAGGTTTCGAATGATACCTTGATGGTCATCTTCCTCGGAGTTGTTTTTCCACCTTGACGGCAATATGCACCATCTCTTCTAACTCCACATAAGGCTGCAAATCAACCTGATCAGCAATGTCTGAATTCAAACCGGCCAAGAAACGTGCCATAATAGTCTCCATGTCTTCATCTATATTAGCTCTAGTCATTAACATTTCCATTTCTTTGTAGTAGTCATCAACACTTTTACTACCTTGTTTAAGAACCTGAAGTCTTTGTATAATTTTTCTATGGAAATGTCTAGGCACAAACCTCTTCCTCATGACCGATTTAAGATCAGCCCAAGTCTCAATTGGATACTCCAAATTCCTTCTTCTACTAGTCACTAACTGATCCCACCAAGCTATAGCATAATCTGTAAATTGAGTAACAATAATCTTGACCTTCTTTTCCTCAGTACATCGATGGCAATCAAATATGAGATCAACCTGCTTTTCCCATTGCAAATAAGCTTCTAGATCTGATTTACCACGAAAGTTAGGAATTTTCAACTTGATGCTTCCCAAGCTCCTATCAACGACTTCATCATCACCATGATTTCTACCATAGAAAGCATTATTATTCATCATTCCTCTACCTCGACCAGTACCACGGCCTCCTCTACCTCCACCTCTATGTAGAGCTCCTCCAACCAGACTTGCATTATCATCCTCAAGCTCATTTTCATCTTCCAAATGTTCAGGCTGTTGCATTTGATTTCTGCCACCTCTTTGCCTCTCATTGCGCTCCGGTGTGGCTCTTTCAACATTTTGCAACCTCAAATCCATGCGCTCCAATGTTTCTATTATGTTCTCCATAACACGGTATAAATGTGTAAATTCAGCTTGCTGCGCCTCACGCAATCGAGCTGGATCAATTTGAACACCCCTGTCACTGTCATCTCGGCCAGACATTTTTCCTGCAATAAAAGGTTAGAACAAAATAAATAAAAGGCCTCACAACACTCCCTCACGTGTTTACACTCAATAGATGGGGTTGGTCACTCGTGTTCCACTCAATATAATGTATTCACTCACGGCTTAGCTCACACCTCTCAAGCTAATTTCTTTTATGTTCTTAGGTGAATCATACTTTATGAAACAAATCAAATAATCTTCCGTGTGTAATATCCCAAGTCTAAAATTTCGAATGAATCACTAATGCAATTCGAATCAAAACAGCCCCTCAATGGTGAAAATTTCGTGACCAGAAATTATATTGATTCTAACCTATCCAGATTTGACCCTTATCTCCTAAATAGCAAGGAGAATGAAAATTTTTTGTTGAAGTGGTTTTGTACTCTTTTTTTTTTTTGCTCCCTCTCACTATCTCTCTTGATAGGGGCGACCTTAGTTCACACGAAACTTTTACCCAATTAAGTAACAAGAACAAGATCGAATTTAGAGTACTGTCTTTGAAACTCGAAATTGAATCGGAATGAATAATCAAGAACAAGATTCGAATTTAGCACACTTTGTTGAATTTCGAATTCAAATCAAGATGATGAACAATACCAAGATTCGAATTTAAAACACCTTTTCTTGAATTTCGAATTTTAGGTTTTATATTTTTTTTTTGAATTTTCGAATTTGAAAGAAAACGAAAACGATTCAAGGAACATACAACTTAGACGATCAAGAAACAAAGAAAACGATTCAAGAATCAAGAACAAAGAAACAGAACGAAAATAACAAGTGAAGAAAATGAAAACGAAAATAACCCACAAAGAAAAACAAATCAAAGATTCAAGATTAAGAATCAAAAATTCGTCTAACAAGAGTTAAGAAGAAAACGAATCAAACAAAGAATTCAGAATCAAGAATTCGAATAACAAGAGAACAAGAAAGAAACGAAATAAACAAAGAATTCGAAATTGATAGGGATAAAACCTGATCTAGAGCGTTGGCTTTGATACCAAATGATACAGAACCTCCAAGAATAAGCCTGAGAACTCCTTGATGTCGAACCCCCAAAACATTAACTTGAAAACCCCTAGTCGAATTCGGCACAACCTCCAAAGAATTAAGGTTAGATTTCAGATTTCTTTGAATTGATCAGAGATCCAAGATGTCGAAACAAACTAGTTCCCAAAATCCCATATTCGAAACACTCCACAAGAAAGTTGATCAAACTACTTGAATGTTTCTTAAGCATGTATTCAAGCAAGAACACAAAGATAAAAGCAAATCGGCTTTAGGTTATTAATTCGTCCAAAAACCAAAACTGATGTCTTACAACCCTAAATGAGATATAAATAGCTAAACCCTAATTAGGGTTATTAAGTAGCATTTGGTTTTCTAATCAAATTTTAAGAAATAATAAAGTAAACAAAGTTCTAATTTAATACAAAACAAACAGGGCCCTTACTTTTTAAATAAACATAACTAGTGGGCCTTAATACATATTAATTACAAGCCTCATTCGTGAATTTCAACTTGTAGCAAGTTGTAATTGACTTCCTTTGGTCTTATCTCCAAGCTTGTAATTCCTTGCAAACCATAGTTAGCCAAATTCACCAAATCTTGCAAATGGCAAATTAGTTCTTGCTGAATCTTTTTGGCTCGCGATCTAGTTATAGGACCTTGTGGCAGAATAATTGGATTGATGATCTCCTCAACTTGTTCCTCACGTCCTAACTCTTGCTCATCCTTGCGGTGTGCTGGTTGTTCCACAACACCTTCCTTTTGCATCATTTCCCGATGTGGGATTGTTTAGTTTTATATTTTATATTGTTCCTTTCTTTTTGTCAACAATGATGACCAACAATCTCCACCTTGACAAAATAAAGAAAAATACAACATTATCTGTTACCAACAATCATAATTCTAATAACAAGAATTATCATACTCCACCATAAAAGAGTATACACACTTGAAATTACTTCACAAACTCCAAGAATTTTTCACCGGCCATGTCGAGATCCCGCTAATAGTTTATGGTGAAACCCTCCTATTGACTTTTCCGAGAGTTCATTAGCCATCGACATAATTTTTTCCACCACGCACCTTGCATCAACTGTCAACCAATGCAGCGCGCATTTTCGTGGACCAGCTACCAATAATCCGTCCTCTTCCATGGCATCTCAACGGGTAGCAATCATGCCATGAGGACACACATCTCTCAATTACAGAGAGAACGCATCATCTCCTTCACCACAGGAGATCACATCGGTAGCAACAACGTTAGAGCTTCTAGCCGAATCAGCTCCACCGTTCTGGCAATCCTTTCTCACATGTCCAGTTTGACCACAACCCCAGCAGACAACCTTTCTCTTTCCAGAGCTTTTGTTCTTTTTCTTGCTACTGACAGACAAAGCTGAATCTTCATATGTTTTATTTTCCATTTCATTCAATCTTCTCTCCTCAGTAATTAACTTACTAACCACATCCGCATACACCACTTCCTTACTACTATATTTTAAAACAGGCTTCATGTGCTCATATTTCGAAGGAAGTGACAGGATGAGTCGGAGAGCTTTATCTTCATCTTCGGTTCTCACTTCAAGAGTTTCCAACTCAGAAATGATGCCGTTAAGGACACTCAGGTGATCTGATAGTCTTGTACCCTCCTCCATTTTCAACGTGTGAAATTGCTCTTTCAAATATAACCTATTGGATATTTTTTTTTCTTGGTATAATTCTTCCAATTTCTCCCACAGCTCCTTTGTCATGGACAATCCAACCACATTAGCAAGAACATTTTTTGCTAGACACATGCGGATTTGACTTGCCGCCTTTAAATCTAGCTCACTCCATTCTTCGTCGCTAATTTTGGATTTTTCTGAGTCTTCACTTGTCGGTTTACCCTGCAAAACCTTATGCAGTCCATACTGGATTAACAAATCTTTGACTTGCACTTGCCACAGTGCAAAATTCATTCTCCCATCAAATTTCTCAATATCAAATCTCATCGTTGACATGCTTACTTTATGTTAATAAAGGACTAGAAATAAACAATTACACCAGGTAAATTTTCAGGTAAGAGGAGGAGTCACAATGGTCTCACTTAAAATCCACTTGCCTTAGACTAAATTCGTGTCGTTTGATAGAATTTACCTAGACATGTAATTATTTATCTCACCACCAATACTCAAGCACACCAAAGCAAAACGGCTCCACCTTTTCCAAAGCTCCACCAGCTCCAAAGGCTCCACCAGCTTAAAAACAAAAATAATTTTTTAACAAAAATCTTTTCTGATGTGGAAGATCGGACCAAGCTGCAACCACAGAGCATACTAAGATTTTTGACAAAAATTATAACACCTAAGCTCTGATACCACTTGTTGGGAAAATTGCTATTTTCCCGCCCCTCGGACTGTCTTTAAGCAGGAATAAATGAGAAAATATAATAACAATTAAGAAATTAAAGAGAATAAAGACACAAAGATTTAACGTGGAAAACTCCCAAATGGAGAAAAACCACGGCCGTTGCCTAACGACAACCAAGAAAAATATTTACTATGTGGAAAATTGTTACAACCACAAATACAACATATTTTTCTATCCGACACCCAAAATACCCCGAATATTTATACTCCAAGAGACTCTAAGAGCTCAACTCTAATCTCTAATATAAAACACTTGTTGTGTTTTTGTGTATTTTGAAACCAAAACCTAAACTCCCTTATATAGGAAATTTCATCCCTTCATTTTGCATCATTTCCCGATGTGGGATTGTTTAAGTTTAATATTTTATATTGTTCCTTTCTTTTTGTCAACAATGATGGCCAACACTTAGCAGGCTTGGTAATTATTCTGGATACAATTTCAATAGCTTTGGGAGAACAATGTCGTCTTCCATGTTATTAATATCTGTTTGATCTCCAGCTTCAATTATTGCTACTAATTGATTACATGTTTTTATGTAAAGCTCGGTTAGTTGTGGAAGATTCCGAGCAACTGTGATTGGCAATAGAATCTTTAATCTGTTGCAATCAACTATACAAATTTTTTGCAAGCAAGTGAAATGTAAAGGCTGAAAAAAAGTTGTAAATGAGGTTTCATCCCTTTTACCATCATAGTCATCTTCCTTAGCAATGATGCTTTCCAGTTGTGAGCATCCTTTTAAGTCCATAGTTTCTAACGGTATTCTTCAGCATCTTCAAATCTCAATATTTCAGGCTTTTTTTTATGCCTGCATCAAGAAATTGAATGAACAATGTACTAATACCTAATAAATGGACACTTCACAAAATTTCGTAAGAAAGGAATTGTATACATATGATAGGAAATTGGCACAATGAAATGGAATCTACCTTCAGGGAATCTTGTAGAATAGACTGCATCAACATTTGGGGACATCCATGAATTTTCACACGTTCCAAAGATGGTAATACCACAACAGAATTCCTGAAGAACGAGTACCCAATTTTTGATGGGTCTTTGAATTCTATTTCTGTTTCCTTAGAGAATTTCTCATCCCCATTACCAAACACTTGCTTTAGTTGAGCTGCATTAGATATTTTTAACTCCTCAAGGTGCAAAAGGCCTTGAGCAATTGGGATTGGGAAGGCACATTCCAATCTTTTACAAACTTCTATTTTGACTTCCTTCAAATTTTGCAGCAAGCAAGCTTGTTGAGGCTGACCTTTCGAAAATCTTCCCTCACCATCCTCAACATTTTCTGCTATTACATGCTCGAGTTCATCGCAACCTGCAATGTCAAGTTTTTCTAAGCATACCGGACTTTGGGCAAGGGATGATGAGATAACAAACATTAGGCTACTGCAGCCCCAAACAATTAGATGAGTGAGACTTTTAAGGTTTACATGGTGTGTTGGCCCTTTCTATATGCACTTCAATGCATCTGTACCTCTGAGCTTTAAGCTTTTTAGGTGTGAATGGCACTCCTTATTTGATTCATCAAGTCCATCCAGTTGGAATACCTCTTGCAACTCCTCACACTCTTCAACTGTCACCTGTTCCAATTTCTTTATTCCATGCAACAACTTAGCAGGAAACATGGTGATCATTGGGCTGTCACAACTGTAACTGTTTGTAATTTCTCTAGGAATCCCTTTGGTGGCAGACCATCACATATTTCTCTTATTAAGCTGTAAATATTAAGCTCCACCAAATTTGAGAATGCATTGTTAGCTATTTTGTGCTCCTTTGCAGTACTAACGAGGCATTCTAGATAATCCTCAATATCAAGGCAACAGAGATGTTGAAAGCCAGTCAATGACATGTTCGGCATCATGTTTTTGCAGCTTGAGCAATTATAGCCTAGGCGAAGACTGTATACATTCTTGAACAACTCCTTACATGCATTCACACTATCATCACTAGGACAAAGGCAAATGGTTCTTGATGTCAAATATCTAAGAAGCAACTTGATTGTAGGGAACTCACATACATAAATGTGAATATCATATCCAGTCAAATTGCTAGAGAAAGCAAAGTTTTCTGGAATTTTCTCACGAAATGTCAATGACAGAATGGCCAAGTGCCTCAGTGAATTCAACTCCATCAAACTAGGATTTTTTTTCTTCCATTCAATCTCCAAATCCCAATCTTCCAACCTACCAATGTGTAATTCTTCCAGTTTGGTTAATTTTTCAATCACATGAGGAGAAATTGTGTCTACAAAACAATTGGTCAACTCCAACAGTTTCAAATTCTTCAACTCTCCTATTTCATCATGAAGTTTCCAAATATCAGAACCATAAAAGCTAAGCACTCCAGTTACTTCAGATTTCACAATGAAGTAAAAAGATTGGCAGTGACTTTTCCCCCTGAAGACAATTTACAATATCTCAGCTCTAAAGTTCGAAGGTTTGTTAAACTTTCTGGTGATTGCACTGACAAAATCGCACGAGTCAAAGAGAGAACTTGAAGTTTTTCCATTCCAACAAAAAATTTATCTGGAATATTGGTAAGATCTCTTAGATACCATTCTGGAGCACTTGTCCTCCTGGCAAATAACAACATTTCCAGCCTTGGATAATCCAACTGGTTTGCAAGTTGATCAATCTCATTTTCCAACAAGGAAATTATTGAACAATCACTGAATGTTTCATCCGTTGGCCACTCCTTAAACCCAACTCCACTACCCACAATGAATTCCCTTACCAGTTTAGACTCTTCGACAACTTTATAACTTTTCCCGATCAGAAGGATGACATCACGAACCAAATCATGCATTTTCACATATTTCAGCTTCTAACAACAAATGGGAATCTTTCAGTTCATCAAGTGCATCCAAAACTTCACTCATTGTGTCTTTAGTGATCGAGCTCGTTGATACAATCCTAAGCCAAGTGCATATCTAGCCAAGCGCTCACCACAAATTTCATGATCTTCTGGAAACAAAGAACATAACAACCACCACCTCTTTGTCCCCTCTGGTGGCAATTCATCAAAACTGAACTTAAAGTCTTCTATAAGCATTTTCTTCTCTACTCATATCTCGAATTTCTAGATGTTCACCCTCTTTGAGTTTTTCTAATGCTCGTTCCCATCCATGAAATGATTTGCCTCAGAGAGCCTTTGCTACTGATATAATAGCTACTGGCAGACGCCCACATTCTTTTGCTATCTTCTTTGCCACATCCACCAAGGCAGAGGAATCATCCTCTATATTGGCTATTGTTTTGAATAAAGACCATGCTTCCTCTTCAGTTAAAATATCCAGTAAAATCTTTGGCCGACAGTTAATGGATTCACAAACGGGTATTCGGCGTGTTGTTAGCAGAATTTTGCAATTCATGGTATCATCAGAAAATGGTATTCCAATTTCATTCAATTTAAGCTCTCCCCAAATATCTTCTAAGATTATAAGTTTCCTCTTCTCATCTTGCAGTCGCAACATTAATTTTCTAGCTCTCTCTTCTGAACTACTATTCTTGGGAAGCTCCAAATGCAGCTGCTCTGCAATTCTGTATTGGATAGCATTCATATTCGGTTTTTCTATCACTGTAACCTTCACGAATTCATCAAAAAGCTTCTGTCTCTCAGTTTCCTCCTTTGCTTGTATCGCCAAGGTGGTTTTACCCACTCCAGGCATACCATGTAGTCCAATCATGTTGACACCATCAGTCTGCAATGCTTTTAAGATGTCATTAAGAGCTGCCTTTGAAGCTATAGAGAGCATTAGACCCTTGGATATGATGAACTCAATGTTAGGGAGTTCAACTTCATGCGTTAGCTTTAGGAATTGTCTGTGCTCTTGCTTAAAATTCTTCAAAGCTCCTTTCAGAACGTCTGCTTCCTTTCTCCTACTGTATCGCCAGCACCAGTTAGTACACCAAGTGTTAAAGCACCTCTTATCTTGTTCAATTGCATTTTGCAGAAGATGAGCTTTAACCATTTCTTGATTCGTTCTTTTCATCCAATCTTCTACTGGTTCATCTGGTACGTTAGTACTTTTTCTCTCTTTTTCGACTATCCAGCGCACTTCTTGTTGTACCACACTTAGTGCATGCTCTTCCTGATTGAGCTTAAAGAAGTACTGGGCCTAACTCATCTTAAAAACCCGGATTGATAAGAAGAGCTCTATTCCGATGTGGGATCGCAATAGAGCTCTTCTTGAAATTTCTTCAAACAACACATATAGCGAAGTTGATTTATGGCTGCTTTCACTCTTTCTTGCAAATAATTGGCAGCAATTGAGAGAACAGTGGACTGAGCCCACGCCAGAAGACATGCCGTTATTGAAAAATCTGAAATGGGAAAACAAACTATACTAATTAAGTGTATGAAGAATGAAGAAATCATTAATACATTAGCATATTACCAAGTATATAAAAACTAATCTAATAGGGAGAGTTAATACTAAAAGCTAATTATTATGGCTTTATTTCTTTTGTTTATTTCATGGTTTGCAAGGGTTTCAATCGATTGAATAATTCTAATTTATTGTAAAAGCTAATACTTGTTTTGTTCGATGGCAAATTCAGATCTTTGGCAATCCCAATATCAACTACATCAACAACCTGAATCATATTGGCAGTGAAAATATAGAGGTTAATTAATTAATTAAGACTCATTAAGGTTTAATTAAATAGCCAATTAAACAGAAAAAAAAAAAAAGACGAAAATGAGAATTTAAAAAAAATCTGCAGATTAAGTTTTGATCAGTGTAATATGAGAGGTAAAGGTTTAAGTCAATTTCTTTGTTAATTATATTCTTTAAGGGTAAAGAAACAAATATTATACGAAATTTGACAGTTGAAGTTAGTTTGTTACTTGTTAGACTCGTTATTATCCCACCAAAAAAAAATCATTTTCAGCTTCCCCGCGCCATTGAAAATTAAAAAAGAAAAAAAGAAAACCAATACTACATCGAAAATATTTTTCTTCTTTTAAATTACTTTTATTTATTTATTTATTAACGGTTAAATCATTTTCTGATTAATATGCAGTATTAGGCAAATTTTAAAACAAAATTATTAATTACTAATTACTGTATATAAAACAAAATATTTTCTTTATCCAAGATCTATATAGACACACTCTTTATTTTACAAGTATTAAGAAAAATTAGTTATTATTATTGAAAATATAAATTTACATTAATATGAAATAATATATTTATTAAATAATTTTAATAAATAATATTAAATATGGATAAAATAAAATTTTAATATATTAATTAAATTATTAAAATTATAGGTGAACTATAATTTTGACATATTCATCTTATTTTTTGAGGAGTTAATTTTATTAATTATTTTTGAATTTTTTATTCATATTATTAATATTTTCAAATTTTAATTTACCCTGATAAAAATTTTTAATTTTAATTTCTTTTTATTAAAATTCTCAACTCTTTTTTTTATTAAAAAAATGGTTATATAGAATTCAGGTCGCGTCACATGAAGTTAAGTGTCCAAAAAATAAAACAAAAAAATATTTATTTTTTCACGTCATATCTCCGCACCCTCGTGAGAAAAAGTACCTTAGTGAAAAAATAAAATAAATTTTATTTTATTAGTGAAATTTTTAATGAAATTAAAAATATATATTATGAAAATTTATTAAAATTTTTATATTGTTGGTGTATATTTTGGCGCCTCTGATTCATGCATATAGTATATATACATATAAAATGCTATAATATAATATGTAAATACTTTTATAAAAAAAATACTTATCATTATATATCATATAATAACATGATAATAAAATAATCAAAATTACATAAATATTTATAATTATATATACATATAATAACATAATAATAATAAAATAATCAAACTGAGTAATTCTAATTTATTGTAATATTAATTTATTTTTTATTCTACTAAGTAATTTAAAAATTGTCAAAAATTTTAAATTTTAAGATAATAATATTATAAAATAAAATTAGTTTAATAACTTTAATAGTGTAATAAATTTAATTATATTCGTTAAAATAAGATAAATTTATTGATATTTTAAAACATTATCCTTTATTGTTATAAGAATTACTTTAATAATAATTAAATTTATTTTTATATTAAATATATATACATCAATTATGTAAAAAAACGTTGATGTTAAATGAAAATTTTCACAATAAATTGATTCAAAATAAATTAACAATAAATATATATGCATTATAAAAATCTGATTCAATTTCATTTAATAATAAATTTAATATTATTGAGGAATTTTATGTGCACAAACTGAAATGAGGACATTAATGATATAATTAAAAAAGTTTAGGACGGTTGATGAAATTAACCCTTATTTCAAAGTTTTTTTTGAGTTGAAGCGGATCAGATCAATGCAAGTTGTGTTTGAATTTTGGGTGAAAATAACTAAAAATGATTTTTGTGGAATTCGAGTTACTTTCAAATTTAACTTTGAAAAAAATTAAAATAAACTTTCAATTCGGATTAGATCACACAAATTTTTATGAAAGTAAACTGTTCTTCATATATATATATATATATATATGTTCAAATTTTAATTAAAAAAAATAAACATTATAACTTTGGAATATCGCATAGATAATTTAAATAAGAGAAAATTCCCCAGTATTGTATACTTTTTAATTTTTTTTAAAATATTTATATTTTTTTATATGTTTTAATATATAAAATATATACCTAATGTATATCTTTGAAAATTAAGTATATTTTTAATATATTAAATATATATTCAAAATATATCTCCAAAAAAGATATTTTTAAAATAAAAATTAAAAAATATTTTTAAAAATATTTTTATTTTTTAAGATATTTTTAAAGAAACCCCTTTAAATAAAATACACGCAGAATTTTTAAAATCTATTATTCATGCCAGGGCCAACCCATGTTGTTCTTAAGGGGAGGCCTGCCACCACCAATCCAACCGGGCCCCAATTTTTTGTTATTTGTTTTGTATATTTATTTTATATGTTATTTTTGAAAAATAAATAAATGTATAAGTTTAATCTAATAAAAAAATAATATAACAAATTTTTTATGGTAGAGGAATCCATTGATCCAACCATCACTATCATAGTGTAAATACATTCTTTTATTTTATTCTTTCATTTTTCTCCTCATTCCTTCTGCCGTCTTTTTTTAAAATTTTTTTTATCAAATTTAAAGACATGAATTCTTAAAAAAATAAATTTTTTATGCATTAAAAAAATTAATAATATTAAGGTGTTTATAATTAATAAGTGAATTATTTTGATTTATTTTAATTTCTCCTGTAAAACTATTAGTTTTTATTTTATTCAAATCTAAATTTTCTTAATTTGATTTGTAGAATCAAGTTCTAATAAAGGAAAATTAATATTTCAAAATAAAAATTTTGGTAAAAATTCATTATACTATCAAAAACTATGCTTAAAATCCTAAATTTTCAATGTTAAGTTCTTGAATAATTTGACATTTCTATTGTTTTTTTTTTATTATACAAATCTAATAATTGTAGTTATTGAGCATGAGTTTTTAATCAATTATATTGATTTTACAAAAACCAGCTTATATCTTTGGATAGGAATAGAAAGGGATTAATTGTGACGTAAATCTAAATTTTATATTATTTTTTCCACTAAATAAATAAAAATAATAATACTAATTTAGAATTTTTTTTGTCAAAAAATAATAAATTATATCTTATTAGTGAAATTAATGAAATTAAAAAAATATTATGAAAATTTATTAAATTTTTTATATTGTTGGTGTATATTTTGGCGCCCCTGATTCATGATATAGTATATATACATATAAAATGCTATAATATAATACATAAATACTTATCAATATATATCATAAAATAATAAAAAATACATAAATACTTATCATTATATATACATATAATAGCTTAATAATAAAATAATCAAACTGAGTAATTCTAATATATTGCAATATTAATGTATTTTTTATTCTAATAAGTAATTTAAAAATTGTAAAAATTTAAATAAATTTAATTGTATTCGTTAAAATAAGATAAATTTATTGATATTTTAAAACATTATCTTTTATTGTTACAAGAATTACTTTAATAATAATTAAATTTATTTTTACGTTAAATATATATACATTTATTATGTAAAAAAAAAAAGTTGATGTGAAATAAAAAAATTTCACAATAAATTGATTAAAAATAAATGAACAATAAATATATAAGCATTATAAAAAACTGATTCAATTTCATTTAATAATAAATTTAATAGTAATTTTTTCACTCGTTGGAGTCAATTTTAGATCGGGTCACAAATGGGCTCATTCGAGTCAAATAATAATAATAATAATAATAATAATAATAATAATTTGACGCAGCGATCCAATTCATTAGGAGAAGGTCGCAGATTTAAACCCCACAAAATATATTTTTGAGAGTTTAAACCTTTTTAAATAAAAAATAATAATAATAATAATAATAATAATTTGACGTAATCAAATAGCCGTAATTTCATTAGGTTTTCGCTTAAAATTTTCGGATCATTTTAAATTTTTATCAGATTGCAGTAAAAAAGTATCAAATTCGAGTCTAAAGTCTAAGGTGAAACTTTTGAAACTCCAATTTAACTCATTTAAAAATCATAAAACTGTCTTTGCAAAACTGGAATTTGACTCATCTAAAAATAGGAAAATCATCATATTTATTCGGAACTTAAGGCAAGGTACATAAATTTTGTTTTATATTATAAATCAATCTAATTTTACTTACTCACATGAATTTATTAACATGTTATGTCATGATGATATATCTTTAAATAATATAAATAAATAATTGACGTGAAAAACTAACCTAATTACCTCAAACTTATATAATCACTTTTTCAATTCTATCCATCCCAAACTTATATAGATCACTTTTTTTAATTTTATACTAATATTAATTTTTTATTTTATTTTTAAAATACTTAATATTAAAAAATACTATATAATTTAATTTTCACTTTAAATTTTTATCAAGAAGGGAATTTAGTAACATAAGTATTCAAACATATCTAATTATATATATATAACTCAAATTAATTAATGATTTTTTAATATAAATAGATTCAATTAATTAATTAATTATGTGATATAATTAAAAAATATTATTTTATATTTAGATTAATGAAAACCTAATTTTTATTTTAAAAATATTTTATATTTTTAATAATAAGAAAATTTTTTAATTCCCTTTTTTATTATGGAAAACAATAAAAATATATTTTAAGTAAAAAATTATTATTTATATCTCAAAAAAAAAAACTAAAACTTTAATCATGTCTTGAGTTCGATTTCTTAAAAATTTAGCTGCCTTAAAATTCGATAGGAAGAATTTTACCATTTTTATAGTCCTACACGGTTCGAAAACGAAAAGATAATTTGTAACCAAAAAAATAACTAAAACTAAAATTTTATATACAGTGTAAAATATTTTTTGTATTTAAAATATATAATGTTTAATTTTTATTTATTTTATAAAAATTAAGTATAAAAATTCATATTTAATTTGGGTTTTCTATTAAAAAAATGCATTATACTAGATTTTATAACTACCTAATAATCATATTAAAATATCATTTTAATATTTCTTATACATTTAAAAAATATATGTTAGAAACAAAAAATAATTTTTAATAAATAAATATAAAAGTACAAACATATTAAATAGATTAAATTTTATAAACTAAGTAAATAATTGTAAATAAAAAAATAATTCAAATTGATATATCTTTCTTTAAAGGCACATCATTATGATAATTATGATATGATATGTCACATGAGTTAGATTAGATAGATTTATAATAGAAAGTAAGTTTGATTACAAATTTAATATAATTTTAAAATTAAGATATAATTAAAAAAGTGAACTAAGTTGAGATAAATTTAATAATTTTTCCCAAATTTTATAACACCATCTTGCTTTGAGTTAAATATATATTATAAGTGTTTAATTGAAAAAATATTAGAATATATATATATATATATATGTAAAATGCAAACATATATTACATGGTTATTTTAATTATCACGTGATATTCGCTTAGCATTTAATTAGATCCACTTAGTTTCATATAGTTTTTGTTTATCTTAATTATTGCCAACTAATTTAATTGATAATAATGAAAGAATAACTTGTCGTCTTGTTATGCTATCAAACAGCTAATTCCTCTCTTTAAACAGAATTTTTGGAGTATACCCATTTTAATTTTACTTGCTTCTTCACGTTATTTCTTTTTATTTTTTTTAGTATTTATCTTTATTTTTATAATGATTCTGTTTATTGGCGAAACAAAAAAAATTAGATAAAAGAGCTAAAATTTTTAAATTAAAAAAATTACAGATAAATTTTAAATTAAAATTAAATATTTAATATTTAATATTATAATAAAATTTAAATTTTTATTATAAATTTTATTAAAAATTTTAATTAAAATTTTTTATTATTTATTAAATTCTAAAATTTTATTAAAATTTTTATATATTTTTAAATTTTAATTATCAACTCTATTAATTTATTTATAAAATTTTATTAAATTTAATTTTATAAAAATATTATTTTAAATACACAAAAAAATAATAATTAAATATTTTCATAATAAAATTATAAAAATTTTAGCAAAATATTTTTTTAAAAAAATTAACCAATATATTCTTTAAACGTATAATTTATTTTTCTCTAAATATATATATATATTCTCATTTTTACTGTTTAGGTGGAAGGGTTATAGACTAATAAATATAATTGATAATTTGTCGTTTCAAAGTATTATTTAATATATGGATAAATCATGTAATTATTATGTTAAGATCAAAAGTCAAAATCGGGACAGAGACAATAACTCAAATCCTAAATTACTAATCAATCAATTATTTTAGTAACTTTCTGCTCACTAACCATTATTATTAGAAATAAATAAACCAAAAACGACAATCATTTTTGTGTTTTATATGTGAAATGACACAAAATCACGCTGGTGTTCCCACCTGTCTTCGCTACCTCCACAATAAATTGACTAAAGGCCAGAGTCCAAATCCATGGTTTTCTCATCAAAGTAGAGGGTAAAACTCCCCTGCTTGCTAGAGCGAAACGTTTCGAAAATCAAAATCAAAAATGAAATTTGGATTGTTGGTTGCTGCAAGAACCGCGACTACCACTGAGGATTAATGGAGGCAAAATTGATCTTAACGGTAGTTCTGTTAATTTCTATAACTGTAACAGCTGATTATATCAGACCTCCTCCTCGTAAAATCTTGCATTTTCCATGGAGTTCAAGACCTTCTTCTCATCCCCAGCAGGTAATTCTACTTTTTTTAAAAAATTAATATCTTATTTTCTACATCAATTTTCCATTATTTATCCAATTCTTAATGTTATATGTTCTTATTTTATTATGATCCGATTTGGGTATTGCTACCGATCTAGGTATTGCTTCTTCTTTTTTTCCTTCTGAAACTCGGGTTTTATTTGATTGGTTTTGAATTTTGATGAATTTGCGTGTTTGTAAATTCCATTTCAATTAGAATTAGAGAATCTGTGCAAGATTTGTATCTCTTTATTAGCGACTTCATGAAAAACGAAACGATCAGATGATTTTTATGGGTTTTTTTTAATTTTATTTTGTTGCGTTGCAAATTTTTATCTGGGGTTTCTTTTTCTAGTGTAAAAACGACGAACTGTTATTTTTCTTAATTGTAATTGTTGGTCGTATAATAATGGAGCTGTAAGTTAGTAATTGTTTTTTTTTTTTAATTGGGATTTGATTTAGTTGTCTTCAGTTTGGAGTTTGGAAGATCGTGTGTGAAAATTACTGGAGGAAAGATGGTTCCTGACATATTCCAATTTTTGTACTTAAAACTGTAAAAAATTGATGGACCATCAATGCCATTTATGTCCCTTGGTTTGAAATGCTTTTTTGTTTGTTACATATGTCTACTTCAGGTGCACATTTCTTTGGCTGGAGACAAGCACATTCGTGTGTCATGGGTCACTGATGATAAATCTTCTCCGTCAATTGTTGAGTATGGAACTTCACCTGGAAGATATGATGGTATATCAAAAGGGGAGAGCACATCTTATAGTTATCTATTTTATAGTTCTGGAAAGATACACCACACTGTCGTTGGTCCATTGGAATCCAACACGGTTTACTTCTACAGGTGTGGAGGACAAGGTCCTGAGTTCCAGCTGAGGACTCCACCGTTTCAGTTGCCAGTTACATTTGCTGTGGCTGGAGATTTAGGCCAAACTGGTTGGACTAAATCAACTTTAGACCACATCGACCAGTGTAAATATGATGTGCATCTGCTCCCTGGAGACCTTTCATATGCAGATTATATGCAGCACCGATGGGACACATTTGGAGAATTGGTTCAGCCTCTTGCTAGCGCAAGGCCATGGATGGTGACCCAAGGGAACCATGAGAAAGAAATGATACCATTTTTTAAGGATGGCTTTGAATCCTATAATTCAAGATGGAAAATGCCATTTGAAGAAAGTGGTTCAAATTCAAATCTTTATTATTCTTTTGAAGTTGCAGGGGCTCATGTTATTATGCTTGGTTCCTATACAGATTATGATGAGTACTCAGATCAATATAACTGGCTCAAGGTTAGTAAGATTCTTCTCTCTTTCACATGTGCTCTTCTTTTTTTCATTGCTGCAATAAGTTGGAAAGTGTTGGAAAAAGATAAGTTGAATAAAATGGATGAGAATAAGAGAATTTCATATATCAAAAGGGACCATTATTCTGTGAAATAAGAAAAGCAATTGTTGATGGCTCTGTGATGTATTGACATGCACTTGGTGACTGTCTGTCTTGATTGATTCCTGGTATTACCTGAGGGCATTCTTCAGCTTGTAAGTTCAGCAGAGTAGAGGTTTTGAAATTATCAAACTTAGAAGTTCTCCACTTAATTGCCTTTGCATCAATACTCACTAGATAATTTATAATTACTTCAGAAGCAGGACTGTGGAAGTTTTAGTACATGAAATTTAATAAAAATCTCTATTCTTGCCATTGACTTTTTATCAGTCGTAACATTGGATAAATTGATGTATTGTTATCAAGTTTGATTAATTCATGATCAAATTGTGCAAACAGTTGAAGAAACCTGCATCTAGAGAGCTAAGATATGTGTCCTTTTTTGTTTGTATTAATGCATAGTAATACATTCGTACTAATCTGTAAAATCAGGAAGGATATCATATACCATCTCAAAAAAAAAAGGATATAGATATGCGCTTTTGCTGAAATAGCCTAGGATGATGATCAGTGGCCAAGGAGAGGTATGTAAGTATCCCTGTGATCTTTATTCTCAAAATTTTGGTCACCCGTAAAATTATATCCTAAATATTGAACTGGAAACTTTAATCAGTATAGATAAAACTGAATTGAGCGTGGAGAGACACGTTGGAGCCTGTTTCTTTGGTTAGCAATGGCCTGCCTCCCTCCAGCATAAGAAAACTTCAAGACACGAGGAGTCCAGACATAATTCCCTTCATGAAATGGAACTTATAAGAGTTAATGCATGAGATATTAGTCTTTCCTGTCTTGGGCAGAGAAGTTAAATGTCTTATTTGTTGAGTAAAAAATTTCATAATAAAATATTGCTCTTTCACACTAACAGATCTCCCTATTTTTCTTGATCTACAGGCTGATCTGGCTAAGGTGGATCGAAAGAAGACACCTTGGCTGCTTGTGCTATTCCATGTCCCATGGTATAATAGTAACCATGCTCATCAAGGTGAAGGAGATGATATGATGGCAGCTATGGAGCCATTACTTTACGCTGCTAGTGTAGATATAGTGCTAGCTGGTCATGTCCATGCCTATGAACGCACGGTATGGAACTGTACTTACACTACTACTTGGTATCATATTATGGAATTTGTCTTATGATCTGGTGGTTTGACAGAAGCGTGTAAATAACGGAAACTTGGATCCATGCGGAGTTTTTCATATAACCATCGGAGATGGAGGAAACAGAGAAGGATTGGCCCAAAAGTATGTCATCACTTTTCACCTTGAATTTGCAATTAAACTTTAATATAAAGATTTTCTGGTTATCTCTGAATGTAATTGGAAGAATGCTACTGCATGGTATATATATATATATATATATATATATATTTGGATTCATATTAATTCACTAGTTGGTTAACTCTCTTAATATCACATTAGAGGCTTGGAATCAAATGTTAACTCACTAGGATAGGGTGAGCGTTCGTTCGTCACAAACAGATGAATAGGTTTCATAGGAAAATGTGTATTTAAATATCAGATAGCAATTAATACTACAATGACATACTATGGTTTTATCAATTAGGCATGTGATATTTAAGCTATTGATGGGGTAGGTGATGCATGAATTATTCAAAAAGTTCACTTCATCGTGTAGTAGTGACCGGTGAATTTCTTATTTATCTATATTTTTTTTTTCATTTGAAACATCAGTTTAATAAAGGGGAGCCTTGGCGCAGCGGTAAGCGTTGTCGCCGTATGACCTGAGGTCATGGGTTCGAGTCATGGAAACGGCCTCTTGCAATTGCAAGGAAATGCCGCGTACAAAGATCTAATGGGTCCGACTCTTTCTCGGACCCCGTGCAGAGCCGGAGCGTTTGTACACCGGACTGCTTCTTTTTTTTTTTGAACATCAGTTTAATAATTTCTGCTTTCACTTATAGATACATACTCCCACAGCCGGAGTGGTCAGTCTTCCGTGAGGCAAGTTTTGGACATGGTGAACTCAAATTGGTGAATTCAACTCATGCCTACTGGACTTGGCACAGGAATGATGATGATGAACCTGTGCAGTCTGATCAAGTTTGGATAAAATCTTTGGCAAGTTCACGTTGCTTTGCTGAAAAGACACATGACCTAAGGATGATTCTCATGGGAACTTAGAATGGATGCGTCTCGACTTCCTACTCCACATGATTTGGATGAGAGTTGAGTTAATGCTATGTACTTCGAAGATCAATGTATATATATTTTACATGGTTATAACGCCAACAGAATAGTTGATGCTAGATTTGGTAGACTGCTTGTGTAATGTCAAATCAGATTAGTATATATCATCCAATGGGATAAATTAAGTTTTCAACTCCAGTTTTTGATGCCTGCCGGGTGTTTGAATGACTGGAAATAGGCTGTATAAGGTTAGAAGAAGCCTAGCTGTATTTTATAAGCATCTCATAATGTTATAGAATAACTGCCTTTTGTTTGATATTTTAAAAAATGAGTATTGAGAAAAATTCAGTTGGTTTTGCATGATTTTCGAGCTCCGTCGGCAACAGAATCCTTTAGGAAAGAAAAGCAACCTGCCAAGAAAGTAGTGATGATGCTTACCAAATTCATGGTTGATACATTTAGTTCAATTGCTGGTAATGGGAAAATCACGAAGATAAAATGAGATAAAGCCAAGGAAAGCGAGGGAAAATTAGAGAGAAATGGGAGACAGCAGAACAACTAGCGAGAGGATCAGTTATTTTCTTTCTTGTACAGCCAAAATCACATCAGATACAATCCTTATCACAATACATGCTACTGGGCAAATGAGCAGCAGTAACTGTCTATAAATAACTAAACAGAATTTGCTTAACAACCCATTACAATGGTGCCAGATGTCCTAGCTGTTATAATTAATCCCCCCAACTCTCCGTGTATCATGCCATAACTAGTCTAGACCTCTTGACATTCTATACGTATAGAATACACACAAAGGTTGGCATGGAGGGTAACTTTCTTTTCCAAGAAATGATGAGTCGAGTTGCAAGAGATCAGGTCAGTCCACCAACATCCGAGGAGACTTTGGCATCCAAGCAGGAAAGAAAATCCTTGTATCTTAGCCTGTTGAGAACAAGGACAGGACAACAACTCCAATCTGCAGCTGACTCAAATTTGCCAAGCCTCAGTCCCACCATAAGTTATAAGCTACTCAAGTATCCAAAGGTGCCATACTGCCATTATGACAGCTGATAGGTCCTATTCCTGATCTCTCTTGCCCCTCCAGAGTATAATCTGCTCATCCTTGAATAAAATAGGAACGCAAGGTACCAAATCCTGCATTTGTGGTAAAAGAAAAGGGGACGCAATATCAAGTGATTTTAATAGTCATACAAGAAACCCTATCATAAGCAATTAATACCAAAATGCAGTTCTATTGAGTCATACCTTTAGCTTCACACCAATCTTTTTGCAGTCATTGGTGCCAACATGGGTGCAGTCTAGCCTCACAACCTCTTCAGTCTTGAAGGCCTCTCGCACTCTCTCCACTACATTCACATACACACCATTCCTGGCTGAACTCAAACAGTGCCATTCAGGAATTGCATTTGTCATTTACCTTCAATTGTAATTTATCAAGAACTTAATAAATTTATCCAAACCAGAGGGATGTAATCAACTTACTAAGTTTCATCAAGGAATGAGAATTTAGTCCTTTATTTCTCATTTCTTTTGTTTCTTCAAATGTCAAACCATCAGCTACATTCTTGACAAGCTTTGGATAAATGGGTGCATGAGGCTTCCACAGCATAAGAGGTATAGCAACCCGGTTTTTGGGATCATAGTTTCGACCACGATATAAAAGAACGATATTAATATGCCTATAGATAATCTTCCCACCTGTCTTGTCCTACAAAGCCACTACCACCTGCATCAGCTAATAATCTAAAAAATAATAATAATAAATACAAAATACAAAACTAAATCCTTGGACATGCCGTATTTAAGTCAAACCTCAAGGTGGAAGCAGATATTATCCATATCAAGAGTAGGCACCCCCAAGCACTTGATCCTAACAGCCTCCGCCCTCTTCCAATGATTGTGGATATCATCCAACATGTTGTGAGTAACTCCCCCCTTCCCTAACATAAATTAACTGTTAATCCACCAAGATATAACTTGGTTCGGTGTATATATATAGAAAGTACATTATTATAAAACAAATAATACACACAAAATAAGAAATTCATGATTGAAATGGAGATCTAAGTGCTCACAATTTCTTTGCAATAATAGGGTTTATAATTACATAAAAGAAAGGTGTATAACTATCTAGTGATCAATTGTGCATTGCTAATAAGATACACAGATATGTAGTTTTGGAAACAATTTACCTAAATTAATTTGCCTGGAACAATCACTGTGCCGATACCGCTCCACGAGCTCCTCCACCTCCTCCTCCGTGAGTGGCTCTCCGAGAACCCGATTCCTTTCCTCCATTATCTTATCCATATCTACCTCTGATTGAATCAGAGCAGCCGTGCCAGTCCATTTCCTGTCGAGCCGACCCGGTCTGAATGGCGAAAACCGCTTTGGTTCCCGATACCCCATTGGCTCAATAGCCGGGTTGGACTCCGAGTACGTGTGTCTAAAGTCAAAAGGAAGGTCGGATTTTTGAGGCAGTTTCGGGCCCTTATTCAGCTTTTCATTCGTCTTCGGAGGTTTTCTGGGTGTCTTTTTAGTTATCGGTTTGGGTTTAGAAGTGAGAGTAAATGGAGGATCACATGGATCTTGAGAGAATGTGCGGTTCAAGAATAGAGAGAAAGAAACGAAAGGAGAACTTTTTAGAGTTTTGGTTAGGGTTTTGTGAGGCCATGAGAGAACCTTGACATGCATTTGTTTAAGAACTAGGACATGAAGATGAAGAAAATCTACAAATGTTAATTCTAAGAATTTATTGTAACAAATAAGGGTAAAATCGTAATTAAAAAGAATGTTCACGGTGAAGAGGCTCTGCTTAACCCCTCATCTTTGCACCGCCTTTGATCTCCAACCATGGACTCAAAAACATCCAAAAGACTATCCAAACCTTCTGGGTTGTCCCCTTCTGCCTTCAATGCATAAACAATGCTTTCAATGGTAGACAAACAGCCAGCCTTTGGCTGACTTCTGACCTCACTATACAAGCTCAATTTACCCAAATTCAATTTTAAATGTGGCAAAATACTCAACCATGGATTTTCCTTATACACTCTTTTTGCCTTTGCCCATGTTCCATCCAAAAGAATCAAATTCTTTACCTTAATATTCATAGCTTGAAGCTCATCAACACCAATTGCTGTATCACTAGGAAATATAAGTACTGATCCTGATGGAACCACAAGCTTAAATTCTTCATATTCTTCCAAATTTGAGCTCCCGCTCAATTGTCGTTGCTGCAACTTCTTGACGATGAACCCTTTTGCCAAAGCGTTAACAGCTGCTTGAGAGGCAAGAATTTTATAGAAGTTAGGCTTTTCTTGTGCTTGAGTTTGAGGCTTCCATTTACTGTCAATATCAATAATGATTCCATTTTTGCCAATGGTAGCATAGATTACTGGTTCTTCAGTTCTTTCATCCATTGCAGAAAATGAAATTTGTGCATCAATACATTCATTACTTCTTGACTCATTTTCTGTCCCCACAGCTAAGCCACAGCTCTCTAACAAATCTGAATTTACTTCTCCATTACCCATATTTTCTCTAGCTGAACTAAACCCACCAATGTCCTCAAATTTTTGTTTCTGGGTTTCTTTCCTATCCGGAACTCGATCAAGATCCAAACTTTCAAAGCCATTTGAACCCGAACTCGATTCCAGTAACTGAATAACAAACCGGACACCGAAATTAACATCGGAAACATTAACCACAGTAACATTCCTAAGCCCTAGTTTTGCAATCCTATCAGAATTAAGAGGGTGCTTTCTCTCTAAACTATGTTGAAGAATTGTTACAGTCACCTTGCTCACGTAACTCACCACAAAGATTTTAATGAATGCTTAAAATTTTATAAAATTTTATTATAAATAAAAATTTTATATAAAATATTTATATGAAATTGACATTGAAAATTCAAACCACAAACCATCAAATAAGAGCATCTTATCTTCAGACATCGCACATTTCTAAAAATAAGCAAATGTTTACTAACATAAATTATATCTCCAATCTAATCGACTATATTAATTTAAATTGATTGAATTAATTAATTTTAACTTATATCTTATTTGTTAAAATTGATTAAATCTAACAAATAATAATTAATTTTGAAAAATAAATATTTCAATTTGACCATAATGGTCGAGTTGGCTAACTCTTAAAATCCTGTTAATTTCTCTTTGTTTTTTTTTATTTGTAGCCATCATATTAGACTAGATACTGTAGTAGAATATGATCAATAAGTCAGACAAGGTAGGAATGTTTAAAAAAATTGATTAAACTGAAAATCAAATAGAAACCGATCAAATTAAACCAAAAATTATAATTAATCAAATCGACGGTTTAGATTTAGATTTTTAATTTTTAAAATTTTTAGCTTTGTGTTTTGGTTTTTATTGTTAAATTAATTATAAATTATATAAATTATATATAAATTATAAATTATATACATAAATTTTGTAAAAATAATTAATAAATTATATATATTAAATTATTTTAATGGATTATATTCAAATTTAAAATATAATTTTGTATTCTAATTGTGTATTTGTGTTAAAATTAATTTTTGTAATGAGTTATAATTAATTTTTTTATTAAATATGTATAAAATTTATTTATTTTTATTTTTTATATATAATATAACGGTTAAAAATAAAAAATAACAGTTAATAGTCTATTTTATATAGTTAACCGTTTATTTAGATTTTAGTTTAGGTTTAAAATTTTTCTAAATTAAAATAGCTGGATATATTTTTTTTTTCACTCTCATTATTTAGTTAACCGAAGTGTGAGTACTCCCAAGACATAGCCACACCATTTTTATTTTATTTTTTATAATTATTATTTTTTTATAAATATTGTATGTATATAAATTCAAGTCTTCACATTTAAATTAAATTATAAGTTATAATATTTGAGAGAGAAAAGATGGCATTACATAATAAATTATAGCTTTTCAACAACAAATATTAGTTGTCATTGTATTATATATTATGCACCGTTTTTATTATATATTTTTATTTAAATTATATTTGCAAAATATTTTAATATATATAAACTATCATTATTAGTTTTTATCAGTGACAGATACAAGATTGTACATTAAGAGAGGCTTCAGCTCCCAGGATCCAAAAAAAAAAACACAATATATATATTTAAAAAATATATTAGTTAGTATACTATAATAAAATTATTAATTTACCATAATTTTATTATAAGATGAATTCAGTTATTATTTTTTATATGTGTGTTTTTGTGTATTATTCATTTAAAAAAAATATAAAAGATAATTATTTATAATTTATAATTGTTAGTTTTAAAAAATAATAATAATATATTAAAAATAAGCAATGCACTTAACGTCCTTTTTAACCGTTACCAATTTTATATATCTTTATATATAGTCAAATTTGGAGCAATGTAGACGTCGATCTGTCGCAGGTCAAAATTATTATTTTGAAAATTAAAATATAAAAAAAAATTTATTCAACATTTTCAGAAAAACAAATTTAACAGGATTCAGATTTTTTTTTAGCACGTGAGGGTGAGGATTCCAAAATTTAGAACGTGATTGTATAAGCACTTTCTGGCTGGTGATTTTAATAATAAGGTTAATAATGGAGCATTTCGTTTCCCCAAAAGAGAAGAGATTCCACCTCAATAAACAACAGAATACTCTCACGATATCAACCTCCATAGCCATTGCTTCCCCTTCATCATTGCATCTCTCAAAGTGAAAAACTATGAACACCCTTTTCACCCTTTTCATTTTCGTTACAATTCCCATCTTCATTTTCTTTACAAGAAAAAGAAATTCCTCATCGAAGAATCTGAAAACTCCTCCAGGCTCACTAGGATTTCCTGTAATAGGTCACAGCTTAAGCCTTCTCCGAAACATGAGAGCTAATACTGCTGAGCAATGGCTTGAACAAAGAATTAAAAAATATGGTCCAATTTCAAAGCTAAGTCTGTTTGGCAAACCAACTGTTTTCATATATGGACAGGCTGCAAATAAATTTGTATTCAGCAGTGATAGTAGCATTCTGGCGAACAGCCAAACACAGTCTATTAAGATGATTTTGGGTGAGAAAAATTTGCTGCAATTGAGTGGTGAAGATCACAAGAGAGTGAGAAATGCTCTGTGTCCTTTTTGAAGCCTGAATCTTTGAAGAAGTATGTGGAGAAAATGGATTTGGAAGTCAGATTGCATATTCAGAAATATTGGCAAGGCAAGGAGGAGGTCGTGGTAAGTTAAATTTGCTAATCATCTATATTTCGGTTAATTAAGCTTCATAGTTCCCACTTTCAGTCGCAAGATTCTGCATACAAACACTGATATTAAACTGCTGGCAACAATCATTAATAAGATAATCATTTTAAGATGAATATTAATGTTAACAGGTTAACTGAAATTCATGCATTGTTGACAGGTCTTGCCTCTGATGAAGAGACTTACATTTGACATAATTTGCTCTCTTCTATTTGGGATTGAAAGAGGAGCTAGAAGAGATAAATTAGTGAACTGGTTTCAAGAAATGATAACAGGAATTTGGTCAATCCCATTAAACTTGCCTTTCACACGCTACAACCGCAGCCTTAAGGCAAGCACAAGTGCTAGAAATATGTTGAAGGATCTTATAAGTGAAAAAAGGATGGAACTTGAGAAAAAAGATGCTAATCTTCACCGAGATCTCATTACTTGCTTGCTTAACATCCAAAATCAGAGTAATGGAAAAATAATAACTGAGAAGGAGATTATAGATAACAGTATAATTACTATGACTGCTGGACATGACACTTCAGCTATTCTGCTCACTTTCTTGATACGACTTTTAGCTAATAACCCTTCTGTTTATGCAGCTGTTCTGCAAGGTATGTATATATAAATACGGGTTTTTTACTAAAATATGAAAAAAAATCTCATATTTTATTAAAATATAATTTTTTTTCTATATTTACTTAAATATAAGAGTCAAATAATAAACTCAAACTTTAAGTTTTGGTTCGTGATTTTTTAAAAATATTTTTGGCCAAATTAAAATTTAATTTTTTTAAATATTTTTAAATTTTTTGATTTAGCCAAAAAAAAAATTTTATACATGGAAGGGATATGCACGGTTGAATTGTGTTCATGGGCCAAAATTTTATTACAATAATAATAATAATTAAAATAATAATCATAATAATAATTAAAATATAATTATAATTAATAATTATATAACTAATATTAATTATAATTATTAATTATAATTATTATTAGTTATATAATTATTAATTATAATTATGTTGTTATTAATTATTTTTGGGTCCAAATAAAATTATTAATTACTTAAGTCTAATATAATTATTAATTATTGTTATTATTATTATTATTAATTATTAATAATTATATAATTATTAATTATAATTATAATTATATTTTAATTTTAAGTTTAATTATAATTATATTTTAATTTTAATTATTATTATTATTATAAAATTTTAGCCAAACTAAAACTTATAATGGACACAATTCAAAATAAATTGTGTCCATTGTATGTCCCATGCACAATTCAAAATAAATTTTTTTTTTGTCCAAACCATAATTCAAAATTTCGATTTGGCCGATAATATTTAAGAAAAAAAATCACAAACAGAAATTCAAAATTTAGATTTATGTTTTGACTCCCATGTTTATGTAAATAATGAAAAAAGCTTCATATTTTAGTAAAATATGATACTTTCTCTCGTAATTTAGTAAAAAGCCCTATAAATACAGTATCTATTAGGGTTGCGGTTGAGAAAAGTAATTTGCTAAAAATGTTGATCAAATGCTTCTAAAAATTGTTGTGAGAATTAATTTGAGATGTTCTTTTCATTAAAATTTCTAATTGTTTTTTCCAACATTTTTTTTCAAATTGTTGAAAGTTTGAACCTCTAGTCAGAACCAAATCAATCAGACTAAAAAAAAGGGACTCACGGGGTTGCTTTGGATTGCAGAACAGGAAGAGATTGCTAAGAGCAAGAGCAATAGAGAGTTCCTAACCTGGGAAGATATTACCAAGATGAAGTACACATGGAGAGTAGCAATGGAGACCTTGAGAATGTTCCCTCCTATCTTTGGTGGCTTCAGGCAAGCCTTACAGGATATAGAATATGATGGCTACCTTATTCCTAAAGGGTGGCGAGTGAAAACCTCAGTTCTGATCATTCTGAAAATGATATCAACTTTAAACATTTTAACCGATAAGTCTTTCTGTATCTTTGTTATCTAGGTATTTTGGGTTACAGGCATGACCCAAATGGATGGTGGCATATTCCAGGAGCCACAGAAGTTTGATCCTGCCAGATTTGAGAACCCATCTTCAATGCCACCCTACTGCTTCGTTACGTTCGGAGGGGGTCACCGGATATGTCCAGGATATGAGTTTGCAAAGATTGAAACTTTGGTTACAATCCATTATCTGGTGACTCAATTTACATGGAAAATGTCTGCTGATAACTTTTTCAGTAGAGATCCATTGCCAGTTCCAACTAACGGATTACCCATTCAAATCACACCAAAGAAACAAATGCCATAAATATCGTAGTCTTCTGATAGATAGAACTGGTGTCTGTTGGGCTGTCCTGAAGAAAACAATGTAATACAGACATCTTGATGACCAGCACTATGTACGACGCTTATTACATGGAATAATAAATAATTATTAAATTATTTTGATGAATTATATTTGAATTTAAAATATAATTTTATATTCTAATTATGTGTTTGTATTAAGATTAATTTTTTCAATGAGTTAAATTTGATTTTTTTAATTAAATATGTATAGAATTTATTAAATTTTATTTTTATTTTTATTTTTATTTGTATATAATATAATGGTTAAAAATAAAAAATAATTGTAACTGGTCATTTTATAACCAATAATCGGTTAACAATTTATTTAAATTTTAATTTAGGTTTAAAATTTTTTAAACTGAAATCGATAAAATATTTTTTTTTTCACTCTTATAATTTGGTTAATGAAACTGTGAGCACTCTAAGATAAGGTCACATGAATTTTTATTTTATTTTTTATAATTTACTATTTTTTTATAAATATTGTATGTATATAAATTCAAGTTTTCACATTTAAAGTAAATTATATATTATAATATTTGAGAAAGAAAAGATGGCATTACATAATATTAGTTGTCATTGTATTACACATTATGCACCGTTTTTATTATATATTTTTATTTAAATTATATTTGAAAATATTTTAATATATATAAACTATCATTATTAGTTTTTATCAGTGACAGATGCAAGATTGTACATTAAGAGAGACTTCAGCTTCCCAGTGGAAAAAAAAACTATATATTTAATAAATATATTAATTAATATGTTATAATAAAATTATTAATTTATCATAATTCTATCGGGAGATGTATCCAATTATTATTTTTTTATGTGTATGTGTTTTTGTGTATTATTAATTTAAAATATATATATACAAGATAATTATTTATAATTTATAATTATTAATTTTAAATAATAATATATTAAAAAAACAATACACTTAACCTCCTTTTTAACAGTTACCAGTTTTATATTTCTATAATATATAGTCAAATTTGGAGCAATGTAGATGTAGATTTGTTGCAACAAAAGTAAGGTTGGGCATATTTTCAGTTAACTATGTATGGTTGGTTAACAGATCAATTTATCAATTTGGTTAATCGATTATATTTATATACAGTCGGTTTTAGTTGATATTGTTAATTAATTTCGATTATCAATTCAGTTAATAGTTAATTGATATTTATCAATCCGTTAACCGAAATAAAATAATATCAATTCTTACAGCTATAAGTGTAGAAGACATAGCAATTTCACTTGGTCAAGAGAGCGAGATACACTTCTTTAGTGGGTGATGGTGGAAAAGCTTGGAACACTTTTGCTTAGTCCATAGTTCACGAGACTGTAAAAACTAAAAATTATTGGGATCCTCAAACTGGAAAGATGAAATTGTTGTGGTTGAAGAGTTAAGTGTTTGTAATGCCACATCTGAATATAAATTATTTCTTTGATCCTATGTAAAATAGAGAGAAGAAGAAAGAGACAGTGAAGGCTTGTGCTTTAATTGTAACCGATAAGTAAATGAATTTTGTTTACGGAGTGAAGACAGAGAGTAAGAGTAGAAAGTTGCGTGAAGTGGTGTGTAAGCAAAGAAGATGGGCTCAAAAAAAAAGTAAAGAAGAGGTGTTACAGGTGATGGGTAAGAAAAGATGTGACAAGTAATTAATTAATAAAAATAAAAAAAAATAAGAAGCTGTAGATTATTTGTTAAAAATAAATTAAAAATAAAAAAAGAGAGCGGAGCACGTTTAAATATTTGAAAATTTCTTGTTTTGTCGGTCAATTTTGAGTTTTATTGGTGAAGAGTTTTCTTGATAAATAAGTTAAGTCACTTACTCACCTCTGTCAAAGAAATAAAATGGTATTTTAGTACAAGTGGGATTGCGGGTCAAAGTTTGGTTAATTGGTTAACCAAACAGACTAAATAATTTTCATTTATTAACCAAATCGACTGAATAAAAAATTAGTGGGTTAAAATTAAATAAAAGCTTAATCCAAAGAGTTAGTTAAATATTAATTTAGTCAGTTAATTAACTGACCGACCAAGTATTTACCCTTGCAGGTCAGAATTATTATTTTGAAAATAAAAATATAAAAAATTTAATTCAACATTTTCAAAAAAATAAATTTAACAGGATTCAGAATTTTTTTTTTTTACCACGTGAAGGTGAGAATTTCAAAATTTAGAACGTTGTCTGCCGATAACTTTTTCACTAGAGATCCATTGCCAGTTCCAACTAACGGATTACCCATCCAAATCACACCACAGAAACAAATGCCATAAACATCGTAGTCTTCTGATAGATAGAACTGACGTCTGCGGGGCTGTCCTGAAGAAAACAATGTAATATACAGACATCTTGATTACCAGCACTATGTATGATGCTTATTACATGGAATCTAAAAATTAGAATCTTTTTCATACAAGGAAGACCAAGTGGCAAATGCTGGAGCATTTTAACATGAAAAGCTTCAACTATCATAAAGGAATGAAACAAAATGTTTAATTCTGTCTATGTAGCACTTAATGCACTGACTACTGTGTGGTGTGTAGACAGTATATCATTAAAATCTATGCTCTCCAGTTCTATAGTATCATTGCTATATTTACAACCAACATCAACCGACATCTCCTTTTGGCTTTCAAATGTTGTATCAAGAAACACAGAGTAAATTACAAGAATCTCCAGTAATGTTGGCCATATGTACATTTCAAGAACCTCAAATAAAATCAGCCATGGAACCAAGAAGTTAAAGCTGTTCAGCAATTCTGTGGCCTATAGTATTTTGGGGGTAGTGATGGACACATTTCATTCATATGGGGATACGGATCTATGGTGTTGTATTCTGGTAGCTCCATTCGGTACTTGCCTAGAATCTGACAAAACGGAAGCTTCACATTGTCCCCATCATTGCACCACTTGGGAAGGCGACTAGAGTTGTTTTCAAAAAATCTAAGAGCATAGGCATCTTTAATCTGCATTTTCAGCAATAAACAGATTTAGCAGGTTCTGCAGAAACTAACTGTAAGAAACTCACACCAAATTAAAGCAATTAGTCACATTTTGCACAAACATCAACACAATCTCTGAAAATTTAAATGTTATGTTAAAATAGTGATCAACTTATTTCAATTCAAACTGATGAGGATGAAGGAAAACATATTAGTTGCATGATCCTTCATTAGTACCAAAAAGTAGACAACTATGATCATTCAAATTACTCAAGTTTACTCCGTCAAAAAATTTAACAAACAACAGATGAAGAGAAGACTAGCAACCACATCCAATCATTCCAATGCACAAAGAAAAAAGTGAAGTGTTCTTTCCCTAAGTTTGTAGTTAACATTATAAATTAAAACTGAAGTGGAACTTATCGCTAGCTTCATGCATGTGTGCATCAGTATTTTTTATGCATTTACAGGCTACACTACCAATTTCTTTATTCAGACCAAACAAATAATTCATCATTCTTGAAAGACTAACCGTAAACTCAGTCACTTGTACAGAGCTAGCAATTGGATCAAATAGTCCTGCTTCCTTGTACATTTCCAGAACGAAAGCAATACATGAAGTTGACTTCCCATCAGTGTATATCCAATCATCCTGTTCAGGAATTGTCAACAGTTGGCCAAAGGATGATCCACGCTTTTCAACTTCCACTAAGATATCAGGAAGAGCAAGGCCCTGCATGAAGTACAAATTTTATATCAGTTATTAAAAAAAAATAATATGATGCATAGATGATATACAATCAATAGAGCAACTTCTAAAAAATATTATTAAAAAAAAATTATGCATGCCTGCACACTAGATTGACTGATGCAAAATTCTGAAACTCAAGGATCATCCAATCATTTTGACTTCCTCATAAATGTGGCTTGGTGGTTCGTGATGACTAATAATTTATGTGTACATCAATCAAAAAGGACAAGAACGGAACACTTGAATAGTCTCAAAAAAAAAGAATGAAATACAGGAAATTGTACTTTATAAATACACAAGGAGATCAAGGTCCAAAATTTTTTTTTCTTTTCATTCCTCTTCTCCCGACTTATTCTCTACCAGCTATTCACTTAAGAATTGGGGAGGATATACTGAGGATAATCCCCTGCATCTTCTTCCATGCCTTTCCTTCTTTCTTGAAAGTAATTTAATAGAGTTGAGAGCTAAGACACCTCCTAATTGACTAGTAAATTTTCATATGGCCAATCAGTTAGACAGATGCAAATAGCAAGTTCCTGAGTCTCCAACCAGTAATCCATATGTTGCACACGCTTGATGTCATGTGAGAATAATTCTTTTTTTAAATCGTCTATCTTTAAGGTGAAAGAAAAAAAAGTTGCCACATATGATCAATTCAAAAATTGTTTCTATCTAGCCAGAAAGCATGGTAGGAAAATGGCAGAATAAACTGTTTAGCACACCTCAGTTCCAAGTCGCTTGTTCAAGGCTTCATTCCACATGTTGGCAGCATATGCAGGTTGTATTTGATTCCAAACTGTCATAACAGATGCAACCTGTAGGACCAGAGTTAATAGAAACCTATGGATACATAAAACATCTAAAATTGCATACAAAGAAGTGCATTACTGCACTTCAACAAGGAAACTATTGAGAAATTAGACTCCATTTGCTTCATGGAAAATATTTTCTCCATTTTCTGTTGTTTGGAAAGTTCAAGAAAATAGATCGATAAAAAAAATAATACACAAAAATCTCTTCCTTCTTCAAAAATGGAAAATAATTTTCTAGCTTTGACAAGCTTGTGAGAAGAGATGGAACCTATAAGAGAATCACACGGACACATACCACTAATCTACCAACTCCATTGATCATCTTTGACTGGCCACTGCCAATAACAGGAGGAGACCACAATTTACCCCCTTCTGAGTAATTTTCTATCTTATTCCATGACATATAGAAAATGCATATATACATGAAACTTTTGGAAGGTACGTCAATAAGTTAATTGATTTCATTATAGTAACCAAGCAACAAAAACAAGGTCATTTTCTTAGAAAATATTTTACACTAATAATTTCCAAAGAACAAGCAGACCCTAGAATCTCTTTTGACTGATGTAACTGAATAAATGTCTCAAAAAATCCTCTTTCCACCATAGTCCCTTTTGATAGAATAAATACGCTATCTAGAAAAATTGCAAAAATCATTTCTATGAGTATTGAAAGAAAGTAATTTCCACTGCAGCACTCCAACAAAATTTGCCAGAGAAAGTTAGAGATATCATATACAGCTCAAACTCTATAACACTAATAGCTAGCAAGTTGGTTAGAGTTGACATCATTTTGTCAAGGGAAAAGTTTGGCATCATCACAGACGCTTTCCAGATAAGTAACATCTCAAGACATTAGCAAATACAGCATAAACATCAAGAAATAGAGAAAAGGACTCTAATTCTGCACCCAATAATAAAAATAATGTGGAACAATTGCAATGAGATATATAAAAGAAGAAGAAGAAGGAGAAAAAATTATAGCAAAGATAGACCTGTAAACTCAACCAGAAAACGGTTTATTCAGATGGGATATGTTCAGTACCAGATGTGCATCCAAGGGGGGTGGATAGTTCCCATCCAAAGTGTCTATCCAGCTAAATATCATGTTATGGTATCCATAAGGTTTTCCATTCATGCTTAATGCATACTCCCACGCAGCAGTTTCATTAAACTTGGCTCGGACATCAGGATGCAGAGGGAGCAGTGCAATATGCGGATTAGCATTATCCTTTGTCAGCTCAAATTCCCACCATTCATCCCATGGTATTATAGCAATAATATCTTCTCCCTACAACACAAAAGTTAAGTACTGTTTATCCTGACTCAAATCACAATAACCAAAAAAAGAATCTAAACAGAAAAGATTAAGTTTCAGTCACTGTCTAGCTTAGGAAGTTCAAAAGAAAGAGGTAAAATCTCCGGATGGGGATAGAATCTGCTATGTAACACGTGGTTTCTATGAACTAATAAGAGACTTCTTTTGCTCTTTCATTTGGATGATGAGGTCACCTTGAATTGGATGAGGAATGTCAGCCAAATAAAGGGAGGGAATAATGGGAACTATATTAAACGGAAGTATCATGCATCAGCCACGGAAGAAAACTCAAAATTGTGTGGCATCACAGCCAGAGGTATCATTGTTTTTTCTAAGACAGTCAAATGCAAGGCCATAATCCACCTGGAACATCTTGGGATTGTGGTTTGAAGCAATTCAACAGCCCTAGCACACACTCTTACATTAAATAGTAGAACAAATGTGTGTGCATTGAGAACAAAGAGACTGAAAAATTGCCATGAAGGGAGGCAATGAAGGGGTACCATCAGTAAAAAATTCACTCTATTGATTCCTTGTACCATATATTAGTGAGCTCTATGGTTACCTCTTCATTTTCATGTCCTGATTCACCCACCCATAGTTTTCCTTCTGAATCCTTTAAGCAAACAGCAGAATGACCAGCATACGCTCCACTAACCCACTTCTCCAACGTCTCGAAGCCACCCCACCTGCCACGAATTTTTGATATTGCAAGGAAATCTCCAGAGTGAATATCATCAACACTGATGTTGGTAATCCAAGGCTGACGACGTGGTTCAAAGGTAGCTCCCATATGCTTCTTAAGGAATCCAATATTAGAATTCTCTCCCCAACCAGTATTTGTGAATAGGGGGAAGACATCCCACAGTGCTTGAAGGGTTCCAAGCATCCCTGCTTGCATGAGGAAAATTGAGACTCCCCTGTTTTTCACCTGAGTTATTGAAAATAAGATGATATCTGTCATCTGCATCTCAAAATAACTAGAAACTGTAGTAAGTTTTCAATGACTGGAGAGAAAACTTACATATTCATATTCTGCTTTCCCTTCCCACTCTTTAAAGTCAAGAGTATGCTCACGAGAAAGAAAATAATAATCCCATGTAACACGATACGGAGTTGCAAAGACATAAAGATCCATACATGTCCAACTATGAGCCTCGCTTACCTGAACACATTAAGACAATTTTTGAAGTCAATGAAACCCCAAGAACCATGATGGAAGAAAATAAGCCAACAAACAGCAGCAAACAAAACCAACAAAGGATGATTTTCAATGGTTGATCGTGCCAATGACTCATGGAGACACTTTTGTCTTGTAGCAGAGATAAAAATCCCATGTAGATGCATTCTCATCTCTTGATTACAAACTAATGAATTTCTCAGCTGACAAAAACATGAAGCCTATGCAATCCAATGTAATAATGAGAAAGAGAGAGAGCCGTTAAACCTACAGGAAGAGCCAAAATCGTAAATAAACTATCCATGTAAGAATTTAACTCACTTATCAGTACTCAGCAACTCAACATCAAGGCATTCAAACAAATATAAACCAAATGAAAACTCACTTTCCTCCTTTTCTCCTTCCAATCCTCAAGCACCTAACCTAGACATCTAAAGCAGATATCCATAAGCACCTACCAGTTGATGTATATTCCAAAATGTTTTCGAAAATAATAACAAGAAACTAGCAATTGAGGTCCCTGGGCTTGAATTGCCACACAAGAGTTTACCGTACAACAGTTCCATACGCAGCAGCTTAAACAGCCAATGCAAAATGATCGTAAATCTAATACTAACTCTTAAACCCTACTAGAATCAAACAGCACAAAATACAGCTCCAATTACATAAAATACCAACCCAAATTCTCGATAATAAATTCTCTAGCGTTCAATAAAACCAACAAAGGAAAAGCAAAACGATTGCATTATTTCCCAGAATAACCGATACACAGCCGTAACTCATACACTATAGGACATCGAAATCAGCACTAGAACTCAAATCATGCACTTCCCAGTTACAAAACCTTCCAAATTCGACGAAAGCCAAAGAGAAAAGGGACAAAAAGACCACAATTAAAATTCAAAAAATGCAAAAATACCAGGTTAAGAAAGAAAACCCTTAAAGCTTTCAATAAACCAATCAAAACATAAAACAAAAAGAGCCCATTTTGTACCTTAATATGAAGAGTGCCACCACCAAATTCACTATCAGTCTTATTATGAAATTCCATCCAAGCTCTATTCTTGAAAAAGCAAGCACCTTTCCACTCAACAGAGACATTTTGAGAAGTGGCAGCTCCAACAAACGTTGGCAAGAGATCAACAGCACCATTGAGCCCATTAAGAATCGGCCAAGAAACTTGTCTGGGCAAAAGGGGCAAAAGGTCCTGTGGGTGAAAGGGTACTTGGACTGCTCGTGAGGCGAATAATGAAAGAAAAATGGAGATTGTAAGTATTGTAAAGGAGGAGGATAAAGCCATGAATAATGGTTAAAGAGAGAGACAAAAATCTTGGATAGAGAAGATGAATGAAGTTCAAAGAAATTTAAAACTCTATTATCTCTGTTTTTCGCTTTGAATCATTGATTGTTGGTTCTTGTCGCTTTCACGACATTGAATTTATCATGCTCCAAAGAAAACAAAATCTGCGTCTTCATGTAAAACCTGTTCTTAATTATTTTTGGATTGTTGGTAATTAATAACTTAGATTTCTTAAGGAATGCCAAAAAAACTATATTTGTTTTTGTTTTGTTTGGTTTTCTCCAAAAATATACCTTTGAAAGAAAACATTATTTTTTCAAAACTATTAATTAATGTATTCTTTTTTATCGATCAGGTGAAATTAGTTAAATGCCCAGTTTGTTTTTCATATTCAAAATACATTTCAGTCCAAACATTTTAGGAAAAATAATTTGTAACTATATATATAATACCCTTTTGTAATTGATTTAGTAAAATTATGATATATAATAATTTGAAGTGAATTTAAGAGGAATATATATATATATATATAATAATATATATATTCATTCATCTGGAAGAACAAATTAGGCAGCACTAGGGTTTTTTTATCATCAACCACGGCTGATTCATCTACGGCGGCGGCTCCCCCGCCGGAGCCGACTGCGGTCTCTCCTTCTTCGTTCTCTTTCGCAGATGTCCTTAAAAACGGCCGAAAACCTCCTGACGTGAACCGATCCTTTACCTCTGTTTTGAACAAATTACCTCAATCCCTCGCAAAACCTCCAAGCACATACAAAGGCTCCCCAGCAATTTCGTTTACCAAAGAAGAATCAGATGCCTTTGCAGCCCCCTTTAGATATGCTTTGATTGGAACCTTCAATGCTGGCCGTCCTTCGATTAAGATTTTGCACAGGCTATTAGATCAAATCGGCTTTAATGGAAATTTTGAATTGGGGCTTTTGGATGTTTCACATGTTCTTATTCGTTTTGCTCTCGAAGAAGATTTTCATCGGTGTTGGCTCAAGCAAACATGGTATTTTAATGGTTTCTCTATGAGGGTATCTAAATGGTCCAAAGCGTTCAGATCAGATGTGGATAGCTCAGTTATTCCAGCATGGGTATCCTTTGAAGGTTTGCCAGTTCATCTCTTCAATAAAGCTGCACTTTTCTCTATTGCCAGTTTAATTGGTCCACCTCTCAAAGTTGACGCTGCAACGGCAACGCTTTCACGACCCTCTGTAGCGCGGGTATGTATTGAGTTAGATTTAGCTAAGGAGCTTCCTCCTAAAGTATGGATTGAAGACGATGGCTTTGGTTTTTGGCAATCCGTATTTTATGAAGAACTACCGCAATTTTGTTGTAACTGCCATCGATTGGGACATACTGTCCACACTTGTCCTTTACAGATTAAGCCTAAAGCTTCTGAGGAAAAGAAGATTTGGGTCCCCAAGGACTCTATCCCTGTTCAAGTGGAACAACCTTTAGCTGATCCTACCCAGAGTGTTACCCAGAATACTGATCCTGTGACTACAGTTCCCAACTCTGTTTTGATGCCTCCAACACGAAATAGTCCTGTAAATGACGCTACTGTGGCTCCCATTGCTTCAAAGGCTTCTGTAGAAAATATTAAGCCTATCGGCTTTGAACAGAACGCAGAAAATCCTCCAGAACCGGATAAATTACTTTCTCAGGAAACCGCTTTGCCTATACCGAACTTAGACACAATCGAGACTACCTCAAAATGTATTCTTTCTTCTTCTCCTTCTGATGTTTCTGATATAGAGGCTTCATTCTCGGATGATGAACTAAGACAACACAACTCTGATTCTAATTTGCCAGCTACTGTAATGTCGAGCGCTGAGTTTAAAGAATCTAATTATGTTCTCTCAAGGAAGCTCAAATCTGTTAAACCTGCAGGGGGGGATGGTATGGAAGCTGATTTCACTCTAATTCAAAGAAAGAAGCTCTCTAAAAAGAAACGCGGCAGGCCACCTAAATTTGCTAAAAAGGTTTCTTCTCCTCTAATTTCTTCCCCTACTCTTTCTTAATGAATTATTTACAGTGGAATGTACGGGGTTTAGATTCGTCCCTCACTAGATTAAAACAGTTGTGTCTTGCTCATAAGATTCATCTACTTACTGTAATTGAACCCATGGTTAATGCTGCTAATAGTTCGTTATATTCTACTAAGCTCGGCTTCTCAAATGTTTTTTGTTCTTCTGACAATAAACTATGGATTTTTTGGGATACTGCTTTTTTCCATCTGTCGGACTTTATTTATCGTCCTCAACTGCTAACCTGCTCAGCAGATTTTCATTCTCTTTCTTAGCAATTTACTTTGTCCGCCGTGTATGGCCGTCATTCCAGAGTCAAAAGGAGGGATTTGTGGGAAGGTATGTTGGCTGTTCGGGAGTCTCTCTCTGGTCCATGGCTTATTGGGGGTGATTTCAACATCATTCGATCTCCTTCGGAATACAAAGGCTCTTCTCAGCCTTGCTTGCTGGGCATTCAGGATTTCAATGACTGTTTAGATGAGTGCAGCTTAATTGATATTCCGTTTCATGGTTGTGAATACACTTGGACAGGGGTGCGATCTACTGGAAGGGTTTGGGAGCGTCTCGATAGGCTTCTTGCTAATGCTCCGTTAATGGACCAATTTACTGATATTTACCTGCGGCACTTGGGGAAAGCTACATCGGACCATGCTCCCTTGTTACTTACTTGTAAGCTTTCTGCACTTTCTCCTCCTAAACCATTTCGATTCCAGCACATGTGGCTATTAAATGATTCATTTAGAGAATTGGTCAAGAAGCACTGGTCTTCTTCTTTCAATGGTGGCGGTATGCATGGCCTATTTGCTAAACTGAGATCTCTTAAGTTGGCTATAAAGGAATGGAACCATTCAACATTTGGGAATATTTTCGACGTTATTAAAACAGCAGAAGAGGAGGCGAACACTGCTGAACTTCAATACTTGACACATCTTACAGATGCTTCACGCATTGCCTGGCAATCTAAACAAGCTGCTCTGGTTCAGAAATACAAGTTGGAAGAAGCCTTTTGGCGTCAAAAATCGCGTATAAAGTGGCTAAATGAGGGCGATGCCAACACACAGTTTTTCCATTCATATGTGAAAGTTAAAAGGAAGCTCCATCGCATCTCTATCATTAAAGATCAATCTAGGACTTGGATTACTGATCAAAAGGACATTGGTGATGCTGCGGTTTCTTTCTATACAAACATGTTTTCTCAAGCCGAGGATACAGATTTCGATTCCCTATTAGAGGTCATTCCTACTTTGGTAACAACTCATCAAAATGATAATTTAATCAAGCTTCCTGCTGATGATGAAATTAAGAATGCGGTTTGGCAATTGGATGCTAAGAGCGCCCCGGGCCCGGATGGCTTCGATGGTATGTTTTTCAGAAGTTGTTGGGACATTGTCTCTTGGGACGTCTGCAATGCTGTCAAGAAATTTTTCCTGGGTTTGCCCATTCCTCAATCTTTTAGTGCAACCAGTATCATGCTTCTTCCAAAGGTTACTAACCCATCTTCTTTCAGTCAATATAGACCAATTTGCCTTGCAACGTTCATCAGTAAGGTATGTACTAGGATTATTGCAAATCGTATGGCTCCCATTCTGGACAAAATCATCTCGCAGGAACAAGCAGGATTTATAAAAGGCAGATCAGTCCATGAGCAGATTCTGACTGCTAATGAGCTCATTCATGACATTGATCGGAAGACTATTGGTCACAACCTTGCCATCAAGCTTGACATGGCAAAGGCTTTCGATAGACTTTCTTGGAGATTCCTGGAGGCAGTTTTATTGAAATTCGGTTTTTGCACTCGTATTGTCCAGCTTATTATTTCCAACTTGAGAGCCACCAAACTGTCAATCAATATCAATGGAGAAAATTTTGGTTTTTTTAGTCCTACTCGGGGAGTTAAACAAGGTGACCCTCTCTCCCCTTATCTCTTTATAATTGCTGCTGAGTGCTTCTCACGGGGTTTGAATAATTTGATCAACATTGGCAAGATTTTGCCTTATAAGACTGCTAGGGGCTGCACGCCTATATCTCATTTAGGATTCGCGGATGACTTACTTGTCTTCATAAATGGGGATATGAGAAGCATCAAGCGTTTTCTGGAATTTCTCAAGTGCTATCAAATTGGGTCAGGGCAACAAATTAATTTCGATAAATGCTCCTTTTATTGCTCCAAAAAGGCCAATCAAATATATATAGACAAAGTGACTCGTTGCTTATCTATTAAGCGGCACTCCTTTCCATTCACTTATCTGGGAGCCCCGATATATCAAGGCATTAACAGAGCGGCTTACTGCAGATACCTTACTCAAAAAATTGATAGTAAATTAGAGGGATGGACAAAGAAAATGCTCTCCTCTGGTGGCCGACTTATTTTACTCAAGCATGTGCTTAACTTTATTCCTATCCATACCCTTGGAGCTATGACATTACCTCAATCTGTCATCAGCATTCTGGAAAAGCATTTCTCGGCATTTTTCTGGAACTCCAATGGTAAAAGGCACCATCACTGGGTCAAATATACGGATTTTTGTCTTCCCACACCTGAAGGGGGTTTGGGTCTCCGCTCTCTAAACTCTTTGCAGCAAGCTTATTCCATTAAACTGTGGTGGTCCTATACTAAGAGGAACTCCTTTTGGTCCAATTTTATGTTTCAAAAATATCACAGGAAAGGGATAATGAGCTATCAAGTCATTGACTCTTGCATTTGGAAAAGGCTATGCAAAATTACACCTCTTGCTCTTTCTCTTTTCTCAGTCCAAGGTACTAATGTTCAATGGAAACATTCAGGTTTGAATGATCTCTCTCTTGCGACCGCCTTTGAAGCAGTTCGTCCTAGACAATCTTCCTTGTTATCTTTTACTAAGATCTGGGATGCCACTATACCTCTGAAGTTGTCTATCTTCAATTGGCGTTTGCTTCAGAATGCTTTGCCCTTGCCCTCCAGGCTGCAGGCGATGGGTATTCAGCTGGCTACATGCTGCCCGTTTTGCTATTCTGCAGCGGCTACTATTAACCATATTTTCTATAATTGCAGCTGCATTCGGTCAATCTGGAAATTCTATAGTAACCTCTTGCTCGATCAGCCATTGGAGCACCAAACTCTTCGACAGGAAATGATAAAATGGTGGTTAGAATATTCAGCTGCTACTACTATGGGTAAGTTCACTAATTTCCTTGCCTTGGCTCTCACATACTCCATTTGGACAGCTTACTGCCGTGTGGCTTGGGGCAATGAAAGTTTTTACTTACCCAACATCCATAAATGTATCCAAGATTATTTACTCCAATGGGGAATCATTCATTCAAGCGCAAAGTTTGCTAAGCCACTTCCATCTCTCAAAGAGTTTCTCCCGGACTGTTTTGGTAAAAAGCAGAAATCAAAAATTACATTGGTGCATTGGCAACGACCTCCATCCGGGTTCCTCAAACTTAATATCGATGCCTCTTACTCAAATCATGGTGCAGCTGGTGGTGCGGTGCTTCGTGACTCCTCGGGAAGCTTTCTCGCTGGGATCGGATTCCACTTTGCAGCATCCTCCCCAGTCCAAGCCGAGCTACTGTCCATTCTCCATGCCTTACGGTGGAGTAAAAGACAAAGCTACAAGTCTCTTCTTGTTGAATCCGATTCTCAAGTTGCTGTCCAATGTATTCAATCAGCTCATCCTCCTTTCTCGTCTCCTGTTGTTGCTCAGATTCAAGAGTTGATGGCTATTCTGACTTCGAGCTTAAGGCATATCTTCCGTGAAGGGAACAAAGCTGCCGACTTCATAGCCTCTTTTTGCCGCTTGCACTCTTCATCCTTTTGCTGTCATGAATTTAATTCAACTCCTCACATGCTTAGGGGCATTCTCATCTCAGACAACATGGGGACTCCTTATATTAGACTCTCTTAGCAGTTGATCCTTTCTGCCTCTGGAGACCTCTAGAGCTGTCTTTCCTTCAGTCCCAGTTCATTTTTGCAGACTAATATGCTTTTGGATATGCTTCTCTTCACAGTTTTCGTACTCTCTTTTGTGTCCTTCGGCCATTATTTGGAGGGTTCCTTATCACTCAGTTCCTTGTACCTTTCTACAAGAAGAAATCTGAAGATTGTTGCTCTGTTTTCTTTCTGTGATGGTTGATGGTGTTTTTCTAGTTTCTTTTGTATTTCTTCTCGCTGCTCTATTTTTCTAGTTTCTTTTGTTGGTGTCTGTCCAGTTGATGGTGTTCGTGCTGTTGATGGTGTTTTGGTTTTCCTTTTGTTTGTTTATTGTTCTATTATTAATGAAATTCATTCTTTCTGATAAAAAAATATATATATATATATGATTTCAGGCTAAATTAAAGGTTTATCCATTGTGGTTCAACTCTGAATTTCATCATTTTGCGACGACAAGAAAAAAAAAAAAAGGCCCAAGCAAAGACAACCCAAATCTGGATTTTGTTTTTATTATGCAGGAAAAATAGGAAAATCACCTAAAATAACCTGCCGAGAAAAATATTAATATATTTTAAACCCTTTTAATCTTATATAACTCTACACTGATAAAAAAAATATCATTGATAATGGTACAGACGGAGGATTAAAACCATGCACGCGGTTTTCCTTTTCATTTCAAAGTTTAAAATCGAAGTTAATTCTCTCTCAAAACCTGAAACCGCTAATATCAACTTCTCGATCTTCTTTTCCACTTTGAATTGACAAAGCAAGTCGCAAAACATTCAAAAATTATAGTATTTTCATCAAAAATAGCGGTATTTTCAATAAAAGTCAGTATTTTCATCAATCTTTGTTCATTTCAGTCGGTCGGTTTGTTTTTCTAACATTTTCTAACATAATGAATGTGTAATGTGAAATGACTTTTAAGTGGAAGAAGAGTTGATGAATGTATTGAAGTTGCTGCCTTGATGAATAGTAAGTCATAAAGCCAATGTGTATAAAGTGGATAGCTTTGTATTTGAAATGGTGACCATGGGGATTAAATAATATTTTGTTGTTTTTTTGAGTTATTGGAAATGAGTTATTGCTTTTCTAAGTTATGTTATTATTTAAGTATTTTTTTTGAGTTTGTATGAAGTGCCTCACTAACTTCAATTAACTGTCACAAATTCAACTCCAAATGCAACAAAGGGAACTTTTCAACATTCCTTTAATTAATATATGGCTCTGAATATGAAATTGAGGAGTGTTTGTTATGTTTGACTTGCAAATTGGAAAAAAAGTCACAGACAGCCATTAACTCCCAATAACTCTCACTAGCTATCTATAATTCACCCTTAATTAAGATATAAGTAGTTTGAATTTGAAAATGAGTAGTGTTTCTTTAGTTGAAAATGAAAATTCTAAATTTTTGCTTTATTCAACATACAACTCTGAAAACGGTATCCTTCTTCGTGTCATGCAATTGTGTTGATCCAACCTTGCCATCAAAGTGAACGTCGGTGGTATATTCCATACCAGTTTTAGAAAAATCAGAAAGTTGGGTTGTATGTTCTATAGGAATGTTACAAAACTCATTAGTATTTTTTTGACTGTTGAACAACAAACCCATTAGCCTCATCTACCATGTCGACGTGCACATACATTATGTCAACAACATTGACCTGCATATCATAATCACATGTTTCATCTACGTGGGCAACATGGATACCTTCTACCCCTACAGGCAACCTTGCATCTCCATTCTTGCCTTCATTTTCATAATGATCTTCTAGTGTTGATTCAAGACCGGAAAACTCTCCTTTGACGACTTGCTTCGATGCGGATAGATCATTGCTACCCTGTCTAGATTTATAGATACTCTCTTCAGTATTTGAAAACAATGGATACCTTAGTTTATTCTCAGTAACAAATGCAAGAAAGACACTAAATGTTATACCATTTAAGATATCATAAAATGGTGCTTCATCAAAGTCAATATAAAAGTTGAAAGCAAGCTTCGAATTACTGTTAACATTAAAAACATCTTATACCGTTTTTCTTAATTCATTGAAATCAGGCTTTTCAGTAAACACTACAAATTCAATAGACCCACCAATATATTTAAAGGCAATCAGATCAAATTTTCCATTATAACAGATGTGAATAACTATGTTGAGCTTCGACATTTCAAAATGATGATTAATTTAGTACCCTGTAATCACAGATGAGAAACAAACAAAAAATCATATCACATTTGGAGACTGTTTATTTAAAAACTTTTTCACCTGCATACAAACTCAGTCAAAAAACTTATTAAATTAAAATCCTGCAACACATACTATCCAATGGAGATTAAAGGAGTGTTAACAAACTGCGTTAGTACCGGTTATTTTATAATTAATAATAGTTAGTGATAGTTGGTGTGAGTTAGAGACTTGGAATTAACACCTTTATATCAACTCAGTCAAACACTTTTTAATTTTAAAATCGGGCATAAATTATCCAAGGGATAAATATGGTCTGTCTTAAAAAGAATTTAGTGTGACTTATTGTACAGTTAGTGATAGTTATTTATAATTAGTGACTATTTAATTAAGAAATTAACACATACATATAAACTCAGTCAAATACTTCTCAATTTCAAAACATTGTACATAAATTATCCAAGGGATAAATATGTAATATTTTCAAAACATGTTAGTAGAAGTTTATGCACAGTTAGTGATAGTTATTTATTGTTAGCCAGAGTTAGTGATTATTTCATTAATGAATTAACACATGCATACAAACTCAGTTAAACACTTACCAAATTCAAATCGTACATCATATATTTTTCTAAGATAGAATTTGAAGTTGGTATCAAATTTAATTCGTGATAGTGACTTTTAATGATTTTTAGATCAAAATTTATTTAATAATTATCCAACCTGTATATAAACTCAATCAACAGAGAAACATATACCATAAACTCAACAGTAGTTAACTTAATAGTAAAAATTAAGCCACTAACTATCCCTAACTACACATGAATGCAGTTAACAATCGTAAACCCTAACTTCGAGATTCAATCAAATGAGAAAAATTAAGTATAATTAAAATATATAATATTACATAATTAATTTATGATCAAATCGTTCAATAAAATAAAATTTTGGCCATTCTCACTATTAAATATTGAATAAATAAAAAAATAAAAAAAATAAAAACTAATCCATTGCAATGAAGGGGCTAATGGATAAAATTACTAATTGATGAAATAAATATCAACTGCATCTAAGTGTAAATCTTGAGAACAAGAGGAGAAAATGATAAAAGAAGAAAATATGAGTTCATAAAGACCCGCTACTCGAGCCAAGAGAGGAGGAACTGAGAGTTCTTTTCTTTTAAGATATAAAGGGTATTTTTATTATTTTCATCTCATTTTAGATTAAAAGGGATCAAAATATATTAATAAATTTTGGAAATGGTTATTTAGGTAATTTTTCAAAAAAAAATATAAATGATTTTGCTGCAAATAATAATTTATCATTCAAGTAAAATTATTGGATTAGTAAAAAAAATAATTTTCATAAAATTATAAGCTTCATTATGTGCAGGAAATAAATATCATATTATTTATTAATATTATAATTTATAAAGCATGGTTTAATTAATTAGAGTTTGCAACACATAAAATACTTATACATACATACATACATATATATATATATATATATCAAGAAGATGATTTTGAATCTATAATAAACTGTGAGATTTTTGTGAAATGTTGTGAAAATAATCTTAATATTACTGAAAAATCTATTTTTAATGAGTAAAAGATTATAATGAATTTCTTAAATATTAAAATTTTATGAATTTAATGCAGTGGCGGAATTAGAAATTGATAAAAGAGAGGGCAAATTTTTTTTTAAAAAAATTATAGATGAATTGAAGCTAAAATTAAATATATAATATTATAGTAAAATTTAAATTTTTATTATAATTTTTTTTAAAAAAAAACTTTTCAATCAAAATTTTATATTATTTATTAAATTCTAAAAATTTATTAAATTTATTATATATTTTTTATTCTAGTTCTTAGATCTATTAATTTATATACATAAATTTAATTAAATTATAAAAATTAATATTTAAAAAATTATTAATATATAATTATATATATAGTTCAAAAGGATATATTAAAATTATATATTTCTAAATTATAAAATTATATATAAATTATATAAAATTAAAATTATATATAACTATACCTTTTTTTTTATTAAAATTATATATAATTATATCCTTTTTATAAAACTATATAATTTTATATAATTTAAAAATAATTTTCATTTTAATTTAAAAGTATATAATTATATATATATATATATATTTAATTGTAGGATATATTAAAAGGATATAAAATTGTTAATTATAAAATTATATATATTTATGATTTTATAAAATTATATATATATATATATATATACATATAAAGGGGTGGGGAAAGGGGTCCACTGACCTCGTAATTAGAGATGTGTAAAATTATTGAACCCGATCAAACTGAGTACATTTCGGTCAGGTTCAATCGGTTTATATTGTATACACGGATAAAATTGAATTTATATTTTTAAAAAAATTCAAATTCGATTGGGTGGTTGGGTTAAAATTTATTTTTTCTATTTAACTCGAATTCGATCGATACATATATATATATTATATATTTTTATAAATTAGAATATATATTACATAATCCTACCCGAATCGACCCGACTATAAATTTTTTATATGTTAGATATATTTATAATATATATTATAATCCGATTTAACCCGACCGAAATCGAAAATTTGCGGGTTGATTGAAAATATATATAGGTTCGGTCAAATTTGATTTATTTTTTAGTATATATACGAGTTCGATCAGATTAAAATATACTCTTAATCTGACCGACGCCCACCCCTACCCATAATCCCCTAGTTTTGGCTCTGATTTAATGTGCATTGTCGATCCCAAAAATTATATAAATTTATAAAAAAAAATTCAATCCCATATTGTAAAAAATTATTTGCAAAAGAAATATGATTTTATCCAAATTTGGCCAAATGCATTGGCTTCTATAAAATGCATATACTGTGAGCAAATGCTTGAAAGCGTAATAAAAAGCATATGATGAATATTCCATATTTCGTATGGTTTTTAATTAATTGGATTTAAACGTACACTCCTTATATATACATATTTATATTTGATTAGTTATATAAGAGCAATTTTTTTATTTTCTTGAGACGTGTACGATAACTGAGAATAACATATTTTATTATATATATATATATATATATTATATTAAAAAATATGAACAAAAAAAGTATAGAAACCTCATCTTGTTGAAGAAGATGATGTTATACTTGTTGTCATATTGGTCTCTGGCTGTTGAAATTCAAGTTTGAAATTTTAATCACATATTCACATGCATAAATTAATCATTAAGAAATGGGAAAGAATAGGGAAAGAATAAAAAGAAGCATAGAAGAAATTATTCAAATTTAAATTTAATATCAATCAAAAGGAAATTATTATATAAATAATTTTAATTTGATAGTACTGAAACCATATATTTTTACCAAAAGATTATGAATGAAAAACATTTTCTTAATGATGCATGAATAAATTATTTTGGTTGTCATTTTAGACTATGAAAAGGCTAAGCATTTAAAATATAAAATGTTCTTATGGGAACACCCATTAAATAATTAATAATATACAAAAAAAAAACATAGTTCTAAATTACATAATAATTTCAAGTGAAGGTGACAAATGAGTAAAATTGAGTTTGTCTTTTTCTTTTTTTTTTTTTGTAAATTTGAGTATTTATTACAACAAATTAGGAATACATTTGCAAATGAACTTCAAATTTACCTCTTTAATTTTAAGGGGAATTATGTTTGATTATATTCATTAGTATATACCTATTTTAATTAATAAATTTAAAGTTTGAATATTTTTTTCTCATGCAGTTAATTATTATTATCGAAGACCATTTTCTTAACCATTGTTTTAATTTTAAAGTAACTCATCGAAAAAACCAATTGAGAACAAGTTAAATTGTCATTGCATGAATGGACTTACTGAATAATTTCAAGTTAATTTGACTGCTTTTGGGCATATATAATTTTGCATATCATTACGTTGGATCACAAAATTTATTAGCTGCAGAAGTATTAATAAAATAGGGATTAGACAAAGAAAAAAACCTCTTTCATGTAAAAGAAGTATTAATAAATTTAATTAGAAAATAAATTTATTCCTTATTTTATATATTAAAATTCAAATTGTGAGACCAAAATATGAAAGATATATTTCTAACTTTTTATGCATTTTCATTATCAATGTAAATAATTTATTTTTTTAATTAGATAAAACTTTTGGCTAAATTTAACTTCAACAACAATAAAAATCGAATTCGAAGATGCTTGAAGATTTGAATATTCCCTGGCTGCACTATCATTCCTTGTGAAAATTCCAGTAATTAGAAGTTTCATGACTAGTGGAAGAAACAAAGAAAGGAGAAGAGAATTACGTAGCCATCCACTTGCAAGAAATCTATTAACCATTCTATTGGGTTGCAGTAGTGCCACATCATCCGTTGAATATGACCATTTGCATGGTCCATATATAACAAGCCCTTGGCCATTGGAAGGAACATCATCAATGACCTTTTATTTTTGTACATTTCAAGGCCTTTTTGCCCCTTCTCTATCAACAACTCTTAAGACAACTTTGCCAATGACACTTATTAATCCATATAATTTGTAAGATTAATTAAATTTGTAGTATAGAATAGGTTTTAATTACTTAATTATTTTACTTTCTTAATGTCAGAGAATTGAATTCTCTAACTTATATCACAAGATAAACATTTAATCCCCCAAAACTGCAACTAAAATGAAACTTGTGTGACATATATTCAAATGAAGCACTGGCGACTTCTATAACCCCACGTAAACTATACAATCACCACAACATGGATTCTCTATAAGTCTCTCCACAAGACTCCCAACTTCATTTCAGTCCACATTTTCTCGTTTTCAGCTAATATACATATATTGCCTCTTCAAACTCAACTCCCTTGGTTTCTCTAGGCATTCTCAATGTCCATCCTACCACAGTACAAGTACCTAACGAGATACCCTACTCATGGCTGTGTTTCTGCAAACCGGCACCTGTCCTGCCACATAAGTGCCATATGCTCAGCCGCTGCCGCCACCACCACAACCGCCGCCAAATCAAAGTCTAAACAAACCCAATTGGCCATTGAACCTAGACTTGTAAACCCACAAACCATAGTCACACCCATTGTCCCTCCTATTCGCAATGACCCTCGTTTACAATCAACATGGTCTCACCGATTATGGGTAGCATCTGGGTGCACCACCGTGCTCATCTCCCTAGCTAAAGCCATTGCGGCAGCTGCTGATTCACATATATGGCTCCAGCCTATGTTAGCAGGCTACATTGGGTACATTTTAGCTGACCTTGGCTCTGGGGTTTACCATTGGGGAATTGATAACTATGGTGATAAATCAACACCAATTTTTGGTTCTCAAATTGAAGCGTTTCAAGGCCACCATAAGTGGCCATGGACAATAACTAGGCGCCAATTTGCTAACAACTTACATGCCCTAGCTAGGGCAGTAGCATTCTTTGTATTACCTATTGACCTTGTTTGTAATGACCCTATAATCCATGGCTTTGTTAGTGTATGCTCTGGTTGTATTATGTTTAGCCAGCAGTTTCATGCATGGGCACATGGGACTAAGAGCAAGTTGCCACCATTAGTGGTAACATTGCAGGATCTTGGGTTGCTAGTGTCACGGGTCCAGCATGGTGCCCATCATCGGCAGCCTTACAACAACAATTACTGTATAGTAAGTGGTGTTTGGAATGAATTTTTGGATAGCCAAAAGGTTTTTGTGGCACTAGAGATGGTCTTATATTTTCAGCTAGGGGTTCGACCCCGGTCTTGGAGTGAGCCTGCCTCTGAATGGACCGAAGAGGTTGAAATACCATCTCAAGTTACATTACACTAATTCTTCTATGAAGCACATGTGATTTGTTTTAATCTCCAGATGCATGGAATCTAAATAGAATTGTTTGCTAGATTTGGAGGCATACACTAATAATTTTCTTTTTTTGTTAGTGATCTCCTAATACTATATTAGGATCAGAGTAGTATGATTCTGGAATCTGCTTCTTTTAAGAAAGGATAAACAAATAAATTTATTCAATTCCTAGTTCCTACATCAGAAATGATAAAATATAAATAATCATAAAATTGCCGATTTTAATTGTATATACAGTGGAGGCAATTTCCCAACATTAGAGGCCTTTATACCAGGTTACTCAATGTAAAGCTTAAAATTAGCAAATTGCACCAATCTAATGGTAATTGATTCTTTTCTCTAAGCTCAGGACAACTTTGCAGTTTTGATTCATTTCATGTTGCCACTCCTACTTCCACTCATGTGAATCGAATAAAATAAATTTAAATTACCTTTTGCAACTTATATGTTTTTGGTACAAGTACAATGTGTTTGAATGCTCAGGGTACATATCAAGCACCTACTGAGAAGATATGGAAGCGACACAGGGGAACCAATAACGGCGCTTTCCATCCTTATGGCCATCATCAATCATTGCAAGACCTTCCTGTATCAACGAATAAGATTTATGACTCCCATGAATTCAATTATGCAGGATGCATGATTAGATAAAAGGTAAATTGAATAAGGATCGCTAGAGATAGTGGCAAATAAAAACTTACATCTAATAAGGTATCAAGGGCATCAATAGCACGACCAGACGTCCAAGAAAGCCTCCTCTCTACCTCCTCAACAGTAACAAACCCTTGAGCCTAAAAGAATGAGATGAGAAAATGCATGTTAATAGTTATTCCATTGAGAATGATAGTACTTCAGGATATGGAAAGTAAAAGAAACCTGAGCCAGCTCCAAAATTTCATTGTGGTCTTTGTTCAATTCAGTTGGAACAGATCGAACAAGCTTTTTTTTCCCGGCAGAGATCACCTCAAAGCCACTACCTAATATCTGAGAAAATAAATAGTAAGCTAACAAGCAATGCCAAGAAAGTAAAACAAAGAAAGTGAGTCCTTCACTGAGCATGCAATACAGAAGTTCTATTCAACTTTGGCAAGTAATATAATGGGCACTCATTCATACTCAGACTCTGATTCACTTAATTATCTTATAACAGCTGTTAGTCATACATAAACAAATTACCAATGGCACATAAATTAATGTACATCATTCCCTTAAGAAAAATGAACAGAAATATAAAGAAATTTAGGGATTGTAGCTACATCTAGTCATTCTGATTGCATTCACCAGAACACCACAAAATCAATTGTAGTAGCAATCAAGTTACTTCACAACCACCCTAAAAATTGTTTTTGTCCATCATGACACTAGAGATTGAAACATCACACGCTCATGTAAGAGGACATTAATCTCCCTACCACCTAGAGAGAGAACTATCTGGCAACTAAATTTCTTAAAAAACCAGATATAGAACCAAAAACTAAAACATCAGAAAATTCAGGACCATGAAAAAGTTCCAATATGATGAGTACTTAGAATCAAGAAGTAGGTGTGAAGTAATTAACAAAAATAACTTAAAACATAAGAGTCGGCATAGCCTTGACTTATTAGAAGAATTTCACCTCAATACAGAACCTGGTATTATATCAGTTTATTGAAGATTGCACAGTCATTGATGTATGACAAATATTCATAGATCTTTATACAAACCTTAAGCTTACTTATAGCGCGCAAGCAGTCATCCTCAGACACAGCTTCACGATCACTCTTTCGTTTCTGACGAAGCAAAGAGCAGAGTACCTGCAGGTTGATCAAACCTCCATTGTGAGGTCTTGTTGCCAAGCATATCTCAACAATTTGTACCCCTGACTAGCCAAGCAGATGCACATCAGTATAAGAAGTGTTGGACATGGATCACAAGAAGTGGAGGTACAAACAAGCATCCACATCATAAACTAATACTTTGGGAACAGAGAAGACAGCTGCACAAACATGAATAAATTTCATCATAAGAAAAGCGAGATAACAGATTTTTTTTAAAAAAACTTAAAGAGAAATAACCTGCAATACTTTGATAAGCCTCTCATCCATGATTCTTAAACCAGTAAATATTCAATGTCAGTTGAAACACCTCCAAAGGCACGAATTTCTAAACACAGTTCACAGTGAATATACATAACACAGAAGTTTGAAAAGTTTTATTTGTGAATTAAGCAACTCTAACCCCGTTTTTCCTTTGGTGTGTGTCTTCAAACAATTGTTTTTATCCACAATATGCAAAACATAATCTAAACACAGACAAAAAACCATGTGTTCCAAATACAGCTTAAACGTTGCAATATCCAGTTTTTATTTTAATACCTATACACTAGCTTCTCCATTACAGATAAAAGATAATTTTACAATGAGAAAAGAAATATAGTAGAAGTCAGTAATAAAAAAAGACAGTACAAACCCAGTTCATAGTAGAAGTCACCAATCCCTAACAGCTCTGCCCAAAACCCTTTATTTGAGGCCAAGGGGTCCACTCCCACTTTTGCACACATCTCATGGAATTGAGTCCTGAAAGTCGGGTTCTTGCGAATATCATTCTGCACCAAGCCATATCAAGTTTCAAACTTCCAATGCAATTTCCCATTTTCAGTCAAACATTTTACAAGCATATGGTTTACACATTTATTCAGTGATGAAAAACGAAAAAAAATTACAACACGGGAATTATCCAATATCAACCAATTGGGTATCAAAATATCTAGTTAAAAAAGTCAGTGAGTGACCTTATGTTTGCGGGCAAATTCTTCAAGCTGGGAACGAAAAGTGGCAAGCTGTTCTTTCATAAGATCAGTTCTTAACTTTGCTACATTTTCCCCCAGTAATCGATATTGATCCTTCATCAAATAAAGTTTCCGAAAACCAAAACAAAATTAGCAATAAATAATAAATAAATTAATCGAAAGAAGATAAAATAAACAAAACAAACCCTAGCAACAGCAGCTGTTTGTAACCCGCCAATTCCAGGTCTCCTCCTCATTTCTCTCTATAAAAGCAAAGCTTGCTTCTTTCTCTTCTGGGTATGGATTAAAAATTTATGACTAATGATTTTGTTCAGTGGTTCAATCAAAATGCTTTTAGTTTTTGCAAGAATTGGACTTTGGAGAGATTGTGAGAGCTAGGAGAAAACCAAGAAAGATATAATTCGCAATTAATTATGGAAATATATTAAATTCTCAATAAACAATTGCGTAGAGAAAGCGCTGTTGGCTTATAATTCGAAGGTCTCGGTTCCAACAACAATCCTGGCTATTTTTTCCATTTATTTTACTTAATTTTTTTTATTTTTTCTCTAATATTTTTTTTTCTTTTTATTAATAATGTTTATTTAAAAATTTCATCATCAAAAAGAAATTTATTAATAGTTTTTTTTTTTGAAATATTCTACTTAATATTTTTCCATTCTACTTTTTTTTTTTTCATTCTTAGCCTTATTAATAATTTTTTTAATTTTTTTTATTTTATTAATAATTTTCATAATTCATTCATTTTGACATTCACTAGCTCCTAGCTGCTAAAAATACAATCTTTTCCCTTTTTTCATTAATGTTGTTTACTACTTTCGTTTTTGTAATTCATTGATTCATTTTGACGTGGACTAGCTACTAAAAATATGGATTTGCATTTAATATTTGGTAATAAAATTATCTTAATTTCCCTTATGATCTATTGAGTTTATTATAATGACATCCATAGTTGAACGCATGTTTATTATAACTAGGTTTGAAGCTAGAACACAAAATTAGGAGAGCCCAACCAATTAAGATAAATAATTATAAAAAAATTAATTAATTTTAAATTTTAATTTTAAAATAATTATAGATAATAATATTTTAAAAATTAAAAAAATTAAAAAATTATAAAAAATAACAAAATAAATCATATCAATTTAAAATTTATATCAAGCTTTAAATAAAAAAAGTTAAATTATAAAAGAATAAAAAAAAATCTCAGAAAGACTCTTTTATATTATAAAATTACGATCTTAAGTTTTAGCAGATGAAATTGATTAATTTTTAATTTGTGAGGTTAAATAGTAGGGTAGAAAAAATAATAAACTTATCTTGTAAGTTTTTTCTCTTTTTTTATAAAATAAAATTTTGATTTTGTTTAATATATATTTAATTTTGAGTTAAGTAAATATATTTGGGTTAATGTTTTAGATTTGAATCAAATTTATATAAAAAGATTTTATTTAATAAAAAGGTTCATTTTTAAAATTTTATAATATATATTAAAAAAATAATATATATATAATATATTATATATATAAAAAATATATGATATATATTTTTTATAATATTAAATATATATAACAAAAAAAAATGGAAGGGCTATAACGTAACTCCATAATTAATTGCATTTAATAAAAATAATTAATGAAATAGACGAAGAGGGAGAAAAAAAGAATTTTCATTAGAATAAATATATATAAATTTAACATATATAATATATAATTTATGAATTAATATATTATAAATTATATTACAGAAAATTAGATAAAATTTCACTATAATAGTTACACGATTGTTATATTATAGTAAAATTATATATAATTCATAATTTAAATAACTAAAATTTTAATTTTGGTCATATTAATTATTATAATTTAACTAAATATTTAATCACCTATTATTAAAAAAAATTATATGAAAATTTATTTTCAGTAATTATTATTATTAATTCAACAATCAATAAATAAAAAAAATCATCATAATTATTACAATTTATATCATTAAATATATATAATATTATTAACAACATAAATAAATATCATAATTGTTATAATTTAATTAAAAAATTAAAACCATTTACCTATAATGTATTTATGTATAAATTAAAGTTAAATGTATTTGCATTATAGTTTTATAGTATAAGTGAATTTAATAAGTGACACATTTTTATCCACCATCTTATTTTTCTTTGTCTCTATAAATGTTCTCAAATATTATGATATATTTACTATATAATATTTAAGTAAATTTATGTTTTTATCATTATAAATATTATATATATCACATCCATCAATCAAATTATTTAGTGATTCCAATAAAAATATATGTAGTATAAACTTTACTTTCGTCTAAAACTATTTTTCTTATATTTATATTAAAATAATTTTATTTGTAATATTTATTTTATTTTCATAACCTCTCTTTTCACCAAATAAAATTTTCATTTTAATTTAATTTTTTATATTTCATTACCTAATGTAAAGAGAAAATTATCATAATTAAATACAGTCTATAATTTTTTAAATAGTATATTTTTAATTAATTATCAATATTAATTTTTTAAAAAATTTATATAATCGTAAATAAATAGAAAAAATAGACAATAATTGTCAATATTAATTTAAAAAATTAAATAATCTTAAATATATAGTAAAAAAAAATACATAGTTATTTAATGAATAAAAAAATATCCTAAAGCGCAGTGATTGTTTTCAAACTTTTTAACTTTTATAATTAATATAATCAAAATTAAGTGAATTTTACCCGTATACATTGATATTCAATAATCATATTGAAACTTGTCCAACAATAATAAATGAAAATTCTCTCTTAATTCGGAAATTGAACTGGAACTTGTTCCATATGTCCATTTCAACTAGGTGAAGTGAAAACAATTTTAAGCAGAGTCATTTAAAAAAGAAAAAAACAGTGGGATACGCACGTGATAACAGTAACAAATTCAATATTTCAAATTGAATCAATTCTCAAAACTAATTTACAAAGTCTTAGACATTGTATATTACTAGAGCCAATGATCTAATTCGAGTATAAATCAAAGTAACTACATATCTTGATTTCAGAGCACCTGTGTATTCACTATTCAGTTGCTAAGTCAGCAGTAGCCCCAAAAGAATCTGGGGAAAAATTTTAATCAATTTTCTGTTGCTAATTGCAGTATATATTGGGAATGAAACCTAAGCTGAAATCCCTGTAGCTTCTTTTGGTATTAAAAATATTAAGGCAACAGGAATGTATGTGCAAAGAACTTGGATGCCAATGCCTAAAAGCAGGTTGTCAAATGAACCTGATGAGAGATTCAAAAATGAAGCCAGTGCGGCACCAGTGAATGATCCCAGGGTAGACCCCAAGTTGTTTATTGACATAAAGAGGGCAAATAGAGTTCCCTCAACACCTGGCGGGCATAACTGTCCAGATGGAATGAGGAATGGCATGAACCTGCAGAAGGTCAGAAAAGTGACAACATTATGGAAATTAATCTCAGTCAGTTTATAGGATTGTGGATATGTGCTTATATGCATAAATTATTAAGAAATGTAAATAGAAAAAATTGGCCAAACTCTGACATACTTGAATTGATTGATTGCATCAGCAAGGGCAGATCCACCAAGGACCATGATTTTATCTGAAATTCCATAGGCAAGACTTATTCGAGAAACCAAGACCATATCTAGGATGCTCAAGAAAGACAACCCAATATGAGCTGACCTGCATTACGTATGGAAGCAGGAGAAAGCAGCATTAGGTAAATCTAGTTGAAGAAAAGGAGACATCTTTATGGAGAAATACATTCTGCCATATAAAGGAAGTACTTACAAGAGAATCTTCCGCAGCTTCATGGTCTTCAAGTAGTTATTGTAAATGAAGGTCCCAAGCATGAGGCCCAACCATCCAACAACCCTTGCAGTCCCAAGAAAAGATGCATCCAAGTTCAAGGACTGAGTCTGGTAATAGAACATGACTGTTGAGAGGTTTGGAACAGTCACGTGTGCTAGGAAAAACCAAGTCATTGGTCTGGTCTTCCCAAGACCAAGACAAAAACAAAAGAAAACATCATTACTTCATTAGGAGAATAAACTAATATGTGACAGTAGAGTATGGAAAAGAAAGATACCAAAAAAATAACCCATAAAACAACTAGATTGGCGCCAAGGATAGGCACATCTAAACAACATTTACACCCAATAATCATAAACAATAAAGCAGATCTAATAATTTGATCACTTACTCTATGATGGTGCAGACTATCTGGACCATTAGCTATCACATTAGCATGATAGCATAATGTCAATTAAAGCTAGAAATGGCTAAATCTTTAAAGTGGGTACAACTATTTTGAGAATAATAGCTCAGAAATTTAAAATTCTTCAATAGTTACCTCAAAATTATTGGCTGCCTAAAAGCATTTAACAAACTGTATGTGGCTGCTTTCAGAGAGTGGTACAATCCTAGAGACTCATTCTTCTCAGGGATCTGTGATTTAATATTAATAGTCGCCTTCTTTATACTATTCTTTTGGCTCTTCTTTCTTCTTGAGGTGCTCCTGTTTATCTTCTTTGTTAAGAAACTATCTTCATCCAAAATAATACCATTCCCATTTACTATATGAGAGCTGCTTCCAGAATCAGAAAACTCAGGCAACATTTTATTGCCTACAGAATTCTCCCCAACTGAACCACACGATAACAACTGTATGGCTGGCAGTACAGAAAATAGAAGGAAAATTGTATCTATCTGTAAGTTGGTTAATGCATATCCTCCTAACAAACTGCCACATATTCCACCCAAAGCCATGGATAACCAAGATACTGACTGGAGATCTCCCGCAAATGAGGCCCTGTTTAATGACAGCAGCATATGCATATTCTTAAGAAAATTAACTAAGCCATTGGATTCACAACAATCAGTTAAATATTGATTAAGTGAAAGTGAAAGAGAAAACCAACAATAGTAGCAACATATGATTGCATGCTTGGTAGGAAAAAAATTATTTTCCCCAACCAACCCAATTTTCATAGTTGGCACACATTGACAGTTGTTAGATAGAATTGCATGCCAATTTTAACAGGCTAAGAATAAACATGGAAATAGAAAAGAGGCTCAACATGTGTACATACCGCTCAAACCTTACTGCCTCAGCAATCATTGCATCTATCACATCGTCTGCCATAGCGGATCCCAAGTTCTGCACAATCAAGAAGACTGTGAGGTGCCATTTAGAACATCTCAAGGTTTCATTTAAGCCTAGAATGGGCCATGGCACTAGAGAGAGCACAGTCGCTAGTACTAGGTATGGTATCCTTTTTTTACCTTTGATTGGGACACAAACTGACAAAATCCTACAGCCATATGAAAAATTAAGAATCACATAAATAGAAGTAGAGAATGCATCATAATGAAAAGGACAGATTACTGCCCATAGCATTTCATGTTAAACATTAACAATGATAAATTAAGCATATACAATTACTATGTAAGTAAATACATGACATGATAATCCAGTAAATTTGTTTGTGTAGCATATACAATTTCCAGTGTTTGAAATTATTGTATATCTGCATTTGGAAATTGATCCGTGTTTCTCACAGCATTCAATACGTTTTGATATGAAGGATGGCTCAAAAATCAGGGGAAGTGACATCATGCACATTTTTGTTATACTTTTAGGTGGTCCTAGAAAAGTTGCAAATTAGTTCCAATATTGCTATGAAAAGCAAGGGGGAATTCATTAATTTCCAGTAATATGAAAGCCACATAAATGAAATTAAATTTGGTTTCACACAAAAGTACAAATATAAAAACCAAAAGTGAAACGTTATTGATTTATCCAAGAATATATTCCATTGCAACGATGGAAGTTGTACAGTTCCAGCCACAATGCATGCCTGCACGAGTGCTTGTTGAATAAGAAAAGAATTATACCCATATAATGGTTTTATGCTCCATGGGAAAAATGCTACTGAAGAAACAAATTGGGAGGCTGAGGGGGACAACTTAAGCCTGTCTTTTAGGTGGTAGGAAACCGCTGTCCATACAAAGGATCGGAAACCCTACAAAATATAGGAAATAAAAAGAGGCAAAAAAGATCAGTTCCATAAAAGTTTGCCTTTGAAATACCATTTCCATGGTAAAAAACAGACTAAGTTACAAGATAGCAAATCAGAGGGCTGAGAGTCATTGAGAAAAAAGAAATCCACCCAGAATTTAAATTTATGATTTTCAACTTCAGAAAACTAACAGCCAAAGGCCTTTCACTTAAAAGACGAACAAAAGCTGACCTAAGTATATCATTAAAATGACATCTTGAGCTGCTTCAAAACTAAACCAGTCCTCCATAAGGCATTTTATGGGAAGACTTAATTTGATATTCACACTATCATTTATTGCATAATCATTATTTCCAAAGTTCATTATGCTTCTCTTTTGATGCTTTTCCTGAAGCAGGTAAGAATTAAGATAGGGGTATTAATAAAATTGCTCGATTTAAATAAGGTATATAGAAACAGAAAAATAGCAAAATCCCATATATTATGAGAAATTAAACTAGTTTATATACTTAATCAGACATCTAAACAGGCATACCATGCCAACATTATGTTTGATCATATAATGTAGGAATAGTTCACATAATTTGCTTAATATATTAAAAGCACTCATTTTGCAAGCAAAAGTTTTGTTTCTCAGAAAAGCAAAATCCCAGTTTGAAACCAAATAACAAAAAAAAAAAAAGAAGGAAAGAAGCTGCTTCTAAACGATCAAGAAAAATAGTACTTTTGCAGAAAACAAACATAAAATTCAAAATGCCAAACAAGCAAAATCATTTTCAAAAATTTTCATTACAATATATTCACTATCAGCTTGAATTCTAATTTCTAAAACAACAAAAAGTCGAATCAATAAATCCACAAAAACCCAGAACCTAAATTCATATAACTTCACACCACAATCAAATTGCTATAGAATTGATCAATTTGATCCGAACAAATTCGCATTCGTAAAGCCTAAAACAAAAGGAGGAGGAAGTATCGAAACCTGAGTGAAATAAATCAAGCAAATGAGCCATAGAAATGAAGCACCAAAAGCTTTTCCTAACTGTTTTAGCCACCGTATCATTCTTTCAAATAAACCAAAAAAAAAAAAGAAAAAATTCTCTGTTTCCAGTTCTGCAAATCAGCAAATTTCCGTTTTTCTTCTGTGCATTGTTCTCTTTTTGTCTCTCCGAAATTCTATATGGGTAAACGGTTTCTTTTTTATTTGACTTTTACGCCCTTCCTCTTTCGGCGTAATAGGGACGCTGCTCAGTGGCTTTTACGTCATTTGAGAAGCAGGTGATGACGTTCTTGACTGTGGCCTTGTCACCGAACACGTCCAATAAACCTACCAAATCTCACCACGGCAGCTTTCGGGCCCCTCGAATATGACAGTCAGGAAAATTTATGTCACCGTCGTCGTTGCGTTATCAATCAAATCAAGTTATATTCTACCTCCATTTTATTAACATAAAAATAAAAAAAAAGTAAGACCTAACACAAAAATTAAAAAAATTTTACTTTTTTCATTTTTATTGACTTAAATACCCCTAAAAAAAATATTTCTTGAATTAAACTTTTAAGGCAAAAATATAAATAGTATTTTATCTTATTTCACCCCCAAAATTTACTTAAAATGACATATTTTCTATATAAAAAATATACTAAAAAAAAAATTTTTCCTATATTAATAAAACGGAGGGAGTAATATTTATCCTTATTTTTCTCCTTATTCATTTTACTTTTGAAAAAATTATAAATGTAATAAATTTAGAAAAATATAAAAAAAAAAGTTCAAATTAATAATATTCAGTTTGACAAAATAATATATTGTTTTCATGTTAAATTGAAAGTTGTATAAATTTTCAAAACTTCCAAAATAATATTTCCCTTTTTTCTAAATTCTCATTTTTCATTGTTGTAAATTATAGCACATGTATTACTCCATTTGCCCCCATAGATAAATTTGTTTTTCTTTTTCATTTATCCTAAATTATAACACATTTATTATTTTAATAAATTAATTAATAAATTAAAATTTTATAATACCCCCATTTAATATTACTCATTAAAAATATTTTATACTAAAATAAAGATATAAAAAAATACATAAAAATTTATATTTTTAATAAAAATAATTATTTTTTCTTAATGTTTGTAAAATGGGAAAGACAAATGGAATATTTTAATAAATTAATTAAAGCATTAAATTTCTACTATACATATATTTAATAATATTTATTAAATATATTTTATGCTAAAGTAAATATATAATATTAAAGATACATGTAAATTTATATTTTCAATAAAAAATTATTTTTTATTATTTGTGAAATAATCATTAATTAAATCTAAACAAGGGTTGGTTTAGATAAATAATCATTTATATTTATTATGATTTAAATTTAAATTTAAGTATAAAAATAAAAAAAATACAAATAATTATAAAAAAAAATAAGAATGATAAATATCAAATGATTATTACATGATAAATATCAAATAATTATTACGTAAATTAAAGAATTGTCGCTAAAATTATTTATAGATTATTATGGATATTTCATGTTAAATATTTAAACCAAGTAAAGGGTAATAATTTTTTCCATTAAGAAAATATAAAAAAAAAATATTAAAAAAGATAAAATACTCATTTGAAATTATTGTGAATTTAAATTACATTTTAAATGTAAAACTATTTAAAATAAATATAATGACAAATTTCAAATGTTCAGTCATTTCAAACGATTAGTTATTCAGATCAACCTCTGAAATAATTGGTTGGCCAAACTTAAAAGATAACATTGCTAGGCGCTGGTGACCAAAAAAAGCATGTAACACATGAGATGCATTGGATAACTGCACTTGAACAATGCAGAACATGACTAGTTTGGCTTCAAAAACTTTCTGAAAATGGGAATAACGTTAAAAAAACTGGAAATTTTCTGCTATTTATGTATTTTTCTATGAATACTATGACTAACAACAACATAGCATTGACCTACAAACCAAGTTTATCACAAACATAGGCATTTAGCAAATTGCACATGCTTATGGAACACATGAACCTACCTGTTCTCTAATTTCTTGTACATTGAGCAAGTACAATTTTTAAGTAGAATATACATGATAACTGCAGCATCTAGATGCAGTATGTAGGCACACTGGCAGGGCGGTAGACGAAAGGTCTGATGGTATGAGAATAACCGGATGGACGAGTATAACTGAACTTCACTCCTTTGCTTCCCTCCCCAAGATGGGTGCAGTGCTCATGGAAACTACTAATAGGTCGTGACAGGCATGCATCCCAACGGTCACTTTCAGGCATGGTCTCTGCCACAGTATATATCCCCTTTGCATTTGTAAATGCTTGGTAATTTAGAACTTCCCCAGATTTTGTTATGCAAAGAACAGCTACTTCAGCACCTGCATCAAAACAGGCAAAACAACTGCATCTCATGCCTCATTGGATAATAAAATAATCAAAATAGAGTTCGCTGTTGCTTCATAAATTTCAAATACCATCTACAAACAGCAAAGCATTCTAAATATGCAATATAGATATAGTTCATTCCCAATATCACAAGAATACAGCATTCGGAAAATCCTGTCAATCCACCCCGTTGTTTTGTTAGTGTGTTTAAATATATGCAAACCATAGTCCATTACAGGAACTAAGTCATCTGGAGTTTATGAATCACATAACCCAGAGAAGTCAAACTTCATACAATGAAGCTCTAAATGACACCATTAATTATGTTGAAAATTTTGAAATATATACAATTTCTTTTTGAAATATATACAATTTAATTCCATTGTAAATAAACGGATGAGGGATGTCCTAATGCCTCAGCCTTTCAAGTTAAATTTTCTTAATTTATAATTTTTTTGAAGGCCCTTAAGAGTATTGTTAAATATTTTTACAGGATATACGAGTGAACACAACAATGAATCTTTCCTAGAGCAAGTTATTTCCAGGCATTAAACTAAAGCAATCTAATAAGATTGAGAATTTCAACTTCACATGTGTGAAAAGTTAAAAATGTCATTCTCAGCACACTTAAAGATTTTCAATAGGTTTCATCCTTCTTTGTAATATTATCATTTGTATTGACAAATCTTCAACATTATTTTGAAAAGTTAAAAACTTCAAACCATAGAACAAGAAATATACACTAAAGTGATTGAGATTCTCCTTGCTTGCAAACCTAAACACTAAAGTGATTGAGATTTTCCTTGCTTGCAACTCTACACTTTTCAGCTTACTTCTCAATTTTGTAAGTAAAGTCTGTATATGGACCTAGCCCTAGCCATTACAAACAAGAGAGATAGATAGATAGAGAGAGAGAGAGAGAGAGAGAGAGAGATCATCAAACATCACATACAAGAACCTTGAACCTCATCACACCACACTGCTGAAAAAATTTCAACTGCTTATCATGTGTGACAGCTTCCTCGAAACATAATTAACACAAAAACAAACAACTACAAACGTCAAAATCAATTTATTCTCTTCACTCTCTCTTCCTCTCTCTCTCATTTCATTTTTTAAATCCAGGAAGAAATTTAAGCAATGTAATTTAATCACATAAAAGTTCATAAACAATCTAGTAACAATTGAATGGTGGAAAGAGATAAACTTTCGAAAACCCCACAATTTAAGCATTGTAAATTATTACTTTTTATTATTGGCAAATACCCAGACAAGTATCCTACTAATAATTACAAATGCGGAAGATAAAGAAAATGAAAAAGAACTTGATCTCCCAAAACAGACTTGAAGAAGCTCAGTAGAGTTCTAATGCAAATTACAAAGAACTATAGCATAGACCAAGCCCTGACTATTACAATTATGTAAATAACCCAAATGAACATCAGTATATACGCTCAGCACCAATCAATTGAACAGAGAACAAATTTCAGTACAACTACCAAAAAAAGGAAAACCCACTAACAAATTGCAAAACCCATCGCCAATTTCAAGTCAAAAACAAAAACACACCAGAAAAATTTAAATATAGAGCAGAAATTAATGAAAATACTCAATCAGATAGATATATGTGCACGTAAAGAGAGGGACCTTCTAAGACATGATCTTCAGGGCCGATGGATGAATCACTACACACATCACAAACAACTCTACCATGGATTTCACCAGTCCAAGCTTTGACATTGGAGACAAAGACGGCTAGTAGAAAGAGAGACGTTACCAGATTTCTTGTCGGTGAATGGGATTTCATGGCTTGTCTTGCTTTTTTCTTTTCTGGACTGGATTCACAAATGACCACGGTTCTACATATGCAGGCTTTGAAGAAACTTTAATTTGAGAAATTCTCTTGCATGTTTCAACGACATGTCGTCCAAGTTGTCGGCTGACCTCCTCGTGCAGTGGGCAGCCTAAAGTTTGGAATATTTTATTATTAGTATTATTATTTTTGAAAAAAGCTAAAATAAGATATGTAGAAAAGGTTTAAAAAATAATATAAATAAGCAGGAAATGTCATATAAATAATAAAACAAAAATTCCCTAGTGAAACGTAATTTTTCAAATTTATAGGGACTAACATGCAAACTCCTCGTTTTGTTTCTCCTTTTATAGCCACCAACTTAACCTAATTGTCAGCCGCACTGAGCTTCAGCTTCTCATAATCAGATTCTACGGAGAAGCTTTTGTTGCTATATAAATGCAATTTGAAGGTAATCTTGCATTTATTTTTAGTGTTGAATTTAATTTTCAATTCTGTAGCCATGAAAATGCAAGAACCAAATTCTCTGATGGGTAAGCCAATGTCTTTAAATTTTCTGGTAAACCTATCTTCACATGAGTGCTTGCAATTTTTGGGCTGTGGAATTCAAATTTTTTTTATTATACTTTCTGTGTTTTATGAGCTTATAATTTTCTTCTCAAGTTAGTGTCTTTTGCTGCAAACATTCACATCAAGATTCAAACTTTAATCTATCTGACAATGCATTTTTATGCTCATGAGAGTATTTATAAATACCCTTTTTGTGCACTCTTTTTCTGTGAACTATTGGCTTTGCATTCCCTGAAGAATGATTTTGTATACAAAAGTTGTGGGCTGATCTCTATTGATTAACATTCTGAGGGATGTATCTTTACCTGTTTGGTTCGTGTTTATTGTTTCTTGATATCTTTTTCAAAAGAACTTTCCTTTTTGGAATTTTTTTTCAATATAACATTTGAAATTGGATTTTCGTTGAAAGTTATGTTTGGATATACGCTGTTTTTCTCCCTTCCATCACTTGCCTTTAAAAATTTTTTATATTGCATCTCTATGAAGATTGTATTTTAAATAAAAGTAGTGGACTGATCCATTGATGATTAATATATTCTGAGAGATGCCAATGATTGTTTCAGTTGGGCAAGTGATTTTTGTTGTATAAAGTTGATTTTTTTTCTTTTGTTTGTGGTATTTGAGTGCTATCTACCTGTTATGATGTATGATTGGGAATTTGTGCTTACAAATTTTGCAAGTGGTTCACTCCATATTCCAATTCTGGATACATTGATACTCTTGAAGATCCAGAACTGGGGACTGGGGAGTGATTATACAACTATGGGTGCTTGCAAATTCATTCAAGCTCTCTGTTAGTTTAATCCATATTTTGAGCATGGAAAACATAATAAATAAACTGATGACTTAACAATATGATATTCTTAATAGATATTTTACATATATTTCAAGTAAATCATTGCAATGTGTTCTGTGAATATTTGGATTGGTTAACATACCAATTCTTAATGAACTTGCTGCAGCCATATGATGCACACCTATGTGATGGATGCAGTGTACTGATCTCTATTTAGGGTGTATGATTCCAAGTGTTCATTTGTTTCTAGGATTATAGAATGTGCCTCTGTTGTTTATCATGAAATTGAGTTTTGTTTCACATTCTCAAGCATTATAGTTTATATATGTAGAATACAATTATTTCGGAGATTGAAATCAAGTGATGAAGTTGGATTTTATATTTCTCATGACGGTCGTCTGAGACACTTGTAGTGTCAAGGCTGAGTCGATAGTCCAATGCATCTGATGGTTTCCTCTCTAAGTATGAAGAATTGACTTATTCATTTTCATACACTAGTACTCACATTTATGATGTTGGCACTTGGTAGTGCTCCACAACTAACCCTTTGTTTAGATGGTATTTTTCTATGATTTGATATAGTATGGTATTATTTAATTTTATGTTTGTTTTGACTTCCTATTTCATAATATGGTTTTGCATAGTTTTTTCATGGTTTAAAAACTATGATTTTTATCAAGTTTTTTAAACCATCAAATTAGTAGTTTCCCAGTTTAGATATTTTCTCTTCTAAAAATACCCTTTGCAAGTATTTAAATTTTTAAATTTAATTTTCTAACTTAATAATCTTTCTTTCTTCTCATCCCATTCATTCTTTAAAAAATAATAAATAATAATAAAATTAATTATCAACTATAAAATAATTATAGTTAATAATTAAAATTCATTATTTACAAAAAAATAAATTATTGATTATAAAAATAAATTTAATATTATTTATGGGTCTTTATATATTTAATTGAAATTAATTATTGACTATTAAAATAAATTTAATATTATTTTATATGAATTTTAATTAAAATTAATATCAATTTTAGTTGAGGATGTCATCAAACTAAATAAAAATAAACTTAATTATATTATATCATATTATCTTTCTAAACATAAAAAATATTTTTTATAGTATTGTCATATAGTATATTATATTATATATTAATAAATTATGATGTCAGCCATTCAAACGAAGTGCAAAGGTAGAAAAGTAGATTATTAAAAGGAGAGTAGTTGTCATACCCACATACTCTTAACGTATACTCTTATACACAATAATCCAACCCATACATAAAAAAAAAGAATAGAAGAAAAAGGGAATAAAAACACATGAGAGGAGATCGAGTAATATTATGAGATGAGTGGAGAATTTGGATTTTCACTTTTCACCACCGCCACCACAATTTACTTATGTGGTCAACTTTTTCTTTTGATTTTCCATAGGAGTAACTATAGAAAGCCTATTCTTTCAATTCTCTTCACCTAAAATTTATTTTAATTCAAGATTCTATGGTCTAGAGAGAGAAAACTTGTTTAGAGAGAGTAATTGTGTTTTCTTATCAATCTCTATTAAATTATAGTTATAATATGATGAGGTAAGATAATTTTGATGATTTTCATTCTAGATGTTATAATTTTTGCCTTTGATTTCATTTAATTTCCCTTAGCTCTCTCAAATATCAAGTTAATAACTTATTCTTTTAAGCCATACAATTTTTGAGTAAGAGTTTAATTTTGATTTATCATGTGTTTTCACCCTTATAATTAGATATTAGTATTTAACAAATTATGATTAAACTATGTGAGATAATTGCCAATTTTATATCAATATATTTAGGCAATATATAATTTAGATAAAACTTTATTATGAGAGATTGAATGGAAGGAGAGAATTCTAATTATGAGCTCGGTTTGAACGTTGAAGAATTACAATTGTGATGAAAATGATGTTCATTCGAGCAGTTTGTTTGGCTGGCTCTTAAAAAAAAGGGCAGCCCGGTGCACGAATTCTCTCGTAATGACCGGGGTCCGGGGAATTAGGATATAGACTCAATGTTCATGCATTCAATAATACCAATTAGAAATAAGTCAAAAGTTTATTTGATTAATGTACGGTCTTTTTTCTTAGGAGAGGATCTTCTTCCAAGAATGGATACTAGTAGATCTCCAGTCAGGTAGGTGCTTTTGGTTTGTTAGGTTAGATGACTAGATAAATATATAACATTGTATTTTTAGAAGTATTATATGTACATGATTTTAAAAGAAAAATTTTACTAAATTCAGATTGATTAGTGTTTTGATTTTGAATTTTGTTTATTTTCTGATAAATTGGGAATAAATAATGGTAGTTGAACTTTACATACATATGGTCGATTGATTTAATTATGGCTGGATAATTAATTTATTATACACTTTTGATATGAACATGTTTGATCGCACTTTGATGACGAGTGTTTATAGAATTAAAAATATTGTCCTTTGGGGATAGCGCTAGGTATATATATAGCCTTTGGGGCGTATATCGAGTAGTTTACCTTTTGGGAGTTTGTTCTGCACGTGTATGATAGGTACTCCGTTTGCTGCGAGGTAAGTCATCATGTGTCTTTGAATTGTAAGGAATCTGTGGAAAACTATGTCTGAGTGTATACAAATAATATTTGAATTGATTTAGTTGTGATTTTCTAAGAATTAAGAAACAATAGGTTTGAAAAAAAATAATGTTTGAAAGTTATGATTGAGATTTCAAATGATTTTTATTCAGCTAATTTTTGATTTTATATTATATATTATTTAACCCATTGTTTACTTCTCCTTGTTATATATTTATCTATTTATTGAGTAGTTATATTCACCTTATTAATTTAACATTTTAGATAGTTTTATTGCTTAATCTAATTGATTCTGAGTAGAACGTCGTCTATTATCCTCTTATTGCTTCTAGCTTCTAGCTTCTAATGGAGGTCGAGCCAATCTTCTTCTTTATTTTGGTTTTGAGATTTAGAGTTGAATGAATTTATTTTTCTTATTAGTTAGCTAGATGGTTTGTGAACTTACTATATTCAGATTTTTTTTAGATTTTGGCGATTGCATATGCAATTTTATGGATAGGGGACTATTATGTGAGGATTATTATTATTTTGATACATTATGATGCAACAAAGCAGGTTGATTATCTCCTATTGTAGGGAATACTTTGTCCATTTTTCTGGAGATTATTTTTTGATATTTCAGTATAGGTTTATAAATCCTATAGACTTTTACTTTTTTAGATAAGATTAAAGTGTTAATTTTAGTCTTATTTGTCTTGTAGGATGATGTCGCCACAAGCACAAGGTGGTAGAGGCCCTGGTAGTAACCATAGCCGAGGAAATCAAGACATTAAATTAGAGGATGTTGGCCGACATCATAAAAATCATACTTTACATAAAGAGTCGATTAATCATGATGTGTGTGTGGGCAATGAGCAAAATGATGATATTGCTTTGCAGAGAGAATCATCTAGAGTCAATCCACATGCTCCACCTCATGTTCCACTTTTTGCACCGCTTATTCAGGTTGATGCTAGTTTAGGCGCTGCCTTTACCCATGCTGTTATAGCAACTATGGCTGCAAGAGATCAACATGAACCTTGGGCTGTTATTTTTCATTGCCGAGATTGTGGGGCAGAAAACTTTAATGGTACCTTAGATTATGAGAAGGCGGATGATTGGTTTAGAAAACTAAAGAAAGCTTACTCTCTAATAGGTATTGCAGATGCTGATAAGTTGAGATATGTTCATACTTTCTTAGAAGGTGTAGTTGACGATTGGTATACTCGATTGGCTATATCTCATGGTGCTGAGCTGACTTGGGATATCTTTGAGGCCGAGTTCTACAAGTAGTACATTACAAGTAATTATAGAAGGGAGAAGGAGAGCATGTTTTTTCAACTAAAACAAGGTGATATGACAGTCATCCAATATGTAGACAAATTTAAGGAGTTGTATAGATATGTGGATCACATGCTATCCAAGGAGGAAGACAAATGCAATAGGTTCTATGGAGGATTGCATGTTAGTGTTCGCAAGGGATTGTCTGAAGGACAGGGCATTACTTTTCGTGCTTTAGTTAATAGTGCATTAGAAAATGAGAAGTTATTGAAAGAAGCAGCAAAGCTTGAGCATAAAAAGCGAAAGCAGACTCAGTTTTTTTCAGGGATTTACAAACAAACAGGCTAAGAGAGGAGGCAGCTCACGGACTATATCTTACCTTGAAAGCAAGAGGGGTCACTTTGTGAGATTAGGTCAGTAGGTTAATCAACCCCACCTCAGTCAGAGCTTTGTGAGACAATCTGTGAGTAACTCTGGCAATGCACCTAAAGTTGGACAGGGTAACAGTACATGAGCTAATAAGAGATTACGGCCCTTATATTCTAGTTGCGGTAGATGCCACGGTGGGGAGTGTAGGGCCAAAACAACTGGGTGTTACCATTGTGGTGATACAAGTCATTTTAAGAGGGATTATCTAATGTTAGTGCGACCGAGTGAGCATGGCTAGGCATCATTAGCACTTGTACCTAAGAGGGGTGACAAGACCCAGTCTTAGAGTAGAGGAGCTGGTAGAGAGATCAACAATTGTATTGGTAGACATTATGGAATCATATCATCCAATTAGATGGGCAGGCCTCCTGCATAAGCTCGGATTTTTGTTATCACTCAAGAAGCATTAGCCTCACCTGAGATTGTTACTAATATGTTGGTTATTTTTTGTAGGGATACACATGTTCTTGTTGATCATGACTTCACTCATTCATTCATATTATATGCATTTGGCTTATATGCGGATAGAAAGTTGAATTCTTTAAATAATGGGCTAGTAGTGAGTTTTCCAGTTAGGACTTTAATGGAATGTGAGGATGTGTATATGGATTCAATAGTCAAGTTAGATGACTTTGAGCTATTGGCGGATTTTATTCTTTTGTTCATATAGGAGTTTGATGTCATTTTATAAATTGATTGACTATTTTGCCATTATGTCACTATATATTGTTATGGGAAGAAAGTAGCCCTTTGATTGCTTTGAAATTCTAATCTTACATTCTTTGGTGAGCGAAAGTTTCTTTTATTTTGTGTTATTTCTACTATGACGATTAGGAAATTGCTTAAAAAAAGTTGTCAAATATATTTAACACATGTGATTGACACACAGTTTAAAGGGTCTAAGTTGGTAGACTGTCACACCTCATTCTCTTAATTTTAAGGGTGGATATATCACATAATTTAACATAATATTGATTTGCTATAAGATTAACACTCATAATTTAATTACTTAATATTCTTCAAATACACACATTGGTATTATCCAATAGATAATATTCTTAAATATATTTTTATTATTGTCTAACATAATAATATAAATATTCTTTAAATAAAATCAAACAATAAGTACTGATATGTTGGCTCGGTCTTTTTTATTCGCTAATAGAAATATAATATAGGCATTCTAGCTGCTTATCCTTCAAAGTATGAAATATTTATATAATAAATGAGTAAGTCTAACTACTTAATGAATAGATAAATATGTAACAAAGGGGAACAAATAATTTTTAAATATATATTTATATAAGTAATTGCATATATTATCATTAATCAGCTGAACAAATAAAACTTAAATTTCAAATACTATTTTCAAATATTTCTTAATTCTCAGAATAATATGAATAAATTAATTTAACATCATTTATATATACTTAAATATAATTATCTACTTATCTAATTTTAATCTAAAGGTGCATGATGATTTATCTAGCAAGTCAAAGAAAAAAATAATTTAAATACATATGTATAGAATAAAACATCCAAAGGATAAATAACTATAACTTTAATTTTTATAAACATTTGTCATCAAGGTGTGATTATATAAAATTATAATAAGAGTGTATATAATTATTTATTTAACTATACAATAATCAATCATTTATATATATAAAAAAATTAAAATATTATTATTTATTATCAATTTATAAAAAAAATAAATATCAATGAAAAATAAAATATTATTCTGACTTTAGTAAATTATTCTTTTAAAGTCATATATATAAATACTTTTAGAGATACAATATTATATATTCATTCATTCACCTAGATCAGAAATTATATTCGTTTAATCAATAAGAACTCTCTGGTACTCTATAACTGTGATTGGGTCTATTACTAAAATAATATAAAAATATTATTTAATTTAAAATATACACTAACTACTATATATGTATGCCATAAAAATAAAATGTGGGTATAATCTTTAAATTCTAGTGAAATTTTAATAAATCGGTATCCCTCAAAATTTCTAAGATAAAACTTCAATCTATTTTTTAAATCAATTATCATCTAATTAATGGCTTAATATATTTTTGGATGTCAAAATTTATTAAATATTTTATCAATTTAGTTTATTTATTTTAATAATTTAGTGATGAAAATTTCTATATTTATTAATTAACTATTTCAATTTTATTTTTAATTATTTGACATAAAATATAACCTTATTTATTTTTAATTCATATAATAAAAATTTATTTAACTTAATTTTTAAAATAAGTTAGTGTTTATAATAATATTTATAATAAGAATTTATTAAAATAATATCACTTACTTTAATTTTTCTTATTTATCATATTTTAAAATATTCACTATAGTAACAATTAATAATATTTACATAGATATTAATATTATTTGATTAATTTTTATTTCTTAAATTAATTATTTAACTACCTTTAATTTGACCAAAATATTTTATATTAAGTTTAATTAATACTAATAATAGTAATATACAATCTTTTTACTTTTTAATAATTTATTTATATTTTATTTTCTACAAATCTCCTATATTAAAATAATATGATAATAACATTATTTAGATAGTTTAAAATAATTATTTAATCATCATTATTTCAAATTTAATAATTTATATTAAATCTAATACTAAATAAAGATAGTCACTTGCTTACTTTTAATTTTAACTATAAAAGTTTCTGTTGAGTTTTATAATATTGATAATATATAATTTATTTACATTACAAATTTTAATTTTAATTTCTAATAATTATTCTTAATAAAATTAATAATATTATTATAATCTACTTAAAATTTAACATTGCTAGTTTCATTTTCATTACAAATAATAATATTATTTTATATTAAGTTTAACATAAAATATTAAATATAATATCAATAATAATTATTAAAATAATTATAAGTAACGTATACGTATTAATTACAATATAACAGTAGTAATATTGACAATAATAAACAATAACAGTAATAGTAGTAATAACAATAATAATAATAATAATACAAAAGTTAACTAAATAATTAATTATAATTAACTAATTAATCCTAATAATTTAAACAACATTAATTATTCTTATTGATTTAATAAATAATTATATATGTATACAATTATTCCCTAATATAATACCTATTTACTGTTTCAAAAATTCTTAATTATTTTTAATTATTTAATTTTATGAAACAATAATTAAAATTCAAATACTTAGTTTTGTAAATATTTGAAAATAATATATTTACCATTTAATTTAACTATTCATTAATTACTTACTCAACTAATAATTAAAAATTCTATTTTAATGATAACTTTAAATTTATTAATTAATAACTAACTACTAATTCATCAATTTCATATAATATAATTAATTTATTCTAAAATTTACTAATAAATATTTACCACTCAAATATTAAATTTTAAATTATAATTTATATTTATATTTTCTTTTTAAACTTAATGCATATATATATACTTATTATCTAATTGTATTCATTATTTTAATTTTTCATTCTAATTACAACTACTTAATTCTATAAATAAATAAATAATAACTATAATTAAAATTTTAAATTAGCAAATAATTTATTTAAATCAATTAGTGAAATAAGTAATTCCAAATAAATAATCAATTAGTAATAAAAAAATTTAATCCATCTCAGTAACTTACTAATTAAATTTTAGTTTAATATTTATAATTTATAATTTTAATTATAATTATTATTCTAAATTAATCATTTATTGTTTTTATTATATATATTATTTTCAATTACTATTTATATATTTTCTAAATACTCATTCTAAATTAGCAAATAATATATCAAATCGAAGCTTATAAAGAGAGAGTTTTAAAAATATCCAAGTAGCCGAAAAAAGAAGTCAAAAAACGGTCAAAAAGTTGATCAAAAAGTCAAGCCGGCGAGAGCTCTGATCACCAGTTTGGACGGCGCGTAGGGCTAGATCTGATAGTTGTTTACGATGATTTTGATGACATTGAAAAGCTCGTCGAGTTGCCTTCCACGGTGGCTGGCGCGTGTCAGTCGGCGGTGGCCTAAAGGCGATGATAGAAGGTAAAAACGTATGATGGTCACTACTCTCTCTATCTCTCTGTCTCTCTGTTTTCTATTTTAAATTTCAAACTTTAATTTTCTTTTTCTTTTCTGTTTCAGACATCCAGCTTGGGTCGTATGTAATTACTTTCATTAAGCCATTAACTTACTAATAATGCATACAACTTATTCAACTTTAATCATTTCTCTTTTTTTCTCATTATTTTATTCTAATAATTGATGCAAACAAATTATAGTTGAGTTAGATATTTTATGTTTATTTTTATTATTTTTATTATTTATTTATTTTAATTAATTAATAATTTTTTGTCTCTTACTATAATTAATTTAATTAATTATTTTACCCACTGCACCTAATTATTCCTACTTTAATTATTTATTCTAACTTTAAATATTTTAAATTTTTGTTTGTTTAATCTATGTCTCCTACTAACATTAATAATATTAACTTTAAAAATTATCTTTTATTTTAATAATTGTTATACCAATAGTTTATTTAATAATTTTAACTATATTATTATTATCATTATTATTTTTCAAGGTTTTACAAAGACATTCCTGTGGTAGGTGAATTTTCAGAAGTGTTTCTAGATGAGATTTTATGTTTACCTCTTAATAGAGAAATTGAGTTTTCTATTGATATTCATCATGGAACAACTTTTATTTCTCAAACTCCTTATAAAATGGCTTTTGCAAAGTTGATAGAGTTGAAGGTATAGTTGTAGGACTTAATGGATAAGGAATTCATTAGACTAAGTGTTTCACTCTGAGAAACTCTTGTGTTGTTTGTGAAAAAAGAAGGATGGCTTCATGTAATTGTGTATTGATTATAGACAGCTAAATTGATTCACTATTCGGAATAAGTATCATTTGCCTTGCATTGATGATCTTTGTGATCAACTTCTAGATACTAAACTACTTTCTAAGATAGATTGGCAATCATGATTTTATCAGTTGAAAATTAAGGAGTTGGATGTGCCTAAGATAGTCTTTAAGACTCGTTATAGGCATTATAAATTTTTAATGATGTCGTTGGGTTAACGAATGCGCATGCTGCTTTTATGAATTTTATGAATAGGGTGTTTCATCTTTATTTTTATAGGTTTGTAATTTTATTTATTGATGATATTTTGGTATATTCTCATAGTAGAGAGGAACATGAGAACAATTGAGAATTGTATTACAGACCTTAAGGAGTCAGCCATTGTATGCCAAGCTTCGCAAATATGAGTTTTGGTTAGATAGAGTGATATTTTTAGGGCATATTATATCAACAGAGGGAATCTTTGTTGCTAAAAAGATAGAGGCAGTGATGAATTGGGAATCATCGACTAATTATGTGGAGGTAAGGAGTTTCTTAGGCTTGGTAGGATATTATCGTCATTTTATGTAGGATTGCTCCATTATTTCACTACCCTTGACAAGACTGTTAAGGAAGGATGTGAAGTTTGAGTAGATTGAGGAGTGTAAATAGAGTTTTAAAAAACTAAAAGCTTGTTTGACTTCTGCTCTTATCCTTTTTCTTCCTTCAAACAATGACAGTTATATGGTGTATAGTGGTACTTCACGGAAGGATTTAGGTTGTGTATTAATACATCATGAGAAGGTGATAGCATATACATCTAGACAACTCTGACCTTATAAGTTAAATTATCCTGCTCATGATTTAGAGCTTGCTGTAGTGATATTTTGCCTTGAAAATTTTGGAGGCGATACATTTATGGAGAAAAGTATCATATATTCACAGATTACAAGAGTTTAAAGTATTTTCTCTCTCAGAAGGAGTTAAAATTGAGACAAAGGTGATTGATTGAGTTGCCAAAGGATTATAATTGCACTATTAAGTATCATTCTAAAAAGGCTAATGTGGTAACTGATGCTTTTAGTTGAAAATCTCATGGTACTATATTCTATATTAAAACAGTGTGGCTTCCATTGTTATTGGATCTTTGATTTTTGGGAGTAGATTTGGCGATGAATAGTTTTGGAGCATTATTAGCAACTTTCAATGTTAGACCGATCTTGGTAGAAAGGATAAGGGAAGCTTAAGCTCGGGATGAATAAACGAGAAAGATCATTGATGATGTAAGAGTAGGTACCCATATAAATTATTCTATTAGAGAAGATGATACTTTGATATTTGGTAGTAGATTATGCATGCCTAATCTTGATGCTTTGAGAAGAGAGATAATAGAGGAAGCCCACTATTCTGTCCACTTTATGCATCCAGGTAGTACTAAAATGTATGGAACACAGAAAGAAAACTATTAGTGAAATGATATGAAGAAAAATATAGCTGATTATATGGCAAGATGCTCAGTGTACCAACATGTTAAGGCAAAATATCAGTGTCCTTTAGGCCTTCTGCATCCTCTCCCAATTCCTGAATGGAAATGAAGCATATTACTATGGACTTTGTTTCTGGTTTACCTTGTACTCAACAAGGTTATGATGCTATTTGGGTGATTGTAGATAGGTTGACTAAGTCATCTCACTTTTTGCTTATACCGAAAACGATAAAAATTCAAAAATGACGAAAATACCCTCGGCACCCAAAAATACAATATTATACTCAAAACGACCGTCACGTCGTCCTGAATATCAAAAAGACATTCAAACCATCAAATTATGTTCAAACAACATGTGAGGGCACAAAATGACTATTTTGCCCCTAGACTTAAAATCATTCAAAAACCAAGGGTTTTACAATCTAACCCCCTTAAAGTAATTGCGTCCACGCAATTGAATCCAACATAATCATTATCCATCAAAAACTGTCATTACAATAGTTATACACAAATCCGGATGGTATCGTCTACTTAGTATGTGTCGTTATGGTTGATCAGGCCATAACCACAAGATACCAAGCACTAATGACCATTCCAGGTTCGATCCATTTAGAGTTCATTAAATAAAAACCAATTATCAGATAACCAAAACAAAATCAATGAATAGCGCTTAGCGCCCAACCCAGTCAATATCAGTGCCAATCAATCGAGTATAACATTATCTCTGTTCATTTTTCCAATCCATAACAATATTAATATACTGTACCTCTGTAACCAATAACAGAAATATTCCGTAACTCAACATCATTACACATACACCTTTTCAATAAGATCCATTGCATACAATTGTCAATCACAGTCACAAACAATATCATGCGATGTATGAGTATGATGTTATGTTGGTATGCAAGTGCTCTAACACTAAAACTGAAGAATATTACAGTCTAACCCCCTTAAAATGATTTTGACCCCGAAATCTAAAACATACCAGAAGACTCAAACAGATGGGGATATTTAGCTTTCATAAGCTCTTCGGCTACCCAGGTGCATTCTTCAACAGAATGATTGCGCCAAAGGACTTTCACAGAAGCTACATCCTTAGAACGCAACCGCTTGACCTGACGGTCTAGAATAGCCATTGGCTGTTCCTCATAAGAACAATCATCACTAATCTCTACAGTGTCCGGAGCTAGCACATGATCAGGACTAGGTACATACTTTCTCAACATCGAGATATGAAATGTCGGATGCACAGAAGCCATCTGAGGTGGTAAATCAAGCTTATAAGCAACATCACCAATCCTCTCCAGAATTTCAAATGGACCAACATACCGTGGAGCTAATTTTCCCTTCTTACCAAATCTCATAACACCCTTGAAAGGTGAAACCTTCAGAAACACTCTATCCCCTATAGCAACTTCCAGATTTCTTCTTTTCAAATCCGCATAGCTCTTTTGTCTACTAAAAGCAGTCCGAATACGGTCTTGAATCACCGGTACAACCTCAGCACTGTATTGTAAAAGTTCAGGACCCTCAATTCGACGTTCACCAACCTCCTCCCAATATAATGGAGTCCTACACCTTCTGCCATATAGAGCCTCAAATGGAGCCATACCAATACTAGCCTGATAACTGTTATTGTAGGCAAACTCTATCAAAGGAAGATGATCTGCCCAACTACCACCAAAATCAAGAACACACAATCGCAGCATATCTTCCAAAGTCTAAATAGTCCTCTCCGACAAACCATCTGTCTGAGGATGAAAAGCAGTACTGAAATGAAGATTAATTCCCAAACCTTCCTGAAGCTTCTGCCAAAATCTAGAAGTAAATTGTGGTCTTCTATCAGAAACTATAGAAACTAGGACTCCATGAAGACTCACAATCCTATTGAGGTACAGTTTGGCATACTGCGACACTGTGTACTTAGTATTTACTGGAAGAAAATGAGCGGACTTAGTCAATCTGTCAACAATAACCCAGATAGAATCATGCCCACCAGGAGCTTTAGGCAAACCGACAACAAAATCCATATTGATTCTCTCCCATTTCCACTCAGGTAGTGGTAACTCCTTAAGCAATCCCGCAGGCTTAAGATGCTCATACTTAACTTGCTGACAAGATAAGCATTGAGAAACAAACTGTGCAACATCATTCTTCATCCCTTTCCATCAGTACAACTGCTTCAAATCCCGATACATCTTGGTGGAACCTGGGTGAACTGTGTACTTAGAGAAATATGCATCCTTAAGGATATCAGTCTTCAAACCATCTACCTTAGGAACACACACCCTAGTACCAAACTTCAAAACACCTTTATCATCTATAACAAACTCCTTGTTCTCACCGGCTAAGACTTTCTATCGTAAAATTTCCAAATCCGCATCCTTACTTTGCTCAGAAATAATCCTGTCAAGAAAATTTGACTTCACAGCCAAACTAGCAAGAAACACCCCTCTACCATTCACAACTTCTTTGCCAGACATATTAAATGTCCAACCCTCATCAAGAAATTGGTGAATCTCAGAAATCAAGGACCTCCTCGTCAAACAAATATGTGACAAACTCCTCATAGACTTGCGACTCAAAGCGTCTGCCACAACATTTGCTTTCCTAGGATGGTACTGAATATTATAATCATAATCTTCCAGAAACTCTATCCACCTTCTCTGCCTCAAGTTCAGATCCTTCTGCGAGTAAACATATTTGAGATTCTTATGGTCAGTAAAAATCTCACATGTAACACCATACAGATAATGCCTCCAGATCTTTAGTGCAAACACAACAGCATCCATCTCCAGATCATGCGTAGGATAATTAACTTCATGGTTTTTCAACTGTCTTGAAGCATAAGCAACCACCCTACCATGTTGCATCAAAACACATCCCAAACCAATACCAGATGCATCACAGTAAACAGCATAGCCTTCATTGTCCTCCGGCAAAACAAGTACAGGTGCAGATGTCAACCTTTCTTTCAGAAAGTTAAAACTCTCCTCACAAGCATCATCCCAAACAAACTTAACACCCTTGCGAGTGAGTTTAGTCAAAGGTGCTGCAAGTCGAGAAAAATCTCTAACAAATCTTCTATAATAACCAGCCAAACCCAAGAAACTTCGTATCTCTGTAACTGTCTTTGGTCTTGGCCAATCCATGACTGCCTCAATCTTCTTTGGATCAACCTGAACACCCTCAGAAGATATAACATGACCCAAGAACACAACTTTATCCAACCAGAATTCACATTTCGAGAACTTGGCATAAAGTTTATGTTCCCTCAGAGTTTGCAAAACCAGCTTCAAATGTTCCTCATGCTCTTCTTTAGTCTTGGAATACACCAAAATATCATCAATGAACACCACAACAAACCGATCAAGATATGGACTAAACACCCTATTCATCAAGTCCATAAAAGTAGCAGGGGCATTGGTAAGTCCAAAAGACATTACCAGAAATTCATAATGACCATACCTTGAGCGAAAAGCAGTTTTAGGTATGTCACTCTCTCGCACCCTTAACTGATGATAACCAGACCGAAGATCAACCTTTGAGAAAAACTTCGCCCCTTGCAACTGATCAAACAAATCATCAATCCTAGGTAATGGATATCTGTTCTTGACCGTCACCTTGTTTAGCTGTCGATAATCAATACACAACCTCATGGAACCATCCTTCTTTCTCAGGAAAAGAATCGGAGCTCCCCAAGGTGAAGTACTCGGTTGGATGTACCCCTTCTGTAACAAATCATTCAGCTGCTCCCTCAACTCTTTAAGCTCTACCGGTGCCATTCTATAAGGCGGCATAGAGATAGGATTTGTGCCGGGTACAAGATCAATAGAAAACTCAATCTCCCTTTCAGGAGGTAACCCAGGCAAATCCTCAGGAAAAACATCCACAAAATCTTGCACTATAGGGACGTCTTCTGGTTTAACTTCTTCTTTCTTCACATCCCGAATAGATACAAGATAGGCGTCACAACCTCTATGCAACAACCTTCTAGCTCCCAAAGCAGAAATCATCTGACAAGGACCAATGGTCTTGGAACCATGGAATGTCACCGACTTACCTTCTTCATAATCAAATCGGACTATTTTAGCCCTACAGTCAACATTAGCTCCATGACAAGCTAACTAATCCATTCCCAAGATCACATCAAATTCCAACACATATAAGACAATCAAATTTGCAGCTAAATCTGCATCCTCAACTCTAATCATACAGCTACTATAAACATCCACCGTCTCTATCTCATCCCCCAGTGGTGTATGAACAAACAAAGGCTCAGCTAAAAGTTCATGTGATCTAGATAATCTAGATGCAAAGCTAGGTGATATGAATGAATGAGTAGCTCCAGGGTCAATAAGAACATGTGCATCAAATGAACATATAGAGAGTGTACCTTGCACCACATTATTATCAGCCCGAGCTTGCTGAGTATTAAGATTAAACACCCGAGCAAAATTCTGATTCTGATTTTGGCCTTGGTTATGATTCTGAGCATTGTTCTGGCCTGCTGGCAAAGCGGGTACAACATTATGCTGTTGATTATTCTGATGATAACCCTGATTCTACTGACCTTGGTAGCCTCGATAACCTCCATTCTGTCGTCTGCCATTCTGATTACCTCGGCCTCCATTATAACCTCGACCACCATTACCTCTGCCATAACCATTGCCATTACCATTACCGTTGCCACGGTTGTTGTTACCCTGATTCCCTACTGGTCTCACATAATTCTGCTGCCCTCCTTGATTCTGACCACGCCGAGAATTAGGACAATCTTCACCTGGTGATCCATCCGTCCACAACCTAAACATGCTCCCATCTGTCTCCAGCAATCTCCTGGATGACGGTTACCACAAAACCCACAAACAGGATTTCCCTGATTCTGATTCTGCGATCGGTAAGTCTGTTGTTGACCACCTCTATTATTACCTCTCTGATCTCTGTTCTGTCCTTGGTAGCCATGCGAATCATTAGGTCTACTTCTCTTCCTACAAACATCAGTAGTATCCTCAGTCCTGTCAGTCTTACCTCTATTTTCCAAACCCAGAGCTGTGTTCCTAGCCAAATGTAACTCAGTGTAATTATGGCTAGCAACAAAACCATAATACTTATTGTTCAGTCCCTCCACAAATCTGCGAGTCATCCGAGCCTCATCCTGAATCAAGTGTGTAGCATACTGTCGCAGATCCTGAAACTTCTCATAGTACTCAGCTATGGATCTATCTCCTTGCTTCAACCTCTCAAACTCTTGGTCTTTTTGCCACATAACATTCTCAGGTATGAAATTCTGCATGAACAAGTCCTTAAACTCATCCCAGAAATGAACCCTATCTCTGATCTCATCATCGAACCACACCTGAGCTGACTTCTTTAACTGATGGCCTGCCAACTCTATAGATCTATCATCAGTACAGTTGAGAGCTAAACAAATCTGACGTACCTCATTGATGAAGTATACCGGATCCTCAGTAGCAGAGTTGGAGAATGTAGGTGGGTTCACTCTGATAAACTCATTTAATTTCACATACTGGGGTTCAACAATAGGTGGTTGATCATTGGCTTGCCCAGCATTCTGATTCATATTCTGCACCAACTGAGCAATTCCATTGGGAAGAGTCTCCATAGATCTACCCATGGTCATCATAGTAGTCATAAACTGCTCCTGACCCACTGCAGCAGCCGGTGTAGCCTCAGGTACATGATTATTCCCAGGAGTAGATGGCTGAGGATCAGGCACAACTCCTGCAGTATTAACATTCCCTGCTGCAGCTCTAGGAGGTCTCCCACGTCTACGTGGAGGCAGATTAGCACCATTTGCAGTTCCAGAAGTTCCAGCACCAGAGGAACCTCCCCCTATCCGAATTCCAGTACTTCTTTGAGACATAACTCCTGATATTAGTATAAGCATATTGGTTAACGCGGAAGCAAAAGAAACACAGAAAGAATTTTTTTCTAATGATTTCCGGATATAACTAGACAAATTATAAGTGTGACTGAATCTTATGGCTCTGATACCACTTTTGTCACGACCCAACCCGGGGGCCACGACCGGCATGCAGCCAAACCGAAGTCTGACCACATAAGCCTTAGAAACATTCATAATAGTCTAAGTGCAAAACAGTTCAATACTTATATAATCCTCAATCCTAGTTCAAATGCAAACCATCAAGATAATCAAATCACAACAAAATCATTTGGGAAATCTAATGCAGACAAGTTCTACTTATTACACAAAAAGGGATTCGGATTCAATCCGCCCAAAAGTTCAATATCCGAAAATCTCTAAGCAGAAAGACCGATAAACACAAACGGAAAACCTGATCGACTTCGCCAAAGAAGAGAAAGAAGATAGACGAAGGCAATCACTGTAAACCTGCAAGACAATCTGTAAGGGTATGAGCGCTTTATATAGACGCCCAGTAAGTCTATGAGAGGCAGAGAAACATCTAACAGTTATATAAGCAGTACATATAATACATTCACAAATTAAGCAATCAAGATGGTGTGTCGGGGTCACCAATCAGTAAACAGTACAGTATAATATCAGTCACATCCGCCCTTATAACTCCTCAGTACAGTACAGTAATCAGTAATTAGGCATGTAGCCTCAGTAAACAGTATAGGCATTAAGCCTCAGTAGCAGTATAGGCATTAAGCCTCAGTAACCTCCTTCCCCTTCATGACACACCATCACACAGCACAAGTAATATCAAATTCAATATTCTCACATAAATACAATCACATGCAAGTTTCTCTGTCTCCTAAAACATGCGAGGCTGAGTTTGGAAGAATAGTCTAGTGAGTATATAGAAAGGATAATATATTATAAGAAGGGTTTATATATATATATATATATATATAAGTTGTTAGCATGTAGCACAACACAAACAATTCAAATACACCCATAGAACTTACCTGGTCTAACAGTCAGCTAAGAAATCCGCCACCCTAAGTCTGAGGTACTGCTGGACCACTGCCTAACCATTAACCATCAATTAACAACCACCCTTACAAATGTATGCAAGTGCAAATGGGAATGCATGACGTGAATGCACGCAATTCAATAGTTTCCACAACAAGGTTAACCTTTTTGTCAACCAATCACAACTTAACCATCATAATACCACACCTTTAAACTTGCTTTCCAGAATATAAAACATCATTAAAAAGTCCTTACAATTTAAATTTATCAAATACCTTACTTAAATAATCAATATACACAAGATACAATTTTACCGATAAACCTGAATAACGAGTGTCAACTTGTAAAATTCAAAACAATTAACCAGTATATGAAAAATTTATAATTTTCAACCAGAAGTTAATTTGATATCTGAAAAGCATCCTACCAAAATTTCATAATTTTTCGAGACTTAGAAGTCCCTCAATAAATTTTTATTCATAACAGTATACAACTCACAAGGTATACTGACAGCAGTAGAAAGATCTAATTATTTCAAAAATATAACAACAGAAACATAACCCAACATATTTTTCTTGTAAATTAGACTTCCATAACTTCAACATATATGAAAATCAAATCTAAAACATTTTTACACATTTTAATATGAATTTCGAAAGTTACAGATGATGCAATCGCACCTACAGTACAGTTCTTCAGACAACAGTAGCAAACTTGAATTTTTCAGAAATATACGATGCTCCAAAATCCCAAAAATTATTTTTCTCATAAACTAGACTCAATTTAGAACCACATATCCAAATTTTAGATTTTTATCATGTTCCAATATTTAATTAAAAATCGAGTAACATACAGCACTAACATCAAACTTCAGCAGAAAATTAAATCATCCAAAAACTCAAAGAAAACAATTAATTCGAAAACCCTTATACCCAAATCAATTCAATCAAACCCTAATTCAATACATTCATCAAATTCCAGAACCCAATGCACTAGCCCAATAAATTAATTCAACACCAAAATCCATCAAAACAATAAAAACTCTAAAACCTAACCTATTTTGTAAAAATCAATTTAATTAAATAATAAATTGAATTTAGCCAAATTAATTAAGAAAAATACCAACCCAATATGATACTAATATGAACTAATCAAATAGAAGTCAAAATAATGCAAAAGGAATCAAGAAAAACCTCAAAAACACCCAAAAACTCGAAAAATCGAGCTGCTGGACAGGACCCAAAACGACAGGGCCGAGCCAGCCCGCAGCACGCCAAACTACGGCCTCCGCACGCTGAACGACAGGAGCGCGCCTCGCCGAACGACGCACGTCCCTCGCCAAACGACACCGGCACCCTGCGCGCGCACTGACGAAACGACGGGCCCTCTGTTTTTTGCTCCCAAAACCAATTTCTCTCACTCTTTTCAAAATACCCGAAAATAGAATACCAATAACCTCACCCCATCTGATTTTTAGGCCTATTTATAGGAAAACAACTCTTCAAAATTATATTTTTACCCACAATCTAATTTATTTTAATTAAAAACACCCCAAAACTATTTATTTTCATAAAATTTACCCAAAACCATAAAATTCACAAAATCAACTCAAATTTATTTTTAACTTCAAACTTTAACCCAAAATAATTTATAAATATGTTTTACGCATAATAACACCCGAAAATACCGAAAACGACAAAAATCCAAAAATGACGAAAATACCATCGGCACCCAAAAATACAATATTATACTCAAAACGACCGTCACGTCGTCCTGAGTATCAAAAAGACATTCAAACCATCAAATTATGTTCAAACAACATGTGAGGGCACAAAATGACTATTTTGCCCCTAGACTTAAAATCATTCAAAAACCAATGATTTTACACCCTCAAACCTATGTTTTCTCATATTTATCAGGGTTTTTTCTATTTGTAACCCTGTTACCTACACGATAAAATTTAATCGCGCTAAACTATATAACTTATTGGTATTTATTTTAAAAATAAATAAATAAAAAAAATTCAATTCATATTAATTTAAATATAACACTTTTTATAAATAAAATAATCATATTTTAAACAATTTCACAGTTTTAACATTTCATATCTCAACATACTTAAATTATGCTCATACACAATTGTTCAAGTCCATCGCGACCCATAAATCTCGACACCAAAGATAAAAGTATTGCGATATTAGAGTATCTTGCCCGAAGGCGTATAACTATCATATCATAAGTCTCCTCGATACCATAGTATCTCGACATCGTAGCATCGCTATACCGTAGCATTTCGTCCGTAGGGATAAATATAATAATCACGTCATGACACATTCATAATCGTCGGTATGCCAACTCGATAGTATTAAACCCAATGTTACAAATCAAGAATATATGTAGGACATTTAAAACACAATAATATTTTCATCAATATATATATATATATAATTTTCATAACATTTTCACCAATTCTCAAAATCCATCTCAAATCATCCTTTTCCATTATTTTTCATAATTCATCAAAAATCACAAAATCAATATATATTTTTATAAAATTTCTATAATTCATTTAATAAATAAATGAATATTGGAATTTAAATTTAACATTTATATAAATAAATAATCTTAGTAATCAATTAATTTTTAAAATACTTTAATCCATTTTATAAACTACAAAAAATTCCATAATATCACAATGTTCAATTTAATTAATCAAATCAAACCTCTCTTTACAATATTTATATTAAAATTCATAAAATTATTTTTTTCAAATTTCACAAATAATCAAGTAATAATTTAAAAATTAATACTAAAAATATTTATACCATAATTCATATAATTTAATATAAATTTCATAATTATATTCAAGTAACAACTTAAAACTAATACCAAATTAAGTTAATATAAAAAATATAACAATATCAATTAAATATTTTTAAAATAAATACAAACCTCAATTAGCTCCAAAATAAATTCAATTTCACTTTTCAAGCTTCAATTTCAAAGAATCCTAAATTTTACTACTTGAACCAAATTGTCTAAAATAATCATAAACCAACAAAATATTTAATCTTTCAATTAAATAAGTATTTATACTTATAATTCTCTAGTTAACTCTTATTTACATTAATCCTAACCAAACCTAATCAAAAACTCTAAATCTAAAAATTCCATAAATCTTAACTTCTTAATTTAAACTCAACTCAACTAAATAATTTCAAATTCAACATATATACATTATATTCACTTTATAAAAATCTTTTTTCTCAACATAAATAAATTTTTCCCCAAACTTTAAAATTTACATTATCTAAGATTCTTGAAATTAAGTTTAAAAAATAATATACTTACTTGAATTTTCAATTCTTCCTTCAAAATTCATTTGAATTCTTTGACTTTTGATGAGAAATTGAATAATTAACTAAGAGTTTTTTTTTAAGGTACGGGGAAGAGAGGAAAGACGATGAATTCTTCTTCTTCACTCTTATCCTCTTTTTAAATGTTTTATTATTATTATTATTATTATTATTATTATTATTATTATTATTATTATTATTATTATTATTATTATTATCATCATCATTATCATCATCATCATTATTATCAACATCTCCACTATTCACCACCCACCATCCTCCTTTTCTTTTCTTTTATTTTTTACTTTTTATTATTACTATTACTATTATTAGTATATAAATTTGTGGATGTTATATAAAATTTGATATATACACATGTCATATATAAATAGATATATATCTATATGTAATTATATATAACATGTAATAACATATAAATAAATTTATTTTAAATTAATTCTTATTCAATTGTTATTTTTATTTAATTAATTTTATATTAAAATATATTAATTAATTTATATAAAAATAAATTGAGATAGTAAAACATAAATATCAAATTTATTTGTTTCACTGTTGTATTTAATCAATGAAAATATTATATGTATGTATATATGTATGTATGTGTGTACGTGTGCATGGGTCTATGTGTTGAAGTATGTATATATGTATGTATGTGTGAGGGGTCTCTGCATGAAAGAAAAAATAGGGGTAGTAATAGTTCGGATAATTTCGGATGTTTGACTCGATCCAACCCAATTATATAAGGTTTAGATAATATATAAATAGATTTGAGATGGATATGTATATTAAAAAGGGTACATGTGATGGATTTGGGTACAATTCGGATACTGGATATCCACGGTTATCCTTTTTGCTACCCGCTTATATTTACAATTAAGTACACAATATTTAAGGGTTTAAAAATTTAATACATTTTACCATCCAACCACCTCAACAACTTTACTATCATTTGAACTCAAAATAAATAAAATATGTAAGTAATTATATATAATTTATGTGTTTAAGTTAATATTACAGCTATAATTGATACATATAGTTAATACTATATAATTAATATAAAAAATTATAAATTGTATATATAATATAACTGATACATAAAATATACTATATTAAGCATGACTAATTATATGTATTGCATATAATACAAATGATTAATGTTATAAAAATGATTATAGTAGATATTACATCATCAATATATATATTTATATATTAATTATTTTTATTATGTAGTATATATATACATTATATATATTATATATAATATATATATAGTATAATACCCTATAGATACTATATAATATATACTATATTATTTTCACAAAAATATATATGGTAAAAATAATAGTATCTCTATTTAGTGAAAATGATTGATATATATATATATGCTATATATTGCATGTAGTATATGTATATGTTATATATTACATCTATATACTTTATACTATATATACTATATACTATATATAATATATGTAAACACTATATGCTACATTATATACTATATATTATATATTATATGCGGTGTACGTATATTTATATAATTAATATATTAATATTTTCATTATATATAATAATATAATATATATTATTTATTATTATTTTCACTATATATATATTAGTATTAATATATATAGTATATATAATGTATATAGTATAATATACTATATACTATACTATATAACACACATACAATATATATATACACTATTATTATATAACACAAGCATATAAAAATATTATATATATTTATATTAATTACATAAACTATAATATGATTAGATTTGTTATATATTAGGGTAAACCATCTAATGTATCCCTAATTTTAATCAATTTTTCAATTCTATCCAAGTTTAAACTTTGTTACAATTTAGTATATAAATTTTTCGAATTATAATAAATCTATCCTAAGCTCTTTAACTCACGTGACCTTGCTTAGTTGGATTGCTTATATGGCATTAATAATAAAAAAATTGCTAACATGACTCTGACATGGAATCATATTTAAAAAATAAAAAAAAATAGAAATACAAAAGCAGAACGAAGTGGGTTTTGCATTCACACCCAAATATCCCCAAAAAGAAATTGTTTTCCTCATTCTCCAACCTCTTTGCTTCCTAAATCCCTAAAGAGACAGGGACAAAACATTATTCCAAAATCTCTCCTCTTTCTTCTTCTTCTTCTTCCTCTTCTTGTTGTTTCTTATTATTAACTACTATTACAACACCACCGACTCACTTATTTCAATCATCAACTCACCATTTTCAAAAATAGGTATCAGGTATCAGATATTTGCTTAATAACAACGTCACGCTATCGATCCACTTCCTTTCCAAGGCAATTCAAGGCTTGCGCGTATTGGAGTTTGCCTCAATTTGCATCAATTTGACGCTTTTTCTTGTCTTTCCCTTTATAATATCTACTAGATAAATATATGTGTGTTGGTTGAATTCAAATCCTTAAGGATGATACAATAGTTGCCAATTCAAGCCCAATTCGGCATGCTAGTGCTGATGGAGAGATGTCAGAGGTTATAATTGGTACGGGTTTTAAGTTGGTATTATTTGTTGTTTTAATGTTTTGTTTTTGTAATTTTTGGTGTTAGGGTTCGATGGGGGTGCTTTGATCAGAGAAGCTGTTAGTGGGAATGTGGTGGATTGGCCTATAATATTTTTTTACCTGCTGCACAAGGTTTAGCTTAGTTTGTGTTGAGTTTTTTAGTTTTTCATTGTAAATTTAAGGTTTCTGAGAAATTCCCATTGTTGTAGAGGGTATGGTGGGCTTTCTCATTTTTTATTTGTTTGTGTACTTTGTATATGGATGGGAAGAGTTTTCTGATTGAAGGTATTAAGCATTTGAATTCTCATATTGTAGTGAATCTTGGTGCAACTCTGTCTCTTGTTTTTCTATGTTTGGTAGCATTTAGAGATATTACTGGTAGGGCTGAGCACGAATACTGGAGATATCCGAACTGATCTGAATATCCAGTTCAAAATATCTAGAACCGCAAACAGTTCTGGATATTAGTCTATAACTGAATCGAGAACCAAACCGAATAACTGAAATAATATCCAATTTATTATTAATAATATAAATTTATATTATATTTTATTGCTGCATTATTTAATATTTGATATTTTTAAATTATATTAAAATTATTTTATTAATTTATATTACGTCATATTATGTAATGTCTAAAATTTTTAAAAGTTGACTTTTTAAATTATACCAATATGGAGCTGTGTATATGTAGAGAGTGACTCGGGTATTTATGCTGAATGAAAAATAGGATTAGTTAAGTCTTTAAAAATTAAAAATTTAATTCGGATATGGACATAATTGATATTTCTGCAAAAGAATCGTTAAGTGGTAAAATCTTACAAAAATACCTTTTTGACCCCAGAATTGAATTTTTATTTAAATTAGAATGTGAAATATGAATATTAGAACTTTAAAATAATTAAAGAAATTAATTTTTACGATTTTACAGAATTAAAAGTTGAAATTTAAATAATTTAGAAAAGTGGGTGCACCAAAGTTACGGTGGACGTAACTTATATGATAAAACTCTAATTAATGTATATAAATAAAAAAATATATTTTCTTCTTCTTCCCCATCCCAAAACCGACCTTACCTCTTCCATAGCCAAAAACTCCATTTCCTCCTCTTTCTTCCTTTAAAATAAGTGAAAATTTAAGGAAAATTCACATATAATCTAAAATTCTTAGTAGAATTCATTAGAATAAGAAAAAAATCATAAAATCATTACCATAAATTCAAGGAAAATCAAGGAAGAGACAGAAATATCTACTTTGAAAAGAGATTTGTGTTTGTTTATTAATAGTTTGCTATTATTTAATTTTCTTGTGATTTTTTTTATGTTTATGAAAGCTAGTTGAACCATAATTGAATTAATTATAAAGTATTTTGTCTGGATTTTTAGACTAACCTAGAAAGGTTTAAAAATTATGAAATTTTACCTGAAAGTTTATCTATATGGTAATAGATAGTGTATAAAATTTCATAATTTTCAAAAATAATTTATTATGAAAGAAAAATAGAAGAACACAAGCTGCCCTAACTGTACCAGTAGAACCAGAATTTTAGGGTCTGAGAAACTCAATTAGAAACTATAGTAAAACAATCCAGAAAAATCTGAAATTTTATTTAAAATTTAATATATATGTTATTGTTTTATGGTTAAAAATTGATGAATTTTTACGAAGATTTGGTACTTAAATAAAATTTGAAAATGAGTGCTGCCAATAAAGTCATTGCAAAAACAGAATATATAGTTGGAAAACATAATTTTTAAACATAGTAAAGGAACTCAAAAAAATATGAAATTTTAAATAAAAGTTTATGTATGTTCCTAACACTTATTTTTAAATATGTATAATTTTAATGGAGATTTAGTACTGAGAAAGAATTAGGAAAGAGACACTGTCAGAGAAAGTAAGAATCTAACAAATTTTTTAAGAGTTGAGAAATAAATTGAATTGTATATAGTAAATGGAGGAAATAAAGTTTATTAAATTGAATTGTCAAAGGTTTAATGCCAATTGCTTAATGAGAAAAGTGGTTTTGTTTTAAATAATTATTAAAAATATTATTATTATTATTATTATCAATTGTCAATTGACTGAAAATAAAAAAATAACTGGATTGCCCGATTATATTGATATTAAACCTAGCTTCTGGATTAAATGGCTAGCTAGAGGGTGAACGTCCATAGTGATAGTGAACACTTTGTGTTATCAGTGACAATGGACATTCGTGCCATCAGAGGACACTTTGTGTCATCAGTGATAGTGTGTATTCGTGTCACTAATGAGCCAATAGCCATATTCATTATAGTGGGCATTTGCTTGTCATTAGTGATCCCGTCATCCAAACCTAGATTTTTAAATCAGTATATGAGGGCAAATCAAGTAAAACTTACCAAGATAAGTTAATGGTTTAAAGTGATTAACCACTAAGTAAACATTGAACTTATTTATATAATATTGAGTTAATTTACATTTTAAAGATTTATTCATATATTTTCTTAGTGTTTTAAAGTGATAATTCATATTTGATATTTTAATATGATACTTCCTAATTGGTATTTTAAAGTAATAATTTTATTTTATTTATATGAAATGTTAATATTGATTTTCTTATGTTATAATTATTGGTAAATTATGAATATGTAAGCACTACTAAGCAGTAGCTTAGCGTGTTAGATTAATTTCTGACACGCAGATCAAAAATGCAGATTGGATCTAGGAGAGTGAGATTTTAGAGCCTCAAATCAACTGCATCAGAGAAGGTGTTATATGTAGAAATATGTATAATATATTTTGTTCAGTTCATATAGCAGTATTTAAATTTTAAATGACAATTGTATAATTATGTATAGTTATAGATTTTTAAATATTTTTTTGTATGAGTTATAATTTATAAGTTACTTGAAGTTTGACTTTATATATATATTGATAAAAATGATACATGTTTAATATTAAAATATATTGGTAAAAGTATAGATATTTAAAATAAATTATAGATGATTGTTTGAGAGTTTGAAATTGGAATTGAGATTAAACGAAATTATTGGGAGTGTTTCTTTTCTGCAGGTTGTATTTTTGTTTGATGAAGATTTGACAGTGTCGAATTTTTAGGAAAAACTCTGCCAAAAATTTAATTGGCGTTGTTTTTAATTTTAAATAATATTAATAATAATTGAATGAGTGTATAAACATTATGTGACATCCTTTGTTAGTTTTTTTTACATATAAAATTGTCAAGGGATTTTACATTTGGTGGTATCAGAGCAGGTTTAGGCAATTCTTTTGTGTGGAGTTATGGAAAAAAGTAAAAAATAATTGTCATTGCTATGTGAATTGAATAAGTAGTTAAGTAATCTGATGCAGTTGGTCTTTAAATGTTTATAGGTGTAGAATGGCTTCTGGATCTCGTCGAGCTACAGCAGAAGAAGCTGCATCCTCACACAGTTAGGCATATTGCAAGGGTAGTTCCTCCAGCGCTTCCTCCACCGCCAGTACCACAGAGATCTCCGCTGAAAAGAATCAAAAAGTTAAGAGCAGAAGATTTTAAGGCCCTTGACATAGATGAATATTCTACAACAGAGTATTGGCTGAAAAGGATTGTGAGAGTTTTTTATCTTTTTCACTGCACTGATGAGGAGAGGATAGAGTGTGCAGTCTCATTACTGTATGAACAGGCATATGCATGGTGAGATACAAAGAAGAAAGGTAATCTTGGAAATAGACTCACCTAGACATTCTTCCAGAAAGAGTTTAAGAAGAAGTATATAAGTGAGAATTATATAGAAAAAACGCGAAGGGAGTTTTTATATTAAAGCAATGACAGTCATCTGTGTCTGAGTATGAGAGGTAGTTCATTCGCCTCAGCAAATATTTTCTTGAATTGGTTTCATTGAAAGAAAAGAAGTGTAAGCGGTTTTAGCAAGGGTCGAATAGTCAAATTCGGGTGTTTTTAATGGCTCTGGGAATTAAAGAGTTTTCTACTCTTGTCAATGCAGCAATTTCCATTGAGAATAAAACTAAACAAAAGCAAAGAAGAAGACAACAACAATGAAAGGGATCTTCTAGTGAACAATAACAAGGTAGTCAAAAGAGACAGAGAAGTGTTCAAACACATACACAGGGTTTTAATAGAGGAGGTTATACAAGTGGAGCAGGTTTTCAGAGATCTCGAGAAGGTAGATCTAGTGCTCCTGCAGGTTCATCTTCATGAGCAGTTTCTACACCTTGCCAGCATTGTGGCAAGGGACATGCTGGTGATGTTTGTTGGTATTGAAGTGCAGCTTGTTTGAAATGTGGCTCCAAAGTACACAAGATTAAGGATTGTCCTGTTATAAAGGGAACTAATGTTGCTGAAGGATAGGGTTCTGTACAGAGGTCACAGGCAGGCCATAGATTAGGTAAAGGTGGTCGACCTAGTACTAGTCAGCAGAAAGAGTCTGAGACTGTTGATAGACCCCAGACATGGGGTAGTGTTCCAGCTAGGACATATGCCATGAAAGCAGTGGAAGATCAAGATGCTCTAGATGTTGTTGTTGGTAAATTCTCCTTACTTGTCTTTGATGTTTATGCATTATTAGATCCTAATTCTACACATTCATACATTGGCACAACTATAGCTTTTGGGAAGAACATGTATCCTGATAGACTTGAATATGACATAGAAGTTACAAATCCCTTATGCCATAGTGTGAGAGTAAATAAAGTGTATCAGAATTGTCCGATTAGAATCCATGACATAGAACTTCTAACCTATTTGATTGAACTTCCATTCCATGATTTTGATATGATCTTGGGAATGGATTGGTTATCACGACATCAAGCAGTCATGGATTTTCATAGGAAAGTTGTGACTTTTAAGGTTTCAGGACAAAGTAAAGTTATTGTTCATGGAGAGAAACAATTTTATCCTTCTAGTTTGATTTCTGCTGCTAAGGCTAGAAGGTTAATTAGGAAGAAGTGTGAAGCTTATCTTACATATGTTATTGATACCCGATATTCAAGCAAAGCTTTGGGTGATATACCTATAATATGTGAATTTCTGGATGTCTTCCTAGAAGAATTACCAGGGGTATCGCCAGAAAGGGAAGCAGAATTTGTTATTGATGTAGTTTCAGGTATAACACCAATTTTCATACCACCTTATAGGATAGCACCTCCAGAATTGAAAGAGTTAAAAGTGTAGTTGCAAGAATTGCTTGATAAAGGGTTCATCAAATATAGTGTGTCGACTTAGGGTGCACCAGTTCTTTTTGTGAAAAAGAAAGATGGTATATTACCGTTGTGTATTTACTATCGACAGTTAAATAAGGTAACCATAAAAAATAAATATCCGCTTCCTCGAATTGATGATTTATTTGATCAGTTGAAGGGAGTGAGTGTTTTCTCTAAGATTGATCTTAAATTAGGTTATTATCAGATGAAATTTAAAGAAGTAGATATTCTGAAGACAACTTTTAAAACTCGATATGAAAATTATGAATTTTTGGTAATGCCTTTTGGTTTGACTAATGCTCCAGTAGCTTTCATGGACTTAATGAATCAGGTCTTCAAGCCTTATCTAGACCAGTTTGTAGTTGTTTTCATAGATGATATACTAGTCTATTCCAAGAACAGGGAGGAGCATGATAAATATTTGAGGATTGTGCTACAGATACTGAGAGAGAATCAATTATATGCTAAGCTATCAAAATGTGACTTCTGGTTAACAGAGGTGGCATTCCTAGAACATGTGGTATTAGTTGATGGTATTCATATGGATCCTAATAAAATTGAAATTATCCTAAATTGGCAATCGCCAAAGAATGTATCTGAAGTTCGAAGTTTTCTTGGCTTAGCAGGTTATTATAGAAGATTTGTACAGGGATTCTCTAAGATAACACTTCCTCTGACTAAATTGCTTAGAAAGAAAACTAAATTCAAGTGGGATGATCAATGTCAAACTAGCTTTGAACAATTAAAAGCTATGTTGACAGAAGCGTCTATTTTGACACAACCAACTCCAGGTAAAGATTATGTGATCTATAGTGATGCTTCTCATCAAGTACTTAGTTGTGTATTGATGCAGGAAGACAAAGTGATTGCCTATGCTTCTAGACAATTGAAACCACACGAGTTAAATTATCCCACACATGATTTAGAGATTGTAGCCATTGTATTTGCTTTAAAAATTTGGCGGCACTACTTGTATGGTGAAAGATGTTATATTTATACTGATCATAAAAGTTTGAAATATTTTTCTACCCAGAAAGAGCTTAACTTAAGGCAAAGAAGATGGATAGAATTAATCAAAGATTATGACTGTATCATTGATTATCATCCTGGAAATGCTAATATGGTGGCTAATGCTCTAAGTAAAAAGACTTTGGCAGGTAATAAATTATTATATTAAAATTAAACGTAATACTTATACTATATAACAAAAAAAATATAATATGTTATATTGACAGAACTGAGAATTGAGCCAACCCTTAAGCAGAAAGTTATAGAGGCCTAACAAAAAAATCAAAAACTGCTAAAAGTGATGGAACAAGTGCACAAAAGTGAAAAATCAGATTATATTTTTCTGGAACATGGTGGTTTGTACTATAGGAGTTGATTGTATGTTCTAGATGTGAAGGAGTTAAAAAAGAACATCCTTAAAGAAGCTCACAATATCAAATATACTATACATCCAGGAAGCAACAAGATGTATTAAGATCTGAAGCATTTCTATTGGTGGCCTGGTATGAAGAAAGACATTACTGAGTGTACAACCAAATGCTTAGTATGTCAGCAGATCAAAGTAGAACATTAAGTACTATCAAGTCTTCTACAACCCATCACAATACCAGAATGAAAATGGGATAGAGTTACTATAGATTTTGTGACTGGTCTTCCAAATACTCAGAAGAAACATGATGAAATTTGGGTGACTATTGATAGATTAAGTAAATCATCCCATTTTCTTCCAATTAAAACTAACTATTCATTAGATAGACGTACATAATTATATAAAAATTAGATAGTCAGACTTCATGGAGTGCCAGTGTCTATCATATTAGATAGAGACCTACGCTTTACTTTAAAATTTTGGGAGAGTTTCCAGAAAGCATTGGGTACTCGACTCCATTTCAGCACTGCATTCCATCCACAAACTGATGGCCAAATAGAAAGAGTGATACAGATACTTGAAGATATGCTTAGAAGTTGTGTTATTGAATTTGAAGATAGTTGGGACAGACACCTACCATTAGTACAATTTGCTTATAATAACAACTACCAAACAAGTATTTGAATGGCACCATATGAAGCACTATATGGAAGAAAAAATAGAACTCCACATTGTTGGACAAAATTGAGTGAGAATAAGTTGGTGGGACCTGATCTCATCAGACAAACTAAAGATAAAGTTAAGCTTATAAAGGATCGGCTGAAAGCTATTGTAGATAGATAAAAGTCTTAATGCAGATTTAAAGAGAAGGGACGTCGAATATAATGTGGGGGATAAAGTTTTTTGAAAGAGTCGCCATGGAAGAAATTTCTCCTTTTTGGCAAGAAAGAAAAACTAAGTCCTAGGTTTATTGGACCATACGAGATCCTTGAGCGTGTAGGTCCGGTAGCTTATCGACTAGCTTTACCTCCAAAATTAGCCAAGATACATAATGTATTCCATATATCGATGCTTAGAAGATACAAATAGAACCCCTCACATGTGATACAAGTGGAATCCATTGAGGTACAACTAGATCTAAGTTATGAAGAAGAACTAGTGGCTATCTTAGCTCAAGAAATCAAAGAGTTATGGAATAAACGCATTCCACTAGTAAAAGTATTATGGAGGAACCACTCAACTGAAGAAGCCACGTGAGAAAGTGAAGAAATAATGAGACAACAATATCCTCAGCTATTTCAAACATCATGAACAGATAAATTTTGAGGACAAAATTTCTTAAGAGGGAGAAAGTTGTAATGTCTAAAATTTTTAAAAGTTGACCTTTTGAATTATACCAATATGGAGCTGTGTATAATGTAGAGAGTGACTCGAGTATTTATGATGAATGAAAAATAGGGTTAGTTAAGTCTTTAAAGATTAAAAATTTAATTCGGATATGGGCATAATCGATATTTCTGCAAAAAAATCTTTAAGTGGTAAAACCTTACATAAATACCTTTTTGACCCCAGAATTAGATTTTTATTTAAATTAGAATGTGAAATATGAATAATAGAACTTTAAAATAATTAAAGAAATTAATTTTTATGATTTTACAGAATTAAAAGTCGAATTAAAAATAATTTAAGAAAGTGGGTGTACTAAAGTTACGGCGGATGCACCTTATATGATCAAAATCCTAATTAATGTATATAAATAAAAGAAAAATCTATTTTCTTCTTCTTCCCAATCCCAAAACCGACCTTACCTCTTCCATAGCCAAAAACTCTATTTCCTCCTCTTTCTTCCATCAAAATAAGTAAAATTTAAGGAAAATTCACATATAACCTAAAATTCTTAGTAGAATTTATTAAAATAAGTGAAAAACCCTAAAATTATCACCATAAATTCAAGGAAAATCAGGTAAGTGAGAGGAATATCTACTTTGAAAAGAGGTTTGTGCTTATATATTAATAGTTTGCTATTATTTAATTTTTTTTTGTGATTTTTTTATGTTTATGGAAGATAATTGAACCATAACTGAATTAATTGTGAAGTATTTTGTCTGAATTGTTAGACTAAACTAGAAAGGTTTAAAAATTATGAAATTTTACCTGAAAGTTTATCTACGCGTTAATAGATAGTTTATAAAATTTTATAATTTTTAAAGATGATTTATTATAAAGAAAATCGAAGAACGTAAGCTGCCCTAACTGTACTAGTAGAGCCAGAATTTTAGGGTCTAAGATACTCAATTAGAAACTATAGTAAAACAACCCAGAAAAATCTAAAATTTTATATACAAGGTAATATATATGTCATTGTTTTATGTTTAAAATTTAATGAATTTTTATGTAGATTTGATACCTAAATAAAATTTGAAAATAGGTGCTGCCAGTAAAGTTATTGCAAAAATAGAATATATAGGGTTGGAAAATAGAATTTTTAAACATAGTAAAGGAACTTAGAAAAATATAAAATTTTAAATATAAGTTTATGTATGCTCCTAAGACTTTTTTTTTCTAAATATGTATAATTTTTAATGGAGATTTAGTGCTGAGAAAAAATTAGGAAAGAGACACTGCCAGAGAAAGTTAGAATTTGGCAGATTTTTTAAGAGTTGAGAAATAAATTGAATTTTATATAGTAAATGGAGGAAATAAAGTTTATTAAATTGAATTTTTAAAAGTTTAATGCCAATTGTTTAATCAGAAAAGTGGTTGTTGTTTTAAAAAATTATTAAAAATATTGTTATTATTATTATCGATTGTTAATTGACTGAAAATAAGAAAATAACTGGATTGCCTGATTATATTGATATTAAACCTAGCTTATGGATTGAATGGCTAGCCAGAGGGTGGATACCCATAGTGATAGTGGACACTTTGTGTTACCAATGACAATGGACATTCGTGCCATCAGAGGACACTTTATGTCATCAGTGATAGTGGGTATTTGTGTCACTAATGGGCCATTAGCCATATTCATTATAGTGGACATTTACCTGCCATCAGTGATCCTGTTATCTAAACTTAGATTTTTAAATCAACATATGAGGGCAAATTAAGTAAAACTTACTAAGATAAGTTACTGGTTTAAAGTGATTAACCACTAAGTAAACATTGAACTTATTTATATAATATTGAGTTAATTACATTTTAAAGATTTATTCATATATTTTTTTAGTGTTTTAAAGTGATAATTCATATTTGATATTTTAATATACTTCCTAATTGGTATTTTAAAGTAATAATTTTATTTTATTTATATGAAATGTTAATATTGATTTTCTTATGTTATAATTATTGGTAAATTATGAATATGTAAGCACCACTAAGTAGTAGCTTAGCGTGTTAGATTTTTTTTTTGCACACAGATCAAACATGCTGATTGGATCTAGGAGAGTAAGATTTTAGAGCCTAAAATCAACTGCATCAGAGAATGTATTATATGTATAATATATTTTGTTCAGTTCATATAGCAGTATTTAAATTTTAAATGACAGCTGTATAATTATGGGTTGTTAGAGATTTTTAAATACTTTATTGTATGAGTTGTAATTTACAAGTTACTTGAAGTATGACTTTATATATATATTGATAAAGATGATACATGTTTAATATTAAAATATATTGGTAAAAGTATAGATGTTTAAAATGAATTATAGATGATTGTTTGACAGTTTGAAATTGGAGTTGAGATCAAACAAAATTATTGGGAGTATTTTTCTTCTGCAGGTTATATTTTTATTTGATGAAGATTTGACAATGCCGAATTTTTAGAAAAAACTTTGCCAAAATTTTTATTGGGATTATTTTAATAATAATAATAATTATTATATTAATTTTTTATTATATTAATATAATAATAAATAACAGGTACAAATATTAAATCGAGGTGCCCATTCTATGAAAATTCTCAACAATTTACCCTATATTTTTGTGCCTTTAGTGAGTTTAGTATTTTCGGCAATTTTACCAAGTTCAATATTAGTCAGATTAGTCAACATTTATATGTTTGGATGCAACAACAAGATGTTATTTGTATCAAGTAGTTTTATTGGTTGGTTAATTGGTCACATTTTATTCATAAAATGGGTTAATTGAATAAGTGTATAGACATTATGTGATATCATGTGTTAGTTTTTTTTTATATATAAGATTGTCAAGGGGGTGTTACAAGTTATATATTCGAAATTTCTAATTTTATATATTATGTTCTATATATACCTTAGAAACTTTTATTTTTTTGTCACTAATCAAACTAATTCTATAACTAAATATAATTTATTAACATATTTATTTGAATAATTACTATCACTTTTTTAGTATCAATGATAGTAATTCATACTAATCATAGTAATTCGTAATTAATAAAGTAATTTAATATAATATATTAGTAGTTTTTAAATAATAATAAGAATGAATATTAATAATAATTAATATTTATGTGTATTGATAGTGAATACAAATAAGATGATATATTTTTTTTTTTTACGAATATGAGTAATAATAATTAACAAATGAATAATTGTGAATGAATTTGACAAGAATATGAATTTGTTTAATCTTATATGATTATGAATTTATTTATTTATTTATAATTGTGAAGTTGTTTAACTATGCTAGTTAAACAAAATATGAATAGCTTGTAAAATATTATTAATTATTATTATATTATTTATATTTTAAAAAAATAATTCTAAATTTCCGAATTCATTTGGAACCGGAATCTCTTTGTTAGAACCGAATATCCGAACCAAACCAAATTTTTTAGTTTGATTCGGTACGGATATTTTATATTTTTGATTCAGTTTTAATTTTAATAATTTTAAAATATTCAAATTTCAATTTGGTTCCAAAGATTTAAAAATCTCTGGATCGAATTGAAATTGCACACCCCTAATTACTGGAATACAAGTTTGTACGATTTCTGACCTTCAAGATCCATTGCTTAATGAAGAAGAGGCAAGTTGTATTAAGGTCACTCCTTACTGTAATCTGGGCTATTTAGCTTGGCTACTCTTTCATGGTTAAACTCACTTCTTTCCATTGGTGCAAACCCTTCAATAGTTCAACTCATGTTTTCTTTTTAAGGATATTTGGATGCAAATGCGAAACCCACTTCGTTTTGCCTTTGTATTTATTTTTTTTTTTCTGAATATAACTCCACATCAGAGGCCATATCAGTAATTTTTTATTATTAATGCTACATAAGTAATTCAACTAAGAAATGTCATATGAGTTGAAGAGCTTAGTTTAGATTTATTACAATTTGGAAAGTTCATATACCAAATTGTAATAAAGTTTAAACTTGGATAGAATTAAAAAAAAATTTGACTAAAATTGAGAATAAATTAGATGGTTAACCTTATATATTAATATACTAAATTTAATTAAAAGAGTAGTTTATCATTCTAATTTAATTTAAATTTATTTTAATTCTTTTATATATTAAACACTATTTAAATTAAAACTAGTAACTACCTAGTTTTGAAACAAAACTTTTGTGGTTTTACTTTGTATTGTATAATATATTTAATATTTTGTATTTTACACATGTAAAATTTAACAATATGCTTTCACTCTTTACTTCATTGCCGTCTCTCCCAAAGCAAACTGTGATTCTTCTCAAACTCAAAGACATAACACTACCTCTTCAAGCAGCCTATCACCACCAACTCTTCAGGTTGCCGGCCGCCTTTGACTAGGGGCGAAGGAAGGCCGCCTTTGACTAGGGGCGAAGGGAGGAGAGGTCTTGGATGGGGGGGGGGGGGGGGGGGGGGGGGGAAGACCCCCATGCCATATACTCATATACATATATATATATATATATACATATAAATATATATAGCTACATACAAATTAGCTGGGGCAGCTCAGCTGGCCACTTGTTGTTACTCTCAATTGAGAGAGCAGGGGTTCGATCCCCATAAAACCGTATTTCGGAGGTCGAACTTTTAAGTAAAATATATATATATATATAGCTACATATATTATATTTATATTTATAATTATATATTTTAAATTTATATCTATAGATATAATTACATAATTATAATTTATATAAATTTTAAATATAAATAATTTATATTATTATAAGTATATATAATTATATATATAAATTATTGACTTTTTTCACTATATATATATTATTTTTAATTAGTAGGTATTTAGAGTTTTGTGATTATATATTTAGATTAGTATTATAATTCTATAATTTGATTATGAATTGGGTAAAACTAATATTTTTCTTTAAAATAATATTTTTATAAAATTTAATTTAATAAAATTATCTAAATAAATTAATATATCTAAAAATTAAAATAAAAAGACATGTAAAAAATTTAATAAATTTTTAGAATTTAATAAATACTATAAAATAAAAAATTAAATTTTACTATAATATTAAATATTTAATTTTATCTTTAATTCGTCTGTAATTTTTTTTGCCTTAAAAAATTTATTTCCCTTCATTTAATTTCTAGTTTCGCCAATGCCTCTTACCACCGTCATCACCGCCAACCCAGTTGCTCTCTCCTTCATCTCCGTTGTTTTTGTTACCAAGGTAAGTTTGTTTTTGTTGATTTATTAATTTTTTTGATTTGTTGATTTAATAAGGTTTAGATCAGTATATATAAATATTGAACAATTAACAGTTGAGCAGTAATCTGTAATTGCATCTGTCATTATATCATTTTTAATTATTTTTTGATGTTTTCCTTTGTTTTGTTTTTTTATCCAAAAAAAATGTGGGAAAAATTGTTTTATTTTTCATTTTTGAATTTATTATTATTTTTTTGTCTGAATATTTTCACGAGATTCTTTTGCATCATTTTTTTTTTAATACATGATTCATAATTTACAAGGATTTATTGCCTCATTGTTGTTAAGTATCAAGCACCTACTGTGGAGATGAGCTTTTGATGTTCATACTTTCTCATGCATCACATCAGGTGCCTTTGTGATTTTGATGGAAGTAAATTTGGAGAATTATAAAGAAAAGATATCCAACTTTTGTTGGTTTCACTTGGATTATAGAAAACAATGTTTATTTGCTTGACTAGCGATTAGTCTGATTAATATCTCCATACCTATCAGTCCCATTTCAATTAACTTATTCTTCTGTATATTTGTTTCTTATTGGACATGATTAAACAATTATTTTAATGTGTGGAGTGAGACATGGGAAAGAAAATCTGGTTAGAATTTTTGTTTTTCATTATAGTTAGGTGTTGCTTATTGGACATGATTAAACAATCCTAATAGTTTGATGTTGCTCACGTAAGGTTTTGCTCACAGAATTTGAAAGAAAATGATTAAAATTGAACTTATTAAATTTCTTTATGTTAGTTGAAAATTGTGAAAATGGTGTTTTTTTTAGTTAACAGTAACAAACAAAGAAAATATTTTTGTTTTATCTTGTAAGAATATATGTATATTAATTAGTTTTTTAATTATTGATAGAATATTTTATTTTTAATATATAAATGTCATTGATAATTTTATTTTATATTTCTAAAGCTCGAAGAAAATAGGTTTAATACATTCATTACTCCTTGAACTTGATATATTTGGCCATTTTGCCCTTTATACTATTTGAGTAACCATTTTGCTTCTCAAATTTGATTTTTTTATAACAAATTGACCCCTTAATCGCTGAGTTGACAAGATATTTATAACACACTCTTTAGATGCGCGTGAAATAAATTAAAAGAGTAGATTTATAGTGTAAAATATCAAAAATACCCTCCAATAACTTAAGAAATTATTAACATATACTATAAAATTACAATAATATATTTAAACCATTAACAAAATTTTTCGCTGGAATTTTTATTGACTGACGACAAAAAATTAATTTTTTAATGTGAAAATCTAATTCAAATTTTGTATTTTGAATCATGTTTTCTGTCTAAAAATTTAATAATAATAATAATAATAATAATAATAATAATAATAAGAAGAAGAAGAAGATATTTTTTTTGAAGATCTGAAACTTTTGACTTTTTTCCAAAAAATTATGTTTGTTTCTTAAGAAAATGAACAACATTGAGAAGAAGAATAAGAAATTTTTTTTTGACGATATGAAAATTTCTTGTTGTTTCCAAGAATTTCTGTTTGCTCCTTAAGAAAATAGACAGATTTGAGTTTTAAGAAAATGGACAGATTTGAGAAGAAAAAGAAGAGAAGGAAGAAGAAAAATGGACAGATAAAAAATTTTAAATTTTTTTGCTGAAAATTACTGTTTATTAATCGGAATTAGAGAGAATGATAGGAAATTAATCGTTGAGTTGGCATGGTGTTTGTAATACACTCTATAGATGCGCGTGAAATAAATTAAAACAGCAGATTTATAATGTAAAATATCAAAAATACCCTCCAGTAATTTAAAATTTTTTTAACATATACTATAAAATTACAATAATACCTTTAAATCATTAACAAAAATTTTTGCCGAAATTTTTACTGACTGGGGCCGAAAAATAAAATTTCTTGTGTGAAAATCTAATTCAAATTTTGTGTTTTGAATTAGATTTTCTGTCTAAAAATTTAATAATAATAATAATAATAATAATAAGAAGAAGATTTTTTTTTTTGAAGATCTGAAACTTCTAGCTTTTTTCTAAAAAATTATGTTTGTTTCTTAAGAAAATGAGCAATATTGAGAAGAAGAAGAAGAAGAAGAAGAAGAAGAAGAAGAAGAAGAAGAAGAAGAAGAAGAAGATTTTTTTTTTTTTTGACAATCTCAAAATTTCTTGTTTTTTTTAAGAATTTTTGTTTGCTCCTTAAGAAAATGGACGGATTTGAGTTTTAAGAAAATAGACAAATTTGAGAAGAAGAAGAAGAAGAAGAAGAAGAAGAAGAAAAAGAAGAGAAAGAAGAAGAAAAATGGACAGATAAAAAATTTTAATTTTTTTGCTGAAAATTATTGTTCGTTGACCGAAATTAGAGAGAACGATCGAAATTTTTTATTTTACGGCGTTTGTAACTCAAGCACAATAAAAAATTTGAGTATATTAAATTATGGGTCAATTTATTATAAAAAAAAGCCAAGTTTGAGGGATAAAATGGTTACTCAAATAGTATAGAAAATAAAATGACCAATTATGCCAAGTTGGAGGGACAATAGATGTATTAAGCTAAGAAAATATGAAGATAAAGGATATGATTTTATGAATACTTGGAAACCCAATATTATGCCCATTGAATAAAATTTTAGTTGCATATTTTATTTTTATATTTGCAGTACTTTATTGAATTTTAATTGTAAAATTATTATATTATGTTTAATTATAAAATTATTTTAATTACAATTATGTTAATATTGAATATTTATTTAGAGTTATTTGAGCGATAATATTATGATTACATGATTTATGTTTTATAGTATTTTAAATTTATTAACTTAAATGGATATCAGGTAGTGATCAAGTAACATTAAATGAGTTTAGGAGGACTACGAGTAATGAAAGTATAACTTTAAAGGATTTAGGATGAATTTGGGTGTTTAATTATTAATCGAATTTGAGAACGAGTAGAACACTTTTTGCGGTACCTTATCAGTTGTTATTCTTAAGAAAAAAAAATACTATATATCTATATATGTGTGTGTGTGTGTGAGTCTATGTCTTGAAGAAAAATTGATGCAGTTTCATTTTCTAACTGTAGTTTTGCAAATTGAAAAGTTTGTTTCCTTAAAACTGAAAATTTTATTTAAGTGCCGTAAAATTAAAATTAATTTTTATTTCTAGGTTATTTTTATAAAAATCCTTGTTTTTTGAGCTTCTAACAAAAATGATAATAAAAAATAATTTTTTTTAAATTTATCATATTTTTAATAATATATTTAAATTTATAAAAATTTATTATTAATATATCAATTTACCATATTTATATAATTTATTATAAATTTATTATGAATTTATTATAAATTTACCATAAAATAATTAAAGTACCTTAATAAAAATAAAAAATTTTATAAAAAATAATTAAAAAAATATAATCTTTTTCTTTTTTAGGTGCCTCTGTATTCCAATGAGTAGGGTTGTCAAATGGATTTGAGTAAATGATTTTTTCCTTTTTTATTGCCATGTCTTGCATTCTGCTCAAATGGAGTAACTCGGGCCTATTTAACTGGGCTAAAAGTCGATGACGGAAAACTTCTTCAGGTTTATGCACTTTTTTAGTTACCAAAGATGCCCTCTAGCATTTAACAAAATAACAAACTGTGCCTTGCTATATGTTTCATTGCCCTTTTACTTCGCAACTGCTATAACCCTAGCGGGATCTTTCAAATTGCTAACCCAATCTTCACTTGTAAGTCTAATTTTCTCCTTAAATCTCTGATTAAGTTGTGTACTGTGTTGAATGAATCTCAATTTTAGTCAATCTCCATGTTAATTTTGATTCTTGGTGAAATTTTTTTTTCCAGTCTGTTTACTTTATCGTTGAAAGATTGAAAATCTAATTCGGTTTAGTTTCTTTTAATACTTGTATTGTTATTCTTGACTTGAATTTAGGGGAAAATTGTACAAAATGTCCGAGTACAAGATGTCTGTGTATGAGGAAAATCGTTGCATAAAAGATAACCAAAGAAGGTTGCTTGCTTCCAAATTTGAATTGAAACGAAATCTTTACAAAGCCCTTGTTAGAGACCCTCAGCTTCCTATGGAAGTGCGTGAGAAATTCCATCATAAGCTTTCCAAGTTGCCAAGAAACAGTTCTTTTACACGTGTGACTAATCGCTGTGTTTTCACTGGTCGTTCTCGTGCTGTTTACCAGTTCTTTCGTATGTCTCGTATTGTTTTCCGTGAATTGGCATCCAAGGGTATGCTGAACGGTGTAAAGAAAGCATCTTGGTAACTAGTCCTTGTAACTTTTGTAGTTGGTGCTCAAGCCAGAATCCAGAGTAATTCCTTATCTTCAATTCACATATTTTGTTGAACTTAGTTTTAATATGGAGTTTTTTCATTTGCAATTGTGTTGATACTTTTAATGTAGAATGAAGGGTTCATTCTTTGCAGAGTTGTTCATACATATCTATCAAATGGAATTTGAGATCCGTTTGTCGGAAATGTTGCAAGTTTTGTTTTATCTGATGGAGTTATATATTGTTCTTGCATTGCATTGTTACTTTATTTTGGTTCCTTTGTAGATTGTTATCTGCGAACCATGCCTTGGATTTGGTATTCATGCATTTGATTCATTAATTGATTGTTACATGTTGTTGATGAAGAGATATGTTGCTGATCAATTAGCTAAAAAGATAAGAGAACAATTGGCAGCATTTGCAGTTCAATAATATTTTTAATTTGCAATCAGGCTTGGTAGAGGGGATATGTAAAGTATTGCTTGCCGAAGGGGGACATATCTTTCAATTTCTAATCCTTTTTGTTTGCTTCATAAACTGTTTTGAAGCCTAGAAGTAGGTGCAAATGTCAGAAGTTACGTGTTATGAATGGAGTTCCAACAGAGTAATTGTTTGCATCAGAAGATCAACATGATGGAGGCTCAGCTTCTCCATTTTGTTTAGTTTCAACATCTTTATGTTTGTCAAGGAGCATAATTGTTTTTGGTATGGTTTCAACATCTTTATGCTTGTCAAGAAAGTTTAGTGAAAGAGGAGACTTGTTTCTGCCCTAAGTTTATCACGAAAGACTTGTTGATAAGCAAAGATATTTTTATCCATTCCAATTGTTCTGTTCTTCAAACTAATTTCTTAAAAATTCGCCGCCTTTCTAAATTGAAACATTTGTCTTGTTGTTCAGTGTGCATCGTTGTTCATTCTGGCATCTTCTTCCTTCAAAAGACGAGATGGAATTAAACATATTCCAGTGTTCACATCATCAGTTGGTCTACTGTAAGTTATTGCTGTATGCCATATCAGTGCTTCTGTTGGTCTTTGATCAAATTCCAAATTACCATTAGATATGCTCCTGTAAGTTGAGCTCTAGAAGCAATCAGCAAGTAACATTAACTCACCCAAATCTGAATTAGCCATTATCCACCTTTAATTTTTCGCAAGTAACTGGGGTATAGTACATGGACGCTGGTTAAAATTTTATTATTGAAATAACTTGTAGGTCTTGTTTTGTTTTGAAATTGGTGAATTCCCCGATTTTTCTCTCAACAAGTTCACATCTATACAAGGTTTGCGAGAATAGCATAGCAGGTGCGATCGTGGGAAATGGGCTGTTCTCCAAGTGGGGGTTCCTTGATTGGTTGGTGAAATCGTAGATTCTTCTTTAATTCAACAATATGTAATTTGGAAAATCCTCTATTGTCGAAAGTTAGGGAAGAGCAGCAAATGAATCCTACTTGTGAATTAGAAAGAGTGTTGCTTTTTATTTCAACTGAGTCAAGTTCAGGAAAGAAAATAACAATCCTCCATCTTTTTAGCTAATTGATGATTGGAAATTAAATGCATAAAAAATATATATTTTTTATGCATTTAAAGCATTCAAACTCTTTTTTCAAGTTTATCACTTCATCCTTATTAAAGTCGGTCTAGTCAGCACTTTGATAAGTAAAAAAAATTATTAGAGCAATCAGTTTAACTATAAAAATTGAAGTAAAAATGAAAAATTACAGACATTAATAATATATATGTATATATTTTTAAAAAATTATCTTTATTTAGCGGCGTACATGAGTCGGATTGAGTCTAGTTTACCTCGAATCTGAAGCTTACTTTGAGTATACTTTGGGCTATAATACTTGGCCTACAAACAAATTTTAGCCTTAAGGGGTGGGGCTATTTCGGGTTCATTGGGTGACTTAGTCCAATGGATCTAGCCAGCTGATTTCTCTTCTTTTTTTTTTTTTTGCAATTTTTTTTGTTCATGTAGTATATATATTGCATATATATGTAGAATATACAACAGTATATATACTGCATATACAACAGTATATATGCAGTATATAATAATTATTATATATAATAATACTATATAAAATATAATTTATTTTGCTTGTTTCCTCCTGCCATCATTTAATATTATTTATATAATAATATTATATAAATAACATTTTATATTATAAAATAATATTATTTATATATAATAAATAATTCTTCGAGCCCTCGGGCTTGAGGCCCGACCCAATACCTCGGTCTTCATATAAAAAGTTCGAGACCCGATGAAACCTTTAAAACCCAATCCAACCAGATTGGACTGGGCCGGGTTGGACTGAATTTATGGACCAATTGAACAATTCTACTTTTATTAATTACTCTTTATTTTTCAATGCTATTTTTAGCAATATTTTTTATTTTTCAATGTCAATATTTATTGATAATACTTTTTGAAAAAAATTGAAAAGTGATATTTCGCATTATTATTTTCAATGAATATTTAGACAACTAATTAATTTTGTTTGATGCAAAAAGTAAAAAATAAACTAATATCACCTATATCTCACATTAAAATAGGGGTATAATAATAATAAAAAAAGAAAAATAATATAAGAATCAATTATGATAAATCAAATAAGGGTAAAATAGAGACTTTAGTAAAACAGGAATAAAATAGAAATTTTAGTATATTATACAAATGATTATCTCCATTTAATAGTAAAAGTAAAAAATATCCATCTTGATTTTTGTCATGATTCGATCTCCTTAGCAGTATATATAAAAATATATATATATATAAATTTATTTTTCTAACTAATATAATTAAATTTTTTATTAATAATTGTAAAATGAGTGAGTTTATCGATATGGAATGAAATGAGTATTATTTTATTTTTTTAACTAATAAATAATCTTTAATAATTTGTCAAAATGTGAAAATAAGTAACTGAATCTTGAAATTGAGCTTGAATGCTTCAAATGAAAGAAATGGAAGAAGGAAATGTGAAGGGTAAGATATATTTATCAAATATTTAATAAAATAATATTAAATATAAATATGATAGAGATTTGAGATACTAATTTGAAGCCGATAAAAACAAAAAAGAAAATGTGTTTATCAATTTAGAAGGATGGAGGAAATATATAATAAGAAATCAGCATATAATAATTTCAAATTTCACTCAGATTTAATATTAGATTCAGAAAAAAAAAAAGTTTCCTACCACTACGTTTGAATTAAGCGTATTTAACATTCATAAAATTAGAAACTATGGAATATGAAATTAATAGAATTAATAAGTATCATTGTTTGATATCAAAGTCAAAATCTTTGGATTTATTATTTACATGTTCATATGTTCATTCATGTCCATAAAAGCTTCTTTTGATGGCCATGAAAGCTTCTTCATGTTCATGAATATCATCTAATTTTCATGCTTATGAATGTTTCTTCATATCCATGACTCATAGTTCACCGCTAATTACACGTTAGACATGATTTCAGTGACCTATAAATTTCAAGAAATTAAGCAGTTCATGCCCGTTTAGCAATGACACAAGGCACATCTTCGATGCTTATGGCTAGCTATTCATGTCCATGGACATGTTTCTCCAGTAAAGGGGCAAGGAGTTAGAGAGTTAGTTCATGCCCATGAAACAAACAATCTTCACTCCTGCAAAACATTGTTTACGTCCTTGAATGTGTTTATTCACGTTTTTATCTCTAATTCAGAATATGAGGCCATGAAACAGAAAAAGCTCTTTCTTACCTGTGAAGAATTCTTAACTGAGAATTTAAAGCTTCAAAATTTGCCCTTCTAATTTCACTTTAGTCATTTTGACACTCTTAGTTTAATTTTCAAAAGAGTTGATATGGATAGGAAAAAAAAACACAAATGTTTGATACATAGAGGCAAGGCTTCATCTACATCAACTAAATAGAGGCAAAGCTTCATCTAGGATTTGATCAAATGTTTGAACTTTTACAATCTCTACATGCCCATTGCACAAATAAGCACTGGGTGACAGAAAGATGCAAAAGATTAAAAGAACCAGGGGAAGAGATTATATTTCATTAAAAAACAAAATGCTGGTTTGTTGCAATGAGTGCAAGATTAATCTACTTCATCTATCAAGTCAAGTTGTTAACCACATTTTTTATATACAGTGAAAACGGGGATGAAGCCAAGTTACTTTATGAAGAGTTAAAGACTAGGACCAGCACATACACTTCCAAACATGGCTACTTTGCGCCCTGCAAGTATCTTCTCAAGCCTCCTAATTCGAGCTTCAAGCTTGACCAATGAATAGCTACTACTTCCTTCTTCATTCTCGCTACTGTTGTCCATTTTGTGACTCTGACTGCCTGCACTGCTTTCTTTTGCATATTCAATATCTTGATGTAGCCCTTTTGTTTTAACTTCAGTTAGTATAATAGCCTTTTCTGCTGATATTGCTCGCAGCCTTGTGTTTTCAGAATTCTCATTACCTACAATTGAAGATGAACCATTTTGAGGTTGATCTAATTGATTGGATACATTCTGACTGTTGCCTTTACCATCACTATCCTTCCTGATCTCAGCAGCATCACTTTGCTCCACCTTTTCCATTGATGTCACTGGATCCAAAACATTTAGTGCCTCATTATCTGCAGTTGAAGATGGAGGACTCAAGGATTGAGCTACAACATTTTTGCGGTCACCACATTTTCCATTCAAAGAAGTTTCACTTGGTGACATCAAGGCTTCCACTGATGTTTCAAGTTCTGAAGTTTTAAGGGCTTCATCACCTGTGATATGTGATGAATCGCTTTGAGGTTTACCTGACAAATTTTTCTCATTGGCACTCTGCCTATTCTTAGAAACAACATGCTTATTGTGAGATCTTAGGATGTCAGCAATTGTCAGTCCATCTTCATCAGCCAAATCATTTGCTTCCACTCTATCACATTTGGGAGGAAATCCAGGAGGAACTGGAAGATTGTTAATTTCAACCACCGTTTTTGCAAACTTAGAACAATCGGGAGAACTAGACTTTCTATTTTCTTCATTGTTTCTTCTTGAACTCTTGACTGAGGTTTTTGATTGCTTTGCAGGATTACCAAGAGCAACTGAGGCATCAGCATTTCGCTTTTGTTTTAAAATTTGGGCCAATAGTTTTGAGCTGCTTGCAGGAAAACCATGTTTGATGCGGTCGTTGCTACCTTCCTTCTTCTCTTTTGCACTCTTTGGTGTTATTTTCAAACTTGAGATGAGAATTTCACCTTCCTTTTCTCTCTTTGAAATCTTTGGTGATATCTTAAAACTTGAGATAGCCTCACATTTCTTCACTGAACTCTTTGTTGATATTTTCATCCTTACAAAATTATTAGCCACTTTCTTTTCTTTGAGACTTTTTGCCCTTATTTTATAACTACTAACAAATTTTTGTCCCTTATTTTGTTTAGAAAATTTTAGGATATTTCTAAAGCATGTTGAATTCTTTTGCTGTTGCAGACCACCCTTACTTGCACCTTGCGGAACTGATGCTGATCTGTTCCACCACTTCAAGTACCGTCTAGTAACATTTGTCTCGAAAAAACGAGAGGGAATGTAACACTTCACATCACTAAATGATCTATTATAACATCTCCAAGCAACCTCAACACTCTCACTGGATCGAGCAATGAAACCTGGAATATCTTGATCAAATCCAAACTGCCTTGCAACTCTATGTGGAAGATACTGTTCTATGCAGTCAACTCCAGCTAGCTCTGAGACCCTCATGCATCGAATGAATGACAGTAATTCTCCATCCAAGTTTGAATCCACTGTTAGCCACATTTCATTCTCCCGATAAAACTTAGGAGAATCCCAATTTCCCACAGTTCTTGTATATGGGCGCCAATTGAAACTTTCCTTAGATAAGTCTAAAGCCAGTCTAGCATTCGCAATGTAGCATTTTAGGTTATTCCATTGAGCTAACCTTGGCTCCCCATTCTTGATCAAATTAGGCTTTGGCCTCAGGTTTACAAATCTCTCCCAGACCCAAACCAGAATTAATTGAAACGGAGACCAAATTGTAACAGCTAATTTTGATTCATCATCATCTTTACCCTTATTAACATTAGTATCAGCTAATGTGGTTAAAGAAACAATCTTTTCTTTCAATAAACTCAAATCTCTATAAATGGTAGCAAGAATAGCAGGTGCTAGAGCAATCCTAGTACCCCTAGCCAAGTGAATTGCAATTGGAAAAACATATTCACTGATAACATCAAAAGAGGTAGGAAAAACAAACCTTGACAACCACAAGGAAATAAATGCTTCATGCTCTATTTCACTACCACTATTCATGAATTTATTCAACCAATTAGAATGGGAAGCCTTCTTAGCAGGAGTCCTCGCTATTTCTGCTCTTGCTTGAATCAGTTTCTCTTCAATTCCCTTCAATTCCACTGTTTCAAGAGGGTGAAAAATAGGGGACCCCAAAACGGAGTACCCAGATATCATCATATCCTCCAATGTCAGAGTAGCTTCTCCCCAAGGCAAAATGAAAGTGTTGGTTTCAGGGCACCATCTCTCTGCAATTCCAAGAACCAAAACACTATTTTTTTGAATTTGATAAGTAGAACTCAAGATGGCATCATACACACCAGCTTTCTTCCAAGTGAACTCATACAAAGAAACCATCTTATGAACCCATACGTTCCATGTCTTTTGCGGCTGTCTCCACCCATGAAAATTGACACTTAAAGGCCAGTTTTGAGGATCAAATGTGCGAGGTAAACTAGGGAAAGAAAGTGAAGGTAGTTCAGGATTCGAAGTAATGGAGGGTTTCAAGAAATGGGCCGTTCTCAAAGTAGGATTTTCATGAGTAATTGGTGAAATCATAAGCTCTTCTCTTGATTCAACAATGGAATTTGATGATTCCTCCATTGTTGAAGGTCAGGAAAGAGGAATCGCAACGAAAGCGACGGGGTCTGAAAAAGTGAAGTGCGTTTGTAGACTGTTTTTTCATTATGGTGATGGTTTTAACATTTATTAGTTATTTAGTTTAGTAAAAAAAAGTCTTGCAAAATCTAAGGGGCAATAACTCCAAAGAATCCAGCAAAATCTTATGGCTCTTTTTTTTTTAAACTGAAAATGATATCATGCTAAAAATAAACAGAGTTTTGTACATCATGAGCAAGCAGATGCTGCAATTGAGTGCTTCATAATGGAGAAAATAAATGCAATTTCTATTTTTTTTTTGGTATAAAAAGTAGTAGGGTGAAAATAAGTAAAGATTGGCCAATTTAATTTCTCAATTTTTCACTTCACTCTTTAAAATATTTCTCTATAAAAAGATGAAAAAAAAAACTAAATAGAGGTAAATAATAACTCAAGTAGGTAAAATAATTATTCTAATTCTTATTTTTTTTATTAAAAGTTAGAAAAAAAAATTTAAATTACTCTCACCTTTATTTAAACTATCAAACAATAAAAAATAATTTAAAATAAATTTCTTTACATTATCTTCATTTCCTTCGTTAAAGGAAATTCATTTTCACCTCTAATTTACCTTCATTCAAACATAGGCTAAGAAGAATTATCAATTTGGTAGTACAGAATTAGTACTGAATTTAGAGTTGGAGTTTCTTCAAAAATACCATAAAAAATAAAAATATTTTCAAAAATATCTAATTTTCTTTTTTAATTTCAAAAATACTTTTTTTTAATTTTTAATTCTAAAATATTCCTTTTTGGAGGTATATTTTGGATATATACTTAGTATATTAAATATACACTCAATTTTTAAAGATATTGGATATATATTTTATATATTAAAAGTATATAAAAAATATAAGATATTTAAAAAAAAAATAAAAAGCATGCTATAGAGTATAATCACTTTATAATTATATATAGAGGTGAAGAGACAAGCGACGTCTCTCCTCTCTCATATACTCTCGAGTAATTTGTATTTCACCGTGTCTAAGCAGGGGCTTTTTTTTTTGTATGGTCCCTAACTTATAATTTATAGTGTGAAATTTTTATATTCAATTGAATTTTTAGTAAAATTTTAGTTAATGGGTTCTGCATGCATTATTGTTAAGACATTGATTTGAAATTAGTGGAGGTTTACTCTCTCTTGAATGTATATGTTTTTAAAATTTTTGATGTAAATTATTATTTTGGAGTTGAGCTAAATAGGACCATAAAAATAATAAATCTATCCTTATCAAATTTTAAGGTAGTTGCATATTTATTGTAAGCAAAATTAAATAATGTGTTTTACAAGATCAAATTACTACCAAATGAGACAATATTACATTATTACATTTTTAGATAATATGTGGCATATGAGGATGATACAAGCTTATTTAAAAAAAAAAAAAAAAGAGAGCTCTTGATGCTACATAAATATCAGTCTCAAAAAATTTTATAAAAATGCTAAATTTTTTATTCAAATAACAATAAATATCAAGGAGTATATAGTGCGTTTATATTTAGTATATATTGAGTTTACCATATACAACTGCATTATTGATATTTTTTGCTCTTTTTTTTTTATTTATATAATACTTCATGATACAAGATTGAAATTGTATGATAGAATAAAATATTGTTGAACAATAACTCAAATATAATTTTAATTACATTTTGTATTAATAATTTCATAAAGCATATACAAAGTTTATTCTTAGTATATGTTGAGTTTATTACACCAAATAGAAATATTATTAAGCATAACAATCTTATTAAGTAAAATTTTCAAATGGTGTATTTTTCATTTGTATAAGAAAAAATAATTAAAAATACATTATATTCCAAAGGTTATAATAAATATGAAATAACATGTACCAAAAATAAAAAATACCCAAACATATACTACAAAATATACTAATAATAAATTAATAATATATTTATAATATACTAATCAGAATCAATTAATATATTACCAAGTTTTGTTAGGCATGAGAAGTGCCAATTATACTTGTAGAAAACCAATATACTCGAAAATAAAATAAAGGATGGAGAATATATTTCAAACTAATAATAAAATTAATGTTTCTTTCTAAAAATGGGGTTACATATATATATGGCAATTGGTTTATGCTATGTTAGTCCGGCATGTGACTTTTTCATGTTATGATGCGCTGGTCTAAAAAATTATTCATCCTGTGTTGAATCGTATCGAAATTTAAAAAATAATTGCCTAACATGACTCATTGGCCCATATAATCGTGTCATATCATGCTGAGTTATGTCATATTGTGTTAATATATGGGATGACCCTATTTTAATGGTCAAGATTTTAAATATGAAACTTTTTTAACTAATATTGATAATTGGTAATGTATAGTGTTAAAAGTAATGTGAATAAATGCTATAAGCAGAGAATAGTGAATAATATATCTCAAAATTTACTGAAAAAATTATTTTTACAGTTTTAGAGGATTAAAAATTGAATTAGAATCAAAGGCTAAGAGTGAGGGTGCACTATAGTTAAAATGAGATTGGCCATAATAGATTAAACATATTATATATATATATGTGTGTGTGTGTGTGTGTGTGTGTGTGCGCGCGGACATGTGTGTATGTGTGTAGAATCTTCTCCTTTCTTCTTGTTTCATCATCCACGCCTATCATCATCTTCATCACTAAAATTCCTCCTTTCTTCCTTCTTTACAAGAACTTTAGCCAGAATTTAAGAGAAAATTACATCTAGCTATATGTTTTTAAAAGAATAAGCTAGAAAAGATGAGATTATCAACAAGTGATCATAGAAAAAGAGGGAAAAGAGAGAAGAAGAGAGATTTTAAAAATGGTATGTGCTTTTGTAATTTAATTTATAAATATTTGAATTTATATGAATTTTAATGTTTGAATTAGTTTATTGAGTCATTTATAATGAATTATTACTGAAAAGTATTGAATAAATGGATTGATGAGTGAAAAATGAGTTAAAGAAACTTGTTGTGATGCGTATGATTCTTAATTCAATTATTATAAGAGTTGAGTGGTTTGATGTTATTTTTAGCCATGAGTGATGGTTAAAGATTGATTAATTGATGTCTGAGTAAAGTATTTGATATAGACTCTTTCTATGTCAAAGAAACTAGTTTTTGATTCATTTTTATCATAGATCTTGAGTATATTGTGTTTAAGTGGTTGAGTGTACGAAACATAGAGTTTTACCTGACACGGCAATGCACTGGGCGTGTCAATGATGTTGTATTTCAATATTGAAGACACGACCAGTAACATGCCCGTGTTATTGGGCCTGTCATAGCTACTGTGATGAAAGATAAATGATAAGGTCAGTGACACACCCGTGTCGTTGGGTGTGTCACAGTTACTGTAATACAAGATTAATGACATGGCCAATGACACTTCCGTATCATTTGACGTGTCAAATCTTCTGTAATGCAGGAGTAGTGACATGGGCAGTGACACACCCATGTCGTTGGGTGTGTCAAAACTTCTATAAAATGGGCAAGTGACACGGTCATTGACATGCCCATGTCGTTGGGCGTGTCACTTGAAGAATTTGCCTAAAGTAGTTCTTTTCTTGTTTTTCATCTGTGATTTCAGCCTAAATGACTATAAGGCCTCAAAGTATAAAATTTTTTTGAAATCAACCCTAACAAGTAGTGCAATAAATTTTGAATATATGATAAATATGTGTAATACTAAGTGTTGATCAAAGAATTATTCCATTGAAGTGATAAATATAATTCAGTGTTAATCAAAACTAATAAATTGCCCAAATCATATTGATTTTAGATCTAGCTTTGGATTGATTGGCTAACCAGAGGAGGATAACCATAGTGATAGTGGGCACCTCGTGCCATTAATGGACACATTGTGTCATCATTGCCATTTTATATTCTTGAGATTTGACATTAAAATTGCTACACTAACTTATTATCCAAACCTATGATTTGAGTTCAGTATGTATGAGCATATTTAATAAAGCTATCTAAATTAAAAATATATGTGAATATGATGTTATGAATAATGGAAGAAATGCAAAATAATGATATAGTTAATTACTTCAAATTGACTTACTATGTTATAATGTGAAAGTGACTGGTAATGTATATATTAATGTTTCCAAGTGAAAGTTTTAATGCATGGAATAGAAATGTTATGCTCAAGTTATTAGTTATTGAATTGATCGATAACTTTCTAAGTGTTATAATGATTGAAAGTGTATATAATGATATAAGAAACAAAGTGTCTCAAAGTATAATACTAAATTTAAGTGCCAAAATTATAGATTGAATGAAATTATCCTATATGTAAAACCGAAAAGTAAGACTTACTGAAAAAAAATAAGCGTATTATGAGCAATGCTAACAAATGAGAAAGTAAATCTTAAATAAAATGATTCATAAAGAAAAAGGTTGCAATACCGAAAATATAGTATAACATAATGACTTTTATAAAGTTAAAGTTATTATTTTGTATAATCAAAATATTATTTTGATTTGTTATTGAAAAAAGTTAATATATTGAAATATTTCTTAAAACTGAGTGTTCTTACTATATTTTTATAAGTATTTTTCTTTAATATTAAGTGATAAAATATGTTTATACAAGCACCACTAAGCTTTGCTTAGAGTGTTAGAATTATTTTTTGACACGCAGGTATCATGTCATCAGAGCAAGTTAAGCTGTGGAATTAAGGATCTCAGAAATTATCTACAGTACATATAGAGATATTTTGTATATTGTACTCATAAGTTATGAAATGTATATATACAATTTAATTTGGCTATTTGAGAGATTGTATAAATTTATAAACATAAAAGGAATATATGTATTTAGAGGACGAAGTTTGAGATTCTAGTGAATGATTATTAAATAAAGTAATGTATTTTATAATTATTTAATTTGACAAACTTATGATGGTTATCTGAATTATAATTAGTATTTGAATTATTGGAGAAAATGAAGATTAATTTAAATTTGAATTTATAAGTGTTATATTATACAGATTGTATTATTAATTGAAAATTTTTGTTAGTAACACTTTTAAAGAAAACTTTGTAGGTGAAATGATTAGAGTAGTGACAACATATTGAGTAACATTCTCTGATAGTTCTAATGAGAATTGTCAAGGGATGTTACACTATTTTTTTGCACAAATTTTATAATTATTTTCTCAAATAAATTATAAATAAAAATTAAAATAAGATACACAATTTACGTTGTTCGGCATAAAAAAAAGCCTACATCTATGAGAAAGGGAAGCACAATACAATTAAATGTAATAAAATAGATTAAACTATAATAAAATAAATTAAACTATACTAACATAAATAAGACAATTTAAATTATAATAACACAAGTTAAAATATACTAATAAAAATAAAACTATAATAATAAAAATAAAACAAACTAAACTATAATTACACAAATAAAAATTAAATTAAACACAAAAAATTAAAAACTATATTAATTATTATGGAAAAGCAAAAAAAAAAAATCTGTTGTTGAGCAATTCTGCTTTGGCATATGAAAACATATAATATAATTTTTCTAAAATTTTAACTTAATTACAAATATGGATAAAAAATAATTAGATTTTGATACGTACAAAAAAATTTTATCAATAAATATTTTATTAATTAAAATTTTATTTATACTTCAAATATTTTATTTTATAAAACTATATCAAATAGTTTATATACTTAAATTGAAAATTATTCACATGTCAAAGTATACTTTAACGGTAATTACACTTTTTTTTTAGCAATAAACTCAAAATTGATTCTCCATTTCTCTAATTTTATTTGTAAAGTATATATACAATTATTCGAGCAAAGAGCGTGCTAGGCTAAGCATGTCAGGCCAGGCTACCGGCACGACAGGCCAAGTATCATAGGCCCAACTCGATCTAGAATACTTGTGCTGGGCTGTGTGCTCTGGCATAGCCTAATCTAATTGCTATATATAGTTACGTGTTCAAAAATAAATTAAAAATCATATTTTTCTACATTTTATTTTATTTTTTTGATGTATAATTTCACATGGTGCCATATATATAGTTCATTAATTATACCTTTTTTTTATAAATTAAATATAAAAATAGAAAACACTTAGAAGACTTGAATCTAAGATCAATACAGGAGCAACACAAATCTCTGGCCACTAAGCTACACTTTAGTGGTTATTCGTCAGTTAAACTTGGATAAGAAACTGCAGAGCTAATAAATTTTACCTAAACAAATTAAAATTTTAACTTTTTTTTTATTTTATAAATTTTAGTTATTCAGATAAAAGATTATTCATGAAATTTAAAAGATTATTCATGAAATTAACCCCTATGGAGTCTAATAACTTCGACAGAAAAGAGCAATTATAATATAATTCTACAGAAAAAAAACATGTTTTAGCTGAATTTAACAGCAAATAAGATAAAAATAAAATAAAAGGCTTATTCCTCTAACTTCAGTAATTTTACTCCCAAAGAGAAAACAAAACAAGATTAAAAAAAATAAAATAGTAAGAGCTAGATTTTCTGTTTCGAGTACAAAAGCGCACGGCTGGCCATACAATAACAACTACCAATCAACAACACTTGCATTACGATAAAATAATTTTTTTTTATTGTTAATTTAATGTGGAGGAGGGAGAGATCAAAGACTTGAATCCAACATCCAAATAAAAATAATACACATTTCTGAACATCAACCTATATTTTATAATGGTTAGTAAAAGAACTTAGTAATTCCAAAGAAGTAGAAAAAGTATGGTAAAAAAGTAAACAAATAGTAAAAGTAAAAAAAATAAAATAAAATAATAATAAAGGAAAATTTCGGAAAAAAACAGATAAAAGGTGTAATTTTCCTACAAATAAAGCCAGAAAAAATGGATCAAGACCTCTATAGGTTGACTTAGTAGGGAGCCCTAAATTAGTGGGTTGAAAGAGAAAAATAGAAAACATGCAAAGAGATTGAGAATTGACACTAAGCTCTAAATTTATTTTTTATATTTTATTTTTATTTTAATATAAAGGAAATATAGAATGCTAGGATATGTCTGGAATAAGTCCTAATAACATTTATATGAATTGACTTATCGTCAATAATAAAATATGAATCGAGAAAAATAAAAGGACAGTTAAAATTTAATGTGATTCCTATATTTACAAATGAAAAAGAATGAAATTCACTGATAAATTAGAAGATAAGAACAAAAGGAACCATTCAAAATTTTTAACTCAATTACACATAAAAACCTCACAATTATAAAATATACTGAGTTCAAAGCATAATAAAAAAAATGTCATGCATCTATATACAAGTGTGCATACCTTATAAAGAAGAATATAAATCTTGATAAGTTTTTCAATTATAAATATTGTGAAACTCAAAACACTTTGAGATTTTGGGTTTCACAACTTCAAATTAAAATTTTAAAATATTAAATTAAAAATATTTATATTAAGTTTCTACTTATATGTAACGTATAACTAAATATATCTACTTATATATTATACATATATATAATTAAATATATAACTAAACATATATCACTTATATATATATTTTTTAAAATTTAATATATATATATATTATTATATGTAACATGTATCGGCTATAACTAAATATATATTAAATATATACTATTATTCTTTTAAATTTTAATAAGTATATATATATTGTTATATTTAATAAATACCGATATATGACTAAACATATATAATTTTTAGATTCTTATTCTTTTAAATTTTAACAAGAATAAATTATTATATGTAACATATATCGACATATATTACTAAATATATAACACTTTTACATTATTATTCTTTTAAAATTTAATATATATATTGTTATATATAACATATATCAATATATAACTAAACATATATCACTTTTATACTATTATTATTTTACAATTTAGTAAGTATATATTGTTATATATAATATATACCGAAATATAACTAAACATATATCACCTTTATACTGTTATTATTTTAAATTTTAACGAGTATATGTTGTTATATGTAACATATACCGACATATAACTAAATATATAATAGTTTTATACTCTTATTCTTTTAAATTTTTAACAAGTATATATTGTTATATATAATATATACCGATATATATCAATATATAATATTATTTTTTAGTTAAAAAATATATAATATACCGATATATGCCCGCATATGATTTTATTCTTCAGTTAAAGTGCATTTAATGCATACATATATATACTTACATATATTCATATATATATAACATATAATATTATTCTTTTATAAACATGTATACCCATGTGGACTTTTATTCTTTAGTTATTTATATGTAATATATATTCACTTATAAATTGGAAAAAAAGGCCAATTATTATAGGTGAAACCCAAATGGCAAATAAAAAAAATTAAATGAAAAACCAATTATATCACAAGTCAAAAAATGAAAGCCGACTCTGGCCAAATGTCCAGTCTTTACTAAAATCTGGTTATCAACAGCACACAACGAAATGCCATAGAAATGTGTCCAAATTTGTATTAACCTTGTCCAAGATATTTTGATTTGGTTTCCCCAGAAACTTGTGAACATCTCGTGGAGAGTATCTACCATGATCATTACTCTGATTGTTACCATCTATCAAGTCATTTGCTGAATTCAAGAAATCAAAACAGAGGCAATTGGTGGCTATCCTGGTAAATTTATGGAAGCATAGTATTTGTTTCCTTTGATTCTGAATGGTCAATTTAGTTCAAATTTTGATTCTTGTCATTTCTCAACACAAACTGCTCATTGCCATGGTGAAGAAATAATTGCCTGACGTATAAAGTGTTGCTGAATTGTTGTTGTTAACTTGTCAGAGAGCATTGAGAAATGATTTTTTCCTGTAACTTTGTGTGCAGTAACTGTTGGAGAATATAATGAATCTCATATCTGAAAAGTATAATAAAATACAATGACATATAAGGTGGTGTAGATTGGGCCTTAACACAAGCCAATTACACAGACTCTGTGAGTATTGGGCTAAATATACAGTGACCATATAAATGGGTTTGGAACCTCATCTCAACACAAAACCAATTGGCTTGTGTTAAGGCCCAATCTACACCACCTTATATGTCATTGTATTTTATTATACTTTTCAGATATGAGATTCATTATATTCTCCAACACTCTCCCTCAAGTGCAACTGGGCCTAGCCCAATTGTCACTTGCCAAACATGGATGGCAATCTACTTTTTTTTTTTTAGATCCATCACAAATTGCCTAGGCCTATTTTTCACTGAGGCCCTAGGTTAACAACGGAGTCCAGGATCATCTGGCGGTTAGTCCATTACCTGGTTAGCTCTGATACCATGTAGAAATTACACAGACTCTGCGAGTATTGGGCTAAATATATAGTGACCATATAAATGGGTTTGAAACCTCATCTCAACACAAAACCAATTGGCTTGTGTTAAGGCCCAATCTACACCACCTTATATGTCATTGTATTTTATTATACTTTTCAGATATGAGATTCATTATATTCTCCAACAGTAACAAATAATCCAGTGATTTATCAGCAAGTGAAAATAGAATGATTTATATCTTCATAGCCTGAGTCGAAGAAAAGAGAAAATGAAATAAAAACTAAAAATGAAATAAAGAAATAAAAATGAAATTATAGTCTTACTTGGCACTACTAAAAAAATAAAGAGAACATATACAGTGTAATAGCCCAGCCCACAACAATATTATCCGTTTTAGAGTTATAGACCCAGTCCATTTTTTCTTCACGGTTTTGTTCTTAAGGCTTACAGGTCCAACCTATTTCACCTCAAAAGGCCTCATTGCAACCTAAGCTTTGCCCGCCCTTATATACGGATCGAATTATACTTAATCGATGTGAAATTTGTCTAAAGTGTTACATATACTTCTCATAAGGGACTCATCATCTTTGCTGAGGTTTTTCCCACCATCAACTAGAGGAATAAAGCTCAACTCAGATATCAAATATAATAGCTCAACCCACAATGATATGAGATTTACTTAAAGTGTTAAATATAGAGATCTATAATGGAGGAGAAGAAAAATAACGATAGGGAAGAGGAAACAATAGAAAAGTGGTGAAGGAGAGGAAGAAAAAAATAATAATAAAAAAAAGAATACCTATATTTCAAGGAAAAATAAAATAAAAATTAACCTAAAATTTAAAGAAAAATTTAAAAATAATAATAATAAGTTAAGAACAATAAAAAAGAAAATTAAAAAATAATAAATAATGTAATTTTCTCTACATAATTTATAGTGTTTAACAATAAATATTCTAAACAAAATTAATTATTGTCGGCTTGTATGACGCCTTCTTGGGCTGAATTAGGTGAGAGATCTTTATTATGGAAAAAGGGCTTTTTGATAAAAATGCAAAAAAAAATAAAATAAAATAAAATAAATTTTAAATTTATTATATTTATAAATTATTTATCAAAATATCAAAATTTATAAAATATTTATCAAAATACCATATTTTTATTAGTTTATAATAAATTTACAATAAATTTATAATTGGTTCATTATGAGTTTATAAATTTTATATTGTTTATAATAAGTTTAATATGTGTTTATAATAAAAAGAATAAGTAAAAAAATAAAAATTTTAAAAAATATGGCAGAAAGTGTTATTTTTTCATGAAAAATTATGAGAAAAATTACATCCTTCATAATTTTTTATAATTTTTTTTTATTTTTATTTGAGGTATTTTAGTTATTTTATAATAAATTTATAATAAATAAATAATAAACTATGTAAATATGGTATTTTTATAAAAATAAATCATAAATTATTGTAAATCTAAAAATATTTTAAAAAATACAGTAAATTTGATTTTTTTTAATATTTTTATAAAGATTTCAAAAATTACACTATATATCATATGGATATTTTTGAAATAAAAAATTTAAATAATTTTATTTTTTGATATTTAAAAAAAATTGTATAACTACAAGTATCTATGAACACACTAGGTCAGAACTAATCATGTTCGCACCAGATCTATCTACTAAGGAGTAAAATGCTTTCAGCAAGTGGTGACTTCATTCATAATGATTGAACTTGCGACATATTGCTTAAATGACATATTGCTTAAATGACGAAAATGTCGGAATACTCGTAATAACCACTTGTTGGTTAAAGAAATTCTTTTATTATACCTAAAATATTTATTTTTTCTTACACTGGATTTCCAATTTATCAAATACCATAATATAATATTTACTTTTATTTAATATTAATTTGTAATTTTATCAAACATCATATGTAATAATTTATATATTTTTAGCCATAAAAAAGACTTAATTTTTAATCTTACTGCACACCATAATAATGTTTATGTTCTAATAATAAAAAAGTCAATTAATAATGGTTATGAGTGATATAGATATACACACACACAAGCATCCAATGTCCAATATGGTGTTATTATTTCACAAATTCAACAAATTCTTACATCCATGACCCAAACAATGGTATCTTAGCAGTGAAACAGAATGTTAATTCTAATATGTCTCATAGTATATATATAATAATAAGAGTTCATGATTATGAGTTCAACATGTATATATGTACAATAACAGATAGAAAATTTTAACATTCAATGTCTAATAAGATGTTATTATTACACTATTCTTACTCAATAGAAGTACATGTACAAAACATTAATAACTTACTTAGGAACCCAAACAATGGTATCACTATTAAGAAAGTGGCAAACTGGTGGTCCTCCAGGCTTAACATTGAGGACATGAAATGCAAAGTGCTGAGGGTTCCAATCTGATGTATCTAAGTGGCAAATAATTGCTGCTTTAGCTTTGGAGCCATCAACACCCTTCAATGGAACCATATAAACTTTTGTATTACTAATTGTATGGCAATAAAATACAGCATATGGATATACCTGCTTGTGGCAAACTATCTGATTGTCTCCTATCATTTTGATTCCATTTAGAATTGTGTACTCTCGTTGCTTGTTCTCTTCTTCTGCTTCATTAGAAAACCCTTCAACTGTATTACCAAACTTTGCAATCACAAAATCAACTAATGATTCTAAAGAAGTAGCACAGTATTTGTCTTCTCCTCTAATGCCTGGTGCCTCGCATTCTTCGAGTGTCCGTTTCATGACTTGAGCTTCTTTTGATGTTGGTTTAATTGAAAAATAGTTGAAAATTTTTGGTAATTTCTTGCTTGAAAAGGGTATGGATCCAACCATTTTACGTGGCCAGAAATTGGAGACATTGGTAGATTTAGGGAAAATGAGGGTCATCTTTTTGTTTGGAAGAAGATCATCATATAAAAAAAATATAGTCGTTAAATTGCTAATGGCATCTTTGTCAAACTTTTTGTTTTCTGCCCAATACCCTAAATTGTAACCTGACCTTTGTCCTACAAGTGAACTTCTAACCTCCGCGTATGAAAATGTGATTTTGATTTGCTCATCTGTTTACAATTTCAAATAACGAAGAAGATGATGCTTTGAATGATATTAAAGAAAATCACATATATAACTAATATATATATAATATACCATTATAATATATAATGGGACCTTCTAAGCTCACAAGAAAATCTTACTAGTCCCTTTATATGGTACACGCTTAAGATAAAAGGACCTAATATTTAATATCTAATATCTAATCTTAACATTTAATAGCAGCATTTTCTTTCAACTTAACTATACAAAGCTTAGCTATGGAGTAGGCTCGTTCGAAACACCTACGATACTAACTTCAATAAATTTTTTTCTGATTTTTAAAATTTTTCATGGTTCAAACTCAATCGGCAAACTTAGAGATTTATAGATAAATATACAATTGAATATTATCATTTTTTATTAATTAAATTCCATATATTGGGAAAAGATTTAACTATACCTGTGTACTATGTCGAATTGACAAATTATATGTGAATGTTTATTAATATAATGATATATATTTCCTTCTCTAACTTTTATTTTATTTTATTTATTCTCAATTTGAGACTTCTTTTAGAAGTAATAGAGGGATTATTTGAATTATTAAAAAAGTATGACTTTTTTTTTTCAAATTAAACATTTAAAATTTTATTTGGTAAACAGTTGAATTTTTTTTTTTTTATAAAAAAGCAATTAATAAAACTTTGTTAACAATTTCATAAACATTTTACTTCTAACACAAGAGTCTTCAATATGGGAATAAAAAAGTTCCAAAGCGCGTTTTGAAAATATAAATTTACAAGAGCTCAATTAAAAGAAATGATAAATTCAGAGGCTTCAAGTTCAATTTTGCCGATGAAAATGACTTGAAATTCATAGTAAAATCTAGATATAGATCAGAATATAATGAGAAAAAACGAAGAACACTTTAGGAAACACCAACTCTGATCAGTAAGAAAAGATCAATAAAATTAAAGAAAAAAAAAATTAAAGGAAAAAAAGGATTATCGTGAGCCATAGGGGAAACAAACCATCACTAATTCTACAAATATTGTATATATAAATAGAAAAGAAGTATTAGAAAAATTAACAAACCTGGCTGTAAAAGATCTCTCAAAGCTTTTGGCAAGGAAGTGTTTGGTAATTTGCGGTTCCAATACACCTCTCCAGCGGGTAGAGAAGCATTGCTTCCTTTTAGAGCAATCTGCTATATATCAGCAGGTTGATGATGGTGAAAATTAATAATATTTTCTACTCATCCATACAAACACAAAGAAAAATAAAAAGGAAGTTGCATACAGAAGCATGTATATGTATATATATATATATATATTAAACTGAATATTTAACCATATATATATATATATATATTCATCAATACTCACACAGAATAATAAAACAAAGATGAGAAGAAGACGAATAAGTTCCATATGAACTCCCACTGAAAAAAATCTATTTAAATTTTGGAGCATGCGCGCAATTCATGATTGTGAATAGATGTGCATGGAAACATATATATACAAATATTGGCTAATAGAAACAAATATATAATCGATAAATCAAAATCGTCAAGGATAGGACACATATGCATGCATATAGAAGTCAAATGACGATATAGGTCAATTTTACATTTATATATTAATTTTAATAGTTGATCCTAAGTATGTACTCGTCATTTAATAAGTCATTGGGCATTTATAAAGTATTAGAAATTCAAATCGTATTATAACTCTTATACTCATTATAAATTTATAATCAAACATAGACCTGATTTAGGTAAGATTTAATTAATTAATTATTTTTAAAAAAAAATAAATAGATGCTCTACCTACTTCTTATGACTGAATAATTAGGTTGAATGGTAAAAGAAGCATGCCACTAATTAATTGGTGAAAAGTATCGAATGAAAAGGATAATATTAGTTTTAATTAATTTTCTACTTATTTGTGCAAACTCTTCCACATAAACACGCAGATATGTTAAAGCAAATCTACACATTTTATTGTGATAGTGATTTGGCTTTGATTTATTTATTATAAGCATAGGACAAGATCGATACTGACTCAAAGAAAATTGCTATTCATGACAGTGATTCGACTTTGAATTATCACTGAATTCAGTGGGCTAATCCTTTTTAACAAAGAAACCGTGCAAACCAAATAAAAATAAAAGTAAATTATATTGTGTAGCATATTTTTAATTTTTTTTAAAAAATATTTTATATTTTTTGTATATTTTTGATATATTAAATATATATCTTTAAAAATTGAATATATTTTTAATATAATAAATATATAATCAAAATATATTTCCAAAAAGGGATACTTTAAAATTGAAAATTAAAAAAATAATATTTTTAAAATTAAAAAAATTGGATATTTTTAAAAATATTTTTATTTTTTAGGATATTTTTGAAAAAATCCCTAAAAATAACTGTAGTGACACTAAATTAAGTCCTTAGCGTAAACAAACTCTGTTTTGGACTTCTTATTTTAATCAGAATTTTTAGGGAGAAAGCCAGATTGTCTGAGAACAATTTGTTATCTTTAAAACCCTACTTTTCAAGAAGTTCAATTCGTCAGGTAAGAGAAATATTAGTCATGTACGTGTATGACTTGATTATGAGTTCTTTTATTCATTTAGCGGGAAGTCATGATTATGAGTTCAATATTTTTTTTTTGGTAAAGGTGGACGGAACCACCGCAGATATTATTAATTAAATCTAATGTATGGAAGACCCATACTATCAGTCAATACAACTCCTTTAATGTAATTTGGCAAAAAGTTAAAAGATAAAAACCACCTAGAAACATCATTCAATCTACTATAATAGGCTAACAAATGTGCAACTTGATTTGCCTCCCTATGAATATGAGAAATTGAGTGAAAATTTGAAGACAAAAGAGCCCTTGCTCTCTTAAATTGCGGTGAGACATCAGAGACCGAAGACATCAACTGAACTAGCTCCAAAGAATCTACCTCCACCTGAACAGAAGCATAGCCAGCTGCATTCACCCATTCAAGCGCATGAACCAAGGCTGTCAATTCAGCCTCCAAAACGTTCCTCGCCTTGATCAAGAAAGCTCCAGCAGCGATAACATAGCTTTCTAAGTCACGAAGGACAGCGCCTCCGGAAACAGTATGCAAAGAAAATGAGGCATCAACATTTAGTTTAAAACAATGATTAGGGGGCTTACTCCATGCAACCAACTTAGGACGTGGCTTCCGACGCCCGAAAACAGAAGGCAAATGATCTGCAAAACACGAAAGAGGGGCGGCGAAACGATCTCCCGCATGAGCTACTCCCCAACAGAAAATGAACTTGTAAATTTGTAGTTCAACACTGTGGGGAAAGAATTTCTCAGAGCCCCAAACACAACGACAATAAGCATTCCATGTATTATAGATAATAACCTGGGGAACCAGTTTACAAAGCCTTCCCTTAACTGATTTTCCTGCATTAAGCCACCAGATTGAGAGTTCTTGCCCTAAAGATAGAGTCTCTGAACCTCCATGCCGAAGAGGAAGGAGTGAAGCAGCATAATATTTCCAGATCTTCCTTATAGGAACGCAGCTATGAAAAATATGGTTAACAGAAGCTGAGGCCGCCAAACAAAAGGGGCAGACAGCTGCAAGGGAGATACCCAGACGCTGTAACATACCTGGTAGTGGCAGTGCATTATAAAGAATTTTCCAAGATAGGACTGAAAGCTTCAATGAAACTACAGAATCCCACAAAGTTTGCCGTGATATAGTTGTGCTTCTCTTTGGACGAACCAGATTATAGGCCGAAGAGAAAGTAAACTGTCCATTACCACTCTCTTTCCAAACAACAGAATTATCAGTTACCTCAAAACTGTCCGCATAAGCCGAATATGTATGGCAAATACGCTTCCAGGCACATGAATCCGTTTGGATGTAGCTCATGTTGCCCTGTCGATGATATTTCTGACGCATGAAAGTAGCCCACAAGGAATCCTTCAACAAATAAATCCATAATTGTTTAATGGAGTACGCATCTTGATTAGCTGTTGTGGAACGAATTTCCAAACCTCCTTCCGAAGTAGGGAATAAGAATTCAGTGTATCTAACCCAATGATGCTTTAGTTCAGCTGAATTGCCACTCCAGAAAAACTTCGCAAATCGCCTTTCAATAATTGAAATTATGGATTTAGGCAAGAGCATTGCTCCCATCGTATGAAGGGGAATTGAACTCAGGGCATGACGAATGAGAACAAGACGACCACCTGGAGTAAGAAATTTCTTCAACCAACCTTGAAGTTTAACATCAATTTTTTTAAGAAGATCATTGCAGTGAGAAGCACGGTTTATGCCATGGTAAATCGGCGCACCAAGATAGGTGAAAGGCAAAGAGCTTCTTTTAATAGAAAGCAGGTCCTCATACTTCTTAATGGTAGCATTACTAGCCTTGTCTGAGCAATAAAAAGCACTTTTGTCAAAATTCACAAGTTGTCCCGAGGTAATCTGGTAAGAAGTCAAGAACCGAGAGAAATTTTTAATTGACCTCGCATCCCCATTTATAAAAACTAACAGATCATCTGCAAAAGCAAGATGAGAAACAACAGGACAGTGCCTATTAATTTTGTATGGAGTAATTTTCCCTTGATAAATCAAAGCAGTAAGACCCCGAGAGAATGCTTCAGAAGCCAAGATAAACAAAAGTGAAGACAACGGATCACCCTGCTTAACTCCCCGAGTTGATTGAAAAAACCCATAGCACACCCCATTAACCAGAACAGAAAGGCGAGTAGAAGTAAGGTTCCTGATAATCAGCTGAATAACACGCCCTGAAAAACCAAACTTATTAAGCACTGTCTGTAAAAAATCCCATGACACCCTGTCAAAAGCTTTAGCCATATCAAGTTTAATGGCTAAGTTATGGCCTCTCGTTTTCTTATCAATATCATGAATCATCTCATTAGCCAGCATAATCTGAGAGTGAATTGAACTCTCTTTTAAAAAGCCTGCCTGTTCAGGGGATATTAAAGTCTGCAGAAGTGGTGCAATTCTGTTAGCCAAAATTCTGGTACAAACCTTGCTTATAAACGTGGCTAGACAAATTGGACGGTACTGAGAAAAGTTGGAAGGGTTCTCAACCTTAGGAATGAGCACAATCTGCGCACTGCTAAAAGCCTGCGGTATCGGAAGACCCAAGAAAAATTCCTTGACAGCACTGCAGACATCCCAACAAACAATGTCCCAACATTGCCGAAAGAAATAACCATCAAAACCATCAGGTCCCGGAGCACTATTAGGATTAAGTTGCCAGACCGCATTTTTAATCTCCAAATCGCCAGGAATTACTTCAAGACTATCATTATCCTGAGACGAAACAATTGTAGGAATGACTTCCATCATATGAGAAATCTGATCCGGATCAAAATCATCATTACTACAAAATAAATCCCTGAAATGATTAACAGCTTCCAAACCAATAGATTCCTGATCCGAAATGCGAGACCCATCAGTAGCTCTAATAGAGACAATGCGATTCACCTTTCTACGCATCTTGACATAATTATGATAAAACCGAGTGTTACAATCTCCATCGGCAATCTAGGAAATATGGGACTTTTGTTTCCAAAAAGTTTCTTCCAATTTCAGTTTCATGGCTAATGTTGCTTGCGTATCCTGCCAAGAAGTTAAATTAGTCGAAGACGGATCATCAATGTACACAAGCTCTGCCTCTTGAGCATCTTTCTCAGCTTTTTCAATGTCATTGAACAAATGCCCAAAAGAAGTCCGATTCCATTCCCGAATTGCTTTTTTCAAACCTTACAACTTGCGAAACAAACCCTGCATTCCTCCCCCAGAAAAACTGGACGTCCATTGTCGCTTAACCATAGGAAGAAACGAGACATCTGAAAGCCACATGTGCTGAAATTTAAAATATTTAGGCCCGGCAGTATCAACAATCTGACATTCCAACAACATAGGCGAATGATCCGAAGACAACTTCCCCAAATGTGGATACCCAACAGAATCAAAGCCATCAAAAAAAGTAACATTAGCCAAGAGCCTGTCTAATCTCTCCCAAACCCGACCATTAGATCTAACACCAGTCCAGGAGAAATCAGCCCCCTGAAATGGGATATCCATTAAACTGCATTCATCAGTACAATCAATAAAATCTTGCATAGCCTGTAAATCTGGAGAACCCCTTCCTTTATATTCTAAAGGATACTTAATTGTGTTAAAGTCACCCCCAACAATCCATGGCTTAGAGCAAGAATTAGAATAAGAAACCAGACTAGACCATAAACTTTCATGGGCAGCTCTAGAATGTAACCCATACACGGCTGATAAACAAAAATCAAAACCTCTGGACGAGAAAAACACTGAACAAGATAATAGCTGTCCATCATCCTTAAAAATAGACACATTAAAAAGGTGATCCTTCCACATAATCCACATCTTATTATTATAGGAGGCATGCACATTATCAAAACCAAGCTTAATCGCAAAAAAATTTGCCTTACTAGCAATAGCCATAGGTTCTATAATAATCAACAATCCAATATTATGAACCAAACATAATTTATGAAGACGATTTTGTGAAGACACAAGACCACGCACATTCCAAAAAAGAATATTCATTGTGATGAGTTATTATGAGTAGCAAGGGAATTAGTGATCAAGGCATCTTTAGATTTAATTTTCTGACCTTTTTTCGGCGGTCGTCCACGAGCACGAGGAGCCATAGGAATAAATCCATCAGCATTAGCATTTGTATTCAAATCTGCCTCAGCAGGTATTTCTCCATCAGAGAATCTGTCCAGAGTTTCAGTATCACGAGTATCACTATCCTTTTCAGAATATGAAACAACCAAATTAAAATTAGTAACAGCCCGAGGCTCATCACCAACACAAGCTAAAACAGGGGGCAAAGTATCTGCATTTGGCACATTAGCGGGTGGAATCGTTATATGCTGAGTTTCCACGTGATCCTTGTTATTTTCATGCAAAAGAGGACAAGAATCAATCAATGGTTGGTCCACTGAAACAGTATCATGCAAAGAGCTAGAGATATTTTTATTTGAATTTGGTTCGCCCAGTCTCTGTTTTTCAGTTTGTGAACTCAGTTTAGGCACCCATACTTTCTCTACCGGTTTAACATGCTCAACTGGTTCTGAATTTTTAGCAGGTCCAGGAACTGAATTATGTTGATGAAAATCTTCGTGAACTGTACAGGTGGTTGTAGCATGCCCCATCTTACAGCAGCTGGAACAATATTTTGGCAATTTTTCATAAATAATTGGTTGGAAAAAACCAGTTTTGCCATTTTGTATCCACACCCTATCAATCAATTCCTGGGATAAATCCACTTCAACACATATACGGGCAGCAGAAGGTCGGATTAATGAGGAAGTAGCAGAATCTAGCTTCAACGGCTTACCAACAAGCTGAGCTATCGGAAACAGAGCCTTTTGATTGAAAAAATGAACTGGCAGCCCCTCCAATGTAATCCATGCAGGAAACAATGGGCAATCCACATCGGAATGGAAATCAGGAGTCCACTTGAAAACACGCATTGCAAATCCATTGAAATACCATAATTGTCGTAACCAAAACCGCAAGAAATCTTCCTCAATGGAAAATTTGATCAGGACGTGTTTATCATCAATCAAGCCTAAAAGATAATCTCCTTTAAAGCCTATCAAATCCATAGCTTTTCTTAACCCCTTCATATTTGGTCTTCCCGAACCAAAATATCCAATCAAAGCATAAGAAAAGGGTTTAGCAAGCTCTGAAATCTCCTCCTCAGTAAAGGAAATAGCCGGCACCCCTTTAAACCTATAGGGTTGCTTCAGTTGAATATTAACAGAAATAGGAGAAGCCACAATTCCATCAGATGGTCGATCGACCCTATCTGAAACAGCAACCACTCCCTTCTTCAAAGCATCAACAAACGAACATCCGGCCAGCCCAGAAGGGGCCGCCGGTGGTGGAGATGACGTTGCTGTGATGGTGAAGGAAAAACCCTAGCAGAGCCAATATTTTTATATAATATTGGTGGTTATTGTCCGATAAATGACGCCGGTGAACGAAGGAGTGAGCCACAGGAATCAATGATTGATGCCAGTGGTTAAAGGTGGTGGTTTGATGGTGATGAAGTTAGTGTTGGTGGTGGTGATGTATCGATGGTGAGTTTAATTTGATGTTGGTGGTGGTTTGATGGTGATGGTGCCGGTACTGGTGATGGTGATGGTTTAATGGTGATGATGGTGAGTTTAAATTGATGGTGGTGGTGGTTTGATGGTGTTGTTGAAGGATGGGTAGGTGGATTTCAGGTGAATCTCATGTCAATTTCCTGTGTTGCTCGCAGATGGTGATGGTGGCGGTGATGGGTTAGTGGTGATGAGTTAGCATTTTGTGTTTCTGGATTGCTCACAGATTGGTGGTGATCATGGCAATGGGAAGATAGTTGCTGCTAGCTATGAGGATGTGCAGATGGTGGAGCTTGAACGATCGATGATGGTGCTAATGGGTAAATGGCTGACTGAACAACGATGGTGAAGATATTAGTTCAGGACTTTTATCAAACAGGTTATGGGTAGGAAAAAAGTGATAGAGAACTGGTAGTTCATGCCCCCAATCAGAGCCTAATTATATAAAAGTAAATCTCTGTGTCTTTTCCAGAATTTGCAGACGTGCTCACTTCACTGAGATCAGAAGCTAGGTCCAAAAATTTGAACGATGAAGATGTTGGTCTATAGCTGGCTGCTGGCCGGAGTAAGTGCGCGTTGATGCTGTGATGGTCAGAGGAAGATGATGGTCCGCCTCATAGTATATTGTTATATTATCTCAGAAAAGGATGAGCAGCAAGAGGACATTCATATTGGTCATCAAAGCAAAATTGCTGCAGATGAAAGAGGTTCAACTCCTTCTCATATTTAGTATATTAATATCAGTTCAATATATATATATATATATAATATAAAGAAAATTATAACAATTGATTCAGGTTCGTGGTCGGGCAAAAAATTCTCAATTTTGAGAGAATTTATCCTGAATAAAGCAAAAATTTCTTAAAATTTTTTTCTATAGGGACAGAGACGAAGAGAAATTTCTCTCCGATAGGGCGGGGAACCCAAAAAAATTCATAATATATATACTATATATATGTTATATATATTATATACACATTTTATATATACATTATATACATATAATATACATATATGTTATACTATGCATATTATATATTATTATTATATATTTTTTATTTTATTTGTTATTTTTTACATATATTAATAATGTATATTGTATTTGAATTGTTTATACATATAAAATAAATTTATTTTGATGTATTTTATTTTATTTTTATAGTATTTTTAAAATTTTATTGCATATATTTATTGTATTATTATTTTATTAAGTGAAAAATAATAACAAATATTATTATTTATATTTTTAAATTTTAATTTTAAAAATAAAAAAATTAAATTTTCAGAAAAATTCCTACAGGGGCAAGGACGAGAAAAAATATCCTCCTATTTATATAGCGAAGATGGGGCGAGGAATCCCCGCCTAAGGCAGGGACCGAGATGGCGAGTGCTCCCCGCCCCCGCCCCCGCCCCCGCCCTGCCATATTGCCAACCCTATATTTGATGTCCAATATGATTTTAACATTAATGTATTACAAAATTTTTATTAAATATTAAATAGTAAACATATATATACAAGAAATTCCTAATTTATTTAGGAACCCAAATAAAGGCGTTACTATTAAGGAAGTGACAAACCGGTGGCCCTCCAGGCTTAACATTGAGGACATGAAATACAAAATGTTGTGGGTTCCAATCTGATGTATCTAAATGGCAAATAATTGCTGCTTTAGCTTTGGAGCCATCCACAGCCTTCAATGGAACCATATAAGCTTTTGTATTACTAATTGTATGGCAATAAAATACAACATATAATGGCAAACTATCTAGTTCTCTCTTATCATTTTGATTCCATTTAGAATTGTATACTGTTGTTGCTTATTCTCTTCTTCTGCTTAATTAGAAAACCCTTCAACTTTATTAAACTTTGCAATTGTGAGGTAGTACCTAATACATACGAAAAATAAGACAATTTAACAAGCCACCATTAAAATGATTGGCAAGTGTAAAATATTAAACGCATTTTTTAGCTGTCTGAATAGGAGTCGTAATTAGAATAGTAGCCGTAATTTAAATAGTAACTACCATTAGAATAGTAAGATTGTGATGTTCATACATATTGGGAAGAGCTATTAATAGCCTTCTCCCTTTCACTTCTAAATACACCAAAAAAATGGGAAAGAGAGAACTTTAATTAGTGAGTTATTTTTGTGAGTAACAAAAAAGTGAGATTTTATTATTGGGTGTTTTGGAAAATACTAGCCACTATTTTGGATTTATCTCAATTGTAGGTATTGTGCTTTTAGAATATTTTATAGAAAAGTCTCTCTCTTGTAATTCTACTATTTTTAGTGGAAGAAATTATTTCGGAGTTTGGCTTGTGGACGTAATCAAAATAAAAGAGTGAATCACATCAAATCTGGTGTGTTATTTTTATCTTAATTTTATAGCTATTATCAAGTGTAGTTATTTTATTATATTGTGCTATTGATTATCCAAGGAAAGTTCTGTCTAAGAAGATTGAGGTGTAAGTGAAACCGTCTGTGACCTCTCTAGCCTTTCTTAAAAATTTTCTTGGTATTTATTCTTAGTACAATAATTTATATACTATTTACTTATATAATAGTAAGTAATTTATATGTTATTAACACCCGCTATACAACAAAGTGGTATCAGAGCCTAGTTTGAAGAGATGGAGATAAAGACGAGCAAAATGATAAACTTAAGTGGCACAAATTACCACATTTGGAAATCCAAGATGAAGGATCTCTTATTTGAGATAAAGATGCATTTACCAGTATTTAGTAAGAGTGAACTTGACGACAAGACAAATGAAGAATGGAAATTTGAGAATGAGCAAGTGTATGATTTCATCCGACAATTTATCGAAGATAATGTGTATAACCATATCTGTGGTGAGACCCATACAAGAACGTTATAGAACAAGCTTGAAGAATTATATGCTTCGAAGACCTGCAATATTAAATTATTTTATCTCACAAAATTAATATAGTTGAGATACAGAAAGGGTAATTTCATTACAGATCACTTGAATGAATTTTAAGAAATTGTGAATTAGTTGTTAGGAATAGGGGTCACCTTATATGATGAGCTGCTTACTCTGATGGTTCTTGCCTCATTGCTAGAGTCTTGGGAGACTTTGAAGATTTCATTATCAAATTCTGCTAGTGTTGTTAAAATAGAATCAATGAAAAGTGGCATCCTAAATAAAGAGATGAAGAGGCACTCATAAGGGGCTTTCTCTTCACACTCAGATATTTTGGCTACAACTACTCGGGAGAGAAGCCATAATAGGGGCTCAAATAATGGATATAAAAATAGAGATGTTAGTCGTGACAAGTTTAATATATTTGCCAATGTTGAATATCATCATTGTCATAAAAAAGGGCATATTAAGAAATATTGCCAGAAATGGAAAAAGTAGAAAGTGAAGGATAAAAAGAAAGATGATGGCGATGATGAGAGAATTGCCGCTACAACTGAATATGAATTTCTTCTCATCTATAATGATGATACGATCAACATAGTTGATCATGAGACTAATTAAGTGATTAATACTGGTGCATCTATTCATTCTACAGCCTGGAGGGAGTTCTTTGTCACTTATATACTATGTGACTTTTAAGCAATTAAAATGGGTAATGATGATAGTGCTAAAATTATTGGTGTTGGTGATGTTCACTCAGAGACCAACAATGACACTAGATTGTTGTTAAAAGATGTAAAGTATGTTCCTGGCATTAGGCTTAATCTGATTTCTACTGGAAAGCTTGGTGATGAATAATACTGCAATACCTTCTAAAACTATATGTTTATATTTTGAAAAATAAAGATCAAGTTATAGAGGTATTTAAATAGTTTCAAGCCTTAATTGAGAGAGAAACTGAGAAGAAATTAAAGTATATCAAGTCGGATAATGGGGATGAGTACATTGGATCACTTCAGAGATATTGCAAGAGCAAGGAATAAGACACAAGTTGATACCATCAAAAACTCCTCAGTTGAATGATTTAGCTGAGAGAATGAACAAGACTCTCACAGAGAGAGTTAGATGTCTGCTATCACATGCAAAGCTACCAAAATCATTCTAGGTTGAAGAATTGAATGTCGCGGTTCATATTCTGAATCTTTCACCATGTGTTCCTTTGAAGTTTGATATTTCAGAAAGAGTAGGGTCTGGAAGAGATATTTCTTATGATCATTTAAAAGTTTTTGGGTGCAAGTCTTTTGTGTACATACCAAAGAATGAGTGGTCAAAGTTGGATGCTAAAACATGACAGTGTGTGTTCATTAGATATGGTCAAAATGAGCTTGGCTATCGATTCTATAATCTAGTTCAGAAGAAGCTTATTAGAAGCTATGATGCAGTGTTTGTTAAAATTGGGGCCATTAAAGATATTGAGAAGGCCTAAAAGAATGTATTTTCTAGTTTCGATGGAAGTTCAACAATTCTTGAATTAGTTCCTCCAAAAGCGGTGCCGAGGCATATTGGAGATGAAATTGAAGATGACCAGCAGAGTACTGATGATGATGATGCTCCCATTCAGAATCAACTAAATGAAGATTCTCATGAAGAAGATTTTCAGACACCAGTACCAGATGCAACTCAGGAACTATTGAAGAGATCTACTAGAGTCAGACAGTCTTCTACTAGATACTCTAGTGACCAGTATGTATTGCTTAATGATGGGGGAGAACCTGAGAATTACCAAAAAGCTATTGCAGAAAAGAATAGTGTGAAATGAATTGAAACCATGAAAGATGAGTTAAAATCTTTGCATGAGAACAAGACTTTTAAGTTGGTGAAGTTGCCAATAAACAAGAGGGCTTTAAAGAATAAATGGATGTTCAGGATAAAGTATGGAGAACACAGTTTCCACCCACGATTCAAAGTTAGATTAGTTGTTAAGGGATTCAGCCAAAGAAAATGAATTTATTTTGATGAGATTTTTTCACCAATGGTGAAGATGACATTCATTCATACAGTTTTGGAATTAGCTATAAGTCGCGACTTGAAAATAGAGTAAATAGATATGAAGAATACCTTTCTTCATGGTGACTTAGAGGAAGAGATATACATGAAACATCTAGAGGGTTTCAAAGAAAAAGAAAAAGAGCATTATGTTTGCAAGTTAAAGAAAACTTATATGACTTGAAGCAGGCACTGAGATAACAGTACAAGAAGTTTGAGTCAATTATAGAGGAGCAAGGGCACAAGAAGACTACTTTAGAATACTGTATTTTTTGTACAAAAATTCTCTGATGACACTTTCATTATCCTTTTGTAATTTACGGATGATATGTTGATTGTTAGCCTAAATGTTTCCAGAATCAATAACTTAAAGAAGCAACTGAGTTAGTGTTTTGCTTGCTTCATCTTTGTGCTAGAGGTGGGTATTACATCATGGAACTTCTAGCCAATGATGTAAAGATTATCATCTTGCTAATGAAAAATAATCTTAATTTTGAACTTATAATCATGGTTATTATCAAGAAATGTGTTAATATTATAAATTGCTCCTTCTGATAGATTATTAAGGGATTGAAGGAAGTCTTAATCGACATGAAAGTTGGAGGTATGTTGTAATTGCAAAGACATTGATTCACAATGTCAAAATCCATTCTTTAACTTGATATACAAGTACTGCATGCTTTTCAATTGAAAGTTACTCCTCAAATGTCTTTCTCCTTTTGCATATCCTCAGGAAAGAGAAGAGCATTGATACCACCTTATGTAGGGTACATAAATGAAAACTTGAAACCATTACCTGAAGAGGTCATTCGTTAACCCTCTACTAATTATCGTGTTTATTAAGTACTCTTTAAACATTATTCATACCAATTAATTCTTTTAATTAGATGGTTTTTGGTTGCAGTTTGGTCCGCAAAGAAGCCTTTTCTCTCATGCAAATGAGCCTCTGATATTTGAAGTACAACTTTTGAAAGTATTATAAGTTTATCTTTCATATCGTATACATTTTTTTCTCCAAATTTGGCTTCCACTAGTGTTCCGATTAGACTTCAATACTTGACTAAAGGCTCATTACTGCTATTGTATGCATACATAATATATCATATATGTTCTTTAATTTTATTCAGTGTCTAAATATCGATATTTCCTTGAATACCTATATCTTCTACTTAAGATAGACAAAGTCATGGCTACAATGTAACTAAACCTTTCAGCATATTCACACTGCTCAAAAAAGAAAAGGAAAATACAAATGCAACAGTAAATTTCGCAAAGTTTCATGCCCCCTCTATTAGTTTTTGTTTAGGGACTATCCTTTTGTATCTAGTTTTCCCCCATCAATAAAATATTCATTTCACACAGTAAATAAATAGATAAATAAATAAAATGAAATATACAAGACAAATTCTCGCATTCAATTTACTGTGCTCAACATACATAGTTATTGAAAATCCCCTATTCTCCAGCTTCACATTCTCTAGCAGCAATAACCTCCTTCACAGCTTGTTGCTGCTACACTGAAGACTCTGCCAAGCGCCATTGGCATCTTTCAACATTCCTTTCTCTGCAGATTTGTAGCACTCTATCATTTTCAATCTCAATCTTTGTTAACTCTTTTTCTAAGGCCTGGAAGATTGGCATGGGATCAATACTAGAGCTTCTTGTCTCTTAAGATAACAGAGAAGGAAGGGAAGTCCTTGAACGGATTCCAGAACGTGAAAGATAAGAATGAGTGTATTGTTTATTAAAAAAAGTATGGAGTCATTGCCATTGTCTATTTTCTTTTCTTTCTGTAGGAAAGCTTTTGGAATAGGAGCAAACAGATTATATATATATATATATAAATAGGAGATTGACTTTGCTGAGAAAACCACTCAATGTAGCTTACTACCTCTGAAATCACGAAGCAGCAACTGTAAAAATACTTGGGGCCAACAAAGCAGATCCTTAGCATGAAGATTACTAGAGACAAGGGTGCCAAGAAGTTATAATTATCATAAGAAAAGTATATTGAGAAAGTATGTCAAAGGTTCAACATGGACAAATCACAAAGCTAAAGCGGTTAGTTGTCCTCTTGCTAATCACTTTAAGCTTAGTTCCAAATAAAGCTTTTCAATGGAAAAGGAGAAGCAAGAAATAGAGAAGGTGCCTTGTGCTTCAGTTGTTGGAAGTTTGATATATGTCATGATCAACATAAGGACAGATATTGCTCACGCAGTTGGAGTAGTGAGTCGATTCCTTTCAAATCCTGGTAAGGAATATTGGGATGCAGTTAAATGAATTCTCAGATATCTTTGTGATACTTTCAAAGTAAGTTTGTGTTTTAGAACTACCAATCTTGTGTTAGTTGGCTACACAGATGTGGATATAGCCGGAGATGTTGATTCATGGAAGTCTACTTCATGATATTTAATTACCTTTACAGGAAAAGTTGTGTCATGACAGTCAAAATTACATAAATGTGTTGCTCTTTCCACTACCGAAGCATAGTTTATAGCTGCAACAAAAGCATGCAAAGAACTCCTGTAGATGACGAAGTTCTTAAATGAATTGAGTTTTCAACAGGAAAAATATCAATTATTTTGTGATAGTCAGAGCGCTATCTACCTTGAAAAGAATTTCTTATTCTACTCGAGATCAAAACATATTGATGTGAGATATCACTGGATCATATATGTGTTGGAAAAGAAGCAATTACAGTTTGAGAAAATCCATACTAATGAAAATGGATCGGATATGATGACAAAGTTTTTACCAAGGGAAAAGTTTGAGTTCTATCGATCATATGCAGAAATGACAGTTAACCCATATGATCGGTAGGGAAAGAATTGTGAGGTAGTACCTAACAAATATGAAAAATAAGAGAATTTAACAAGCCACCACTAAAATAATTGGCAAGTGTAAAATATTAAATATATTTTTTAGCCATTATTTGAATAGGAGCTGTAATTGGAATTGTAGTCGTAATTTGAATAGTAGCCACATTGGAATAGTGATATTAGGATATTTACACATATTGAAAAGGCCTATAAATAGCTTTCTCCCTTTCACTTCTAAATATACCAAAATATTGAGAGAAAAAAATTTTTAATTATTGAGTTATTTTTGTGAGTAATAAAATAGTGAGATTTTATTTTTAGGTGTTTTGGAAAACGCTAGCCACTATTTTGGATTTATTTTAATTGTAAATATTGTGTTTCTATAATATTTTTTAAAAAAGTCTCTCTTTTGTAATCTTACTATTTTTAGTAAAAAAATTACTTTGGAGTTTGGCCCATGAACATAGCTCAAATAAAAAGGTGAACCATGTTAAATTCGGTGTACTATTTTTGTCTTAATTTTATAGCTATTATCAAGTGTAGTTATTTTATTATATTATACTATTAATTATTCGAGTAAAATTCTATCTAAGGAGACTGAATTTTAAGTGGAACCATCTGTGACCTCTCCAGCCTTTTTTGAGAATTTTCTTAGTATTTATTTTTAATACAATATTTTTATACTATTTACTTATATAATAATAAGTAATTTGTGTGTTATTAACACCCGCTGCACAATAGTAATGACAAAATCAACTAATGATTCTAAAGAAGTAGCACATTATTTTTCTTCTCCTCTAATGCCCGGTGCTTCACACTCTTCAAGTGTCTGTTTCATGACTTGGCTTCTTTTGATGTTAGTTTAATTGAAAATTAATGGAAAATTTTTGGTAATTACTTGCTTGAAAAGGGTATGGATTCAACCATTTTACGTGGCCAGAAATTGGAGACATTGGTAGATTTTGGAAAAATAAGGGTCATCTTTTTATATGGAAGAAGATCATCATATAAGAAGTATAAAGTAGTTGTGCTGGTTATGGCATCTTTGTCAAACTTTTTCGTTTCTGCCCAATACGCTAAATTATAATATGTCCTTCGTGCTTGAACTAAACTTTTATCCCCCGCATATGAAAATGTGATTTTAATTTCTGAATCTGTTTATGGTTGCAAATCAAAAAGATGATGATGCTTTGTATGAAAATGAAGAAAAATAAACATGATTTGTCTGTTAAGTAAATTCCTATATTTTATTGTCTCTTATTTATTTTTTTTTTCAAAATGATAATAAATTCGTCAAGAATTTCTCATTCTGAAAAAATAAAACGAAATAAAAATTTGAGATGAATTTTTTAAACTATAACATTAAACGAGCTCAATAATTAAATTAATTGCGAGGCTCTAAAATTGAGTTTTCCTGATGGAAATGACTTGAAAATCTAAGTAAAATCAAGATCTATATCAACTAAACTGGATCTAGTCAGAACATAATTATAAGGTCAACAAAAAATTATTTAGGAAACACCAACTTGGAGTGGGAAAACACCAACAAAATTAAGTAAAGAAATTAATAAACCAAGGTTCCAGAACTAGAGAAAAGGTAGACTTCTGTTTACAGAAAGATAAACCTTGGTTAGCTTGGCTTATTTTTAAATTTGATATTGATATCATATAGTACCAAAAATAATGAAATAATATTATAGTGTGTTTGGTAAATTACTAAAAAAATTGATTACTGAAAATATATTTTACAGAGATATATTACATAGAATGTATTTTACTGGAAAAGATTATATTACCGTGTTTGAAAAATGTAATAAAATACTGAAAAAATAGATTGAAAAAAATATTAAATTATTTAGTTATAACTCAACTTTACAGGAAAAATTTAATCAATACCTAAACTATCCTTATAACATCTCTTTCTTTATTTATCATATCTTAAATTAAAAGTATAATTATCTTTTAACATATAGACTTCTCAATTTACTTTTTCAGTAAAATATTTTTTCTACTCTATCTAAGTAAAATATTTTACCAACTGATTAGTAAAGTTTAGTAGACCTAATATGTTATTTTATATAGATAATTTACAAATAAATATAATATTGTTGATCAAACATGATTATATAATCAATTTTTTTGAGATTCTTATTCAACTAAACGCACTATTAGTGATTAAAGTTCTGTCCGTGAACTCTTAATTTGAATGATTATATCCGATTAAAGCTAAGAAAGTAGATGATTCATCTAATATATATATTATTTATTTATTTGTACAAAGATCTCTCAAAGCTTTTGGCAAGGGAGTATTTTGGTAACTTGCGGCTTCAATACTTCCTTCTAAAGCAATCTGCTATCAAGTTGGCGATGGCGAAAATAATCTTTAATTAGTTTTTCTTTTTGTAGGTATTGCCCATGTTTGTGTGTTCTTGTCAAACATAAGTAGATATAAACATTTAACCAAAATGTTAACTACTCACACATAATAAAGCAAAGGTGGGAAGAAGACGAAACTCCATTTGAACTCCTCTAGATATCTATTCTGGAACGTGAAATCAATGATTTTGTATATATACACACACACGCACACACAAAAGCACATGTATATAAAATTTAGTTTTATACATATATTTGGAACTGTTGACAGTGATGAAACCAGAATTAACTTGAAAGAGGAAGCAATATTTTTTTAAAAAAAAAATTAAAGATGAATTTATATTTAATTTTATTTTTATATTAAAAAATTAATACAAAAAGTTGATACTAATATTTATATTTAATTTTATAATCATATTAAATATTAAAATATTAAAATTTTTATCATTTTATTTTAATATTTAAATACTACTTTAAGAAATTACATAATATATTATTTTTTAAATAATATTTATATATTTTTTGAGATTTTTTTAAAAAAATATTTAAACTAATTATTTTTTAATAAATTCATATGATGAAATATTTTTGTAAAATAATTAACTATTTTTTGTAAAATAATTAACCTAATCACAAAATTTTTAAACTCAATTCATAATCAAATTGTAAAATAATTATTAATATGAAAATAATTGAAAGTAATAAATATATATATACAATAAATTTATCAATTTAATACATATATTATAAAGATTTAATATAATATAATATAATATAATATACATACACATATGCTTGGTGGAGGGGGGCAATGAACCCTCCATGCCCCTCTAGATCCGCCACCGGATGTTAGACTTATAACATTGGAGTTTCTTAACATTTCTTTCTTGAGAAAATACTGTTTCTTAAATATATATTCTTGACATGATTTCTTTCTTGAGAAAATGTTGTATCTTAAATATATATATATATATATATATATATAATTCTGTTTTTATACTGTAATTAGAATTGTTGGACTTATAACATTTGAGTTTCTTGGCATGAGTTCTTCCTTGAGAAAATGTTGTTTCTTAAATATTTATTCATAACCATAGAATATATATATATATATATATATATAACACATCCAATACAAAAAATTAATCTATTAAAATTTAGAATTATGAAAGTTGAATTGTTAACATAAAAGTGATCTTGGGATAGATTTTACATTGACTCATTATTAAATTTGTAATAAAAAAATATGTTAGAATATTTTGTTTTATAAAATTTAATTTATTTTAAGCTCCAATGTGGCAATACTAAAAACATGGTAAATGACCAAATCAATTAATTAACAATTCAAATGAAGTGATACAGTTTTTGTCTTCCCCCTTAATATTGGTGCTCTTTCATCGTCTTTTTTCATGCTTTATACTTCTTTTGATTTGGATTTTCATATAGAAAAATTATTAAAAAAAATTGGATTTTATTAAATTCCACAGTGAAAGATATTAAAAAGTTAATAGCGCGTTTGATTGTATAAAAATTTCAGAAAAATTAATTATATAATTCAGTTTGATCAGTAATATTAGGTTTGTTTCCAAATAATATATGTAAAATAAAATATTGGATTTACTAAACTTTATTAATCAGTTGGTAAAATATTTTACTTAGGGGAGTAGAAAAATATTTTATTAAAAAAGTAGATTAAAGGGCCCACATATTAAAAGATAATTATACCCTTAATTTAATATACGATAAAATAAGAAAGATATGTTATAAAGGTAGTTTAAATATTGCTTAAATTTTTTCTGTAAAATTGAATTGCAATAAAATAAGTTAATATTTTTTTTAATATATTTTTTAATATTTTATTATATTTTTTAAATATGATAATATAATTTTTTTCAGTAAAATATAATCTATATAATATACCTCTATAAAATATATTTTAATTAATTTTTTTCATAATTTATCAAACGTATTATAAAAGACTAAATCAATCACCTGTAAATTTAAGAAATTGAGAGCAAAACTCACTAATTCTTTTGATTTGTTCAAATATGAATTGTTTAGATTTAATCCCGTTTGTCAAAATTTTGTTCAATTTAATAAAAAAAATTTATAGAAATTTTAAATTAATTTTTTATATAAGAGAAATTTTAAAATTTTGACTAGCTTAGATTATTAACTCGTTCGTAAATAATTTTTTTTATATTACTTTTCTTGAATACTCATACTTACAGACTGGTAATTCAAAGTAATCCAACCCAAATTCAGAATCATCTAATTAAAATATGTATGACCTAACTCATTCTATTAATTAACCCCACATAAAAATAATTATATTTATATTAATTTTAACAATATTCGTCCACTTAAATCCTTGTTTATCAATGTAAAATTCTTTTTCAACGCATTTATTTAATTAGTGCAATCCAGCTTCATTGATTAATAATATTTTGCACTTTCTTTTAAAAGAAATTAAAAAAAAGGCTTATATCACAAATTCAGATCCCCTAATCGTCATTAACTGCTGTGGAATTGTCAAATGCAGAAGTGAGAGTCAAAGCCGTGGTCAAAGCCCTTGACAAAATGAAGCCTCGACCTTCACTTCATTAACAAGTTGCTTAATTAATTAATATTTATATAATAATTTTCTTATTTGACGAAACGGCTAATTTACTAATATTTGGAAGTTTTTGAAAGGATTTCTCAATGGTTATTGAACAGCCGCTTACACAGAACATTGGAAAATTTATAGTTTGATTTGAACTTTTTAACAAAATACAATATCTATCCCATATAAATTAGCTAATACACACTTATTAAATCCTCTTAATATTATATAAAACTATTTTAAATAGACTAAATATTTTTTATTAACTCATTAATATTAAAAAAATTAAAATTTATTTTATTAATTAATTTATTAATTACAATAATATATTTTTTAAGGTAATAATAATAAAATTAATTAATTTGTATTTATTTTATAAAATAATAATATAAATTAGATAAATTTTTTCATATAAAAGACAATAATAATAATAATAATAATAATAGTCGTCCACCTAATTTTTTTCTTTTTTTTTTCCACCTAATTGTTTTGACCGACCAATTCTTTGACCCCGGAATAAATAAATAAATAAAATTAGTAATATAATGCATATTGAAAGTTTAGTGGGGTGTTGGTTTTTTTTCCAATAAAAATTAATTAAAATTAGTGGTAAAAGCTCGTCTAAAATTTTGATTAGAACCAAATTAACTTAAACACATTTATGAATGGCTCAAATTGATCTGATCAAATAATAGGGAGATTTTGGTCAAATTGATCCCATAAAGAATTTATTTAATGTGTAGTTACTTAGATACCCTCATGCACAGTTGGTTTCAAATTTAGCTTCCAAAATTTTTTCCTCCAATTTTTTTTCTAACGTCTACTTTAACTTTTATTTATAGCTTTTAAATTATTATTTGTTGTAACATTAATTCTCCATTAGCTAGGTAAGTGCAATGAAAATATGTTCACATATTTTATACAATATGCTTATTTTTATATGATTAGAAAATAATTTATATATTAGAAAATAATTTATATATTACAAATAATATAATTAAATATAATTAGAAAATAATTTATATATTACAATTTTTTATATAATTAAATAATTACAAATGAATCCTAAAATATTATAGCTCAACAAGAATGCAAATTAGCACAATTAGAAGTTTAATTTATTTATATTGTAATTCTTTTACAAATAAAATAATTCTAATTATATTATTTGTTAATAATTTTTATAATGATGCATGTTTATATTAAAATTTAGAAGCCAATTAGAAATCAACTAAAATATCTTATAATCATAGTTGGTAATTGTATATATAGTTATTTAATATGACAATGTGACTAATGGTGATTCTTACTTCTATTTTTTAATATATGTTGAAAAATAGATTAATCACACACACACATATATATACATAAAGAAATTTTATTTTATTTATTAGAAACAATTGAATATATATAACAATTATATATTACATCAAAATTGAATATGTGTATCAACTATATACTTTCTTAAAATTGAATATTTATGTCAATTATATAATTGATTTTGTAATTGAAGAGGTGCGTTAACTATGCACTATATTAAAACTGAAATTGTGTGTCAATTATGCAATTGACTTTTTTTTTAAAAACTAAAAATGAGTTTCAACTATATGTTATAATTTTATTATATATTTAAATATACGAGTCCATTTTATGTTTGTTACATTTTATTATGAATTTTGTTACAATGACACTATATTACACTATAGCGCATGACAAATACATAGAGCACGTTAACCATAAGTATTCATTGAAAATTTAGAATCTTAATTATCAAAGAACTTGAATTTTGAATTTTTAAATTAGATTTAAAATGTTATTTTACACCATTAATACAATATACTTTAGATGAAAAATATTAATAAAATTAAATAAATATTACTAGCTATAATTTTTTTTTAATTCTTTCGTAATGACATAATGATTTTGAATTACAATTGTTGTATCATAACATAAATTTTGTTTCATTCATAAAATTTCAATTGAAATATTTTAATGAATTTTAATTTTCTTTATTTCTTAAAAAGACTTGTGTTTTTTGAAAAAATTTCCATGCACAAATTTAAAAAAAAAAGTTAATATAACTTTGCATCCAATAAAACTTGCCTTGTAAAAGCACAAGGGACATCAAAGTAATTTTAAATATCATTAATTATGATTAAATATACATAATGTAATTTAATTTGTGAAAAGTCTAATGAACTATTCATATCAATTTGAGCAAGCTATTATTATCATTAACTTAAAAAAATAATTAAGAGTAATAAAATGATTATATTTATGTTAGTAGGTTAGTGATAGAATAAATCTTTTGTATTAAAATATTATATAATTTTTTTGTTAATTTATTCGGTTACAATTCAACTTTATTAAAAAAAATGTAAATAATAGAGATATAATTGTCTTTTAATATGATACTTTTTAATCCTTTTTTTTAGTGGAATATTTTTTCATACTCTCCTTTATATAAAATATTTCACCAACTAATTGATAAAGTTTAATAGACCTACCATTTTATTTTTTATATGGATTATTTATAAATAAACATGATATTATTAGTCAAAAGAGATTATGTAATTAATATTTCCAGAATTTTGATGCAACCAAATACACTATATACTCTATTAAAAAATAACTAGTTATTTAAAATAATTGAATATTTAAAATTTATCATTATGTATATTATTCTTATTTAAAATAATTGAATATTTAAAATTTATCATTATATATATTCTTCTTGCTTTCTATTTTAGACTCAAATCTAAATTCATAATAATTTTGAAGGACCTGTATAAAATGACTCTCAAATTAAAATAATTTTTATAAAATTACATTCGTTCATATATCTTTGATAAATATAAAATGAAAATAATAATAAAACATGACAAGTGATATTTTCTTTAACATGAGATGTTCCAAATTCTAATTAATTATGTACTTTATTATGGAGTTAATTATATAGATAGTCCCTAAATTTTTATAACTTTTTCATAAAAATTCTTAATCTTTAATTTTTCAATTAAAAATCTCTCAACTTTTAATATTGTACCAATTAAATACTGAAACTTCAATTTATCAATTAAAAATCTCTCAACTTTTAATATTGTACTAATTAAATATCTAAATCTGGTTTCTGACCACCAAAGAATGAAATGAGAGAATACAATTGAGAAAATTAGATGAGAAAATGAAATAGTAAATAAATAGAGCTTTGCTTTTGATTTGATGTTTTAAAAATCAATATAGAGTTTTTAAATTCTAGGTAAGCGTTTTGTCGTGATCTAATTCGAGGGCACGTGACCGGCACTAGAAAATGAAAAAAGTACGTGGCTTCCATAACTCTTAATAAGCTTGACAACTCATTTTTCGATAAATATAGATAGTAACAACAATCACTATCTCGAACCGAACACACTAGCCTACTAATATTATACTTTAATATAATATCATATCATCATCATCATCATCAGACATTTATTAACAAATAACTAAACCACAAAACTAAATGAATAAGAAGATAGATAAGAAAAAAAATACCCTGCGGAGTTCTAGAAAATAATTATAACATAATTATACGATAAAACATATATAATTAACACTCCTGCCGATAAATAAAAAGGCAGGTTAAACTGAATAAGCAGTGCTCCTATGCTCAACCTAAAACCTGAAAAAAATGGTAAACATGAATGGGTGTTCGACTCAATGAGCTATATAATAATTAATATAATACAACTATCTCATACATAACGTGCTTATACAAATACCAATCAACAAACAAATCACATAAGCAAAAAAGGATAAGAGTAAGTTAATGGGGCCACACTAAATCTCAAATTGGGGAGCTTATCCTCATATCTGGCTCTCATAGTTCATACATTTCTCTTAGAATTCAATACATAGGGTTTGCCGTCACAACAGTAGCGAAACAACGCTATCCAACTGACAAGCAGGGCTGAGCATGAAAATGCTTTTGCCGTTGCGCCACTCCTAATCTCATCATATAATATCCTCATATCATAATCCGTATCCCCGATTATGTGTGGTCTCACATCATCCTAACTCTATCCGGTATCACATATTATATGCATTAAACACAATCAACTCATACTCAACACACATTATGTTTATAATAATAATAATAATTGTACATATATTGTACAAATAGTCGATGCATTATACAAATGCAATTAAAAACATAAATTAGGTGGAGTGAGATATTGTATTATTCTATATAACTCACTGATTTATGGAAATTCAGTGATTCTCCTTAGAACATTTAATTGAAAATAGAAGATATCTAAAAGTATTTTCAATCGAGAGTAAAAACTATTAAAATATAGACAAATATGATTCTAGAGATTCTGTCAAAATTTTGACAGACTCTTATCTATAACTATGACATTTTCTCTTGAAACAAAATGAGAACACGCTTCAAAAAAATCACAACAATCAACATCAACCTACTTGCCCCATCTGGGCTACCATTATAATTCTCAATAACTCAAATATAAACCCAACATACATCTCATAAATACAATAGTAATAATTTATTATATTAACGTTAATCTTATTTATTTAATTTACTAACAAAATACTCACTTAAAATTTTAAGATATATGTTAATTCAATTTTAAATAATTCTTAGAAAATTATTTTATAACTGCCCCTCAATTATAATTAATTACCATATAATTTATTTATCTCAATTTATAAAAATAACTTGATTAATTTAATTATAAAAATACTAATTTTAATCAAGTAATTATTTTTAATTTTTTTACATAATACTTTAACCATTTACTTTAATTACTTAGTACTTTATTTACTTATTTAATATTTAATAATTAACTCAACTAAAATTATAATATTTAAATTATAAATCTTTACATCTAATTAGTTTTAAATTAACACCTTCAAAATATCCAAATTTTAATATATTTACTATCAATAATTAATTATACATAGTTATTATTATTATTATTTTATTTATTTCTTTAATTATATTTAAAATTACTATCATAACTCATAATTTATTTTATTATTTAATTATAAATTTATACTAATTAAATACTAAAAAATTATAATATTTAACCTTCAATTATTTATTATTTATTATATATATTTTTTACTATATTTTTAAAATGGCCAGAATAGTAATTTCGTAATCAGAATAGCACCATCGTTGCCAAAAAATTATAATCGAAATATATCACCGTCGCCGAAAAATGATAACTGAAATAGTATTACCATCGCCGAAAAACGGTAGTAGGATTTCGGCCAAACTCAAAAGTGATCTAAACTTTACAAATGATATGCCAAAATGAAACTTATGAAGAGAGGATTCCAAAAATATCAACCTTGTAGGAAAAAGATGTCGGGAGACGCCAACTTTATCCGGTGAGTACAAGCTGCTCCAACATCAGACGGCGACGATCTTGGTGGCGTTGGACTCATCGGACTATGAGCTTTCTAATAGTATGGAAGGTGTCGAAAAATATCCACCAGACGATGGTAGATCTGAGAAAAGTTGATCTGCCCCTCTCTCCCTCTCACTTTCTCTCTCCTCATTTCTGCTCTTTCTGTCTCTTTCTCTTTTCTTCCTTTTCTGTTTCCTTTTTTTCTCTTATAAATACATATATATACATATTTTAATTTTCATTTTAATTTTCATTTTAATTTTTTTAATTTTTAAAATAATTTAAAATTTGGGTTATAATTAATAAATAGTGAATATAAAATTTTTTTACCGTTATCCAACACATGTAATTTGAATTATTTATCTTTTTATTTTTTTATTTTCTTTTATTCACATGTTATAGCATATTTTCCAAGTCATTCTCCGGTGCCCAAAAATCAGATTCATGAATTTAATTGGTACATTATTAAAAGTTGAAGAATTTTTAATTGAAAATTAAAGTTCATAGATTTCATTGAAACAATATTAAAAGTTCATGAATTTTTAATTGACAAATTAAAATTTATGAAATTTTATAGGAAAGTTATAAAAGTTTAGAGGCTATTTATGTAATTAACCCCTTTATTATATATTGATAGTTGATCCAGACAACACAGAAAAAAACATTAGAGATGAGCAAATGGGTTAAATCAACCTAATTCGATTACCGTTTTGATCAATTCAATTGACTATGTAAATTCAATCGAATGAATTGATAAGTTTTGATTTAAAATTTTAACAAACTGATATTATCGATTCAGTTTTTGCTTGTATGTTTTGTAAGTTGAATTGATCAAATTTGACAAAATTGATCGAAAACGATTGAATTTGATCGACTGTGGTTAGTTTTTCAATCTTCTTTTCTTTTAACTGGTCGGTTTCGGAGGTTGGAATGTCCAACTCAACCAATGGTAGTCAATTTAGCATATTTCTAAATATTGACCAAACTAATGGATGCACATCCCTAACCCCTTGTTTGGATGATAATTTTTGATGGTTTATTATAGTATGATATTTTTTCATTGTTTATTTGTTTTGATTTCCAATGGGATGGTATTATATTTCATGGTTTAATCATAGTTTTAAAATAATGCTTTTTGGCTATATTTTGAAATCACCGTTTTGGTGGTTTCTTGTGGTTTGAAATTTTCTTGTTCCAAAAATATCCTCTATAAATATTTCATTTTTCAAAACTAACATTTTAACTTAATAATTTTTAATTTCTTTAATTATGGTTTTTCTTTATACATTAATTTTATTATAATTTTCTCATTTTAGTTATTAGAAAATAATTTATTATATATTTTATTGATTTTAGTTTTTTATGCCTTTAATTGAAATTAGTTATTGATTATAAAAAATAAAATTAATTATTGGCTGTAAAAAAATAATATTTTAAATTAATTATTAATTATAAAAAATAAAAATTGAAATTACTTATAAATTTTAATTAAGACTAATATTAATTTCAATTTGAAGATATTATGGTCATTTTATTATTTTTACAACTACACTATACCATCAAATCAAATAAAAAAAAATTTAATTAATCATACTGTACCGTACCATTTATCAAAATATGATAAATATTACTTACAGTACCATATTACACAGTAATGTACTTTATCATATATTAATAAACTGTACTGCCAACTATCCAAATAACGCTTAAAGGACATTGCTAGGAGCTTGATCAAGATCAAGATCATTAATTTGATGGATTGATTGATTTAATTGAGAAAAAAAAAAAGATATCTACAAGAACATAAAGCATGTGAACTGTTGAGGCTTTTTGGTCCTGATAAGGTTGATCAACAGCTGTTAGACCTTAGAATCTCATGCCCATTCAATAGATCAGCGAGTCCGATAAAAAAAAAAAGAGAAAATGACATATTTTACCACATTTTTTAAAATTTATTTTTTTATAAGAGGTATTTTAGTTATTTTATTATAAATTTATTATAAATTGTATAAAATTTATAAACTTATTACAAACTCATTGTAAAATCCTTGTAAACTAATAAAAATATGGTATTTTGGTAAATATTTTATAAATTATGATATTTTAATAAATATTTTATAAATATGGTTAATTTGAAATTATTTTTAATTTTTCTTATATTTTTATTAAAAGCCCAAAAAAAAAATATGAGATCAGCGAGAAATTTCATTCATGGGTTTTTTTTTTCTCAAGTAGCCCAATATGAGATAGGTCATTTTTATGCCTCATCAGATATAAGAAAAAATTTAGCATAATTTATTTCATACTTTGAATTTTTATATTTTATGAGAATTCAAATTAAATATATCTTATTATTTTAAGTAAAATTTTTGCTCGAAATAACATAATTCATAACAATTAATTGTTTTAATTTTAAAAAAATGGTTTTGTAGTAAATAGAAATCAAGCTATTTAAGTTTGATTTTACAAGAATTCCAATTAAATATATTGAGCTTATATTCATTAATCAAATTACATCATACACACAAAATATGCAATTATATAAACATACAATAAACACAATCATATACATAACATATACAATATAATTAAACAATATATAAAAAATAATATAATTTATTAATTATAATTTATCATATGCAGAACGTATAAACAATATACACAGACATACGAAAAATATATTTTTCTATCAATTATAATTTAATATATTCAGAATATATACACAAATATATATATAATATACACACAACATACACAGATATATATCTAATATGCACATAATATATACACAATAAACTTAATATTTTTTAACTTTATTTTTTATATATATAATATATAAAAAATAGTTTTAATGATTTTTATTAAAATATTGTTTTAATTTGAAAAAAAATGGTTTTGTAGTAAATAGAAATCAAGCTATTTAAGTTTGATTTTACAAGAATTACAATTAAATATATTGAACTTATATTCATTAATCAAATTACAACATACACACAAAATATGCAATTATATAAACATACAATAAATACAATCATATATATAACATATACAATATGATTAAACAACATATAAAAAAAATATATTTTATTAATTTTAATTTATCATATTCGGAATATATAAACAATATACACAGACATACGGAAAATATATTTTTCTATCAATTATCATTTAATATATTCAAAATATATACACAAATATATATATATAATATATACACAACATACACATATATGTATATAATATGCAAAAAATATATACACAATAAACTTAATATTTTTTAGCTTCATTTTTTATACGTATAATATATAAAAAAAATAGTTTTAATGATTTTATTAAAATATTTTTATATATTTTACTTTTTTATATAAATTTTAAGACTGTTAGTAAAATTTGAAAAAAAAAATGAAAATTAAATTGACATACTGACCAAATTATTTATTTAGTTGTATAATTTTTTTATTAAACAATATAGTTAATTAACTATTTTTAATATTTATACTATTTGATTGTTTATTTTTTCAATAAAGTATACGACAATTCCTTTTTTTTTTCACTATATAAAATTTTCGTTGGTAACTTTATGAAGAAAAATAAACTGTATATTGTATGACACACTAATAAAATTACTTTTCTTAATTGAAAAAAATCACATAACTTATTTAGTTGTACAAATTTTTTTTATTGAATCATGTAATGAACTATTTTTAATATTTATATACTTGTTAATTGAATTATACAAATACATGGAGGCATTATAGCGATACGGAATGGTGTTTGAACAGAACTGTTACAAGCCAGAATTGACAGAGGAAAATTGAGAACTTAGGAATAAAACTGAAGGAGTTGAGAGAGCTTCATCATCGTGATTTTCTCTTGAAAAGAAAAATATTTTCTTATTCAGTTAGTTGTACATTTACAGAAACTATTCTATATATACCTAATGAGTTGACCAATGAAATAATGATGCTAGGATTGCTGGCTCAGCAAGTTGGTTAGTAACAAAATGGGTGAGCTGCTATATGTACAAAGCTGTGAGGCTGTGAGTTAGCTGTGAGACATAATAATTAGCTATTCTGAATATAATACTCAACATCTCCCCCTCAAGCTGGAGTGGGAGAGAAATCAACCAGTCCAAGCTTGGAAAGAAATGTTTGGAACTGAGAATGAGAGAGAGGCTTTAGTGAACAAATCTGCAAGCTGCATGTGTGAGGGTAAGTGAGGTGTGGAGATGAGGCCTTTATTCAGTTGAGCTCTAACAACATGACAGTCTATGTCAATGTGTTTTGTTCTCTCGTGGAACACATGGTTGTTAGCAATGTGAATGGCAGCTTTATTGTCACAATGCAGGGGAATAGGTGTATGAACTTTTATATGAAAATCAGTGAGCAAGGTAAAGAGCCATTGAATTTCACAAACTGTTGAGGCCATAGCTCTGTATTCTGATTCTGCAGATGATCTACTTATGGTGGTTTGTTTCTTTGACTTCCAAGAAACCAATGAAGTGCCTAAGAAATACAGTAGCCAGTTGTTGACTTTCTGGTGTCTGTGCAGGAAGCCCAGTCAGCATCAGTGAAGGCTCTTAGCTTCATATCATTTGAAGAGGACAAGAATAAGCCTTTGTAACTTGTACCTTTGAGGTATTTAACCACAGAGATAGCTGCTTTAAGGTGAGTTTGAGCTGGAGTTTGCATGTATTGACTCAGTTGCTATACAGCAAAACTGATGTCAGGTCTTGTTAAAGACAAATATAATAGTTTGCCAATAAGTCTTCTGTATACATCAGGGTTTTCTAGTAGTTGATCCTTTTTACTTGATAGTTTGACACCTTGAATGTAGGGACTGCTAGTTGTTTTAACATCTTCTAAACCAACTGTTTTTACAATATCAATGATGAACTTGTGCTGAGTCAACAACATTCCTTCTGCTGACCTGGCAATTTCAATGCCAAGGATGTACTTTGCAGGTCCTAAGTCCTTGATGGTAAACTGTTGGTGAAGGTGAGCTTTTAGTTGTATGATTAAAGATTCTGATGGTCCTGCAATTAAACAATCATCAACATAGACTAGAATGGCCAAAAAGGATTCATCATGCCCTTTTGTAAATAGACAATTGTCTGACTGAGATTGTGTAAAACCATATGAGGTAAGGCATGAAGTTATTTGTTTGTTCCACTGTCGTCCAGCCTGCTTCAGTCCATACAAGGATCTCTGCAATTTGCAAACTTGACCTGGTTTGGCTTTGGTGTATCCAGGTGGTATTTCCATGTAAATGTTTTCATCAATGGACCCATGCAAGTATGCATTGTTGATGTCCAGTTGATGCACATGCCAATTATGAGCTGCAGCAACAGTCAATAGCACTCTCACAGTGACCAGTTTTGCTACTGGTGAGAAAGTCTGATTATAATCCAGTCCTAGAAGCTGGCTGTATCCTTTGGCAACCAACCTGGCCTTGAATCTATCAATGCTCCCATCAGGATTGTATTTTATCCTGTAAATCCACTTACAACCTACAGGCTTTATGTTAGGTGGTAAGTCAACAATAATCCAGGTATTATTACTCTCAAGTGCATCTAATTCTTTGTTCATAGCATCTACCCAACATGTATCTTTTTTAGCTTGATTATAATTGCTAGGCTCTTGAATTTTAGACAAATGTGCTACAAAATTAGAATGGGAGGGGGATAACAGAATGTTAGGTTGAGAGGTAACAAGGTGTGATTTTGGTTGTTGTAGAATGAAGTCTTTTAGCCAGGATGGTGTATGTGTGGTTCTTGTACTTTTTCTTAGTGATGTGGGATTATTGATGTCATTGGTAGTAGGTAATACTACTGGTAAGGTATTTTCTGCATTTACAGCAGGTAAAACTGCTGGAGAAGTTGCATTTCAGCAGGTGAAATTTCAGTATAGTCATGTTGACCTGTGTTATGCAATGGTGGTGAGATGTTTAAGGGTGTAAGTGATTGTGGTGTTGTTTCAGGTGTGGGTGGGATTGGGAATGAATAAACTGAAATGTGACTGTCAAGGATGCAGTTGGGAAGGGTGAGGTTAGTAACTTCTTCTGGTTGATTGTGATGAAAAGGAAATACATTTTCAAGGAAAAGGACATCTCTGGAATGAAGTAAGGTTTTGGTATGGATGTTGTAGAGTTTATAAGCTTTATGTTGTTGAGAGTAACCAAGAAAGACACATGGTTTTGCTCTTTCTGCAAATTTAGTTTTGTGAGGTATGGTGTTTGTGGCATAGCAGAAGCATCCCACTGTTCTGAAATGTTCATAATCAGGTTCCTTTCCATAAAGTCTATAAAATGGAGTTTGCCATTTCAAATTTTCAGAAGGCAATCTATTTGTGATATAAGTAGCAGTCAACAGCAATTCAGACCAAAAGGAAACAGGTAACTTGGCTTGATGTAACAAGGCCCTGGCTATGTTCATAAGGGTTCTATGTTTCCTTTCCACAATTCCATTTTGCTGTGGAGTGTAAACACATGTTCTTTGATGAACAACTCCATTACTTTGGAAAAAGGACTGACAAAACTGATTTATAAATTCAGAGCCATTGTCAGACCGGACAGCTTTAATTGGTTTTTAAAATTGAGTTTGAATAAGTTTGAAGAAGTATTCTAGTGCAGATGGCACTTGAATTTTGGTAGTTAACATAAATGTCCAACAATATCTGCTGAAATCATCAACATATAAGAAGCATTAGTAATATATTTGACTCCATAGGGTCCCCACAAGTCAACATGAATAAGGTCAAATGATTGTGAAGTGGAAATTTTATTTATTGGAAATGGAAATCTTGTCTGTTTAGCAACAGGGCAGATTGCACAAAGAATATCACCAAACTCTGAATTTTTCAAGCCAACTACATGCTTTAGTCTTTGATAGGAAACATGTCCTAATCTAGTATGCCACAAGAAGGCAAGATGTTTATTATGACTGCTACACTGAGAAACAATAGGAACATTGTTTTTACAATTGAAAGACTTTTCAGTCAGGTAATATAAGTCTTCATGTACTTTACCCACAGCTATAAGCTCCTCAGTCTGTAAATCCTGTAATAGGCAATATTCAGGATATGAGTGCACTGAAAGTTGACATGTTTTGGTTAATAGAGATACTGATATGAGGTTACAGTTGAAGGATTCCACATATAAGACATTGTACAAGGTCACTCTGCTGTTTATTTTGATGTTTCCCACATGAGTTACAAGTCTGGTAGAATTATCAGGAAATCTAACTTTCTTGGGAGGGTTTAGTTTATGGACTTGGTCAAAGAATGAAAGGTTAAATGTAATGTGGTCAGTAGCACCAGAGTCTATAATCCAATTGCTTTTGCAACTAAAATCAATACTAGAAAAGACAGAGTTGAGTAGAGTACCTGCAAAGTTTACATTTCTGATGCTGCTGTCACCAAAATCTTCTGCTGGAGCTTTATTCTTGATGAATGTCTGAAATTCCTGGAATATTTCTGACATGTTATTGTCTTCTGATTGAGGATGTGCCAACTGTTGTTGATGAAGTGGACTGTCATCAAGATGAGTGATGTTTGCAGCAGTTGATCCATTGAATGTGATCCCTTTCTTCTTCTGAAGCTCAATAAACCATTCAGGATATCCATATATTTTGAAACAATTGGCAATAGTATGGCCCTGCATTTTGCATTTTGTGCAGTATTGATCACTTTTGTTGGACTTTTTATTGTAGTTGGAGTTCTGGTTCTTGTTGTAACCACCATTGTTTCCTTGATTTCTGTTGTAACCACTATTCTGACTTCCAGAATTGCTGAGGTTGTTATAGTAATCACTGTTTCTTCTGGTGAACATAACTGCAGAGGTTTCACTTGATTCCATGCTTGCATTTGTTTGAACTTCTCTTTGTTTCTCCACGCTCAAGACCATTGAGTATGCCTTGTTGATGGATGGTAGAGGATCCATAAGAAGTATTTGGTTTTTGACATTATCATAGATGTCTCCCAATCCTAGCAAGAATTGCATCAGTCTTCTATTGTTATCATAGTCAAGTATTTTTTAGTTTTGGCCGCAACAAACAGGCAAGGGTGCCAAACACAGCAATTCATCCCATCTTCTTTTCAAATTGGTATAATAACTAGTCACCGACTCATTCCCTTGTTTGTAAGTGGAAATTTCCTTTTCAATTTGATAAATCATAGGACCATTGCATTCTCTATATCTTTTTTTCAATTCATCCCACAGTATTTTGGCACTTTTGCAGAAAACGAAGGCATCAGAAATTTCTTTTGAAACAACATTTATTAACCAAGATGCGACCATACTATCTGCTTGGATCCATTTTTCATGATCATCAGATCCTTCTTTTGGTTCAGTTATGGTTCCATTGATGAACCCTAGCTTGTTCTTTGCTTTTAAAGCAGTGATCACTGACCTACTCCATGAGAGGTAATTAGGTCCTCTCAATGGAGAATTAACAAGTTTAAAACCAGGAGACTCAGAATTGCTAATATTAAGAGGATCATTATCATTATTTTTAGCAGTAATTGCTGCAATTAGGCAAGCAACATCCTCTGATGACATCATTTTCAAGTTTTCACAATCACATGAAATTCAATGCAGAGATCAAACAAAAAAACAATTACTGACCTTTGTACGCTCTGATACCATGAACAGAACTGTTACAAGCCAGAATTGACAGAGGAAAATTGAGAACTTAGGAATAAAACTGAAGGAGTTGAGAGAGCTTCATCATCGTGATTTTCTCTCGAAAAGAAAAATGTTTTCTTATTCAGTTAGTTGTACATTTACAGAAACTATTCTATATATACCTCATGAGTTGACCAATGAAATAATGATGCTAGGATTGCTGACTCAGCAAGTTAGTTAGTAACAAAATGGGTGAGCTGCTATATGTACAAAGTTGTGAGGCTGTGAGTTAGCTGTGGGACATAATAATTAGCTATTCAGAATATAATACTCAACAGTGTTGATGTTGCAACATCATAGAATCGGCGTTGACTAGGTATATTTTGTCTTTAAATGTGATTTTAAACTGCATGAAACTTGAACTTTTTTTTTTTTAGATATTGAGAAAGACTGTAATTTAAATTAGGATAATCCAACCAATAATCAATGGAAGAATTAAATTGAATCAAAACTATAGAAAATCTATATTTAATAAATTAAGGTAGTCTAGCCCTAAATTTTACATTATAAGAGTTAAGTTTATTTAGTTTAATTTAATTAATTTAGTTTTCTTAAGTTTTAAATCAAATTATTTTCCAAATAACAAATAATCTAATTGTTTGGTACTTAAAATTAATATTTTCTCGTGGGAATAATACTCTACTCACTATTGTATTACTTTATTAGGACGTTATGCACTTATAGGAATAAGTCAAAGTGTAGCTTAACAAATCTCTTAGTAAATCATATGACTTTTCATTTTAAGATTCATTATTTATCGAGAGACAACAAAATCTCTTAGTAAGATATATGACTTTTCAATGAATTGATGTGAATTTTTAGTCTAGGGTTCACAAGTTTACCAATAAAGAACGAGATTTCTCAGTATATAAATCATATGACTTTTCGTTTTAAGCTTTAGAGTTTACTGAGAGAAATGAACATTGGTAAATATATGACTTTTACCGAGTTGACATGACTTTTTCAGTTTAGAGTTCATAAGTTTATTGAGAAAGAGCATAATATCTCGGTAAATCACATGACTTTTCATTTTAAATTCAACATTTATTGAGAGAAAGGAGTATCTCTTAGTAAATATATGACTTCTTAGTGAATCAACATGACTCTTTAGTCTACGGTTCATATAAATCTACCAATATCCTATAAAATCTCTCTAAGAAATCATAAACATATAACCAAAAATCAATCTAACGTTGAGAAGTTGTTGAGAGAATCAAGCCATCTCTTGGTAAACACTTGGCACTTTTCATTTTATGTTTAAGAGTTTACTGAGTGATGGCAACATCTCTTGATAATGTAAACCACTGAACAATAAATTGTCATGACCCATTATGCAGGGAATTTCTTTTTAAACATGGCTTGTATAGACTCCTCATGTAGTTTGGCCTGTTCACAGGCTTGAGTCAGAGTCGTTGGCTTGAACATCTTCACCATGGGCTTAAGTTCTTTGCTTAGACCACTCACAAAGCTAGACACAAAATAAGTCTCATCAAGCCAAGGATGATATTTCAACATAAGTGATTTCATCTCCTCAAATTTTTCTTGGTATTCCACCACTGTTCCTTTCTACTTCATTTTGTTAAAAGCCTCTACTAAATATGAGGCCTTGAGTTCCCCAACTATAATGCATAAGTCCTCAGAGAAATCTTCCCAGTCCATTCCTGGGTTTTGCTCTAGCCACCCTTGAAACCAGGTGCCCACCTTCTCACCAAAGTACATGGATATTCTCAACTTCTAGTCGTCTCGCACTCCATATAATTGGAAGTACCTGGAGCATTTTCTTATCCTTAACCTTGGGTTAACTCCATCAAATTGAGCTAACTCCACCTTAGGCATTCAAGCATTGTGTCCCAGCTGATTGATATTAGGCCATGGGTTAATATGATTAACCTCACCCCCTGGATTGATTCGAAGAATGGGTTGTTGGTAATTTCTCTGGTTGTGTTGGGCCAAGTGTTGGGGGTTTGGAAGGATTCCTGCTCCCATGGTTCTGGTTGTTTCACTGGAGTTGGTGTTTTGAGTGTAATGAATTTGGGTTATGGGATTTAATGGAAATGCCGGTTGAGTAGTTCTAATATTGCATATGGTTTGATGGAACGGCTAGAAGGTCTGGGTATCAGTTTGGGTCAAGAGTGGAGGTAAATGATCGTGGGTTATGGTATTTGAGGACTGCAGATTGGGATTCCCAATTCCAACAGATCTTGCGATTTCAGGGTGATTGGTGTTTGTTTGAGTCTGGCTATTGAACTGAGTGGGTTGGGTGTCAGATATTGTATCTGTTATTTGGTGAGGTGATTGGGTTCTGCTATTATCAGGAGGAGGTGATGCCGGTATGTTTTGTGAAGTTTGAGGGGATGACTGAGATTGCAGTTGTGAAGAAATGGTTTTCATCAACTCAACCATCTGATCCATTTATTTTTGGATAGAAGCTTGAGCATTCTGCTATTCTCGATACTCCTGGTCATTGGTCTCAAAACGCTCATATACTTCTTTCACGAAAGCTTCAGTACGCTGGTCTATAACCTTCATGTGCTCTTCTAACTGCTACAGCTGGAGGGTAGTCGTAGTAACAACCTTACCTTTTTTAGCCATATCAGCTATAGGGCCAATAATAGGATCACTGCCTGTAGTTTCAGTCTCTGATACCACAATGTCAAGTTCTTAGGACATGGAAAGCCTGTATATTTTAAGGAAGGCAGCCTAATAGCAGGGAAATCAAGTGATAGGAGAATTAACAGTAAATCAAGAACAAGGAGAACATGAGAAGAAGTGAGAAGAAGAGAAAGAAAGAGAAAAATTAGAAAGAATTGATAATGATTTTATTCTGATGTTCCTTTCTTTTCAGTACAGAATATATATATAATTCAGATATTCTTTTGTAACAATCACTCACTCATCATTGATCACTACTATGCTAGCTGTACACTGAAATTCTAACTAATTCCTCATTACCATGCAATTACGCGTCCACTAATAGGATTCCTCCATCTGGTATTTACTGTCATCAGCAATTCCATCCTTTTCTCGAGTCTTACATGTTCCTTGAGCTGCATTCTCCTCAATTGCATTTGGGCCTCTATCTGTTGCTTGCACTACCACGGCTAAGCCTCCTTTTGGGCCTTTGATTAGATTCTCTGCACATTAGGTCATGACAATGCCTAATATCAACCCCACGCCCATAAGGAATTGGCTGAGACCTATCACTCTAAAAGGATTAACTGGATTTTTGGGATTAACTGGATATTATCACAAATTTGTGAAAGGTTATGGGTTAATCAGGAGGCCTCTCACAGAATTGCTCAAGAAGAACAATTTTGGGTGGAATGCATATGCTGAGGAAGCTTTTGAACAACTGAAGTTGGCTACGAGTACAACTCCAGTGTTATCGCTACCTGATTTTTCAATTCCTTTTGAAATGGAAGCAGATTTCAGCAGTAGAGGTATAAGAGCAGTTCTAACTCAACAGAACAGGCCCACAACCTATATAAGTGAAGCATTAAGTCCCAAAAATCAGTGTCTTTCTATTTATGAGAAGGAACTGCTAGCTATAATGTTTGCTGTAGAAAAATGGAGGCACTACTTGGAAAATTGTCATTTTTTGATAAGAACGAATCAACAAAGTATCAAATATTTGCTACAACAACGAGTCCACACCTTCATCCAGCAAAAGGACCTATCCAAGTTGCTTGGTCTGAACTATAGAATACATTACAAGAAGGGGGCAGAAAACAAGGTAGCAGATGCATTATCTCACAGGAAAGAGTTGGCTGACTGTTTTGCTATAACATCTACTGTGATTCCATTATGGGTTCAAGAGATAATAGATAGTTATCAATCAGATTCTGAGTGCCAAGAATTAATCAAGACACTCATGGTGAATCCTAAAGCTACACCTCCATATACTTATCAACAGGGATTGTTGAAATATAAGGGAAGAATAGTGGTGGGCTGTGACTAAGAGATTAAACAAAAGATTATGGAAGCAGAGCATAATTCAACTATTGGGGGACACTCAGGAATCAGAGGAACCTATAACAGAATTAAGGCTCATTTTTTTGGCGAGGAATGAAATCAGAGATTTATACTTGGGTTGTACAATGTGAAGTCTGTCAGAGGTGTAAACGTGAGAATGTGGCCTATCCTGGCTTGCTACAACCACTTCCAGTTCTAACCAAAATTTGGAGTCAATCTCCATGGATTTCATACAACAGTTACCTAAGTCTGAAGGAAAAGACACTGTCATAGTGGTGATGCACACTTTATACCCTTGGCTCATCCCTTCACTGCATCTAAGGTAGCAAGTTGTTCCTCAACAACATCTTTAAGCTACATGGATTGCCTAAGAAAATTATAACCATCCAAAGTCAGATGGACAGACTAAAAGGATAAACGCATGCCTGGAAGGTTACTTACACTGCTACTGTTTCTTGAAACCTGGAAATTGGATGAAATAGTTATCATTGGCTGAATGGTGGTACAACACCAACTATCATACTGATGAACCCGTGTTTACTCATGATTTAGCATTGAGAAGATGATCATTTCGAGTTGTTTCTTGTGAAATTTAGATATTTTTATGATGAAAAGTGTTTCTATTTGCAGATCTAACTCTTTGATGGCTTAAGATGCAAAAAAAAGAAAACATTCAATGAAGAAAGTTGTGAAATTTAGAAGCTTTGTGATTAACATGGGCGTGCTGATTATCCCAGACATGCCCACGCTAAAGAGACTGAAGTTGTGATCCAAGAAGTTAAGAGATAGTATAGCTGATTATTCTGCACGGGCATATTGTCTCAAAACAACATGCCCATGCAAGAAATTCCTAAAGCAGAGAAAAGATCCAGAAGCATTATGAATAACATCGGCATGTCAGCTCAAAACGACACGCCCATGCTGAAAAAAACCAGAGGCAAAGAAAAGGTCTAGTAGCTTTATGAACAACACAGGTGTGCCGAGTTCAAACAACACATAACATCGACACTGTCTCATGAGGAAAAATTTGACATGGACATGTTGATTGGACTCACACGCCCATGCATATCTAGAGCGAGCTGAAAAGGAGAATTTCCATGTAAAAATAAAAGGAAACCCTAGGGGCATTTTTGGAACTTGCAAGGACACTATAAATTAATCATTTTGAATAGTAAGCAGCAGCCACCATAGAACACTTTATCTCCATCTCATTTTTCTCTCTCTAAAATCTACATCAACAAAGAAAGGTGAAGAAGAAGGGAAGATACTAGTTCTTTGGAAGGATTCAACCACTTACGCAAAGATTCATTCATCAAGACTAAGCAATCATTTTTAGTTTATAATTTCAATTTTTAAAATTCTTTGAATTTTTCTTTATTCATTTCATTGAAAAGTTAAAGTTATGGGTTCTTTGTTTAGTTTTTACATTCTTTTAGCCATTATGTTTAATTTTGCCATGAATAACTAATTACCTTTGTGAGATTAGGTGGATTTGGATGTTTAGATAATGGGTTTATTCATTTATATATAAATATATTGAGATAATTCTTCAATCTTGGATTTGTTGATTTTTTTTTGATTATTAGCAATTAATTAGCCACCAATTGTTAAATCTATTGAATCATATAAAATATGAGAGTTGAATATGATTTTGAATGTGGAATCAACAATTTTAGGTGACAATCTTAGAGATAAGATAATTTCTTGAAGATCTATGAATGGTATCTTGTTTGTATGAATTAGGTATTGTTTAACTCTCATAAGAATAGAGATTTAAATTTTCTCAATTACATTCCCCTTGCTTGAGAGAGAAGTGGATGACTTTAGTGATACTTAGATATCTAATATTAGAATAGTATATTTAATTATAAAGAGATTAATTAAACCCATATGAAAAACTCCAATGAAACCTAATCCTACACTCTTATCATTGATTGTTTAGAATTCAAATTAGCATAATTAGTTTAATTTGGTAATTTAATTGTTGATATTTGGTTAATTCCCGATAATAGCCGAATTGAATTTAAGTTACTCAGAATATATCTTCTTTGTGGATACAACACTCGTACTCTCACTCTACTACATATTACGATACTATATACTTACGGTATTCATCATAGCAGTACACACACATTCATCAATCTAACAACAAGTTTTTGGTGTCGTTGCTAGGGAAGGCAATAATTTTAATAACATTGAAATTCAGTGAGATTATTAATTTGGAGCTTTATTTTGATTATTTCTCATTTATCTTTTTGCAGAAATTATATGCGTAGTAATCGACAAGCAGTGTTGTAAGAATATAATCTTGAGATTGAAAAGCAGTGTAGAGCAAACAATCTAGCAAGAAAGGAGAAACTTCATTTAGAAAGGAAAGAAAGAGAACAAATTCTAGCACAAGAGTCTAGAACGGATTCTGGCATAAGAGTCTCAGAAAGAAGAGGATTGGGTTGAAGTGCAAGAAACTAGTGACGAAAAAATAAATATGAAGGATCCACAAGACCAGCAACTTCAACCAAGAAACCTTACTTTGAGGGAACATGCCATGCCTAATCCACAGATTGGATCAAGCATCACTCGATCTATAGTGAATGCTAACTATTTTGAACTTAAACCTGCTCTAACTAACATGGCTCAACAATAATTTTTCTATGATTTAGACCAAGAGGATGCTATTGCTTATTTGGCAAATTTTTTAAAAATTTGTGATACAATCAAAAGATGAATAGAGTCGATGACGATGTAGTTAGACTACATCTTTTTCCTTTCTCACTAAAGGATAAGGATACAACATGGTTGCGAAGCCAAGCTGCTGGATGTTTCACTACTTGGAATGATCTCTCTAAAGGATTTTTGGCTAAGTATTTTCCTCTAGGAAAAACCGCAAAATTCAGAAATGATAATACTAGTTTTATACAGTTTGATGGTAAATCGCTTTATGAAGCATGAGAAAGATTCAAAGACCTTCAAAGGAAATATCATCACCATGAAATTCCAGATTGGTTAATTGTTCAAACCTTCTATAATGGGATAATAGGATCATTAAGGAGTACTATAGATGCAGCTGTTGGAGGTGCTCTTTATGAACAAAAATACAACTGAAGCATTAGAATTACTTGAATCTATAACAACGAATAATTACCATTGGTCTAGTGAAAGGTCTTTACCTAAGAAAGTGGTTGGTGTGCATGAAGTCGATGGCATTTCACTTCTATCAGCCAAGGTTGATGCAATAGCTAAGAAACTAGAACATATTAATTTAGCTACAACTTGTTATGAAGGTTGTAGTGGTAATCACTAATCTTATGAATTTTCATCTCATGAGCAAGTGAAGGAATCAAAATAGAGCTCAAAATTTGCCTTTTGGAAACACATACAACCCTAGTTGGTGAAATTACCCAAATCTGTCTTGGGGTGGGAATCAAAGCAATCAAGAAAGTCTAAGGAACTAATTCAACCAAAGAGGGGTGTATCAACCATTGTTTCTAAACAGAAATCAGGGCCAAACACATTACCAAGACAACAAACCAGCTTATGAAGCGGCTTTAGAGAAATTTATCGTTGTATCTAGTGAAAGATTTCACAAACTAGATAAGCAATATGACCAGTTAGAAGCATGAATGGATCAAATAGCTAGTCAAAATAGAAGTCTTGTGGTGCAAATTTGACAAATTGCTAGTTCTTCAAATTTGAGAAATCAAGGAGCTCTTCCTAGTAAAACAAAAGTAAATCCCAGAGAACATTGCCAAGCAGTTACACTTAGAAGTGGAAAACAATTACAAGATGTGATTCCAAAGAAAGTTGAATCCAAAATGGAAGAGGATGCAATGCAGGAAGATGATGTCCAAGGCAAGGAAGTTGAGAATGAAAAGGAGGAAAGTGCAACAACTCCTCTAAAGAAAGAAGTGAAGCCTTATGTTCCACCTATTCCATTTCCCCAGAGGATTCAAAAGCATAAGTTGGATAAGCAGTATGAGAAATTTCTTGAAGTATTTAAGCAATTGAAAATCGAAATACCTTTTGCAAACGCTTTTGCCCAAATGCTTTCATATGTCAAATTCTTGAAGGAAATTCTTTCAAATAAAAGATCCATTGAAGAAAATGCAAGAGTTGCCCTTACTGAAGAGTGAAGTGTTGTGATTCTCAACAAACTTCCATCCAAATTGAAAGATCCAGGGAGTTTTTCTATACCTTGCAGTATTAGTGAATTTGACTTTTAATAAAGCTTCATGTGATTTAGGTGCAAGTATAAGTTTAATGCTAAATTCAATTTGCAGAAAGTTCATATTCATAGATTTGAAGCCTACAAGGATGACACTTCAGTTGACAGATCGTTCTGTAAAATTTCCTTTGGGAATAGTAGAAAATGTGTTGGTTAAAGTTGATAAATTCTATATTCCTGTTGATTTTGTTATTCTTGAAATGGAAGAGGATATTAAAATTACTCTAATATTGAGGAGACCATTTTTGGCTACTGCAGGAGCCACAATAGATGTTAAGGGTGGGAAACTAACTTTACAAATAGGTGATGAGAAAATGGAGTTCAACCTTAGTGAGTCAATGAAAGGGCCAAGTTTTATGGATGATTGCTTTAGGGTTGATATTCTTGATGAGTTAGTTCAAGAAGTCTATGAAAAAGAATCTAGAGAGGATCCTTTAGAGGTTTGTTTGAACCTTAGTGCAATTCAAGAAGATGATAATTAGGAGATTGCATCTTACGCCTATTCTTTGCAATTGACACCACCCATAGCTTTTAGGGGATTTGAAGAGATAGAAAAATCTACATCTTTACAACCACCCCCTTCAATTGAAAAACCTCCAATGCTTGAGTTGAAACCATTACCCGCCCATTTAAAGTATGCCTTTTCTGGACCTAATGACAGCCTCCCTATAATTGTCAATGCTAAATTATCTGAAGATCAATTAGAACAAACTTTGGATGTGATTAGGCAATTTAAAAAGGCTATTGGTTGGACCATCTCTGATATTAGGGGGATTAGGCCATCTTTGTGTATGTATAAAATATTAATGACAGATAATTATAAACCGATTGTAGATGTACAAAAGGAGGTTGAATCCTAATATGAAAGAAGTTGTGAAAGCAGAGATAATCAAGTTGTTAGATGCATGAATGATTTATCCAATCTCTGATAGTCCGTGGGTAAGTTCGGTACATATGGTACCAAAGAAAGGAGGGACGACAGTTGTTAAAAATAAAAAAATGAGTTGATTCCCTCATAAATAGTTACCGAATGGAGTGTGTGCATTGATTATAGGAAGCTTAATAAAGCAACTAGAAAAGACCATTTTCCATTGCCTTTTAATGACCAAATGCTTGAGCGTTTATCTGATTATTCTTATTTTTGTTTGCTTGATGGTTATTCCAGGTATTTTCAAAATTTCATTTCTCTAAAAGATCAAGATAAGACAACTTTTACCTTCCTTTCGGTACTTTTGCTTATAGGAGAATGCCCTTCAATTTGTGTAATGCACCTGCTACGTTTTAGCGTTGCATGATGGCCATTTTTAGTAATTATGTTGAACAATTTATGAAAATTTTTATGGATGATTTCACTATGTATGGTACTTCTTTTGAAATTTGTTTACAGAATTTAGTGAAGGTGCTTCAAAGGTACAAGGAGACAAACCTTGTTCTTAATTAGGAGAAATGTTACTTCATGGTAGAAGAAGGGATAGTCCTAGGGCATAAAGTCTCCAAAGAAGGAATAGAGGTGGATAGAGCAAACATTGAAATCAATGAAAAGCTACCTCCACTAACTAATGTTAAGGGAATTTAGAGTTTTCTTGGACATGCCGAATTTTACAGAAGATTCATAAAAGATTTCTCTATAATTTCTATACCCTTGTGTGATCTTTTAAGTAAGGACGCTGAGTTTGATTTTTTTGATAATTATCTCATTGCTTTTGATAGGTTAAAGAAAGCGTTAACCACAGCTCTGAGTATTGCTCCTCGCAACTGGGTTTTACCATTTGAAATCATGTGCAATGTTAATAAGTATATAATAGGAACTGTACTTTGTCAAAGGAAGGATAGAAAATGTTGTGTCATTTATTATGCCAGTAGATTACTTGATGATGCTCAAATAAATTATGCTACTATGGAAAAAGAGATGTTTGGGGTAGTTTATGTTATCAAAGCTAGTAAATTTCTTCAAACTTAATTATGAAATTTGATCTAAAATGACAACCATTCCACCAACCAACAACTTCACACATGGAAACCTAAATTCATCCCTTAGACCATATTTCGATGGAACGGATTACTCTTATTGAAAATATAAGATGTTCTTGTTCCTAGATAGTGAAGGAATTGAGCTTTAGGATTTTGTTGAAAATGAGTGGAAACCTCCTACTTATGAAGTTGAAGGTGTTAAAGTTCCTCTTCCTAAATCGCAATGGTCAAGTGCCAATGTGAGAGATCGGTTCAAGAACAATAGGGAAACCTCCATCTTGATGAATTCAATATCAAGAGATGAAGGTAGAAGAGTCCAATATCTCACTTGTGCACATTGCATTTAGAAAACTCTTGAGAACTATCATAAGAGTATTACCCAAGTGAGGCTCACTAAGAAACAAATGTATGTACATAAGTATGAGCTATTCAAGATGAAGCCCAACGAAAATGTTACCGACATAAAAAATTGCTTGCTTGTCATTGTCAACGAATTAAAAAATTATGGCAAGATATATGATTAAGATGATGTCAATAGAAAAATCTTGAGAGCACTTACAACAAAGAATAACTTTGAGTCTAAAGTTTCTTCAATTGAAGAAGCTCGTGACCTTAGCTCTTTGAGAATCGATAAACTTATCGAAAAACTACTCACCTTTGAATTGCACACCAAAAGAGAAGAAGAACAAGAGGAAAAGGATAAGAGGAAAGCAATGGCTCTCAAATCTATCAAAGAGGTTGAGAGCTCAAATGATGAAGATAGTGATGATGAAGAAGAATTGGCTATGCTATCCAAAAGGATAAGTGATTGGAAGAGAAAGAGAAGAATACAAGCTAACAAAGGTACATTTTCTAAATTCTCCTTCAAATATAAAGATCAAAAGAATGAAGTGAAATATTATGAATGTGACAAATCCGGTCACATCAAGTCGAATTGCTTCAAATTGAAAAGCAAAAAGAAGTGGGATAAGGAAAAGAAGAGATCACTCAAAGATACATGGGATGATGATTCCTCAAGTAAAGAAGAAGAGAAAGAAATTACAAATATATGTCTCATGGCTATTGAAGATGAGAATAACTTCAATGAGATAAGTACTTCATCATTAAACTTGATTGCACATGATGATGATGTTATTGATGCTTTAGATAAAAATGGTTTGGTTGAGCATACGAACCTTAGGAAGAAAAATATTTCTCTAAGATGAAATTCTATAAAGATAAATATTCCAAATTAGAAAAGGATTTTGTGTCTTTAAAAAACTCTACATTAGAATTGAAGACCTCAAATGAAAACTTGTTGAAATCAATTGATGAAATGACTAAAAACTCACATGGCTTAGAAAATGTAATTAAGGAAAATAAAACAGTGAATGATGAAATAACTGAGTTAAAAGAGTCAATTTCAAAATTTTACAAGGAAAAAGAGGCCTTAGATACATTGATTAATAATCAAAGACCACTCCTTTTAAAACATGGTTTATGGTTCATTGGTTCATCTAATACTTCACCTAATGCACCAATATTTGTTAGAGCTTCTATAACACAAACATCTAGTGTTGATGTTGTGAAGAGCACTAATGTACAAACCAAGCCTAAATCCTAAAAAGATTACTTTGGGTTCACAAGGCTCTAGAACTAAAGTTTCAAGAGTAAATCATACATTCATGTATACAAGGCCTGTACACAAGCGCAAAAATACACAAAAATAATCTCATTCAACACACACTTGCAATTGTGTGCATGGTTTATTGAATTTTAATAGGAAAGTGCATAAGTATAGAACCTTGTATCAATGCACTTATTGTATAAAATTTGGACATAAGAGCATATTTTTCCATATTAGGAAGGCTCATCTCAAGTTAGAGGGTGCTTCTATTACTAATCCCAATGACCCAACTTCATTTGGACACCTAAAATAAGATGAATATTGTCATTTTGTAGGTATGCCTATAATCCACTATCAATAAAAATATTTGGCTTATGGATAATGGATGCTCAAGGCATATGGCGGATAATGCAAAGCTTTTTACAACACTTACTTACAAACATGGAGGTAATGTTACTTTTAGAAATAATGCAAAGGTAAAAAATTAGGATTAGTATTATTGGCATGCTTGGTAAGAATATGATTGATAATATTTGGCTTATTGATGGATTGAAATATAATTTGCTTAGTGTGAGTCAATTGTGTGAGAAAAGATATGATGTGAGTTTTGACTCTAAAGGATGCAAAGTTACCAATTCAAATAGTGAACTTGTATTTAAAGGAGTTAGAATTGGCAATACATATAAAATTGACATACATTCTAATAATATTTTTGAATGCTTGATTACCATTAGTAATGATGCTTGGCTATGGCATATGAGACTAGAACATGCTAGTATGGATCACTTACAATGCATTAGTCAAGAAGAACTAGTTGATGGGCTCTCTAAAGTAAAATTTGATAAAGATAAAACTTGTGAACCTTGTCAATTTGGTAAGCAACATAAAAGTTCATTCAAATATAAAAAAGTTGTAAGCACTTCTAGACCCTTAAAACTCATTCAATTAGATTTGTTTGGACTAAATAGAGTTGTTAGCTTAGGTGGCAAGTTGTATGCATTTATACTTATTGATAACTACTCAAGGTTTACATGAGTTAATTTCTTAGCTCAAAAGAATGAAACTTTCAATCATTTTAAAATATTTGCAAAAAGAGTTCAAAAAGAAAAAGAGCTATGTAATCACATCTATTAGAAGTGATCATGTAAAAATTTTCAAAATGAGAACTTTAAAAATTTTTGCAATGAATTTGGTATCTCACATAATTTTTCGGCTCCTAGAACAACACAACAAAATGGTGTGGTTGAAAGAAAAAATAGAACATTGATTGAAATGGCTAGGAAAATGCTCAATGAGTATGATTTACTATCTTACTTCCGGGCGAAAGCTTAGTACCCTTGTTATATTTCAAATCATGTTTACAAAAGGCCTTTGATAAACAAACTTCTTATGAGCTATAGAATAGAAGAATACCCAAAATTTCATACCTTAGAGTATTTAGATGCAAATGCTTTGTATTGAATACCAAGGACAATCTTAAAAAATTCTCATCCAAATCGGATAAAGACATATTTTTAGAATATTCATTATCTAGCGAAGCATATAAAATATTTAATAGAAGAACACCAGTAGTTGAAGAATCAATGCATATTATTTTTGATGAATCCTCTAAACTTGATCAAAGAAAAGGTAGTGTTCTTGATGATCTTTAGGTACATTTGAACAACAAGAAACAATAAATGCTTCAAAGAACAATCTTGATAAACAAGAAGAAGAGTCTCAAGAGCTACCCAAAGATTGACATTACAAGAAAGATCATCCAAAAGAACTAATCATTTGTGACACTTCAATGGGAGTAACTACTAGATCTCAATTTAAATACTTAGATTCTAATATTGTTTTTGTTTCTCAAAATGAGCCAAGGACCATTGGGAATGTTCGTAGTGATGAGTATTGGGTGATTGCTATGCAAAATGAACTCAACCAATTTGAGAGAAACAAAGTATGAGAACTTGTTTCTAAACCTAAAGATCATCTAATTATAGGATATAAATGGGTATATAGGAATAAGCTTGATGAAAATGGTCTCATTACTAGAAATAAAGCTAGATTGGTAGTCAAAGGCTATAACCAAGAGGAAGGCATTGACTATAATGAGATATTTGCACCTGTTGCTAGACTAGAAGCCATTAGAATATTGCTTGCACTTGCATGTCACATGAATTTCAAAATTTTTTAAATAGTTGTTAAAAGTACATTTTTAAATGGGTTTATAAATCAGGAAGTTTATATTGAACAACCTCCCAATTTTAAAGATTATGAATTTTCAAATCATATTTTTAAACTTACCAAAGCACTATATGGATTGAAACAAGCTCCAAGAGCTTGGTATGATAGACTTAATACATATTTGGTTGAAAATGGTTTTGCAAAAGGTAAAGTCAACACAACTCTTTTTGTTAAAAAGAAAATGCATAATATTTTGATTGTGCAAATTTATGTTGATGACATTATATTTGGTGCTACTAATGAATCTTTGTGCAAGGAATTTGCTTCATGTATGACTAGAAAATTTGAAATGAACATGATTGGTGAACTCAAATTCTTCCTTGGACTACAAATCAAGCAATGCAAGGATGAGATCTTCATCAACCAATCCAAGTATACAAAGAAACTCCTAAAGAAGTTTGGAATGGATGGTTGCAAATCAAGTAAAACTCCCATGAGCATGCCTTTTAAACTTGACAAAGATGAAAGTGGTAAGGCAGTAGATGAAAAGAAATATCGAGGTATTATCGGATCACTACTTTACTTAACTATCTCTAAACCGGATATAATGTATTATGTATGTTTGTGTGCTAGATTTCAATCTTGTTCTAGGGAATCACATTTAAATGCAACTAAAAGAATTTTAAAATACTTAAGTGATACATTGCATTTTGGTCTATGGTATCCTAGAAACACTTCATTGGACATATTAGGTTTTTTCGATACCGATTTTGTCGGTAGCCTACTAGATAGGAAAAGTACCACCAGAGCATGTCATTTTCTTATTAAATGCTTAGTTTCTTAGTTTAGCAAGAAATAAGTATCGGTTGTTTTGTCTACCACGGAAGCTAAATACGTTGCTGCATATTTTTATTGCACACAAGTTCTTTAGATGAAACAATAATTGTTTGACTATGAAAAAATATTTGATTACATTCCTATTAAATGTGATAATACTAGTGCAATCAATTTATCTAAAAACCCCATTCAATATTCTAGGTCTAAGCACATAGACATCAAACATCATTTCTTAAGAGATAAATGTTTAAAATCACAATATAGTTTTAGAATTTGTTGAAACTCAAAATCAACTTGCGAATTTTTTTACAAAACCCTTAAATGAAGAGAGGATGAATTTTATAAAATAAAACATTGGCATGATTGATGGAAAATCTCTTGCATAATCATTCTTTATTTCTCCCTAAATCTATTTTGATCACATGCACTTAAAATTTTTCAAAATCCAAATCAACTTATTTTGTGCGAGTGCCCCAGTATACCGAGCGGTGCAACAAACGTCTGCTCTACCCGAGCCCGAGCCATGCAAGTCATCTTCTCCAGAGCCTTAACACGTTTCTCTAGAGATTTAACCTATATTTTTACCCAGCCCGAGCTTTAATGCATCTCTCTTCAGTGAGCCTATAATAGCTCGTGCGGTTGGTCACATTTAAGAGTTTCAAAACTTTTTTCGACCGTTACACTCCTCTCAAGCTTATGCGAGCACACACTGCCAAGAGAGATCGCCAGACTGAGCTAGCAGTCACCCAACAGCTCGGGTGACCGCACAACATGTGTAACTGATTTTCTTTTGAATGTTGGAACTTTCAAAAATTTAAATTTTTTTTCTACCCCAAACGGTAAAAAATAGCTAGTTTTCTATTTTTTTTTTCTATAAATACCTCTTTTTTGCATGAAAATACATCTTTACAAACTCAAAAAAACATATTTAAACAAATTTCCAAGAATTTGCTCATCAAGATGAAGATTTTTGAAGATTTTTTTCATCAAATTGAAATTGTTTGCTCAAAGTATAACCAACAATCTATTTATTTCTACATTTCTTTCTATCTTCTATATTTCTACTTTCTTTTACTTTTATTTTTTGATTGAGGATATGGCACCTAAAACCAAAATCACCAAAAAGAAAACCACAACCAAGGGAAAAGGAATTGTCATTAGTGAACCATAACCTCAATCTCAACCTCAACCTTAATCCAAACCTAAACACTTCACTAGAAAAAGTGTTCAACCAAACAAACCCAAATACAAAAATGAGGATGAGAAAACCAAGTATTATATGCTCAAGAAAAAGACCCTTGAACCAACCAAAATGCTTGCGGAAGGGATGCTCCTAACTTTAAATATCTAAGGTGAAATCTATAGCTACCTTGGTAGAATTGGGTGGAGGCAATTTGTATTTCCTAATGAGCTAGGTTACTCTAGCCTTTTAAGGAAATTCTTAATGTCTCTAAGGGTAGAGAAAAATCACAATACACCTATAAGATTTTATGGAATTTACTTTATGCTTTTGACCAAGATTTTGCTCTTTTCTTAGAAGAATTTGGTGAAGTTTGGAGATTCCAAACTCATGGAGCTTTCTCTTACAATGATGTGGATTTTTCTATTCATCGTTTTGAAGTGAAATATCCATTGAAACTCAATATAACAATAGGTCATCCAAATCCATCCATTTTAGGACCCTTCATTTTTTACTCTTGCATAGAATCATCACTTATACCATTCGCCAAAGAAGTGATGGAAATGAAAAGGTTACTTAACATGACTTATTTTTCTTATATGCTATTGTGAATGATGAGCTAATCCCAAGTGCTAGATTTCTCATAGACTCTTTTATTCATCATAGGAAGTTTAAGGCATGAACCTTCATTCTATCCTTCCAAATTATTCAACTTGCTAGACACTTAGGTCTCCTAACTCCTGAAAATCTTGCAACCCTATATGATCTCCTTGATCCATCCACAAACATCATCAACCTAGACTACCTTGAACATGATAGATGTATTCAAAAGGTTGATAATCACTATGAGTACACAATTAGTAGCAATGGAGTTATCCAAAGGGAAAGGAAGAGATCTAGGTACCATATTATGGAAGAAGAATGTGAACCTATCCATGTTCAAGTTGAGCACCCCCCTAAACCTTCTCACAAAGAAAAAGGTGAATCATCCAAAACCCTTAAGCTTATCCTCAAGGCCATATCTTCCCTTCAAAAATAATTTAATCATTTTAAGAAAGATGTCATAAAAAGAATCACAAAACTCAAAAAAAAGGTTGATCTCATTTTCCATATTCATCAGGACATATATGACTTCCAAGGAAAATTTGACTTTTTTCAATGTGACTTAAGTGAATGGGATGTGAGTGAACATATTGAAAGTCCTTACGAAGGATCCTCACCATCCTCACATAACTCCTCTCCAACTCCTTCTCTTGGTGATGATGATGAAAGAACCCCAACCCCTCCTCCACCATCAAGAAAAGGAATAGAAAAAGTTTTAGATTAATTATTTCTTATATTTTCTTTCAATTGGTATCAAATTTATTTTTCTCTTGTATTCTCATTTATTGGTATCAATGAATTTTCTCTCTTTTTCTTTGATTTTCTTTTTACCTTTGTCAAAAGGGGAGAAGTAATTGAATTTAGATTATTTAATTGTCAAAGGAAGAGATAAACTTGATTGAAACAAGAAATGAAAACACATTTGTCAAATTGGTATCAAGAAAAGCATACATCAATTGGTATCCAGAATTGCATGCATCAATTATGAAATTACCTAACATAAGGGGAGAAAATTAATTGTTATTGCATTAATTGCTTCATGTACTTGATTATGTTTAACTTAAATCCAATTTGATTGCCAAAGTCAAAAGGGAAAGAATGTTGAGATTGTATACAATCCAACTTTATTTTGATCATTGACAATTAAATTGATAAAAGAACTAATAATTTCAAGCAAGTCTATTTTGCAGAGTTAGGATCCCAGCGACTTTGTACGACTGCCCGAACTGCCAACCGAGCGACCTCAAAAATGCAGTAAAACTATTATACAGATCTTATCAAGCAGAGAATCAAACTGTCACACAGATTTTTGAGCCAAGAAGAATCGAATAGACATACTCATGTGCCGAGCAGAGAACCAAACGGACAAATAAAGTACCAAGCTAGATATAGAACTGCCAAGCTAAGAGAACTTTTCTGACGAGCTAAAGGCAATCCGGTGGAACAACCGAGCTAAGTAAAGCAGTGTAGCTCTACACCGAGCTGGACAAGCCAACTACGACAACTGAGCTAAGTCCATTATTTCCATAGAAGAGTTCACGTTGTCAGTGAGTAGTGAAGTAAGGATGCCCGGTAAGCGTGCGATCGTACATAAGAATTGAGCGACCGCACCAGGTCAAGGTAAAAATTCATAAACTTATAAAAAGGATAGCAGCCTTAGTGAGCGGTGAAATCAGGACGCCAGAACTTCGGGCGACGGCCCAAGAAGCCCGAGCGACCGCATGGAACAAGGAGCTAAAATACTAAAAAGAATATAAGAGATAGTGGTTAGCTCTCGCGGTGCTTCCTCGATGCTCAAAACCTTGTGCTACCGCATTGAAGGACTGAGCGATCTCAAAAAGTCCAACAAATTTGAATCTTAGGGACAAATACCTAGGACTAATGTTAACCGGACACGTGGATGAAGAAATTTGAACTCAACGATAACTTTGTACCGAGCGACCACACTCCGTGCTTGAATAACCGCACGACATAAAAGTATGGGCAGCTATATTCTGTCAGACACCGAGATCCTACCATTGAAACTAGCCATTACACAGAGTTTTCAAATTGTGCGATCTCTCACCTAGCCAAGTGACTGCACAGTGAGCTCCGGACACAGAATTAATGGAAGACAAGCACTAAACATGTATGAACCACTTCAAACGGCTAGTTTAAGCCAAATTGCTATAAATACCATATTAAACTTCATTTTTGTGGTTAGAGAATACTTTAATTGTTATTGTAATTTCATTGAACAACATTTTTTATTATATTGTTTAAAGATGAAAAGATCAAACATCAAGAATCTTAGAGTGTTGGGTGTGAGCATTAAATACCATCAAAAGTTTGAGTGTGAGCTTAGAAACACTTAGGTTATGAGAGTGAGCTTAGAAAAACTCTTGTAAGGGTTGTAAGGATTGATCTCAAACCGTTGTAATAGTTTGGTGAGAGCTAGAAAAAATACCAAGTTAGAGTTAAACTTATAAAAACTCAAGACTACTGGAACATTAACAAGTTGTTAAAGAAGTGGATATAGAATTGAGGTAAATTCGAACCATTATAACTCTTTGTATTCTTTCTTCTCTACTCTACTCCATCTTCATCTACATCTTCTTAATCACTTACTTTTGAATTTTGAATTTACCATCATTATTCATACAAACTAATTCACCCCCTATTAATTGCTAGTTTGGGACAATAATTTATTCTTTGAATAAATTTTGATCCTACATCATTGGGTCGAAGGTGATTGTATACACTGATCATGCAGCTATTCGATATCTTATAAATAAAAGAGAGGCAAAGCAACGCTTGATACATTGGGTGCTTTTGATTCAAGAGTTTACTGCAGTGATTAAGGACAAGAAAGGTCTAGAGAATGTTGTTGATGACCATCTCTCTAGACTAGAGTTGGATACAATGGATAAAGAGAAAATCCCAATTAATGAGACTTTTCTTGATGAGCAACTTTACACGTTGAAAGGGAGTTTTCCTTAGTATGTTGATATTGTCAACTTTCTGATGAGTAAGATTGTGCCATCTGAATTTAATTCTAATCAAAAGAAGAAATTTTTCTCTAAGGTGAAACATTATATGTAGGTAGATCCGTTATTATTCAAGCATTGTAATATGGTGTGATCTGCCGATGTGTTCCAGAAAAGATGATATGCCTTTGAACTCTATTTTGGAAGTTGAATTATTTGATATTTGGGGCATTGATTTTATGGGACCATTTCCTTCTTCTTTGAGTAACCAATTTATTCTCGTAACGGTTGATTATGTCTCAAAATGGGTTGAGACGATTGCTAGTCCAACCAACGATTCCAAAGTGGTGATCCAGTTTATAAAGAAGTTTATTTTCTCTAGATTTGGTATCCCTAGAGCTATTATTAGTGACAAAGGATCACATTTTTGCAACAAAGCTTTTGAAACCCTTCTTAAGAAGTATGAGGTTCATCACAAGATAGCTACACCTTACTATCCACAAACGAGCAGATAGGTAGAAATTTCAAATAGAGAAATCAAGTGGTTTTTGGAGAAAACAGTAGGCAATTCTAGAAAAGACTGGGCACTTAAATTGGATGATGATTTATGGGCTTATCGAACTACTTTTAAAACACCTATAGGGATGTCTCCGTACCGATTGGTTTTTGGGAAAGGTTTCCACCTTCCAATTGAATTGGAATACCGAGCTTATTGGGCAATCAAGAACTTGAACATAGATATGAAAGCAGTAGGAGTGAAAAGGTTATTCCAACTTAGTCAACTTGAAGAACTTCGGTTGAATTCATATGAAAATGCCAAGTTGTATAAGGAACGAACCAAAGCATGATATGATAGGCATATTCGGGAATGCACTTTTCATGAAGGACAACTTGTTCTTTTATTCAATTCTAGACTTAAGCTCTTTCCAGAAAAACTTAAGTCTAGGTGGTCGAGACCTTTCAAAGTAATAAAAGTGCATCCATCCGGAGCGGTTGAAATTCAGAACAAATCAAATGAGACCTTCACAGTCAATAGGCAATGACTGAAGCCTTATATCATCAGTGAACCAATTGAAAAGGTGACGGTCTATCATTTGGAAAGTTAAAATTCACATGGCAAAGTCGAGCTAATGACTTTAAATAAGCGCTCTTGGAAGGCAACCCAAGTTTTTCTATCAATAAATTTTGTTTCTTTTATTTTTATTTTTTATATAAAAAATTTGTTTACTTTAAGCCATTTTTCTTCAATCTTTGTAGTGATGATTTAATATTTTTAAATTAATTGCTTGATTCATACTTATTTGCAGGTTTAAAAAAAAGTTTGGAGACGGGCAGTGGCAGTTTTATCAACACGGACATGTTGTTTCTATACAACATGCCCATGTAGATTATTTTGCTTATGGATGAATTAAAGTGCAAAGAGGAAACAAAGGGACAGAACCAAATTTTTCTATACGGGCATGCTATTTTTCATTAACATGCCCGTGTTACTTGTGAGTTGGAACACAAATTTAAAGTGAACAACACCGACATATCGTTTCCATCCAACATACCCATATCTGCATAAAGGGAAAAGAGACACATAAGCAATTTGAAGAACACGGGCGTGTCACTTACATTTAACACGTCCGTGTTAGTTTCATTCCTAGAACACAATTCGGGCAGTAGCAATTTGAAGAACATGGGCATGTCATTTTTCTTCAACACGATCGTGTCTTGGTTACCTATAAATACTGTAGCTTTCATTTTTTTCAAAAAACCCTAGCCGCTCTCCCTTTCTTTCTCGTTCTTTCGACGACGTCATCCTCTTTTCTCTCTTCTTTTTGATTTTTTTTTCTTCCAATTCTTCACCAAAATCCATCCAATTTCTCCAAAATTTCACAAAATCCATCACCTAAACACCCATTTCAACAACTAACTTCACACAAATTTGATTTTATTTGAACTTTAGAGAGACTTTAACAACTTCTTCGAAAATCTTCACAAGGGTCGCAAGTTTCATTGTGCTTGAATTTTTCTCATCTGATTTTAAAGGAGAAAGCTGAATCACTGCAAGGATTTTAACCCTCCTCATCAACATGCCTCCAAAAACCTGAACTAAGAAGGTTGCACATAAATGCCCTCCTCCACTAGCTTCTGCTTCTAAAAGGCAGGGCCAACCTTTGCACCTCCAACCTCACCTCTAAGGAAGGTCAAACTTGTTCTTCCAGTGACTTCTTCATCTTCTAACCACTCCCCTTCACTATAGAGACAGAGAGAACACACACCACCACCACCATAGAGAGCACCAACCTCTCCTTCAAATCAATTTCCACCAATTGAATTTGCAAAGGATGAACAATGAAAAGGGTACAACAACCTCCTCAAAAGAAAAGTCACTCCATCTAGGTATATCGACATCCCTACCCTTCAAAAGTTAAGTTGGCATGATGAAGTAATAACTCTGTTTCAAAAAGTTGGGTTGGAGAATTTTGTACTGCTGAATCCACCCACTTATGCTAAATTGGTGTACGAATTCATGAGTTCCTATAAATACACACACCTCCTAAATTTTTTAGAAATAGTGGTTGAATTTTATTTAGGTTAGCAAACCATGAGTTTACTCTTAGCATAGACCAATTGAATGACATTTTTGGCATTCAAAGACCTCTGGGAATGATGGAAAAGGACATTGATTTTAAAGACCAGACAACATGGGAAGAACTAGGTGGGATGGGGATAAATGATTCCAGAGTAGCTAAAGCTTCAGAATTTACAAAACCCATTTACCGTTACATTCATTAACTGTTATCTCACTCTATTTTTTATAGAGAGCACAACAAGGGGTGGTTAACAGTTATGAGTTGTATTTTTTCTATTGCTTGATGAATAAATTTTGTTAAAATGTAGGGCATTGGTTTGCGAAGAATCTGAGCATTATAGTTAAGCCATCGAAAGGGAATCTTGTGATTGGAGGTTATATTACATTGATTACTAGTGCTGTTGGGATTGACTTCTCTTCTTTAAGTCCTATAGCAGGTTCAATGTGAATTAACATGGGCACACTGGTTTCCATGAAGTTGGTGCAAGTTCGAAAGAACAAATATGTAATCTTGTAGAAGCGAGCAGATACACAATAGATTCCAAGAGAGCCAACCCCAGAAAATGATGATAACCAACAACCAGCAGCTCCTCCACCACCAAGTGATCAAACTTTGCAGCAATTAATTACAAGGATGGATGCCTTGGATATTAACATGACCACCTAAATTCACACCTTGGAAAGACAGATAATTGATCAACATTCTGCTATTCATAGTCACTTTGATTGCATTGAAAGGAACATGCAGAGCTTCTTCAACCATATGGGATTTTATACTCCATCTTCTTCTGCAAATCCAGCGAATGATGACATGTAATTTCCTTCCAGACATTGGGGACAATGTCCACTCTAAGTTTGGGGGGATTCACAAAGTGGAGTGATTTTATTTTTGTTAATTTCTTGTTTAGTTTATTTACTTATTTTAGTGATTTAGACTGTATTTTGAATATTAATATTGGTTATGTGGTTTGCTATGAGTGTGAACATTGATGTTATTTTATTAGACACTATTTTGTTGATTTTAATGAATAGGTTAATTTGATTTTAGGTTGCATTTTGTCTTAATTGATATTTTGGGTTTGATTTGTTTTGAACATCTTGATGTGGAGAAATTTTGATTGGAAATTATTGTGTTGTGGTTGAAAGCCTTATACCAACTTTTTTGACGAATGGATAAGTTAATTTTAGTTTAGATGCTGAATTGTGCATATTGGGCATATATTCATTGATTTTGGTTGTTCTAAAACTCCTTGAGTTGATAGAATGAATGGATTATTTGTTTGAAGCGTTTTGTGCTAGATTTGATTTTGTGTGGGCCAATTTTCAATGATGATGATTTTATGTGGGCCAATTTTCAATGATGATGAATATTTTTGCTTAAATGTTGCTATAGAATTCTTTATGTATTGGATTGACAAGCTCTAAGAAGGGAAGAAATATATTCATTATAACAAACTTTTTCTCCTTTAGTATACTTATTCAGAAAATTTTGAGGTGTATGCTTACTTAGAGGGGGACTCCTGCTCCTTTAGTCTTATTAGGGATCCTTAAATTGATGTCTTAGCCTAGAACATGCTTAGAATGGTCTTTGAAGCGAAATATGAATCTTGCTAAGGATAAAGGATATGATTTAGGTATTTTTGGCCAACCAAATCCTTATATCCGTCTAATTTTGAAAGTTGACAATAGTCACCGCATTGAGCCTTATAAATTGATTTTAGCTTGCTTTTCTTTAATTAATTTGAAGCCCTAATTACCACCGTAATGGATTTGAACTTTTTAAGGGCAATTAGTTACTAAGCTATGAAGATTGGTTGAAAATGAAAGATTTTAGCTGCTAAGTAATTTTCTCCTTAGTAAGCAAAGATCTGTGTTTGGGAAATATCTAAAACAAAATCTTTATACCCCAACTCAAAGTTAAATCAAAAGCATAGGAGAATTAACAAAGTAAAAATGAAGAGTGCAACAAGAAGCTAATTGAATTAAGGAACCACTGGGATTTGAATGTTTAGTTGTCCTTGGAAAGTTTCCATCCGTTAAAAATTGTTTAGCTTTAGTACAAACAATACCCTTATTATCCTCATTACAAGCTCATAAAGTCCTAATAATCTTTTTGAATTAGCAAGGACAAATTAGTGGAGAAGACCCTATAAGCATGCATATGAAACAGACCTTGTTCTTATAGGACTAGGTATTCTTAGTAAGAAAAGGCGGTATGTGCCTAACCGAAGTGCAACCACTTAAATCTTTTGAATTTAGTATAATTTCGAAGAAAAACTAGGTTATCGTAATGTATTACTGACCAAATTGGGGGATTCATTTGAAATCAAAAGTCTGAGAAAAGTGTCCACAATTATCTTAAATTAAATCTTGTACATTGCTTGAGGACAAGCAATACTCTAAGTTTGGAGGAGTTAATGAACCTGTGTTTACTTTTGATTTAGCAATGAGAAGATGATCATTTTGTGTTATTTCTTGTGAAATTTAGATGTTTTTATGATGAAAAGTGTTTCTATTTGCAAATCTAACCCTTTGATGGTTTAAGATGCAAAAAAAGGGAGCATTCAATGAAGAAAGTGGTGAAATTTAGAAGCTTTATGATTAACATGGCCTTGCTGATTATCCCAGACATGCCCACACTAAAGAGACTGAAGCACCCATGCAAGAAATTCTAGAAGCGGATAAAAGATCTAGAAGCACTCTGAACAACATGGACATGTCAGTTCAAAATGACATGCCCATGCTGAAAATACCATATGCAAAGAAAAGGTCCAGTAGCGTTCTGAATTACACGGGCGTGCCAAATTCAAACAATATACCCGTGCATTTTACATCGACACTGCCTCATGAGGGCAAATTTGACATGGGCATATTGATTGGACTCACACGCTTAGGCATATCTGGAGTGAGCCGAAAAGGACAATTTGAAGTAAAAATAAAAAGAAACCCTATGGGCATTTTTGAAACTTTGAAGGACACTATAAATTCATCATTTTGGATAGTAAGGAGCAGCCATCATAGAACACTTCCTCTCCATCTCATTTTTCTCTCTCTAAAATCTACATCAACAAAGAAAGGTGAAGAAGAAGAAAGAGACTAGTGCTTTGGAAGGATTCAACCACTTCCACAAAGATTCACTCATCAAGACTAAGCAATCATTTTTGGTTTATAATTTCAATTTTCAAACTTCTTTGAATTTTTCTTTATTCATTTCATTGAAAAGTTAAAGTTATGGATTCTTTGTTTAGTTTGTACATTCCTTTAGCCATTATGTTTAATTTTGGCATGAATAACTAATCCCCTTTGTAGGATTAGGAGAATTTGGATGTTTGGATGATGGGTTTATTCATTTATATATAAATATATTGAGATAATTCTTAAATCTTGGATTTGTTGATTTTGTTTTGATTGTTAGCAATTGATTGGCCATCAATTGTTAAATATATTGAATCATATAAAATATGAGAGTTGAATATGATTTTGAATGTGGAATCAATAACTTTAGGTGATTGTCTTAGAGATACGATAATTTCTTGAAGATCTATGAATGATATCTTATTTATATGAATTGGGTATTGTTTAACTCTCATGAGAATAGAGGTTTAAATTTTCTCAATTACATTCTCATTGTTTGAGAAAGAAGAGGATAAATTTAGTGATACTTAGATATCTAATATTAAAATAGTAAATTTAATAGCAAAGAGATTAATTAAACCTATAAGAAAAACTCCAATGAAACATAATCCTACACTCTTATTATTCATTGTTTAGAATTCAAATTAGCATAATTAGTTTAATTTGGTAATTTAATTGTTGATATTTGGTTAATTCCCGATAATAGCCGAATTGAATTTAAGTTACTCAAAACACACATTCTCTGTGGATACAACACTCGTATTCTCACTCTACTACGTATTATGATACCGTGCACTTGCGGTATTCATCATAGTAGTACACAGACATTAATTAATCTAACAACACATAACAGCATCAAGATGTCTCCCTATCAAGTGTTATATGGAGTTGTTCCTCAACCATTCCCTGCTATACCCATTGGAGACATTTCAGTAGCTTCAGTAGAGGGATTTCTCCGAGAGAAACAACAAATGATAAGGCTATTAAAGGATCAATTGCAAATAGCCCAAAATAGACACAAACAACATGCTGACAAAGGCAAGACTGAGAGGGAATTTAAGGAAGGAGATCTGGTCTTCCTGAAACTACAACCTTATAGACATAGTTCATTGGCTGTAAGAAAAAGCATAAAGCTTGCAGCTAAGTACTTTGGCCCGTATAAGGTGATTTCGAAGATAGGAGCTATTGCCTATAAACTTGAGTTACCTGCTTCGGCCATAATACACCCAGTTTTCCACGTGTCTCTACTTAAAAGATATGTTGGGAAGGAGGTGAAGTCATATACTGAATTACCCAAGTTGCACAAAAATGGAGAATTCTAACTAGAGCCCCAGAGTATTCTAGATAAGAGATATATCTTGAGGAAGAAAAAGAAGGTGGAGCAGATATTGGTGCAGTGGGTAAATATGTCTGAAGAAGAAGCTACATGGGAGGATGTCGAATTCATTAAATCTCAGTTTCAGAATTTCTCCTTGAGGACAAGGAAACTTTTCAACATGGGGGTACTGTCATGACCCAATATGCAGGGAATATGATCAAGGCCCCAAATGGAGGCTTAGCCGTCGTAGTGCAAGCAACAGATAGAGGCAAAAATGCAACTGATGAGAATGCAGCTCAAGGAACATGTGAGACTCAAGAAAAGGATGGAATTGCTGATGACAGTAAATACCAGATGGAGGAATCTTATTAGTGGATGCGTAATTGCATGAAGTGAGGAATTAGTTAGAATTTCAGTGTACAACTAGCATAGTAGTGACCAATGATGAGTGAGTGATTGTTACAAAAGAATATCTGAATTATATATATATGTTGTACTGAAATGAAAAGAACATCAGAATACAATCATTATCAATTCTCTCTAATTTTCTCTTTCTTTCTCTTCTTCTCCTCTTCTCCTTGTTTTCGATTTACAGTTAATTCTCCTATCACTTGATTTCCCTGCTATTAGGGTGCATTCCTTAAAATATACAGACTTTCCATGTCCTAGGAACCTGACATAAATTTTTGTTAATAAGTTTCTATCAGTATATCGATATCTGCTAATGAGTTTATGCCGGTATATTGATACATTCTTATACTACTACTATGGACATATAATGTGTGTATATATTGTATGACACAGTAATAAAATTACTTTTCTCAATAAAAAAAGGTTAAATAATTATAAAGTCTATGAGATTTTGTATATTATACTAGTCTATTCCTGTATTTTCAATATTTAATTTTCGCATTCTGTGTTTTTAAAAATTAAACTGTTTAGTCCTTTTGTCAATATTTTCATCCTAAAATCATTAGTTAACTACTTTAATATTATTATAAAATAACTTTTTTGCACTTCCTTCATATATATTTACCTTTGTTATTTATTAAGTTCATTTCATATTTAATTTTATTTTATATAGATCGCATGCAAAATAATAAAAGACATTATTCGTATTATTTAAAATTATTATTTTTAGTAATATGTATAAAATTAAAATAAATGATATATATGGATTGTCTATAAAATAATAAGATATATTATTCGTATTGTTTAAAATTATTTTTAATAATATCTATAAAATTAAAATAAATTATATGCAAAAAATATAAATAAAATTAAAAATAAGCATGACTTAATAAATAACAAAAAAAATATACATAAAAGAAGAGCAAAGAAATTATTTTATAATATCAAAGTAGTTGACTAATATTTTTAGGATAAAAATATTAACAGAAGGGCTAAATAATTTAATTTTTAAAAACAAAAGAATGCAAAAATTAGATGTTGAAAATATAGAGACTGACTAGTGTAATATGTAAAATTTAAGAGACTTTATAATTACTCAGCCTAAAAAAAAACATAACTTATTTAGTTGTACAATTCTTTTTTTTATTGAATCATGTAATGAACTATTTTTAATATTTATGTAATTGTTAATTGAATTAATCAAATGTACATGTAGGCATTATAGCGATACTGAATGGTGTTGATGTTGTATCATCATAGAATTTTCCTTGAATAGGAATATATATTTTGTCTTTAAATGTGATTTGAAACATGAAACTTAACCTTTTTTTCATTCAAAAAACCAGGCTATTGGCCCTCTTCTTTCGATGTGATATGGAACTTGAAATTTAGTAGTGATATTCCACCCTCTTGAACACGGTTTTAGAATTGACATAACCTGGAAATTGGGATCCATGTTTTATGCCAAAATTATTCAGAACTTTTTTTATTTCCAAAAAAAAAAAATTTAACGAAATGACAAAGCGTAAATAGGTCAAGGCTCAAAAGTCTCGCAATTGCATCCAAATCTGAATATTTCAATTCTTATGTTAAATTCATTTTATGCGTTGCCATAAATAAATCGTATTAATTTGTGTAGCCACAAGATGATACGAAAAGATATTCGACTTCAACCAATAAAAATATAATATGGTTCAAATGAAAGAAGAAAAATGAAATATACGATTTAATTATCAATTCGATTTTTATAAATGCACGTAATAAATTATAAAAAAATAATTAAATTTGAGTCGCTTAATATAAATAAAAAGAATAATAATTGGGCCAATTAAGTGCACACGAATAGCACTTGCCCATATTTTTTTCTTTTGTGCATCTAATTTGCATTTTTTTAAAAAAATCCATGAACTCAGTTACTAAATTCTCTCATTTTTTTTATTAATTATATGTGAAAAAGAGAAATACTTGGCAGTGCGGACCTATGGTTTAATAAGGGGGGCCATGTTTTTTTTTAAGTTTATGTTAGTTTTTGTTTAAATATATATATAATATATAAAAGTTGTCTTAGCTTTTAATAAAATCTAATTTTTTTAATTTAATTTTTAATTTAAATATTCGATTAAAAGGCTTAAGTTTTTTTAATCCAATCTCTTACCTAAATATTTAGTTCATAAGGTTTAAAGTTTAAAAATTTACAAAAATAACTTAAAATATTATACAATAAAAAATTATAAAAATGCTATGAATATACTAAAATTTACAAAATATAATATTTTTTGGTATATATTAAATATATTTGTAGTATATATTGAGTATATTTTTAGTACATTTTATGAGATTATTTTTAATTATGACTCACGATTTACGTATTTAGTTGAATAATTCTTTTTATTAAATAATGTAGTTAATTAACTATTTTTACATATTCATTGAATTACGCAAATAGATGCATGGAGGCATTATAGTGATACTGAATGCTGTTGATATTGCAGCTTAGAATTGCTTGACTATTCCCACCCCCCTTGGCCTATCATGGCACAACTGACAGAGATTCCAAGTGCAAGTCAATTATCTCCAAATTGATATTTTCACTCCAATTTAATTAAGTATATATCAATACTTTTCTTAAATAAAAATTCCACAACTTATTCCATTATGTAATTTTTCACCAAATATTTATCACTTTTTCTTTTCTTTCAATCTTACTCAGTATATAAATTTTCCATTGGTTTATATAACTTTATCAGGAAAAAATAAATACTTAAAAAAGTTTACATTAGATTATTTAATTTTATTTGCAGGGGCTATGTCATGGCAGTTAAGGCTACAAAAATATATTGATCTCTTAACAACAGAAGTTGAATTCATTATTGCAACTGAAGTATACAAAGAGCTACTGTGGATGAAAAAATTCTTAGAAGAACTTAAGTTTCAACAAAATAGATATTCACTTTATTGTGATAGTCAGCGTATCATTCATCTTGAAAAGAAGTCCTCCTTCCATTTTAAATCAAAGCATATTGATGTGAGATACCACTAGATTAGAGATGTGTTGGAGAAGAAGTTTTTATAATTTGAAAAGATTCATACTGAAGAGAATGATGCAGACATGTTAACAAAAATTATTGCAAAAGAAAAATTTAAATTTTATCGATCATCTGCAGAAATGATAATTAATCCATATGGTTGGTAGTGGGAGAATTATTGATAATTACCAACTATTTTTTATGTTTTCGTGACTAATTAAAAAATAAAAATAAAAATAATTAAAAATGGTTGTTAGCTTAATTAAATTAGGTCAACAATCACATAAGAAGACCTATATATATGCCCTTTTCCTTATTCTTCTAACACACCAAGGAGAGAAGCAAGAGTAAAAAAAAAAACTTGTGAGAACTGTAAGCCAAAACAAAATTGCTTTGATGAATTGAGTAAAAATTGAGAGATAATTATTTGGGAAGTGATAAAATAGTAAAATTATTTAACTTTTGAAGTGTTTGTAAAACACTTAAGTACCACTATTTTAAATTTATCTTAATTTTAAATTATTGTAACTGTATAAATTTTTTTAGAGAAATATCTCTCTTATAATCCTATTATTTTCAATAGTAAAAAAATATTTTTCAGAATTTATTCCGTAGACATAGTCTAAAATAAAAGGGTAAACCACGTTAAATCTGGTATGTTATTTTGTCTCAATTTTATAGATATTATTAAAAATAGTTATTTTATTATATTGTGATATTAATTATTGGAGTAAAATTATATATAAAGAGACTGAATTTTAAGCGGAACAGTATGTAACTCTTTTAGGAGTTTTAAAAAAAAAATTTAGTATTTATTTTTAATATAATATTTCATATACTATTTACTTATATAATAACAAGTAATTTGTGTGTTATAAACACCCAATGTACTATAATACACATTTATGAAGGTATAGTTAATTTATTTACTATATTTTAATAAATTTAGTATGTTAAATTTTTATAATACTTTTATATAATATTACTTGTTAAATATATTTAATGCTAAAATAAAAATATAAAAATATATATAAATTTATATTTTTAATAAAAATAATATAATAATCTTAGTATTTGTGAAATGAAAAATCAATTATCAAAATGGAACGGAGAAAATAAATAATTTTGGGTTTTATTATCTATAGGCAATTAAAGTAGACAACTGGTTTAATTAATTAAGACTTTTTCTGCTTGACAAAAGGTCATAATTTACTATTTTTTGACTTTTCGTGAGACATTCTCAATGGTTATTAATTAATTAATTAACATTGTCTTTGTTTTTTTTTTTTTTCTGAGATTGCCACATAATCATTTTTTTTCTCAAACCAGTTCTAATTGTGTACTTTAAAGCATTTTTAATGGGGAGTCTCAAGTCTCCTTACATTTAGTTTCACCATGATGTCGCATATATATAAAATGAGTCTCCGAAAAAAGTGGGATTTAAAGAGTAAAATCCTATTTTAATGGGTCACATTTTTTTATAAAATTCTATTTTTATGGGTTATATTTTATTTTATAAAATTTTAATTTAATGAGTCATATTTTTTTATATTTGTATTATTTATTATTGTATTTTTAATAATTAAATTTTAATAATTAATTTATTTATAAAAATTATTATTTTTATTAAAAAATATTATTCTTATTCAAAAATTATTATTTTTGCTTAAAAGCTATTATTTTTATTAAGAAATTATTATTTTCATTTTAAAAAAATATTATTTTTATTTTAAAAAATATTATTTTTAATAAAAAAATTATTAAAATTATTTTTTATTAAAAATTATTATTTTTATTTAAAAAAATTAAGTTACAGTAATTTATTATAAAATTTTTTGTTAAATTTAATTTTTTATAATAAAAAATTGCCACTTTATTAAAAGAAGAACAAGAAAAGACGGTCCCAACAAGATGGCCCGTGAGACTTGCTCCATAATAGAGTAAGTCTCACAACCTCAGTTCCAAGAAGGGACTAGAACTGTGAAAGAGTACCTATTGTGAGTGCTTTTACAACCACTTTCATTAAATTGCTGGCCTAAAAAACTATAAATAAATAATAAAAAAATTTATCATAAACATAGTTTATGTTTCTGCTAATAGATAAAACTAATCGTAAATTCTAATTTATATTATAATATTTTAAAAAATATTTTTAATTAATTTTTATTTTTAAATTAAAATTTATAATTGATATAGTCCATAAACGAGGGAATGGACTAAATCTATGTTAAAATTGTTCATAATAAATAAGAGTATTAACCACCCATATTTTTTTTAAATCTTAAATTAATTTGATTTACAAAAAATTGCTATCTTTCATTTTTTTTTCTTTTTAGCGATTCCATCTTTCATTCATTTTTTTTTGGGTCAATGATTCCATCGTTCATTCGATAAATATAAAAGTGAAAATAATAATAGAAATACGATAAGTTATATATATATATATATATTAATATTAGATGGTCCAAATCCTAATTTATTCATTGTTCTTATATTTTATAAAGATCTAGCCTTATTCTATCTCATTAAATTGTACGTTTAGAAATATGAGTTTTTTCAAAAGTGCCCTAAAAAATAAAAATATTTTTAAAAATATTCCTTTTTAATTTTAATTTTAAAAATATCTTTTTTTAATTTTTAATTTTAAAAATATCCTTTTTAGAGGTATATTTTTAATATATATTTAGTATATTAAAGATATATTTAATTTTTAAAAATATATATTAAATATATATTTAGTATATCAAAAATATATTAAAAATATAATTTTTTTTAAAAAAAATTTAAAAATATGCTATAAAATGTAATTTTTCCTTAGAAATAAGATGAAAGAAGTCCAATATCCATCAAAGTTGATATTATCATGGGCTTTTTACAACAATAACTTAAAAGTAAAAAATTAATTTCAATTTTACGCACTTAATTAAAATTTTTACTTTTTAATTTATAAATTTATAGCAAAAAGGAGTTTTTGACAAAAATATAAAAAAATTAAAAATAATTTTAAATTTATTATATTTATAAAATATTTATCAAAATATTATTATTTATAAAATTTATTAAAATATTATATTTTTATTAGTTTATAAAGAATTTATAATGAATTTATAATAAGTTTACGATGAATTTATTATAAGTTTATAAATTTTACATAATTTATAATAATTTTATTATGAATTTATAATTAAATAGCTATAATACTTTTGATAAAAAAATAAAAAATTTAAAAAATATTATAAAGAGTGTTATTTTTTTTTTTAAAAAAATCACTCTCTTGCTTTTGTCAATTGACAGAACCTAATAAAAGGAGAGAGAAAACAAAGATTTATTGAGCCGGTGACCCACTCTTTCTTTCTTTATTTTTATTTTTAATTTTGTTTTTATATGTCAACTGCTTTAAAGTATGGCCAATTGACCAAAGTATATAGTTTATGTTTTTCTGTATTATTACTATTATATATTCTTCTTTTTATAATTTTTTTTATCAAATTTTCTTCAGAGACAAGATAATTTTTTAAACTAGACAATTGCATTAATATTTTAATTTTAGTTTATAAATTTTTTTAGGAAATAAAATTCATTTTTATAAATAACTAAATAGTAAAATAGATGATGATTTTTAATTCAACACTATATTTCATTTATTTAAAGACTAAAATGCACTAATTTGTTTTGCTTTAAATTCATTTAATATATTTCTTCTTAAATTTTTATTAGAAAAGTAAAAATATATTGATATTTTAAATGATAGAAAGAGAAAAAAAAGAAAGGAGAAAGATAAATAATGAAAAATTTTAAACTAAATACATAATTTTACTCGTTTATTTAATTTGTCTCATAAAATATATTCTATAATTTAAAGTCAAAGCAAAAATTACTGTTTATGCTACAGTGAAATAATAAATATATTTATTATTTTTTGGCAAATATATCCATTATTTTTATTTTTATTTATTTTTTAAAAATTATTGTTCATGCTACAGTTAAATGACAAATATACCCATTATTTTTATTTTATACTACAGTAAAATAACAAATATATCCATTATTTTTTTTTTATTTTTTTGAATTGATTTGTTTTTGTATTGGTTTTTTTTGAAAGTAAGACCAAATTTATTTTTTTTTAACTAAGACCAAATTCATTAACATATATTATTGGCTAATATATCAATCAAAAAAGGGAAAATAGAATTTTACATAGCTACATCAGTATAGAAATTATAACACATAGTTAAAATATGAACAACCACGTTAGTATCCTTATGAACCTAAATAATCCTGTAAAGAGTTCAAAAGTTCTACAATCTTGATGAAACCTAAATAATAAATTATAATTAATAAATTATAATAAAAATAAAAATAAAAAATATTTTTTAAAAAAATAAATAAATTAAAAATTAAGAATAAACTATTATCAATTGAATGTAAATAAATAAAGGATTGATGTAATTTTTATAAGATATTATCACACTATAAGAAAATTACAATTTAGAAATAAAAATTAGAAACGGACTAAAATTTGTTTCCTTGTGCAAACAAAATTGAAATGGAAATTGAACATATTAAAATGGACCAGTTTTGTAACGGAGTAAAAACCATTTAAAAACGGAACGGAAAAAATCAGTTTCTAATCCGTATTTAGATCTCATGGGAATAAATGGCGGCAACCATAGAAACAGAATTGGAACCGTTTTAAAACAGATCTTCAGAAACGGATCAATTTTCATTTTTAAAATTGGGTGGGAAGTTTAGGCGAGCTGATTTTTTTGGCGGGCTGATTTTTTAGTGATGAAAGATCGAAACGGAATCTGTATCCGTTTCTAGACGGTAATATGATATGCTAACGGAAATGTAGTCTGTCTCTGAAGTATATAGCATTTAGAAACCAAGTAATTTTTTCGTTTCTAAGTCCATTTCTAAATTTTTAATATATAAAATGTTGTGTTCCCCTTTTTCATTTTCTCTATGGCGCTTCTTCTCTCATTCTTCCACCGCCACCTTAAAACAAAATCCATTTTTACATAAATCCATCGGCACCTTCAAGAAATTCCTCATTTCTCAAAAAATTTCACTGAAAAGATTCTTAACATCGTAAAATTCTTCAAAAAACTCCACCTGCTCTAGCAACTGCAGCAGCCACTACCAATTTCTCCATCGTCAGCCACAATGAGAACTATCTTCTTCAACTTTAATTTGCAGGTATGACCTAAATTTTTAAAACCCATTTCAAAGAAGTTTGTATTTTCAAGAATATAAACTCTAATTTATTATAACCATAATTTCACATAAAAAATCGATCTATTGCAATTCTGTACTCTCAAAGGAGCAAAATCGAAATTATATTCTCTCTGCTCGGTTAGATCCTCTTTTTCTCTGCTATGTTAATTTTTTATTTTTGTTTTGTTTTGTTAAGTTGAGAAGTGCTTGCTGGGTTTCGTTTGTTAGTATTCATATTACGTTCATTAATTAATTTATTGGTGCTATTTCATTTTGAAATTATGGGGTAAACAATTTTGAAATTATGTAGCTATGAATTTTTAAAATAATAGAACAGAACTTGAACTGAACATTCAAAAACCAATCATTTGTGGTAGCTGTAGATTTTGATTTTGTTGATTCTGTTTTATTTATTGGGTTGGAGACGGTGATGTGGGACTGCCCAACATTTCTTTGTAAACTGCAGGTGGGTCTTTGAATTGTGTGAGAGTGTTGTATATGTTTGTCATAAATTACGAAACCCCAGTTTGAGAATAACTTGGATAGATTGTGTGAAATCTTGGTTTGTTTGTTTGTATATGTTAATGATTATATTAAAGAATGTTTCTTGAAGATGCTTGTCAAATGGTTGGAGCTTAAACGAAAATGGTTGTGCTTGTTTAGTATTGTGAAGAAGCCTGCTGGAATTTGATAAGCTTTCAAATGTCCAATATTTTGAATCTCAACAGCCTGTGAATATTAAAGAGAGCACTTATTTTTGTTTATTTATTTATGGTTACATGCATACATAAGTTATGTGGTTCTTATGAGTTTGGGAACACATTAATTTGGTAGTCATTTATTTATTTATATCTTGGTTGGTGGTTACATAAGCTTGAACTTGTGTAATTAACATAACAGAATAATATATATTAAAAATGACTTTGCATTACATGCCAATCTATATACACATTAATAACTTTTTCATTCACCTTTCCATATATATATATTATTGTATTTTTTTCTTTTATTATTGTGGCAATTATTAATTTCTGATTAGATATTGTCTAAACTTAATGTATACACTTAATTAGTTATTTCTAGATTTTGAACTTAGATGTTAATATCTAAATTTAAATATTACCAGTTTTTAAAGAAACAATGTATATAAGTAATAATCTATATTAAAAAAAATTATTGGTATATTCTTGTTTTTCTAATTTTGCAAAGTTCGTGACTTCATAAAACTTATCTTTTTTTTTGGTGAATTCATATACCAGCAGAGGGTTAGAATTGGTGTGCTTAATGGCTGGAATTTTATATGCCTTTTAACATTGAGGCAATGAATTGCGTACTAAAAATACATATTCGTGCCTCATTTGAACTCAAGGATAAATGTAATTATAGGGGTATGGAATATTTATAAATTCTGAAGCTTTGTTCCCTCAAAAATTTTCGAGAAATCCTTAAGCCAAAGTCATGGTGATTGATGAAGACATTCGCTAGCTTCTAATGGGATTTGGAGAATGTGTCACAAATTGTGAATTTGGTAATTACAACAATACAAATGGTAGTATACTTTTGTTATATTTGGTGCTTAGAATTTCATGCCCTTTTTTGTATTGTGGGCTTAAAAAGGTGATGTGCTTCAATAATTTGAAAAATCCTGAGAAATAATTCAATATGGTAGTATTTGTATTGCAAAAAATGTCAACAGTCATGACATAATAGTTGCTGGAAGTTTTGAAGTTTAAAGTTAAGCTATGATAGTAAATATGTTAGTTTTGCTAGATTCTGGGTGTTTAAAATGAAATAGGATTTCATTTATAGGATCTTGGGATCTTAGAATATGATTTACTAACTTTGAATTTGCATCTAATTGAATGTGATGGCTAATGGTAATAATAGAATTTCATTATAGTGCATTAATAAATATTATATATATATATATATATATAAATATTATATATATATATATATATATAATATGGTATGGTTGGCTAACAAGGAATTGGAGATTACATTAGCCCTTAAAGTAAATACCCCACTCAAATTCAATCTTACCTTGATATTTCTTATCAAAAGTTTTATATATCTTATAAATAACTTTATTGTTCTGTATTTTTTTTTTTATAAATTTTGTCTTAGAACTATATTAAGTAAGATACTTTTTTCCTAATTACAAAATAGACAATTTTTTGTAATTAAAATCCTCCTCCTCCTCCTCCTCTCTCTCTCACTACAAAAATATTCGGCATTTGCGACGGAAATCTGCGACGGACATGTTTCCGTCGCAAATTTGCTACGGATCTGCGACGGATTTGCGACGGAAGGACAAGTCAGAGGAATTTTGAGAAATTGGTCGCAAATCCGTTGCAAATCCGTCGCAGATCTGCGACGAAAATCATTCCGTCGCAAATAATCGTCGCAAAAGTTGGCGCGGAAACTTGGCGCGGAAGAAAACACTAAAAAAACCAATTTGCAACGGAGATCTGCTACCGTCTATTGCCGTCGCAAATTTCACTATAAAAATATTCGGAATTGTGCGACGGAAATCTGCGACGGACATGTTTCCGTCGCAAATTTGCTACGGATCTGCGACGGAAAGACGAGTCAGCGGAATTTTGAGAAATTGGTCGCAAATCCGTTGCAAATCCGTCGCAGATCTGCGACGAAAATCAGTCCGTCGCAAATAATCGTCGCTAAAGTTGGCGGGATTACTCCCGCCGAGAATTTTGCGAAAAATTTTACGTCGCAAATCCGTCGCAGATCCGTAGCAAATTTGCGACGGAAACATGTCCGTCGCAGATTTCCGTCGCAAATGCCGAATATTTTTGTAGTTTTGAGTAATTGATTAATTTCCTAGCAAAAATGGATCCTCAATTGCCACCACCTAGTAATCCAGTTTCACAGGAAATTGATAAAAATGTTACTCGAAAAAAGCAGACTCCTTCAGCAGAGGAGATCAGGAACTCATCTAGCAGCACACAATCTTTTCAATTCCCAGTGTAAGTTACGCAAATTTCTTAATTCTTTCCCTGCAACGAAATTTATACCTTTTAACAGCAGCATAGATGAAAGTTTGATGTTAAACAGAATTAACCCATAATGTCACCTGATGAATAAAAACCTTGTGACAGCAGTATTATTATGAATATACACTTGTTGTCAATCATAATTTTAAAATCAATTAGCTTTAACAATATAATCTACATGCTGCTAAAAGTTATAAAAAATTTGATGTTCTGTAACCAATGTTATTTAATTGTTATTTATTAACATCAAGAATCAAATGATGTTAACTAATGTTATTAAATCAGATATTTGAAGATAATTAGTGATTTATGTTGGCTTTTATTATTATTTTTTGTTTCAGATTGGAAGCAAATGTAGGAGGAAGTGCTTCTGTGAAAGTGGTAATGGAGAAGCATCCTTCACAGAAGCAGCAGCAGCAACAAAAACAACAAGAAACACAGCCACAGACACCTCCAAAGCCTGCAGGGAACAGTTGGTTTTCTTGCTTCTCTTGTTGTTCACTTGGTTGTTGATGTTGATAGAGCAGAGCTTCTTTGCATTTTTAATTATTGCTTTTGCATCTAGCTAGGGGTTAAATATAAATGTTTGACTTATTTAATATCAACGAGTCTTTTTCTAATTGCATAACTCACAAACCTATCTTGAATTCCATGAGTCCATTTTCATAGATGTCTAGATGATTAATAACGATTGCTTATTTGCCTAAAAGTCTAGATGATTAACAAAAAAGAACCAACATTAATTAAGGTAATTATGCAAATAATCTCTTGTTTCCAATCATTTCGTTCATTGTATAAACAACATATTAGACATTGTATAAGCTTTATTGTTAAGTTTTGAGTGCCTTTTTTCAATTGTTTTATCAAAGAATTTCAAGTTGTTGAATTCTTTTCTATTTTCTTGTTGTCTAGATGTTTGTTTATTTTTTTTTAAATTGGAATTACGCAGCTTGTTCATAATAATCGTTTTTAAATACTTTTTTTCTATTCAGTTATTCCTTTGTCTTAGATGTTGAGGTTGGTTTAACCTAATTGTTCAAATAAAATGTGATTTATTAGTTAGTTTAAGTTCTACGTGGAGAAAGACTCTAAGCACTAAATAAACCCGTTACTATATTCATGTGGATGGATTTTCGTAATTCATAACTCCAAATATGTTTTGACATGTCCTTGGATTTTGTTTATTTAATCTTACTGTTGAGATTTTCTGCTCTACATTTATTTTTTCGCTCTACATTTATTAGAGAAGGTAGTCCTAAATCGAACGGAGTGAAAAAAAATTCATATAGCCGACCCAATTAACTTGGGATTAAGGCTTTGTTGTTGTTGTTGATGATTTTACAGTTGAGATTCAGAAAAAAACTAAATCTAAATTTTTTCAGATCTTTAAAAAACTAAATCTGAATTTTTTCAGATCTTTGTTTGAGTTTGGTTTCATAATAGTTTTGTACTAGTGACTTCATGTCTTATATAATACCTCTCTGATCGGCAGCGGAGCCATTGATTTCATGTCTTATATTGCATCCCTTGAAAGAGAAGAAAACGAAAAGCATTATCAAACACTTCTGACTCTTTCTGTCTTTATATATCAATGGTAGTATTAGTAGTAGTAATAATAATAATGAGGCTATGAAGATATACTCAGTGATCTAAAATCAGACTCGGATAGAAAATAGTCAATTTCTTGGCTAGGCAACCTTTCTGGTGTCAGTGAGATGGTGGGTTTTCCCTCACTTACTGGCAGTTCTTGGTTGCAGCCATGATTGGCGGTGTTCTTTTCTTTTCTGATACAAGAAATTTATTTATTTATTTATGTTTTCATCAACAACCACACATGTGTGTGGGGTTCATGGTGGAAGGATCATCAATGGGGCTACAAGTGCTGCAAGCAGACAATTCGGAACAGCTATTGCACAGGGGCTGCTGGAATCAAGGCTGCTGAGGCAGCAACAGATCTCATGAAGGCTAATATTGCTCGCAAAGAGACCACTGAAGGTTTGTGTATTAACTTTGGTGGCTTCTTTTTGAAGTTCATTATCAATGTTAAAGTTTTTTTATTAATTTTGTGTGTTTATAAACCTGCAACAGAGTCGCCAGCACCATTGGAGGAAAAAAGGGTTGCTACTTGGGGAACTGAATACTTCAATGTGAAGCTTCAATTGAATGAATACTTCAATGTGGTTAATAAATCATGTGAACACGTTTGGATTTTAGTCAGTTCTTGTTGCCAATCACTTCTGTTTATGCTACAAATGATGAGTATTTGTTGTATGTTTTGATGTTCTTTGAGTTTTGCAGCTTTGTTTGATGTGTTTTATTTGCGAAATCTACAGGATTGTGAAGGTTAAATTCCATGGAGGGACTTGGGGGTGAGGGTGCCTTAGGGGCATCGCCTGTAGCCCAATGGGGACATGATGCTTGGATGATGCTCATATTATTTGTTTCCATTTCAGAATCTGAATATTGATGGATTAAATTGAATATTGTTGCACAAAACTACCAAGCTAGCATGATTCAGTAAACACTGTTTGTGTGTTGTTCTATTCTTCTTGCTTGTTATCCCAACCCCTTCCAAATAAAATAAAATAAAGAAGAAGAAAATTCTCTAGTAAACATAGGCCTTTCTTGTTCTTGTTTGTATTATGTAATAGGAACCACCTTAAATGCTTGCTAGTACCGGTAGAAGTTTCACCCTTTCAATGTTATGGACTCAGTAAAGGAATTTCAGTTTATTTTTCTGTAATTTAGCTCACAAAGACTGGTTTTACTTAGAATCTTGATTAAGGTACCCAGAGAGCAAGAAACTTGTTACTGTGATCCTCCTTGACTTCCTTATGAGTTGTGATTGAAGAACTTTTTTCTTTACATATAGTCATTCTTCACAAATTCTACTGTTATTCCTTTTAATTTAATTCATATTGTTCTACTTTGCCCCCCTCAGGCTCGGCATAAAAAGGTTGGGGAGAAACCTTTTCTTTCTTTTTCTATCTTTGTACAGGTAAGAAACTGATATTTATCAGCTTGTTGATTTTGTTCATTTATTTGTAAATTGATGTCTGGCATCTTTGCAAACTTGCTGATTTTTCATTTGGATTTGATATTGTGTTAATCTTATTACTTTTTTTGGACCCATTTAAAACTGTTAAATCGTTCTTTCATTCAATATCTAAAAGACTTTTATGGCTTCGATGCACTCTGCAACACACATTGAATTCAGAATCTGTGAACTGGTCGTTGCTTCTTTTGTTGATTCATATTCATTCATAAATGGTGTTTCTTAGTCTCTAAACAGGGGTACTTTCCTTGGACACTTCAATTTAGACCAAATCTATACTCGCAGTATTGACAAATTGACTCATCATGTAAATGGCATTTCTCAAATGCATTTGATATAAGATACAGAGTCAGTTTTCAAAAATGTATATTGATGCATAATCAGTAATAAAATAAAATAAAATTTCTATTTCTTCTGGTTGTAGGCAACGGCGCCAGCGATTCAGACAATAGTTGATGTGAATAAATTAGCAAAGTCAATGCAAAGAGAGCACGTTTACATGCACCTGACGACAAACAGCTTGTGTATATACAAAATTCCTGAGCAGCTACACGAGTTGAATGAAAAAGCCTACACACCACGGTTAGTATTACTTTGTTAACATGTATCATATTATTCTTTTCATTTACTCTTTTTAATATTATTTGCAGGTTAATAATGATGATGCAAGTCATGATTCAATGGAAAATGATAATTGAAGATCTATATTGTTATTTTCAAGATAGATTATTTATAGTAGTGTTCTTAACACTTGTATAGTTAAATTGTAAAATATTTTATTTTATTGAAGATTAATAAAAGAATTATTTTTATCAATGTAATTAGTATTTTTTTAGATTGTATTTAAATGTTCTAAATGTATTTATAAAGTTCTCATAAAATTAATTGATAATACAAATAGTTCCAATAAAAATCAATATTAAATTACTACGGATTTGCTACGAATCTGCGACGGATATTTGAAATCTATGACGGAATCTGCGACAGATACTGCGACGACAATCTGCGACGGAATCTGTGACGGCAATCTGCGACGGAATCTGTGACGAATTTGCGACGAAAATCTGTGACGGAATCTGCGACGGAAATCTGCGACGAAATCTGTGATGAATTTGCGACGGAAATCTGTGACGGAATCTGCGACGAAATCTGCGACGGCCTGTCGCAAATTGAAAATTGCAACGCCTTTTTTATTAACGGATCGTATCCGTCGCAGATCGGTCGCAAGACTTGATTTGCGACGGATCTGCGACGGATTCTGTCCGTCACAGATAGCGTGTTTTTTTGTAGTGTCTCTCTCTCTCTCTCTCTCTCTCTCTCTCTCTCTCTCTCTCTCTCTCTCTCTCTCTCTCTCTCTATATATATATATATATAACTCGCACACCATCAATTGGAAGATTTAGTTTTTAAAAATATATAACCTGCCCATTGTCTATGGAAGATTTTGTTTGAACCTTACTACAAATGAGGCTCTAGTACCACGCTAGCACTATGTGTCTTTTTATTCTCTCTCCTTTATTTTCATAAAATTAAATCAATTTTAATTCTATCACTAAATCAAAGTTTTATTAAATAAGTTAATTAATGAGATTAATGCACTGAAAAAGTAATTTATTTAATTTTACATTTGTTGATTTTATATTTAATTACACCTGTATGAAGTTTGATTTTGTGATTTTCGTTTCTTAGCATTTCGTGTTGATAATTCTGGTTTCTTTATTTTTATCTACCCAATTATTATTTTCTTAAATGAAATTCTTTCTAAATTCAATATCTCTCAATATATCATGGAGTTTGATCGAAAAAATAAAAAAAAAAAGAATTTTATGAAGACTCTCTTTATAAGTTATTTCCAAAAGAAAAATATCTTTAATTAGTTCATAAAATTTACAAGTTCTGCCCTCTTGCATGCACATGCTATATATTTAATGCATGAATGTTTTCGTTTTAAAAATTTTACTTAATTTAGTTAATTGTTGAGTAAAAAGAAAATGAATACAATTATTTTACTTTTTTCTTTTTACTAAGTTTGAATTATACATGAAATGAAAAAGAGTAAAAATAAGAAAAAAGCTGAAAGTGGCATAATTAAAAATAGAAACAATAAGTGCTGGGAATGCAGCTGCATGAAAACTCGGCAAAGAGAATTTTACAGTCTTTCCAGTTCTATCCGGCTCGATTCTAAAAAAAATGATTTACATGTAAAGAGAGAGAGAGAGAGAGAGAGAGAGAGAGAGAGAGAGACAAATACGTGCAACAGCTAAAGCTAGAGTGCTCAAACTCGAATACGAGGGGACTTTCAGCAATACTCAAAGTCGAATACTGCAGCACATCAAACCAGTCAAGCATGTTTTGGAGAAACAGAAACTTCCATCATCTGGCTATTTAAAGCACAAGTTACCTACTTTATTTGAGTCATCTGAGACTTGTTTTTTAGCTTAAAGCCCCCGTACTCTGTATTTCCAAGATTTGATACTAATTAATCATTATTAATTCCATTTACTTTGATTAATTCATTTGGATATTTAATTGATGACTGCATGCACTCAGATTACATGGATTATTTATCTACTTAAGCAAGTGAGCTATATGTTTTAAACAATTCTGCACCTATATATGGCATATGGTTAACTTACATTTGACATTTAATTAAATTGATATTAGAATTACACAATATTTTTACTAAATAATTATAATTTTTTATTAATATAATATAAAATTCCATCATTGAGTAAAATTGTGATATTACATTTTTGAACTCAAATTAGAGTATAATAATAAAAAAGAAAATCATATAATATTTGTCTAACTCATCAGTTTGGAACCCAAACAATAGTATCGCTATTAAGGAAGTGACAAATTGGTAATCCTCCAGGTTTAACTTTGAGAACCTGAAAAGCAAAATGCTGTGGATTCCACACTGATGTATCTGAATGGCAGATAACAATAACCTTAGCTTTGGAGCCATTAACACTTATCAATGGAACCATATAAGCCTTTGTGCTACTAATTTTATGGCAATAAAATACTGCATATGGATACATCTCCTTATGGCAAACTATTTGATTGTCTCCTATCATTTTGATTCCTTCTGAAATAGTATACTCCTGTTCTTTGTTCTCCTCTTCTACCTTATTAGAAAATCCTTCAACTTTATTATTTCCAAAATTTGTAATCACAAAATCAACTAATGATTCTAAAGAAGTAGCACAGTATTTGTCTTCTCCTCTAATGCCTGGCGCCTCACATTCTTGTATTGTATATTTCATCACTCGAGCTTCTTCTGATGTCGCTTTAATCGAAAAATGATTCAAAATTTGTGGTAATTTGTTACGTGTAAAAGGTATAGATTCAACAGTTTTACGTGGCATGAAAATGGAGTCGCCACCAGATTTAGCGAAAATAAGCCTCATCGTTTTGTTGGGAAGGAGATCATCATATAAGAAGAACACAGTAGTGATATTGAAAATGGTATTATTTTTGTTAAATTCCTGTATTTCTGACCAGTACCCAACTGCATAAGTAACTCGGAATGGTGTTACATATGAAATTCTCGATGGAAACTTGGGACGTGTAAGATTGATTTTGTTTCCTGCATCTGTACTTAAAAAATGCAAAGTAATAAATATGAAGACAATATTGATTTAAAAAAATATTCATGATAAAAGAAATTCATATTTTTCAACTACCCAGTTTTCGGTTATTGTTATTTCTGTGAATTTTACGTACACATAATTTTCAATATTAGTGATAAATTAAATGACATTGCCAGAACTTCCAAATTGTGCACGTGATTCATTTCTTAGTATTGATTTTTGATCTATGCTAAAATAAAAATGCAGAAAAGTAATATTTTGATAGCAAAAGCTTAGAAAAATATTTTGCATTTTGTTTAACCCTTTTCTTTTTACAAAAATGATTATTGTAAAAATGATATTGTTAGAACACAAAGGTTATAGTCCAATAATATAACTTTTGGATAAGATATCTTTACTTCTTTTATCATTTTGAATGAAATTTAAATAAAATTTAATTAGATTCAAATGATCAGATTTTGTTTAGCTCAAGGCGAGATTAAGAATAAAAATTATTAGTAAAATCAAAATTAGTTCTATTCATCTATCAAATAGGTATGCTTGATAGCAAAGAATTATCACAAGAAGAAACTTGTCTATTTTCAAAAATTTAGCCAAGCCAAAAGGTGCAGAGTTATTCAAAATAAGTTAGATCATTTCATATTCTATTAAAAGCAAAGAAGAAGCATTCAACATATATATATATATATATATATATATATATCTTCTACTTAATTTCTAAAATGAAAAAAAAAATGAAGTAATTAGAAACTTTAATTAATTAACTAACCAATTGGCTGTATAAGATATTGCAGAGCTTTTGGCATTGGAGTGTTTGGCAACTTAGATTTCCAATAGGCCTCTGCAGGCAGAGAAGCATTGCTTCCTTGTAGAACAAGCTGCCACAAATTAAGGAATTGATATAATAAAAATGAGATTAGTAAACTCAATAATTACAAAAATAAAAGCATATCTATATATAATATGCTAATGAACATTTAACTAGCCATATAAAAAATTTAATGCTCACACATAATAAAGCAAAGATGGGAAGAAGATGGAACTCCATAGAAGAAAGCTATTGTAAGTTTTACTAATTTCTTAGGAATTGCCAAATTTATTAGAAGTGGAAAGTGATCAATAATTCTATGAGTTGACCGACTCCAACTGTAAAGGAAAGTGACACTGTCTTTGACAAATGTAAGTTGAAAAAATAAATAAAAACACACAAATTAAAAAGGAGATAGGAAAATCGATTAATGTGTTTTACAAGATCAAATTATTACAAGATGAGCCAAATTACATTATTACATTTTTAGAGAATATGTGGCATATGATCATATAAGAGTGATCAAATAAAGAGTTTTTTTTTTTACAAACTTATGTACATATATATATATATATATATAAAGCTATTGATAAAGCTATTGATACTATAAAAATACCAGTCTCAAGAAATTTTATAAAAAATATCATATTTTTATTCAAATAATATTAAATACCAAAGAGTATATAGTGGGGTTATACTTGGTATATATTGAATTTATTATATGCATACTTCAGTTATACAAGTTTAAAAATTTTGTTGCAGAATAAATATTATTGAACAATAATTCAAATAAAATATAAATTACATTATATATATATATATTAATAATTCCATATAGTATATATAAAATTTATACTTAATATATTGGGTATATGTTGGGTTTATTATGCAATACTTAGTATATATATATATTGGGTATACATTGAGTTTATTATACAAAAATATAGCAAATATAGATTAACTCACACTTTTTGTGTAAAATAAAATATTATTAAACAAATACCAAAAAGTTATAATAATGTGTTTATGCTTAATATATATTGAATTTATTATATACAAATTATAGAATTAATAATATTTATTTTTTATTATGCAATAATTCAGTAATATAATTAAGTTTCAAATTTCATTATATAATAAAACATTGTTGAACAATGACTCAAATATAACTTAAATTACATTTTGTATTAATAGTTTCATAAAGTGTATACGAAGTTTTTTCTTAGCATATATCAGATTTATTATATACCAAATAGAACTATTATTAAGCATAAGAATTTTATTTAGTAAATTTATCAAACAGTATGCATATATTTTCATTTGCATAAGACAAAATAATTAAAAAAAACATTATCTTCCAAAGGTTCTATTAAATACAAAAAATCAAAAACGACCAAATATATTAAAAAAGTAAAAAAAAAAAAAGCAACTGTAATTGGGAATAGTTAGTTTAATGATAAAGGTTTAACATCATGAAAAATCTATTAAAATATGCATTATTTTTAATTTGATTTTTTACTTTGAAAACTCAGATTTTATAAAATTTGAAAACATAAAGGCTCAAGAATGAGTTTTTCAAACCCAAAATTTAAACGAAGACAAAAAAAGTCGAGATATTAGATTCTGTTCTCTTCAGAAAATCTTACTTAGAAGTCCAAAAAAACAGCGGTTTTTGGCTTCACTTCATATCGCGCGTTGACGTTTTGATTTCTTATAAACAAAAAAGAATTATAAAATTTTAATCTTTTAGTTTGAAAACTCGGATTTTATAGTAATAAAAAGATAAAAATAGTCTCTAATATTCTCCACGAACATTAAATGGCCACAGGACAGTGTTAGAGTGATTTTGAATTATTTAAAAATTTAAGTGTGAGAAAATTTATCATTAGGCCCAATTCTTAAAAAAAATTCCATAGAAATAGGTTTTTCTTTTTCCAATTCTCCTTTTTATAAAAAAAAAGATTAAATTATCATCGCTTTCTATATATAACATAAGTGGGTAATATGGCTCGCCAATTCAGGGTTGTTGTAATCTGGGCTTTCTCTAATATAATTCTACTTTCTGATAAAAAAAATTTGAGTAATATGGCTTTTTTTTTGGTCAATTTATATGGCTGTTTTCCACATACCAAATTACTAAGAATGATTCCTGAGCAAGGGGAGAAATGGTAGCCCTCATGATGGAACTGTTGTATTTTTTAGATGGTATAGAATCCTTATAATCTACTTTACTTTCGTAGCCACTATTCCTTTAAATTGTAAATTCTTATTTTATTTTTTTAATTAAAAACTATTTTCATTTTATATTTTAAAAATGTATTTTATATTTTTTAAAACTATATAATAATTTTTAATTATACGTAAAGATGTGCACGAGTTGAGTTTGAGACATTTTACAAATCAATCGAACTTGATCCGTGAAACAAAATTTAAACTAAACTCGACTGAAAAATAATAATATTTCGATCGATTTGTATATATTCGATTACAGTCGAGTGAAAATGGATAGATTGAAATCAAACTTATCAAAAGGATCTTATCAAAAGGATCTTGTATCATAAAATTCTTAATAAAAATCCTGATAAGAAAAGAAAAAAAATATAATCGAAAATTATATAAATAAAATATAATAAAATTTGAAACATAAATCTAATCATAACTCATTAATCCTAATCGAACATGAATAATAAAATCTCTAAAATAAACCCTATTCTAAAATCCTTTTATAAAATAAAGTCTTTTTTTTATCAATTGAAAATAGAACTACGTAATCAAATCTCAAATTCAAATATCTTTTTAACTAAAAAATAAAATCTCAGACCCAGTCCAAAAAAAATAAAAAACAAAATTTCGCTATTCTTTTAATTGAAAATGTTTAACTTAAAATCCCAAACTGAAAACAATAAACAACCTTAAAACTAAAAATCACAACAAAGTTACAAAAACAGAGAGGAGTTTCAAATTCAAAATTCCAAAACTCACAAAAAACTATTAGATTGGTGGGCTAGTTAGAAGAAATTGGTGGAAGAAAGTGAGATCTAGAGAGAAGATCGGTGGAAACTGAGAAAGAAAGTAAGAGAGTGAGAGAGAGAAAGAGTTGAGAGAGAAATTTTGAAGAGAGAGAAATGTAAAGTGAAATGTGCAATAGAGGAGTTGAAGTTTAAGATGTTTGTATACACACCAAAAACGATGTTGTTTAGTATATTATATATGTGTTATAATAGTCAGTCAGATTTGAATTCTCGAAAAAATTTAGAATCCAATCCGACGGATCGAGAAAACTAAAAAATTTTAAAAATCTTTACTTGCTGTTGACCGACCAAGCAACATAGACCAACCAAACTCAATATGAAAACTCCAGTGCGGGTGGTTTTGGTCGGGTATAAAGATTCTGCATAGCTCTAATTATACATACACAAATACATAATTTATTGTGGGCTTGTTGTATACACATCATAATTTGTTGTGGGCTTGTTTAACAGTAAATATTCTAAATATTAATTAATAATTATCATTAATTTATGAAAAAATTATACTGTATAACACACTTTTTAATTTTTTTTAAATATTCTATATATTTTTAAATATTTTTGATATATCAAAAGTATATCTAATATATATTTTTAAAAATTAAGTATATTTTTAATATATTAAATATATATCTGAAATATACCACCAAAAGGAATATTTTTAAAATTAAAAATTTAAAAAATAGGTATTTTTAAAATTAAAAAAAAATAAATATTTTTAAAAATATTTTTATTTTTTAGGATATTTTTAAAGAGGCCCCTAAATTTATTAAAGCAAATATTGTGGGCTTGTGTGCACACCATCTTGGGCCGAATTAGGAGAGGATTTTTATTGTGGAAAAATTACACTATGTATTATATGGTATTTTTAAAATAAAAAAACTAAAAATAATTTTATTTTTTAGATATTTTTAAAGAAATCCCTTTATTATACATAAAATATTTATTTTTTATTCAACACTTAAATTCCAATTCATCAAATAGCACAATATAATATTTATTTTTATTTAATATTAATTTTTAATTTTATTAAATATCGTATAAAGCCAAGATTTTCAAGATTTAAGCCAAGTCAAATGTATAAAGGACGAAGATCAACGGGTGTTGACAGGAGATGTTGAGATTAAGGAGAGGTGGAAGACTTATTTTGAGCAGTTATTCAACCCTAAACATGAACAAGATTTTCAAGGTCTTCATGCAACAAATGGTTACATCAGCTGGTCTAGGAGGATCTTGCATAGTGAAGTAAGAGAAGCCTTGAAGTATATGAAAGTTGGTAAAGCTTGTGGCCCGGATGGTATTCCTATAGAGGTTTGGAAGAACCTTGGAGAGGTAGGAGTTGCCTGGTTAACTAAACTCTTTAATGCTATTGTGAAAGGACGTAAGATGCCGAATGCCTGGAGGAAGAGTACCCTGGTACCCATATATAAAAATAAGGGAGACATTCAATGCTATACAAATTATCGGGGTATCAAACTTATGAGTCATACTATGAAATTATGGGAAAAGATTATTGAACACAGATTGAGGAAGCTTACAAGAGTTTCGGAGAATCAGTTTGGGTTTATGCCAGGGAGATCTACCATGGAGGCTATTTCTCTTCTAAGAAGACTAATGGAATTATATCAAGAGAAGAAGAAAGATCTCCACATGGTATTTATTGACTTGGAGAAAGCCTATGATAGAGTACCAAGAGAAGTGTTATGGTGGGTTTTGAAGAGGAAAGGAGTCAGCGGCAAATATATCAACATCATCAAGGACATGTATGAGAATGCATCCACTAGTGTGAAAACACCTGGTGGAGACACTGAGGCTTTCCCCATTACTACCGGATTGCATCAAGGTTCGACCATGAGTCCATATTTATTTACCTTGGTTATGGACGAGCTAACCAGAAACATACAAGACGATGTTCCTTGGTGTATGTTGTTTGCTGATGACATTATTTTAATTGATGAGACTAGTGCTGGTGTAAACCGTAAGTTGGAAGTGTGGAGAAAAACCCTCGAGGACAAGGGTTTTAAGTTAAGTAGGAGTAAAACGGAATATATGCACTGTGAGTTCAGTCTAAGGAAGAAGCAGGAACATGGGGTTAAGTTGGATGAAGTTTTGGTTCCTAAAACCAAGCAGTTCAAATATTTGGGTTCGGTGTTCCAGAAGGATGGCCGTATAGATGAAGATGTGGCTCACAGAATACAGGTAGGGTGGTTGAAGTGGAAGGGTGCGACCGGGGTTCTATGTGATAAGAAAATACCTCTGAAAGTGAAAGGTAAATTCTATAGGACGGTTGTTAGACCTGCGATGCTCTATGGTAGTGAGTGTTGGGCACCAACAGGACAACATTTGCATAAGATGAGTGTGGCAGAAATGAGGATGCTAAGATGGATGTGTGGACATACCAGACTGGACAAAATTAAGAATGTTCATATTCGACAAAAAGTCCAAGTAGCGGATGTCGGAGATAAGGTGAGGGAAGGAAGACTTAGATGGTATGGGCATGTTTTAAGAAGACCTCCTAATGCTGCGGTTCGTAAGTGTGAGAATTTATTGATTGAGGGGGCTAGAGGTCGTGGAAGACCTAGAACTGTGTGGAAGGAGGTGGTAGCAAGAGACTTACGTGCCTTAGATCTTGATGCGGATTTGATTAATGACAGACTTGAATGGAGACGTAAAATCTGTATCTTGGAAGGGGCCTAAGGATGGAGTATCTTTTTTGGTGTCTTTTGAGCTTATTTTGTTGAGGATCCATACAGCCGACCCCAGCTTGTTTGGGACTAAGGCTTAGTTGTTGTTGTTGTTGTTATTAAACATCGTATATGTATAATAATTTTTATATTTTTAGCCGTAAAAAAGACTTAATTTTTAATCTTACTGAACACCATAATAATTAATGTTTATGTTCTAATAATAGAAAAGTCAATTGATAATAATTATGAGTCTATATATACATATAATAAAAAGAAAACTTTTGGCATACTTTTAACATCCGATGTCCAATATGATGTTATTATTGCACAAAGACAACAAATTCTTACATTCCTTAGTCGCCCAAACAATGGTATCTTAGCAGTAAATTATGAGTAACAAGAGTTCAACAATAGAAAGAAAATTTTAACATTCAATGTCTAATATGGTGTTATTATTACAGTATTCTTACTTAATGGAAGTGCATGTACAAAACATTAATAACTTACTTAGGAACTCAAATAATGGTATTACTATTAAGAAAATGGCAAACTGGCGGTCCTCCAGGCTTAACATTGAGGACATGAAATGCAAAATGTTGAGGGTTCCAATATGATGTTTCTAAGTGGCAAATAATTGTTGCTTTAGCTTTGGTGCCATCAACACCCTTCAATGGAACCATATAACCTTTGGTATTATTAATTGTATGGCAATAAAATACAACATATGGATATATCTCCTTATGGCAAACTATCTGATTGTCTCCTATCATTTTGATTCCATTTATAATTGTATACTGTTGTTGCTTGTTTCTTCTTTTGATGTTGGTTTAATTGAAAAATAGTTGAAAATTTTTGGTAATTTCTTGCTTCAAAAAGGTATGGATTCAACCATTTTATGTGGCTAGAAATTAGAGAGATTGGTAGATTTAGGGAAAATAAGTGTCATCTTTCTATATGGAAGAAGATCATCATATAAGAAATATATAGTAGTTGTGTTGGTTATTATGGCATCTTTGTCAAACTTTTTGGTTTCTGCCCAATACCCTAAATTATAATCCGTCCTTAGTGCTTGAACTAAACTTTTATCCTCCGCATACGAAAATGTGATTTTGATTTCTGAATCTGTTTACAATTGCAAATCAAAAAGATGATGATGTGCTCTGTATGAAAATGAAGAAAATAAATAAACATGATTTGTCTGATAAGTAAATTCCTATATTTTATTCTCTTATTTTTTTTTTCAAAGTGATAATAAATTCGTAAAGAATTTCTCATTCTGAAAAAATATAACGAAATAAAAATTTGAGACGCATTTTTTAAACTATAAAATTAAACAAGCTCAATAGTTAAATTAATTGCGAGGCTCTGAAATTGAATTTTGCTAATGGAAATGACTTGAAAATCTAAGTAAAATCAATATCTATATCAAGTAAACTGGATCTAGTCAGCGCGTAATAATAAGGTAAACAAAAAATTATTTAGGAAACACCAACTCGGAGTGGGAAAACACTAACAAAATTTAAGTGAAGAAACTCCATATATATGTGTGAAAATTAATAATCTTAATTAGTTTTTCTTTTTGTAACTACTGCTTATTTGTATGTGTGTGTGTATATAAATGTTAATTACTCACACATAATAAAGCAAAGATGGGAAGAAGACCAAACTTCATATGAACTCCTCTAGAAATCTATTCTTGAACATGTATATATAATTCAGTATTTATATATATAATTGGAAGTGTTGGATTTAATTATAATATTTGGATTTCTTGACATGAGTTCTTTCTTGAGAAAACGTTGAAACCATTCAATATTATTTTTTTTCTCGTCTTTCACATTTTTTTGGGATTGGTATCTCCAATATACTCCAGCAAATACTACATAAAGATTTGATAAGTTAACAATTAAATATCATTCTTATAATAAAATAATTTAAAATTTTATAAGTTAACGATAATTGCATTAGCAAAAATCTATTAATTATTTATAAGTAAATTTCAACACTTACCCACTTTTAAGTCTATCTGTAATTTCATGGTTCTATAGGTTTTATTAGAGGAAATTATATGATAAATCACTTATTTGAAAAAAAAATCTACAATTTTTAATTAAATTTAAAAAATATATATTTTTTAAATTTAAATAAAAATATATTAATAAGTGAAAATGATTACCAATTGAAAATGGTTCTATATGCAAATTGAAAATGATATTTTTGAAATTGAAAATTGAAAGGTAAGTATTTTTTTTCAAAAAATAAATATTTTTAAAAATACTTTTACTTTTAAAATATTTTTATCAAAAGTCTATTTTATATGGTACCATATTTGTAATAAAAAAATATGTGTTAGAATATTTTGTATTATAAAATTCGATTTATTATAAGCTCCAATGTGCCAATACTGAAAAAAAAATGGTAAATGACCAAATCAATATGATTTATTTGAAAGGTATACTTTTAAGACTGGGCTTTGCAAGAAAATGGGTGGATCTTATCTTATTTTGTGTCTTCTCAGTCATCTATATGATTAATGTGAATGGTTGTGAGATTGGGCCTATAATTCCACATAAGGGGCTGCGTCAAGGTGACTCATTGTCTCCATACCTGTTCATTCTTGGCGCAGAAGGGTTGTCTACTCTTCTTCAGGAGGCAAAAAGAGCTGGAGTTTTGCATGGGGTTAAGGTATGCCCGTGGAGTCCTAGCATTTCTCATTTATTTTTTGCTGACGACTCATTCTTCTTTTTTAGAGCTACAAGGGAGGAGTGCCTTAAGCTGAAAGGTATTTTGCATGTTTATGAAACTGCTTCTAGCCAGGCGATAAATTATAAAAAATCTGGAGTGTTTTTCAGCGGGAATGTTTCAGTCGAGATTCAACAGGACTTGAGCCATATTCTGGGTGTTTTCTCGCACATTGATCATGGGTGATACTTAGGTCTTCCATCATTGGTTGGCCGAAACAAAAAGAACATTTTTGCCTATATAAAATCCAAATTACATAGCCGCCTTAACAATTGGAGCACAAAATTTCTATCTAAGGCTGAAAAAAAAGTTTTATTACAGTCTATTGCACAAGCCCTTCCAACCTTTACTATGGGAGTTTTCCTTATACATGTCTCATTAGGGGAAGAGCTACAAAGAATAATGAACAATTTCTAGTGGTGTTGAAAACGGGATGGGAGAAGAAGAATGCATTGGGCTTTATGGGATAATCTATGCAAGAGCAAGGATGAAGGATGTATGGGTTTTCGTAACTTTCATCATTTCAATTTGGCCTTGCTAGGAAAGTAATGTTGGAGAATTTTTAGCAGTCCTGGTTCATTGATTGCACGCATATTCAAAGCTAAATATTTTTCAGACGAAAATTTTTTAACTGGTTCATTGGGATCTAATCCCAGTTTCACTTGGAGGAGCTTGTTCACTGCTAAAGATGTACTTATAAAAGACCTTCGCTGGATAATTGGTAATAGGCAGACTGTACATGTGTGGGTGGATCCATAGATTTCTAGAGACCAGCAGTTTCAGGTTTTGAGTGACTGCATACCTAGTTTCAAAGACTTGAAAGTGTGTCATCTGTTGTTGGAAGATCGTAGGGAATGGAATCACGATTTAGCGGCAAGTTTATTTGTAGAAGATGAAGCAAAGGTTATAATGAGTATCTCACTAAGTTACAGAGATGTGGAAGATTGTTGAATCTAGAATTTTTCAAAATCTAGTTGTTATACTGTTAAATATGCATATTACCTTTTGCATGGAACTTTTCAAAGGCAGCCTGTAGGATCACAAAGTGTTTGGAGGAGGATTTGGCATACTAATGTGCCGCCTAAGATTAGGAACTTTGCATGGCGTTTTCTAAATAAGAGTTTGCCTGTAAGCAGCACTCCAAGCAAAGGGAGTGGCTATTGCGGGCAATTGTGAGAGATGTGGTTTCTTTGAAACTCTGGGTCATACTCTGTTTGACTGCTATAAGGCTAGGGGTTGCTGGAACCTATTGAGCGTTCATGTACAAACTCCTACGGATAACAACTTCCAGGAGTGGATGGCGGCGATAATGAGTATATGCAGCAAGGATTAATTTTAGGAAATACTGGGGTACTTGTGGCGTATCTGGATAGAAAGGAATTTATTTCTATGGCAAGGGAAAAGATACTCGGATCATACTTCACTATTGCTAATGAGAAAGTTTATCTGTGACTGGAAATAAGCACAAAGCTTGTACAAGTGAGTGGTTCCTGCTGCTGCTAGTTCTATCATCGAAACATCGAATTGGGAAGTGCCTCAATCTGGTTATTGGAAATGTAATGTTGATGCTGCCTTTAATCTTGTTAGTTCAGAAGTGGGGTTTGGAGCTGTGGTTCGGGACTTTAATGGAAATCTTCTGTCTATTTGCTCATGCCATTTTGGTGGTTGTTGTTCCTCCTTTATAGCTGAATTGTTGGGCTGTAAGAAAACTATCCAGTATGTGGTGCAAAACTTTCCTAGTCCAGGAACTTTTGAATTGGATGCACAGCGGGCGGTTCAGACACTAGCTTTCATGGAAGAGGATTGTTCTGAGTATGGTAATATTGTTGAAGACTGTAAAACGATGCTTGAAGGAAGGTCGGATGTTAATGTTTGTTGGGTAAGGAGACAAGATAATGTTGTAGCTCATGAGATTGCAAGGGCTTCGCATAATTTTTCTTGTTTCCATGTCTGGGATGATATCTCAACTGCTATTTCTATATTGGTTCATTCTTCTCAATAATATTTTTTAGTCATTCTTTCAAAAAAAAAATAATTAACAATTCAAATGATGTGATACAGTGTTTGTCTTCCCCCTTAATATTTGGTGCTCTTTCATCGTCGTTTTTCATGGTTTATACTTCTAATAATTTGGATTTTTATATAAAAAATTTTGGATTTTATTAAATTCCATAGGCAAGGACATTAAAATGTTTAAAATTCTAAATCAATCACCTGTAAATTTAAGAAGTTGAGAGCTAACTAGCTAATTCTTTTGATTTGTCAAAATTTTTTTAATTTAAAATTTTTAAAAAAATTTATAGAAATTTCAAATTAATTTTTTTATATGAGAAATTAAAATTTTAATATTTTGACTAACTCAAAATAACTCACAAATATTTTATTTATATTACTTTTATTGAATACTCATACAAACTTGCAATTCAAAGTAATCCAACCCAAAATCAAAATTATCTAATTAAAATATGTATAACCTAACTCATTCTATTAATTAACCTCACATAAAATAATTAAATTATATTAATTTTAACAATATTCATCCCTCCTCAAAAAAAAAAATATTCACCCACTTAAATCCTTGTTTATCAATGCAAAATTCTTTTTCATTAGATTTATTTAAGTGCAATTCAACTTAATTAATTAATAATATTGTTATATTAGTATAACACTTTCATTTAAAAAAAATAAAAAAAAGACTTATAGCATAAATTCAGATCCCTATGTCTGACATGTTGATGCAATTGTAATTTGATACCATGTTAAGGTTTGAAGGAATTGTAAATCGTCATTGCTGTGGAATAGTCAAATGAACAAGTGAGAGTCAAAGCCGTGGTCAAAGTCCTAGACAAAATAAAGCGTTGATCTTCACGTCAGCAAACAACTTGCTTAATTAATTAATAATTTATATAATTTTCTTTTTTGACAAAAGGGCCAATTTACTAATAATATTTGGACTTTTTGAAAGGATTTTCCAATGGTTATTGGACAGCCGCAAATACAAGAGACATTGGAAAATTTTATAGTTTGATTTGAACTTTTTTTAACAAAATAATAATAGTAGTAGTTACCCACTTAATTTTTTGCTTTGTTTTTTCTGATTGTATGCTACCTAATCTTTTTGACAGACCAGTTCTTTAACCCTTGCAATAAATGAATAAAATTAGTAATATAATGAATGAAAATTTAGTGTATTGTTGTTACTTCAGTGGTAATTAAAAGTTCTAAATTCTGATCAGAAACAAATTTACTTAAAAAAATAAGATCAATAATATGATTATATTTATGTTAGTAAGCCACGGATAGAATAATTCTTTTGTATTGAAAGATTGATCATATTCTCTCATCATCTATTTCTGTGATAATCCATGTCAATAATTTGTTATTTGAAATGATTGAATATTTAAAAATTTATCATTATATTTTATATTTTTCATGATTTATGTTTTAAACCCAAATACAAATTCATAAAAATATTTCAAATGACTTATATAAACCAACCCACAGATTAAAATTAACTTTTATAAAATTGCATCCATTCATTTTTACAAATATAAAAATGAAAAATAACAATAAAAATATGATAAGTAATATTTTCTTTAATAAAATTAGATGGTCAAAATCCTAATTAATTATATACTTTATATATTGATGGCTGATCCTAACAACACAGAAATTAGTTTTTAACCCAAGATCATTTGATAAAGGGAAAATTATACCATCCATAACTTTTTATAAAAAATTTTCATATTTTATTAGGAGTATTTTAATTATTTTATAAAGATATATAATAAATTCATAACAAATCCATAATAAATTTATAAAAATGAAGTATAAATTTAATATATTAAATATATATCTAAAATATATCCCTAAAAAGGTGTATTTTTGAAATAAAAGGAAAGTTGATATTTTTGAAAATATTTTATTTTATTAGAATATTTTTGAAGAAATCCATTATTCATACTTGAAAATTTAATATTTTATGATAATTCAATTTAGATATATCTTATTTTAAGTGAATTTTATGTTTAAATAAAAAAAATCATGAAATAATTATTTTAATTTGAAAAAATGATTTTTTTTGTAGTAAATAAAAATCATGCCATGGAAGTTTGACTTTACAAGAATTCCAATAAATTATATTGAGCCTATATTCATTAATCAAATTAATTAAATCTATATTTTTAATTTGATTAATGGATATAAATAAGGGTTCCTTTAACAAGTGAATATTTAATACCCCAATTATTATTTAATAGCCTTAATTATAGTATTAGTTTTCCCTATTTTCCATGTCATTAATTACCTTTAATAATGTTAAATTCTCATGAAAATTAAATAGAAAATAAAAAAAATATTATTTAGAGCAATATTAATATAAATATTTTTATTAAATAAAAAATAAATGTAAAATAATTTTAATAAATATTTTTTAATGATATTTTCACATCAATTGGATATATAAAACTATGTACATACTAAACGGATATTTTTTTTTTCATTTTTAAGTTATTGTTAATAATTAAATAAAATTTACTTTATCTTAAAAATGATAAATAGTGCATGAGTAATCTCATACATCCACTAATATGGTTCATATCTACCATGTTAGTTAATATGAAGGAAAATTTTCTAAAAGCTAAGACTGAAAATTATTTAAATGGTTGATTTGTACTTTTCTTTATAAATTAAATTTTTTATAATTAAATTTGCAAATAAATTTTTATTTATTTTAAAATTTTAAGCAATAGTTTTCATATATTCTTATAGTGTGCTATTTCACAGAGATATGGGTGTTGATCGAATATAAGGTTTAAAAAATTGATTAATATAAAAAAGTAATTAATACAATAAATCAAATCTCTCTACTTAATATAAATTAATACTTTAAATTGATATAGGGAATTTAACTTTATTGAACGTATGAGTATTAGTGATTTACCATTTTAATAAGGAAAGAAGTTAATAAAATAAAATAAATTTTCTTATTTGATGATTCTTAAAGAGTGCCTTGAGGCACTTGTTAACATTATTCTATAAATACTAGGGTATGTAATAAACTGTAAAAAAATAAATGATAATACTAATATTAAATTATTAAACTAAGTTAATTGGTTAAAAAAAAAAGAGAAAACTATAATAATTGAATTATTAGTGTTAGTGGACAAAATAACAAACTCACCCAATAATATTATCGGAGCATTATTTATAGATGTATAAATATATATATAATTAAAACAATTATTGAATAAAAAATTTTATGAAATTATTAGTGTTAGTAGACAAAATACCGAACTCATCCAATAATCGGAGCATTATTTGTTTATGTACAAATATATATATATATAATCAAAACAATAATTAAATAAAAAAACTTTAATAATTGAAATTTGAAATTATTAGTTAGTATTATATTAATGAGAGTGAGAGTTATTAATCGGAGAATTTGATATCAGACACTGGAGAGAGAGAGAGAGAGAAGAAATGGAAGAAAGGGCAGGAGAAAGTTAGTCTTGATTTTGACTCCAATCTACCGCCGTTCGACCTTAAATATCTGACACACGCTGGCCACCATAAAAGCCCACTCGATAAGCTTTTCAATGCCACCCAAAGATCAATCACGTGCAGTACAAAGTTGAAAGGAGGGGTACCACCTGCAGCAGTTTTCCAGTTAGATTTCGGCTGTTTTTTTTTTTTTTTTCTGTGAGACTAGTATTTTTGGAATACCTACTTTATAACCTTCAATTTTGTATATCATTTATAAATTTTAAATCACTTTTAATTTTAACCAAAATTCGACGATGGAGACTGTTTTCTGGCAATAGTGATAATATTCTGACAACAGTTGAAAAATAAATAAATAAATATATATATATATATAATAAAATGAATTGAACATATAATTAAATGAAATTAATTATTATTAATTTTAGTATTTAATTGATGAAAAATATTAAGTAATTAATAAAATGAAATATAATTTATGATTAGTAATTTATAATTTATAATTAAAGACTTATTTATTTAAAATTTATGAATTGAGATGAATTTAGCAATGATATTATAATTATTTGATTAATTAATGGAAATTAAAAGAAAAGAAATTTAGAATAAATAAAAGTAACTAAGTAAATAAATAATAATCATAATAATTATAATAAATAATTAATAATCATAATAATTATAATAATTATAATAAATAATTAATCACTATAATTTTAAATATTAAATTAAAATTTATTAGTTATTTAATAAATTAAATTTGAATTAATTATTTTCTAATTAATTATTTAGTTAGAATAATTTATTTTACTAATTGATTTAGATTAATAATTTAAGATTCTAGCAATAGTTATTTATAGAATTAAGTAGTTATATTTAAGTATAAATATAAATATATGTATGAATGATTAATTGGAAGAAAATAAATTAGTAGTTTATTTATTTAAATTATAACTATTATTATTTTCATTAAATCATTATTTGTATAAGGATTTTTAATTATTAAATTAGATTTGATTAATTAATTATAACATGATTAAATTAAGTGGTAAGTGTATTATGTTTAAAACTTATAAAATTTGTTACTTAATTAAAAGAGCCAGTAATATTATAACTATGAAATTAATGATTAAGTTATTATTATTATCATCATCATCATCATCATCATCAGCATCATTACTCCTGCTACTACTATCAATATACTATATTTATTACTTTTAAGTCTATTATTATTCATAATTTGTGTCTACTATAACTAAATTTCGCAAGTGTACGGTTCATAATAAATAATAAAGTGTGAGTAGAGTATCGTTTTTACGGAGAAGGAGCTATTTGACTAATATAAATTCAAGTTAACTATTATTTGAAAATTAATTAATTTAATGTTCAAAAATTAACTAACTAATTCTTAATTTAAAATTCAAAATTGAATTTTAAACTTAAATTAAATTAAACTATCTTATCAAATTCAAAATTCTAATTATAATTCAAATTCAAATTTTAAAAATAATTTAAGATTAATAAGTAGGATTATGTTTCATTAGAATTATTTCAAATGGGCAAAATTAATTCTAACTTTTCTCTGATCCAGATTATCAATTCTCTAAATTTAATCTTCTTTTTTTACAAGCAAGAAAATCTTAATGGATAAATATTATCTTCTCATTCTCATGAGAAATAATCCTTAACCATTCTAAGCTCAAACGAATTTTAATGGTCTCTAGAAAATCTTTTATCTCTAAAATGAATTTCTAAAATTGTTGATCTTCAAATTTAAAATCATACATATCTCTCACTTGTGATATGATTTCATTAAAACAAGTAATTGGTGGCCAATCAATTACAAGCATTAAGGACAAGATTCAACAAAACATTAATTCAAGAAATGATTCAATCTATCAATTTAATTTAATATCCATCATCTATAAGTTTTAAATCCACCTAATCCTATTAAGGAGATTAGTTATTCATAGCAAAATTAAACATAAAAGCAATAGAAATGAAGAATTTAAATATAGAATCCATAACTATAATATTCAATTTAATGGAATAACAAAGAAATCAAAGAAATATAAATTGAAATTCTAAACCAAAAATAATTGTTTGATCTTGGCAGATGAATCTTTGTAGAAGTAGTTGAATCCTCCCAAAAGCATAAGCCTCCTTTTCTCTAATGGTGGATAAAGTTTTTTTTTGAGAGAAAATGAAGATGGAGAGGAATAAACTCTAAGGTGGCTGTCAATTTTCTCCAAAATGATGAATTTATAGTATTCTCAAAGTTTTAAAAATGCCCCTAGAGTTTTAGTGAATAGTTGCTACCTAAACATCAGAAAAATTAAGCAATTTAATATTTTCAATCATGCACGGGTGTGCTAAATGGTCAGCATGGATGTGCTGATTTAATACTCTTCAAAATCTCAAATTTCATAATTTTTGGCAGCCTTGAAAATTTCTACACGGGTGTGCAGATTTGGTTGGCACAGGTAATATACCCGTAATTACCATGGAATTAGAGTTGAAAAGATGTCCATTTTGTATTGTTCTTTATGAATTTTGGATGATTTTTGATAAAAAAAATACTTTTATTTGCAAATCTAATATCTTGGTGGCTTAAGATACAAAAATGAGAGCTTTTAATAAAGAAAATGATAAAATTTAGAAGTATTTTGGTCAACGTTGGCATGCTAATTATCCTAGATATGCCTATACTAAAAAGATTGAAGCTGTGAGCCAAGGAACTAAGAGATATAGTAGCTAGTTTTCCTATACGGGCATGTCATTTCAAATTGACACGCCCATGCTAGAAGTTCTAACAGCAAAGAAAAGATCTAGTGATATTTTGAACAACACGGGAATGTCGTTCCTCACAGACACGCCTATGCTGACAATAGTGGGAGCAAATCAACATGCTCATGCTAAAAATATCAGAGAAAAATAGATGTCTAGTAGCATTTTCAACAATACGGACATACCAAATTCAAACAACATGCCCGTGCATATAAAATTGCTTCTGTATCATGAAGTCAAATTTGACATGGGTGTACTAATTGGACCCGCACGCCCATGCATATTTGGAACGAGCTGAAAATGTAGATTTCAAGGCAAAAATGCATATCTGGAACGAGCTGAAAATGCAAATTCCAAGGGATAGTTGTGACATGATATAAATACATCTTTTTAGTCATTAAAGAAGGGGTGAACCTCATACTCAACATTCTTAGCAAGTTTTGAGATCCAAGCCAAAAAGAAGAGAGAATCAAGCTCTTAAATGAAATTTTTTGTAGATTTGACAGCTTTTAAATATTGAAGAGTCATCTTTGCAAGATTGAAGACATTTAATTGGGTTTATTCTTCCTTTTTCTCTTGTCAATTTTGTTTCTAGCTATTTTTACATAGATTCATGAAAATTATAATTGGAATTTATAGTTTTTGTTTAAGTTTTGTAATGGATAACTAATATTCATGTGGGATTATGTGATTTGGATGTTTGAATAATGAGTTTTTAATTATTTATCAATATATATATAGAGGCTTATCTTAAATCTTTGATTTGTTGATTTTAGATTAAATGTTAGCAATTGTTTGGCCACCAATTATTAAAATTTATTGAATCATATAATAAACGAGAGTTGATGTAATATCTTGTCTTTGTAAAAAAAAAATAATAAGAATAAAAAAAAAAAAACGTGCCCACCTACTAACAAGTAGGTGGGCAAATAAAAAAAAATATAATAAAATAATAATAATAATAATAATAATTTTTATAAATTAAAAGAAAAGAAAAGAAAAGAAAGAAAGAAAGAAAGAAAAGAAAAGAAAGAAAGAAAGAAAGAAACGAACAGAAAACAGAAACAGAAAAAAAAAAGAAAGAAAATCGGGAGAGAGAGAGAGAGAGAGAGAGTTCTTCAGATCTACCGTCGACCGCCGTTCAAACAGTGACACGCGCCGGACCACCGTCTGTGCCGCCCAATTTCGAGCCAAACTCCGCCGGAATCACCCCCAACCGACGCCGGAGCCGCCGTCACGCGCCGGTCAAAGTTCTTGCCGACGAAATTTTCCGATCACTATTCCGGCTACTTTCCGACGTTATTTTCCGGCGATCCGGGTATTTTTGGAACCCTCATTTTATAAGCTTTAATTTGGCACCTCATTTGCTAATTTAGGGTATGTATTTAGAATTTTGATGAATAGTAACCCAAATATATTAAATTAAAAAAAAATTTAAATTAAATTAAATATATATATATATAATTTATTTAGAATAATAATTATAATTATAATTAATTAAGAATTATAATTAATAAATTAAAATTTAATTAGTAATTAATGAGTTAGATTAAATTTTATTAATTTGATTAATTAGTAGAATTTTTATTTAATTTAGATTAATTATTTGTTAAAAAAAAATAAATTATTAGTCTTAGATATTAATTACTTAATGACTAAATAAATTAAGTAATTAGAATGAAAATTTAAATTTAAAATATAGTATGATTAAATTAATTAAATATTTAGGTTGTGAATATTACCAATAAATTATAGAAAATTTCTTATATTATATATATATATAAATCAATAAATTGATAATTAATTATTTTAGATTTTTAAAATAATTAATATTTATGTATTATAAATTGTTAATATAGTTGTTGATTTATTGAATTAATAAATCATAATTTAAATAGAAATAAGTATGTGTATATGAATATTTACTTAAAAAAATTAATTAGGATTAAAATAAGTTAAATTTTAGAATTTATGAATTTATGTTAAATTAGTTATTAAATATTAATATTATTGCTGTAGTAGTAAATTATTATTAAAATTATTATATTTATTAGTAATTATTGATTTTAGTACAAATATTATTATTATCATTATTTTTACCACAATTATAACTATTAAATATTAAAGCTATTATTTTAATTTTTATATAAATGTATTTCAATAACTAGTATTATTATTATAATTATTATTACTAATATTATTTAGTATTAAATTTAATATAAATTATTAAATGTGAAATAATAGTAATTAAATAAGTATTTAACTATATACATAATATTAATATTATTTTTATTGTTAAAGTTATTGATTTTATTATAAGTAGTTATTAGAAAATAAAAGAAAAATATTAAGATGAAAGTAAATTATATATATGGTTATTAATATAATTATTAATAAATTTAATATAAGTTATTATGATTAAATTAGACATAAATAAATAATTATTCTAATAAAATGAATTAATTAAATAATGTATAAAGAAATACAATTTATATAACTATTGTTATTATTAATGTTATTATTATTATTATTTTACAATATATGGAATATTATAAGAAAATAGTACAAAAGAAAATAGAAAATTAAAGTAGATACTATTTAAAATATAATTACATAAATTAATTAATAAAATAAATATTATTAAACTATTAAATTAAAGAAACTAAAATAATATAATATAGATGTAAATATATATATATATATATAAATACTTAATAAATTTAGACACGCAAATTATGTTAAGTCATTAAAAATATTATTGAAATATTTGATAAGTTATTGGGTTAATAATTGTGTAATATTAATTGGAGTATAAATTTTAAAATTTTTGGGAATGACCGAGTTATGCCGAAACTTCGCTGAAAATTCGTTAGAATTTTAGGAATCATTTCCACGTTATCTTTTCATGTTATTTAACTCATAGAAATAATAAATCCTAGATAATATTTTAGTAAATTTTTATTTTTATATCACTTTAGGTTTGGATTCTACTGCAAGTATAGAACATAGAGAGAGACCGGTCGATTAAATAAGTTGAGCTATCGAATAAGGTGAGTGGGTAATTATATAGCATCGGTAATTTTTATTATGTATATATGATTTATTAAAATTGTTATTTGTTAAAATAAATTTTTATAAAATAATTTAGAAAGGTAAAATAATATTTATGAATATATATATATATAAAATGGGAACAAATAATGGTATGTTAATGTTTGAATTATGGTATGAAAATTATTTATTGATACAGTTAAATAAATGTTTTATATACACTCATTATATGTTTTCTAATAGAGACACCTGTGATGACGGGGTGTTAAAGGAATTGACGGATTATGATATGATACTGTCTTTGGGACAGCGCTTGGTATACATATAGCCTTTGGGGCGTATATCAGGTGGTCGCCCTTTGGGGGCAGCTCTGCACATGTGTATGACCATGTTTATTTGCTCTTGGTGCTGCCATGCGTCATCACTGCGCCCAAGATGCCATGTTTTGCCCTTAGAGTGTCAGTAAATATATATATTTACTTACGCCTAAGGTATTATATTTTTCTATGGACTATATATATTGAGTGTAAATAAAAAAAAAATTTATGATGACAATTTATTACATGATATGGTGAATTTATGTTCTTAAAATTATTATGCAGTAGTATGAATTTAATTAGTAAATATATATGAAAAACTTATTTGTTCCCCCTTTGTTATATAATTATCTTCTCACTGAGTAGTTTGACTCACCCCCCTTATTATAATCATTTCAGATATCGTTGGAGAATAGACCTGTAGATCACCTCTACTCTTACTCCGATCAGTGTATAGTAAAAGTCGAGCCAACATAAGTATCGTTTGGATTTGTTTAAAAAAGTAATTATATTTTTATGTTGAACAATAATTAAATATGTATTATTTTTAAGTGTTAGAAATTATTGGATATTATTATTGTATATGTAAGCAGTATACTAAGGAAAGAAATTGTGAGTGATATTTTTATAAAAATTAATAGTATAGTAATTTATGAGATAAGTTCACCCTATGGCTTAAGAGAATGGGGTGTGACATTTTTATGGTATCAGAGCAAAGGTTTAGGATTCTGTAGACATTGAATAAAAGACCTATAGGAATTTAGATAAATAAAGCTAAGAGATTTAATTTATTAGTGTACCAGATAAAATTACAAATTCAAATATATATATATATATATATATGTAATAATAATAATAATAAATAAATAAATAAATAAAAATTTGCTCAAGAATAAGAGAGATTTTTTTTTGGTACACTAATATAAAAATATATATGTACTGTAATTTAAGATAATATAAATAATACGAAGTTGACTTATAATTTATATATTTATTTTTGTAGGATAATGCCGCCGCTAATGCGAGGTGGTATAGGCCGTGCTAGAAACACTGGCTGGAGAACTCGAGTAGTTAGATTAGAAGATGTTAGCCGACTTCATAGGAATCCTAATCCATCTTTTTCTTCTGAGAAATCTATGAATGCTAATGAGACTGAGGGTAGCAGACAAAATATCGATGTTACTTCACAAGAAGAATCATCTGGAGTAAATCCACCTCCTCCACCTCCAGTTCCACCTATAGCTGCTCCAGCTATGCCTGCATTTATGGATCCTGGTCTCGGAGCTGTTTTTGCTCAATTATTGAATACAGCTATGGCAACGAATAATCAACGTCAAAGTTCTTGGAATGTTATTTCTCATTGCCAGAAATTGGGAGCAGAGATATTTGATGGGTCATTAGATTCTGAAAAGGCTGACAGATGGTTGAAGAAATTAGAGAAAGCATACTCACTTTGTCGTGTATCAGATGAAGATAAAATAAATTATGTTTATGCTTTTCTTGATAGTGTTGCTGAAAGTTGGTATAACAGGCTAGTCCGAGATTTTGGTGCAAATTTGACTTGGGAGATATTTGTGGCTAAATTTCAAAAGGAATATATTACCGATAATTATAGAAGAGAGAAGGAAAATATGTTCTTTAATCTTAAGCAAGGCGGTATGACCATAACACAATATGTGGATAGATATGAAGAATTATACCGTTATGTTTCTCACTTGATTGTAGAGGACAAAGACAGATGCAGTAGGTTCTATAATGGGTTGCACTATACAATTCGTAGGAGTGTGCCCGATTGGCAGAGCTTGAATTTTCGTACTTTGGTAGATAGAACCTTAGAAGTGGAAAAATTAGTGAAAGAGGGAGTTGAATTTGAACAAAGGAAGAGAAAACAATCACAGGGTCCTTTTATTGGGGGTCATGAGGGACAATTCAAGAGGGGAAGCGGTTCTCATTCTAGATCTAGTCATGGTGGTACAGGTAAGGCTGTACAAATGAGATCAGATCAGTGGAGTAACAGGTCTCAGGCTAGTCGTAGTATGGTGGGCCAATCAGTTAGTAATTCGGGTAGTGCTTATAATTTTAGACAGGGCAGTGGTATGGGAGATGGACAGAACAGACGATCTTTTCCTCAATGTGCAACCTGTAATAAGTATCATTTGGGAGAGTGTAGAAGAAAATCTTTAGTTTGTTTTCAATGTGGAGATGCAGGTCATTATATGAGAGATTTTCCTTTACTTGTTCATTCTAACACTTCAGTTCAGGGATCTTCTGTACCTACTAATCAGAGGGGTGGTAGGACACAATCTTTTGTGAGATCATCTGGCAGAGGAGCTAATAGTGGCATGAATAGACCGGGTGGGGCCCCAATATCAAATCAAGGTGCATCATCTAGTAGACCTCCTGCACAAGCTCGAGTCTTTGCTGTCACTCAGCAGGAAGCCGTAGCTTCACCAGAAGTGGTCACCGGTATGTTGGTTATTTTTAATAGAGATGCTCATATTCTTATTGATCCTGGCTCCACTCATTCATTTGTATCACATGCATTTGCCACATAAGCGAATAAGAATTTGAGTTCTTTAGAAAGTAAATTAATAGTAAGTTTTCCAGTGGGGACATCTATGCAGTGTGAACATGTGTATAAAAATTCAACAGTCAGGCTAGGTGATTGTGAGTTGTTAGCAGATCTTATTCCTTTGCCCATACATGAATTTGATGTTATTTTAGGGATGGATTGGCTATCTCGCCACCATGCTACAGTTGATTGTTATGAGAAGAAGGTGACTTTTAGTCTACCTGATCATCCTAACCTTACATTCTTCGGTGAGCGAAAGTTTCTTCCATCTTGTGTTATTTCTGCTATGACGGCTCAAAAATTTATTAAGAAGGGTTGTCAAGCATATTTAGCACATGTGATTGATATACATTTAGAAGGGCCTAAATTGGAAGATATCCCTATAGTGTGTGATTTTTCAGAAGTTTTTCCTGAAGAGCTTCCAGGTTTACCCTCTGATAGAGAAGTGGAATTTTCTATTGATGTTCAGCCTGGTATAGCTCCTATCTCTCAAGCTCCTTATAGAATGGCTCCTGTAGAGTTAAAGGAATTAAAGGTGCAATTGCAAGAATTGTTGGATAAAGGATTTATTAAACCCAGTGTTTCACCTTGGGGAGCTCCTGTGTTATTTGTGAAAAAGAAAGATGGCTCTATGCGGCTGTGCATTGACTATAGACAGCTAAACCGAGTCACTATTCGAAATAAATATCCTTTACCCCGTATAGATGATCTTTTTGATCAGCTTCAAGGTGCCAAAGTCTTTTCCAAGATAGATTTACGATCGGGATATCACCAGTTGAAAATAAAAGAGTCAGATGTACCTAAGACAGCCTTTAGAACTCATTATGGACATTACGAATTTTTAGTAATGCCATTCGGGTTAATCAATGCCCCAGCTGCTTTCATGGATCTTATGAATCGGGTATTTCATCCTTATCTGGATAGATTTGTAATTGTATTTATTGATGATATCCTAGTGTATTCTCGAAGTAGAGAGGAGCATGAGAAACACTTAAAAATTGTATTGCAAATCTTGAAGAACAAGCAATTGTATGCCAAGCTTAGTAAATGTGAATTTTGGCTGGATAGAGTGGTATTTCTGGGTCATGTAATATCAGCAGAGGGAGTTTATGTAGATCCTAAGAAAATTGAAGCTGTGATGAACTGGGAGCCACCCACAAATCCTACAGAAGTGAGGAGTTTCTTAGGCTTGGCAGGGTATTATCGACGTTTTGTTCAAAACTTCTCCATTATTGCTTCACCATTGACAAAGCTGCTAAGGAAGAATGTGAAGTTTAACTGGACAGAGGAGTGTCATCAGAGTTTTGAAAAACTGAAGGCCTGTTTGACTTCTGCTCCTGTTCTTACTCTTCCTTCAGGCGATGGTGGTTATATGGTGTATAGTGATGCTTCAAGAAAAGGTTTGGGATGTGTTTTGATGCAACATGGGAAGGTGATTGCTTATGCATCTAGACAGCTCCGACTACATGAAATGAATTATCCCACTCATGATCTGGAACTCGCTGCAGTGATTTTTGCCTTAAAAATTTGGAGGCATTATCTTTATGGAGAAAAGTGCCAGATATTCACTGATCATAAGAGTTTAAAATATCTTCTTTCTCAGAAGGAGTTAAACTTAAGGCAGAGGCGATGGATTGAGCTGCTAAAGGATTATGATTGCACTATTGAGTATCACCCTGGAAAGGCTAATGTAGTAGCTGATGCTTTAAGCCGAAAATCTTATGGTAATCTTTTCCACATCAAGATGGTACGGCTTCCGTTATTTTTAGACCTTCGATCATTGGGAGTAGATTTAATGATGAATGAATCAGGAGCACTGCTGGCAACTTTTAAGGTTAGACCGATCTTGATTGAAAAAGTTAAAGAAGCACAAGTTCAAGATGAGAAAATGAAGAAGATTATTGATGGTGTGAAGGCAGGTACTCATACAGATTATTCTATCAAAGAAGATGACACCTTTAGTACTTGGTAGCCGATTATGTGTACCAAATGTTGATACTTTAAAAAGAGAAATAATGGAAGAAGCTCATTGTTCTGCATATTCTATGCATCCGGGTAGTGCCAAGATGTATAGAACACTTAAAGAAAACTACTGGTGGAAGGGTATGAAGAAGGATATAGCAAACTTTGTAGCAAAATGCTTGGTGTGTCAACAAGTTAAGGCGGTACATCAACATCCTTCAGGTCTTCTGCAATCTCTTCCGATTCCTGAATGGAAGTGGGAGCATATTACTATGGACTTTGTTTCTGGCTTGCCCCGTACTCAGCAGGGTCATGATGCTATTTGGGTAGTTGTAGACAGGTTGACAAAGTCATCTCACTTTCTGCCTATCAGAATGGATTTCTCTCTTGATAAGCTTGCAGAAATTTATGTGAAGGAAATCATCAGATTACATGGTGCTCCAGTATCTATAGTATCAGACAGGGATCCACGATTTACTTCTAGGTTTTGGCCTAGCCTGCAGAATGCTTTGGGTACAAATGTAAAGTTCAGTACTTCTTTTCATCCTCAAACAGATAGTCAATCGGAACGTACCATTCAGACTTTGGAGGATATGCTTAGAGCCTGTGTCATGGAATTCAAAGGAAGTTGGGATAAGCATTTGCCATTGATGGAGTTTGCTTATAATAACAGTTTTCACTCGAGTATCGGTATGGCGCCTTATGAAGCATTATACGGAAGAAAATGTAGAACTCCAGTATGCTGGGATGAAGTTGGAGAAAGAGAATTGGTGGGTCCAGAATTAGTTCAGATGACTGCTGATAAAGTTCAATTGATTAAAGACAGATTAAAGGTGGCACAAGATAGACAGAAGAGCTATGCAGATTTGAAAAGAAAGGATATCGAGTATGATGTGGGTGACAAAGTGTTTTTAAAAATCTCTCCATGGAAAGGTGTAGTGCGATTTGGTAAACGGGGAAAGTTAAGTCCTCGGTTTATTGGGACTTATGAGATTGTGGAAAGGATCAGCCCTGTTGCTTATAGAATTGTACTACCACCAGAATTATCTCAAATACATGATGTCTTTCATGTGTCTATGTTGAGAAAATACAGAAGCGATCCTTCACATGTACTCCAGATACAACCAGTGAAATTACGAGAAGATTTGACCTATGAAGAAGAACCAGTCGCAATTTTAGCTCGAGAAGAGAGAGTCTTAAGAAACAAGGTTATTCCTTTAGTGAAAGTTTTATGGAATAATCATTCGAAGAAAGAAGCCACTTGGGAAAGGGAACAAGATATGATTTCTAAATATCCTCATTTTTTTTCTCCCATTAGCGAGTAAAAAAAAAAAATTCGGGGACGAATTTTTAATTTAGAGGGGAAGAATGTAATATCTTGTCTTTGTAAAAAAAAATAATAAGAATAAAAAAAAAACGTGCCCACCTACTAACAAGTAGGTGGGCAAATAAAAAAAATATAATAAAATAATAATAATAATAATAATAATTTTTATAAATTAAAAGAAAAGAAAAGAAAAGAAAGAAAGAAAGAAAGAAAAGAAAAGAAAGAAAGAAAGAAAGAAACGAACAGAAAACAGAAACAGAAAAAAAAAAGAAAGAAAATCGGGAAAGAGAGAGAGAGAGAGAGAGTTCTTCAGATCTACCGTCGACCGCCGTTCAAACAGTGACACGCGCCGGACCACCGTCTGTGCCGCCCAATTTCGAGCCAAACGCCGCCGAAATCACCCCCAACCGACGCCGGAGCCGCCGTTACGCGCCGGTCAAAGTTCTTGCCGACGAAATTTTCCGATCACTATTCCGGCTACTTTCCGACGTTATTTTCCAGCGATCCGGGTATTTTTGGAACCCTCATTTTATAAGCTTTAATTTGGCACCTCATTTGCTAATTTAGGGTATGTATTTAGAATTTTGATAAATAGTAACCTAAATATATTAAATTAAAAAAAAATTAAATTAAATTAAATATATATATATAATTTATTTAGAATAATAATTATAATTATAATTAATTAAGAATTATAATTAATAAATTAAAATTTAATTAGTAATTAATGAGTTAGATTAAATTTTATTAATTTGATTAATTAGTAGAATTTTTATTTAATTTAGATTAATTATTTGTTTAAAAAAAATAAATTATTAGTCTTAGATATTAATTACTTAATGACTAAATAAATTAAGTAATTAGAATGAAAATTTAAATTTAAAATATAGTATGATTAAATTAATTAAATATTTAGGTTGTGAATATTACCAATAAATTATAGAAAATTTCTTATATTATATATATATATATATAAATCAATAAATTGATAATTAATTATTTTAGATTTTTAAAATAATTAATATTTATGTATTATAAATTGTTAATATAGTTGTTGATTTATTGAATTAATAAATCATAATTTAAATAGAAATAAGTATGTGTATATGAATATTTACTTAAAAAAAATTAATTAGGATTAAAATAAGTTAAATTTTAGAATTTATGAATTTATGTTAAATTAGTTATTAAATATTAATATTATTGCTGTAGTAGTAAATTATTATTAAAATTATTATATTTATTAGTAATTATTGATTTTAGTACAAATATTATTATTATCATTATTTTTACCACAATTATAACTATTAAATATTAAAGCTATTATTTTAATTTTTATATAAATGTATTTCAATAACTAGTATTATTATTATAATTATTATTACTAATATTATTTAGTATTAAATTTAATATAAATTATTAAATGTGAAATAATAGTAATTAAATAAGTATTTAACTATATACATAATATTAATATTATTTTTATTGTTAAAGTTATTGATTTTATTATAAGTAGTTATTAGAAAATAAAAGAAAAATATTAAGATGAAAGTAAATTATATATATGGTTATTAATATAATTATTAATAAATTTAATATAAGTTATTATGATTAAATTAGACATAAATAAATAATTATTCTAATAAAATGAATTAATTAAATAATGTATAAAGAAATACAATTTATATAACTATTGTTATTATTAATGTTATTATTATTATTATTTTACAATATATGGAATATTATAAGAAAATAGTACAAAAGAAAATAGAAAATTAAAGTAGATACTATTTAAAATATAATTACATAAATTAATTAATAAAATAAATATTATTAAACTATTAAATTAAAGAAACTAAAATAATATAATATAGATGTAAATATATATATATATATAAATACTTAATAAATTTAGACACGCAAATTATGTTAAGTCATTAAAAATATTATTGAAATATTTGATAAGTTATTGGGTTAATAATTGTGTAATATTAATTGGAGTATAAATTTTAAAATTTTTGGGAATGGCCGAGTTATGCCGAAACTTCGCTGAAAATTCGTTAGAATTTTAGGAATCATTTCCACGTTATCTTTTCATGTTATTTAACTCATAGAAATAATAAATCCTAGATAATATTTTAGTAAATTTTTATTTTTATATCACTTTAGGTTTGGATTCTACTGCAAGTATAGAACATAGAGAGAGACCGGTCGATTAAATAAGTTGAGCTATCGAATAAGGTGAGTGGGTAATTATATAGCATCGGTAATTTTTATTATGTATATATGATTTATTAAAATTGTTATTTGTTAAAATAAATTTTTATAAAATAATTTAGAAAGGTAAAATAATATTTATGAATATATATATATATATAAAAATGGGAACAAATAATGGTATGTTAATGTTTGAATTATGGTATGAAAATTATTTATTGATACAGTTAAATAAATGTTTTATATACACTAATTATATGTTTTCTAATAGAGACACCTGTGATGACGGGGTGTTAAAGGAATTGACGGATTATGATATGATACTGTCTTTGGGACAGCGCTTGGTATACATATAGCCTTTGGGGTGTATATCAGGTGGTCGCCCTTTGGGGGCAGCTCTGCACATGTGTATGACCATGTTTATTTGCTCTTGGTGCTGCCATGCGTCATCACTGCGCCCAAGATGCCATGTTTTGCCCTTAGAGTGTCAGTAAATATATATATTTACTTACGCCTAAGGTATTATATTTTTCTATGGACTATATATATTGAGTGTAAATAAAAAAAAAATTTATGATGACAATTTATTACATGATATGGTGAATTTATGTTCTTAAAATTATTATGCAGTAGTATGAATTTAATTAGTAAATATATATGAAAAACTTATTTGTTCCCCTTTTGTTATATAATTATCTTCTCACTGAGTAGTTTGACTCACCCCCCTTATTATAATCATTTCAGATATCGTTGGAGAATAGACCTGTAGATCACCTCTACTCTTACTCCGATCAGTGTATAGTAAAAGTCGAGCCAACATAAGTATCGTTTGGATTTGTTTAAAAAAGTAATTATATTTTTATGTTGAACAATAATTAAATATGTATTATTTTTAAGTGTTAGAAATTATTGGATATTATTATTGTATATGTAAGCAGTATACTAAGGAAATAAATTGTGAGTGATATTTTTATAAAAATTAATAGTATAGTAATTTATGAGATAAGTTCACCATATGGCTTAAGAGAATGGGGTGTGACAGTTTAGTATGATTTTGGATGTAAAATCAATAACTTTAAGTACTTAGCTTAGAGATAAATAATTACTTGGAGATCTAGAGATAGTATCTTATTAAAATTGGATTAAGCATTATTTAATTGTCATGAGAATAGAGGATTAAACTTTACCCATTCACATTCCACTTGCTTGAGAGAGAGGTAGATGATTTTTGTGATATTTAGATATCTAAGATTTAAGAAATGAGCTTAATTATTGAAATTAATTAAATCCATTTGAAAAATCCCAATAAAACATAATCCTACACTTTTATTATTGATTATTTAGAATTCAATTTAGAGTAATTAGTTTAACTAGTTAATTTGGTAATTAAATTGATTGATACTTAGTAATTTCCAGATAATAGTTGAACTGAATTTAAGATACTCAAAAAAATCATCTTCCCTATAGATACGACATTCATATTCTCACTCTACTATGTGTTATGATACAGTGCGCTTACGGTGTTAGACATAGTAGTATTTTCACACACTCATACAACAATCACACATTCAACACACTAACAACAATATGTGTGCAGAATTTTTTGCTTCTGCCTCTTTTTTTGCTTCTTACACAACTTAGTTTTGCCTTGTACAGGCATGCCCAATCAATTTGCACGCCGGTGTCTGCTATTTTTTCTCTGTTTTCTACTTTTTAAGGAATTAAATGCTCCATTTTTGCTCATCCATGCCATCTTACCATTATCCTACCAAAACAAACAAAATCTCATCAAAATAGGCAAAGTTTCCACAAAGAACCCCATTAAATGAGTTATTTTCAATTACAATTTAAGATCAAACATGAGATTATCAATTATATGTTTATTTCAATATTTAGTATTATTATCATTAGTAATATTATTAAGTATTAGATTTAACATAAATTATTAAAATTGAAATAATGATAATTAAATAAATATTTTTAACTACGTAATAATGTTATTATTTTATTATCAAAATTATTGACTTTGTTATAAGTGATTATTAGAAAATAAAAATAAAGTATTAAGAAGTAAATAAATTAAATATTAATATTAATATTATTACTATTAAACTTACTCAATAATAGAATATATTGTTATTATTACTATTAAGACAAACTTATTTTGGAAACTAAGAATATATATGTATTAATTTATATTAATTGAAAATAAATATAAGATTGTATATTATTTTTATATTAAAGATTAAATAAATACTATTTAATACCTAATTGAATAAATTAGTTAATAAAATAAATATTATTATTATTATTAAATTATTAAAATAAATGAACTAAAATAATATAATTTAGTTGCATATCGAAATATGATAAATACTTAATAAAATTTTGATATTCAAAATATATTGAGTCATTAAAAATATTGTTGAAAATTTATATGAGCAAATGACTTGACAAATTGAGAAATACACGTTGGAGTATTATTTTAAAATTTTGGAAAAAGTCTAAATTAAGTTGAAACTCTAGCGAAAATTTGCTAGAATTTAAGGACCATTTTCACGTATTTTTTTCCATGGCATACATTCATAGTAGCTGATAAAATTTTGGTTATGCTTTAAAATTAAATATTATTTTTATATTATTTTAGAAATGAATCCAGCTGCAATCGTTGAATATAAAGAAAATCATGTTGGTTAGATAGGTATGGTCTTAGTCCAGGTGAGTGGATATATATGTAATATTATATTTCTAAAGTATCATATATATATGATTTTTAAAAGAAAAAGTTACTAAATTTAGAATGATAGTTCGTTTTTGAATGATATTTATTTTTTTATAAATTGAGAACAAAAAATGGTAGTTGAGTTTTTTATATATGTGAATGGTTAATTACACTGTAGCTGGATAAATAATTATATACATTCTTGCTATAATCCTACATGATCACATCTTGATGATGAGTGTTTATAGAAATTAAAATTGTAATGATTTATTCTTTGGGGGGGGGGGGGGGGGGGGGAGGGGGTTTGCTCTGTACATGTATATTAAAGTTATTTCTCCTTAGACTTGCGAAACAAGTCATCATTCGCTCCTAGAGTAAAGTTTGATCAGTAAAGAATCATATTTTAGTGTATACAAATGATGTTTGAACTGAATTATTCGTATTATTCAAAGAATTAAGAAATAATTGAAAGTTATATTTGAGATTTCAAGTTTTATTTTTTCCAGCTGATTAATGATGATGATATATGCAAATACTTATATATATATTGTTTAAACCTTGTTTGTTCTCCCTTGTTTCGTATTTATCTATTCATTGAATAGTTGAACTCACACCTTTAATATATAAACATTTTCAGATACAGTTGGAGAATAATCTAGTAGAATTCTTCTCGTTTTTATTCCATCAGCGTATAGAAGAGATTAAGCCAACATATTATCATTTACCATTTGAATATGTTACCTAAGATGTATGAAATGATAATAATATTTGTGTGAATGATGATGAAATTTTCATATACATATAGTTATGTGTATTTGAAGGAATTCAAGTATTTAAATTTTGAGTGGTGATTATATAATAAGTTATTTTGGTTTTTTTAAGATTCTAGATGAGACACTGTAAGATTTGTCCACCCCTAGTGTCATGAAAGTGGGGTGTGACATGGTAGCTCTCAATTCTATTAATTAATTTCTCTTTTTCTCGTGCTATCAACAGCCATCAAAAGCCACCAAAGGAACCATATAAGCTTTTATGCTGTTAATTATACGAAATTAATGAAAAATTACAAATTATATTTTGTCCATCTAAATCGTGGATAAGATACATAAGACCCATAGATATGATATTTGAACTGCTATATTAAGATCTAACGTCCATTGTCAATGTAAAATAGGCTTGACCTTTTTCTTTTCTTTTTCTTTTTCTTTTTCTTTGACATTTAAACAAACCATAAATATATTTCATTTATGTTTTACTCTCTTTAAAATAGTTCAAGAACAATATAGTTTGGTGTAATCTTTAGTTAATCTGTTTAGTAAGTGCTCCATTCAATTTTTTTCAAGAAAAAAAAATATTACATGATAATACTAGAAAATTACTTGACACGATGAAAGATAGGTTTTCTTTTTTAATGAAAATTACATAACTTGGCTGGTATATAATTTTTCATCAAATTATGTAATTTTTAAGAAGAACAAAGTTATTACATAATGATGACAAGGTGGACTCTAAGAATTTCTGTTCGGATTCATGTTTTGCTTTAGATAGTTCTCCTACCTACAAGATAAGAGAAAAGATCGGACTCCAGTAGGGAGACTCCGATGTTTAAATCAACGATCGGTTTGTCTGCAAATAGATGAATTTAAGAAGTTAGAAAAAGATCATTTACCTATACGAATCCACCATTTTTTTTATAGTTGAGGAGCAGGAGACAACATCTGTATGTGTCAGAGGATCTTCAAGATGTGTCGGCGTCATACACCTATTGTGTCAGAGATATGTCTGCCGGATACTTAGGAGCTCGATAAAGATAACAAAGTTCAGAATCCATATCCAATCTATCAACAAGAGCTCGGTCCGGTGTTATAAGAATACCGGGCTCGGTCTACGAGCTCGGTGAATAGGGGGTAGTACCACATAATTAATTCAATGATATAAAATTATATAATACAATTGCAAAAAAAAAACTAATTTTTTTAATGTAAAATTGTATAACTTATTTGATTGTTTATTATTTTTTTCATTTAAATCTACAATAATTCCTTTTTCCTTTTCACTATATAAAATTTTCATTGGTAACTTTATCAAGAAAAAAAAACTGTATATTTGTATGACACACCAATAAAATTACTTTTCTCAATAAAAAAAATATCACATAACTTATATAGTTGTACAATTCCTTTTTTTATTGAATCATGTAATGAACTATTTTTAAGATTTATGTACTTGTTAATTGAATTATACAAATGTACATGGAGGCATTATAGCGATACTGAATGGTGTCGATGTTGCAGCATCAGAGATTTGGCCTTGAATAGGTATATGTATTTTGCCAGTTAATGTGATTTGAAACATGCAACTTTACCTTTTTTAATTCAAAAAACTAGGCTATTGGCCCTCTTTCACTCCCTTGAACAAGCCTAAATTCATGGAACCTATATCTTATCTTTAGATGTGATATGGAACTTGAAATTTAGTATTAATATCCCACCCCCTTGAACACGGTTTTAGAATTGACATAACCTGCAAATTGGGACCAATTTTTTATGCCACAATTATTTAGAACTTGTTTTTAAAATTTTTTTAACGAAGTGACAAAGCATAAGTAGGCCAAGGCTCAAAAGTCTCGCAAATGCATCCAAATTTGAATATTTCAATTCTTATGTTAAATTCATTTTACAGAGGTCCGCATATCCATGCGTTGCCATAAATCGTATTCATTTTTTTTTTCCAGATATATGAATGATTTTTAACAAAAATCAAATCAGTTAATCGCATAATAAAAGAAAGACGCTTCTGTAACATCCCCTATCTGAATCTGAGTCGCGGCTAAAACATGTCAAGATAATCATTTTTATTGTTCAAAGGTTATACAAATTAGCTAATCTCAAATGAATTTTATAAATAATCTGAATATAAAAATTCATTTTTAAAAAATTGCAAATGAATTTAATATACGAATTGTTCAGAATGTTATGTTAATTGTGAAGTCTAATGATTTATCACCCATCCAATTTCCTGCAAAAAGCTGATTTACTCGGTGTAGCCATGCACAAGATGAAACCAAAAGATACTCATCTTCAACCAATAAAAGTATAATATGGTTCAAATGAAGAAGAAAAATGAAAGATACGATTTAATTATAAATTCGAGACATCAAATAAAAAGTAATATAATAAGAAATCAAATAAAAAGTAATATAATAAAAAATTAAATAAAAAGTAATATAATAAAAATTTCGATGAATTTGCAAATTCTTAAAGTTACGGAAATTTGTATCATAAAAAAAATTATATAAAAAAGTTATGTGTCGCACCCGGGACAACGGGAAGTTGATAGAATTTAATAGATTTAATTTGATTTTTATCGATTGATATTTAGTTTATTATTTTTCATATATATTAAAAGTCGTCACCAATTGAATACCTAATAATGGTCTGCATTTCTAGAATCAAGGGATTGATTATTTATAGGGAAAAAATATCCTATAACGCCCAAAATTGATACTATAGTTATTGTAATTTTTATATCTATTTTTTATTTGTAAGAGAAAAATAATAATTAGGTATCCACCATATTAAACAACAAAAATATAGAAAGATAATAATTATGAAATTCTATTTAACTTTTTTTAAAAAAATAATTTTATATAACATAAATTTATATTAAATTTTTTTTATAAATTAAACTAAATTAATGAAAATTTATACTAATAGTATATTATACTAAAAAAATTTTTTAAGACTTCAAAAAAATATTATTATAAAAAAATTAAACATAACATAATATAAATAACTATAATTAAAGTATATAAAATATAATATAAAAAATAAATTCATACATCGCACGGGTCTACGCCTAATTATAATAAATTTTAAATTTGAGTAGCTTAATATAAATATAAAAAAATAATAAATAGGCCAAGTGCATACGAATAGCACTTGGCCATATTTTTTTAGTGCATATAATTTGCATCTAAAAAAATCTGTGAATTTGATTCCTAAATCCTCTCCATATACTGTTAGAAATTAATAATCGAATATACTCAAATGAATTATGCACTTTTTTTTACCATATTATATAATTTTTCAAGAAGAAAAAGTACATATCTAATTCAATAACATAAAATTAAATAACATAATTAAAAAAAAAAAACCTTCTTTTCTTAATGAAAAATTGTATAACTTATTCGATTATGTAATTTTTCATCACAATCTACAATATTTCCTTTTTCTTTTTCACTACAAAACTTTTCGTTGGTATACAATAACTTTATCGAGAAAAAAAAGTATATATCATTTAATGCTAAAGAAACTATACGACACACTAACAAAATTACTTTCTTAATATAATTAGTATTCATATTAAGGCAATGAATATAATTCTTTTTTATAAAAAAAATAAATAATAAAATATCATAATAATTATAATATCAATATTTGGGCGTCGTAGAGTTCTTTTTCTTCTCTACGCATAATCAACCCCCGAATCTAAAAATGCAGATCATTATTAGGTATCCAATCAAATCTCATTATTAATTGGTAGCGACTTCTAACACTCAAAAATAACAACTAAATAGAAATTGACAAAAACCAATTAAATCAATATCTCGCCGGCTTTCCATCGCCCATTGTGCGACATATATAAAAATAAAATATTTCAAAAAAAGTAAAAATAAATAAAACCAAAAAGGAAAAAATAACACCATTTTAGCATAAGAAAAAGGGGTAAATTTTATAGTTTTGAAAAAAAACCTAACTCTCACATGTAACAAGGATCCGGTCAAGCCATCAACTTTGGGAAGTATTCTTTTTATTGTTCGAAAAAAGCTAGCCATGGTTTTATAGACAAGATAACACAGATTCTTGACATCAAGTGGCATTCACTTCCCTTCATGTACTTAGGGGCCCCTATATATCAAGGCATCAACCGTTCCACTTACTGTCAATATCTTTTACAAAAAGTGGATACAAAACTTCATGGTTGGATGAAAAAGTTGTTGTCAACTGGTGGTCGTCTTCTGCTCATTAAACATGTCTTGAGTTCAATTCCAATTCATACATTGGGGGCTATGCAACTGCCGAAACAAATTATTGATGCTTTGGAACGAAAATTTGTTTCCTTTTTCTGGCATTCAGGTGTTGAACGGCGCTATCATTGGGCCAGGTTCGAAAAATTCTGCTACCCCACTTCTGAAGGTGGTATGGGAATCCGATCGCTTGTATCTTTGCAAAAAGCCTACTCAATAAAGCTTTGGTTGAACTATCAAAAGGGAGATACTTCTTGGGCTAGGATTATGAGAAAAAAATATGGTAGAGCTGGTCATATAAAATTTTTGCAAACTGACTCCCCTACATGGAAGAGAATTTGCAAGATCTCGACCACTGCTTCTTCTCTTTTTACGCAACAAGAGAATGGAGATTGGGTTAGTAACAAGACAAGCTCAAAGTCCTTTGTCTTGGAAGAAATTTATGATGCTGTGAGAGAAAGGAAAAGCGAGCTACTATCGTACAGGATGACTTGGAATTCATTAATTCCCATTAAGTATTCAATACTTGCGTGGAGATTATGGCACAATGCCCTGCCGTTGTAGGAAAGACTTCAAATGATGGGGATTCAAATGGCCACCTGCTGCCCATTTTGCTTATCTGTTGCAGCTACTACATCTCACAAGTTCTACCTCTGTGCTGAAACCATGAAAGTCTGGCAGTTTTTCAAACAATCTTTGCAATACAATGCCTCGGTTCAGCGCACAATTAAATAAGAATTCATGTTATGGTGGTCCCAATTCTCTCCTAACTCGCTGGCGGGCAAAGTCATGGCCTTCATTCCTCATGTAATTCTCTATCATATATGGCTAGCCTTTTGTAAAATTACATGGGGTGACGAGGAGGTATATAGTCCAAGCATTATCAGGTCTATCCTCACCTCAATTTTTAATTGGGGAGTAGCTCATTCCTCTGCCAAATTTGCAAAGTCCATGGCTTTATTTTAAGAATTCTTGCCAGAACAATTTGGCAAAATATGCAAATTAAAGCCAACTCTCGTATATTGGCGTAAACCAGTTTCACCAAGATTCAAGCTTAATGTCGACGCTTCGGTGACTGTGAATATAGCGACCGGTGGAGCTATTGTCAGGGATTGCAATGGATGCTTTATAGCAGGTCTCAGTTTTTTCTTACGGACTTCTAATCCCAACCAAGCTGAATTGCAAGATGCTTTTGAAGGAATCCAATGGTGTATTCAGAAACATTACTTGCCGCTGGAAATAGAGACTGACTCAGCATGGGTTCATCATCAAATCACATCCTCCCGGATTTCTACATCGACAACAATGGCCAGCCACATTAAAAGCTTCATTGACAGTTCAAACTCGGCTATACTACATACATTCAGGGAGAGTAATTAAGCTGCAAATTTCCTTGCCATAGACTGTAGAATAAGTATGAAGCATGCTGTTTATTTGTCTTTTAATTCTTTGCCAAATTTTCTTAAGTGCATTGTAAACTCGGATAATATGGGTTCTCCATATATCCAATACAAATAATTTATCTATAAAAATTACAGCTTCGAAAAAAAAAAGATATAAATGCATAATATATTTATTTAATTTGACAAGTCATGCTGAGCTAGGCCAGGGCCACTAGTCAGACCGAGAGGGTCAATCTAATAGGCTAAATACTCTAATTCTACCCGGTCTAGGACACTTGAGCTTGCCAAGTAAAATGAGTTATACTTGACACTTAGGTCATGTTAGACACGACCAAAAATAGATTGGGCTGGGTAGCACGTAAATTTCCATGTATACTTCCTTTGACATTTAAACAAATCATAAATATTTATTTCATTTATGCTTTATTCTGTACAATAGTTCAAGAACAATATAGTTTGGTGTAATCTTTAATTAATCTGTTTAGTAAGTGTTCCACTCAATTTTCTTCAAGAAAAAAATTACATCATAATACAATAAATTACTTGATACAATGTGTTTCCCTCAAGCGTAACGAATAACTTGTTGGTCTTTTGATTTGGGTTGTGGGCATGCTAGAGTATATAAGATTTTTTGATCAAATGCTCTCAATATGATCTCTAACCAAAGCTATTGTATGAATTTATCAAATGCCTAAAAAGAAATTAAAGTCTCCAAACTCCCTTTAATTAGTTTGTTTGAATTCTACATGTAAAAATTGAATTATTGAAAGTAGTGAAAAAATGGGTTGCAGAATGATAACTGTAGAAAAAATACTGTTTGACTAAAAAATAAACCATAATTAAAATAAATTCAGCAAATTTGGAATAAGAATAGTGAAATACAATACTAAGCTTGAAAAATATTGAAGTGAAAAGCTAAAGTTAAGTGAAATGGAATGAATAAATTAGACAAATTAAATTAACCAGAAAAAACTAAAAATTCGTTATTGTGAAAATGAAATCTGCTATTGTGGAATTTAAATTATGTAGTTTGGATTTCTAAGATTGAGGGTTGTATTTGATTGTTTGATTAATTTTTAGTCATGATTGTTAGTTCTTGGATGGATCCCTTTCTTTTCTTTCCATTTAAACATGTTCTTTGAAAATGGCTTTTTAATTTTTAGGCTACTAAATCCATTTTAATTTTTTGTGGGATTATGGATTTGTGCTCCCTAAAAATTTAGAAGTTGCTTATGTATTTAAGAAATTTCATATTCATGACTTTAAGTTACAATCCCACATTTCTTCTCTATTTTTCTTAGAAATTATATAGTATAACGTTATTCCAACTAACCATCCTAGTTGGAATAATAAATTAATTAGATTATTATATATATTTATATTTTTAAAAAATATATATATCCTAAAAGTTATATGGTGAACTCTATAATTTCTCTTAATAAATATATATATTTATCTAATTAGTTTGTTATTCCAACTAAAATGTCTAGTTGGAATAACTGTTCTATTATATAATTTATCTATTTTTCTATTAACTTTCATAATTTTAGCCATTTTTTTTAACTATCTTCACTTTCTTTAATTACTAAAAGTGGTTAATTTTATGTGCAAACACAACAAAAGATAGGATTTTTTTTAGTGAAAAATTACATTACTTGGCCTGTATATATTTTTTCATCAAAGCATGTAATTTATCAAGAAGAACAAAATTACATAATTGATGCAATGATACAAAATTATATAATATAATTACAAAAAAAACTATTTTTCTTAATGAAAAATTGTATAATTTATTTGATTGTCTATTTTTTCATTAAAATATACAACAATTCCTTTTTTTTTTCTTTTTCACTATATAAAATTTTCATTGGTAACTTTATCAAGAAAAAATATACATATATATATATTGTATGACAGAGTAATAAAATTGTTTTCTTAATAAAAAATCACATAACTTATTTAGTTGTATAATGTTTTTTATTGAATCATGTAATGAACTATTTTTAATATTTATGTAGTTGTTAATCGAATTATACAAATACATGGAGGCATTATAGCCATACTTAATGGTGTTGATGTTGCAGCATCATAGCATTGGTCTTGAATAGATATATTTTGTCTTTAAATGTGATTTGAAACATGAAACTTAACCTTTTTTTCATTCAAAAAACAAGGCTATCTTCCACTCCCTTGAGCAAGGCTAAATTTATGGAACCTATAGATGTGATATGTGATATGGATGTGATTCTAAGTCTTTAGATGTGATATGGAACTTGAAATTTTGTTTTAGTATTCCACCCTCTTGAACACGGTTTTAGAATTGACATTATAACCTGCAAAATTGGGACCAATTTTTTATGCCACAATTATTCAGAACTTTTTTTAAAAAAATTATTCCACAATTATTCTACAATATTTCCTTTTTCTTTTTCACTATAGAAATTTTTCATTGTTATACATAGCTTTATCAAGGGAAAAAAACTATATATCATTTAATGATAAAAAAGAAACTATATGACAAACTAACAAAATTACTTATTTAGTTGTATAATTTTTTTATGAAATAATGTAGTTAACTATTTTTAATATTTGTACTTATTGATTGAATTATGCAAATACAAGGAGGGATTAATCTTTCCCAGCCCCTTGAACAAGGCAACCTACGATGGCACAACTGATTATAAGAGATTCCAAGTGTAAGTCAATCACAGCTCAAGTCACAAGTCTACCAATTATTTCCAAATCAATATTTTCACTCCAATTCAATATTTTCACTCCAATTAGTTTGTTATTTACTGATTAACCTTTTTTCATTCAAAAAACTTGAAATTTTGTTTTAATATTCCACCCTCTTGAACACGGTTTTAGAATTCACATTATAACCTGCAAAACTGGGACCAATTTTTTATGCCACAATTATTCAGAACTTTTTAAAAAAATTTTTTTTACGAAGTGACAAAGCGTAAGTAAGTCAAGGCTCAAAAGTCTCGCAGTTGCATCCAAATTTGAATATTTCAATTCTTATGTTTTTATAAGATTTCAATTCTTATGTTAAATTCATTTTATAGAGGTCCATATATCCATGCGTTGCCATAAATCACAATAATTTTTTTTTCAGGTATATAAATGATTGTTAACAAAAAAAAAAAAAAGAGAAGCAAATCAGTTAATCGCATGATAAAAGAAAGAAGCATCTGTAACATCCCCTATCTGAATCTGAGTTGCGGCTAAAACATGTCAAAATAATCATTTTTATTGTTCAAAGGTTATAAAAATTAGCTAATCTCAAATGAATTTTACAAATAATCTGAATATAAAAATTCATTTAAAAAAAACTGCAAATGAATTTAATATACGAATTATACAGAATGTTATGTTAATTGTGAAGTCATATAATGATTTATCACTATAAGACAAACTAACAAAATTACTTATTTAGTTGTATAATTTTTTTTATGAAATAATATTTTTACTTATTGATTGAATTATGCAAATACAAGGAGGGATTAATCTTTCCCAGCCCCTTGAACAAGGCAACCTACGATGGCACAACTGATTATAAGATATATACAAAGTATATTTGTAGTATATATTGAGTATATTTTTGGTATATTTTATGAGATTATTTTTAATTATGACTCATGATTTACTTATTTAGTTGAATAATTCTTTTTATTAAATAATGTAGTTAATTAACTATTTTTAATATTTTTACATATTCATTGAATTACGCAAATAGATGCATGGAGGCATTATAGTGATACTGAATGCTGTTGATGTTGCAGCTTAGAATTGCTTGACTATTCCCACCCCCTTGGCCTATCATGGCACAACTGATAGAGATTCCAAGTGCAAGTCAATTACCTCTATAGGAAGATCTTATCTTTAGATGTGATATGAAACTTGAAATTATTTAATTTGAATTTTTCAGCCCCATTGAACACAGCTTTAAAATTGACACATAACCTATAATAATCTTGGGAGCCAAATTTTCATGGCATACTGCCTTTTTTTTTTTTTAAAAAAAAAAGAAATTTTCAACGATGTAATTCACATTTTTTATATTTGAAATTGATTATATTTGAATCCAATCTTAGTAAAATTTATAGAATTTGCAAGTATATATAAATTTTAAATTAATAATACATGCTGCTAATCAATAAATAAGTAAAATCCAAACCACTTTATATATGTACATGGTTTTAAACAGTTTTAATTATTTCTCAACCAAATTAAACTGCCAAATTTTTAAAAATATTCAAACTAAACCAAATCACTTAATAAAGTTTGATTCAATTCAATTTGGCTGTTCAAATCACATAATTCATATCCCTAGCTAATTGCAAGTGATACATATAAATTTAAAAAAAAATTATTTTAAGGATCATTTAGAAAATAATAATATATTTTTTAAAATCTTTATTTTTTACTTTTTTTTCTTATCTATATCTTGAATCAAAGGATAAAGCTACTAAATGTCTCCTAAATAATTTTTTTTTCTATTACATCTAAAACATACCAATGTAAAAGTCATTTAATTTATAAACAAATTTATTAATTATCCCCAATTAAGGTAAGTTATAAAAGTACCTTCACTTCTTTTTTCTTTACATACGTAAAAAATGCTAAGGACTAACAATCTCTCCAATTTCGTATCTGTTTTTGTAATTAAAAGAAAGAAAATCATGTTGATAAATAAAAAGTAGGTAAAAAGAAAAAAGAAAAACTAATGGATTTGGTATAACTGTACAGTTCGTGTAAACTTGAGCATCGAGCAAACTAAAAGCACAACACACACAAAAGAAGTAATATAATAGTTTCATATCTCTTTTTGCTTTTTATAAATTTATTTATTGATTTGTTGTTTAGAAAAAAAAAACACTGGTGGAAATGATTATTTCATGGCACAGTTTCATACGATTTTTTTTAACGCCCAAATCCGTTAATTTATGTCATCATGATTTTTTTTTTCAATTCCTGAAAAAATAAGGAATGGAGAGAGATGATATGAGAAAAGATGTTAATTTTATATAAAGAAAAAGAAGTACAGAGATTTTTTTAAAAAGGACAATGGGTAAGTTAAGAGCTCCATATATATATGTGTGTGTGTGTGTGGTCAGCATTTTATATGGATATGGCATTTTTAATTTTTATGATCATTTGAATTTTGACGTGGCAGCCACAGTCTTCATCAGTATTTGATGTGTTAATATAAATACCTCTCCATGTGTTGTGTCTAAAGACGTACAATTAAGCAAATCCCTCTAATAATCTAAAGATGTTCTCCTTTATTCCTATGTTTGCATTTTCCTTTCTGATCCTTTCTTTTGCTTTCGCTACTGCAACTGATCCTTCTTCTTTTGTTCCTGTCCACAATAAACTGGCGAAGGATCAGGTGAATGCTCTTCTTCAATGGAAAGCTAGTCTTGATAATCATAGCCAATCTGTCTTGTCTTCCTGGGTTATCAACGGTACTAGTGCTCCTTGCAATTATTGGTTCGGTATTTACTGTGATAAGGCTGGAAATGTTGCCAATATAAGCCTTGTGGACTCTGGTTTAAACGCCACACTTCAAGGTCTTCACTTTTTGACATCCTTCCCTAATCTTATTGGGCTTAACCTTAGTAACAACTCTTTCCATGGGAACATTCCTTCGCATATCTTTAATCTTTCCAAACTTAATGTTCTTGACTTGTCTTCCAATGCTATCTCTGGTTCCATTCCTCGAGAAATTGGAATGTTGAGATCTGTTACTGATTTGGATTTGTCAGAAAATCATCTCACTGGAGAGATCCCAACTTCTATGGGAAATCTGACAAAGCTGTCAATTCTTTTTCTCCATCGAAACCAACTTTCTGGCCCAATACCTCAACAACTTGGAACTTTGAGATTTCTCACTGACCTTACTTTGTCATTTAATAATCTCTCAAGTTCAATCCCAGTTTCTGTAAGTAATTTAACGAAACTATCAACTCTTTGTCTTGGTCAGAACCAACTTTCCGGTTCCATACCGTTAGAAGTTGGAATGTTAAGATCTATTACCAATTTGCAATTGTCACATAATCATCTCACTGGAAAAATTCCAATTTCAATAGGAAACTTGACAAAGCTATCCACTCTCTATCTTCATACGAACCAGCTTTCCGGTTTCTTACCTGTAGAAATTGGAATGTTGAGATTTGTTACTGATTTGGCATTGTTGGAAAATAATCTCATCGGAAAAATCCCAATTTCTATCGGAAACTTGACAAAGCTATCCGCTCTTGGTCTTCGTATGAACCAACTTTCTGGTTCCATACCGATAGAAGTTGGAATGTTGAGATCTCTTACTATTTTGGATTTGACATATAATAATCTCACTGGCACAATTCCGGTTTCTATAGGGAACTTGACAAAGCTATCAACTCTTGGTCTTTCAAGTAACCAATTTTCTGGAACTTTTCCTTCAAGCATGAACAATCTTACCATGTTAAATACCTTCGAAATATATTACAACATGTTTGAAGGCCACCTACCAGAAAGAATATGCCTTGGTAGACAACTTCAATTTCTCGATGTTGATGGAAATAATTTAACAGGTCTCATCCCAAGAAGCCTTAAGAATTGTACAAGCTTGTTGAGACTCCGTCTTGATAGAAACCAGCTTACAGGAAATATATCCGAAGATTTTGGCACATATCCAAATTTGTATTTTATGGATTTAAGTGAAAACAAATTCTATGGCGATCTTTCTTTGAAATGGCAAGAATTTTACAACTTGTTGACCTTGATACTCTCAAAGAATAATATCTCTGGCGCTATACCAGCTGACCTGGAAAAGGCAAAAAAATTGCAGTTACTCCGCCTCTCATCGAATCACCTTGTAGGCTTGATTCCAAAAGAATTGGGGAAGTTAAAGTTGATTGAACTTTCCGTTGATGATAACAAGCTTTCAAATGGCATTCCTCCAGAAATAGGAATGTTATCTGATCTTGCAAACCTCAACATGGCAGGAAACAATCTAAGCGGAGCAATTCCTAAGCAGCTTGGTAATTGCTCAAAACTCATTTTCTTGAATCTTAGCAAGAATAAATTTACAAATATAATTCCTTCAGAGATAAGCAAATTAAGCTCCTTAGAGAATCTTGATCTCAGTCAAAATTTGCTGTCAGAAGAGATACCGCAAGAGTTTGGAGAATTGCAAAGGCTTGAGACATTGGATCTCTCAAACAATTTGTTATCAGGTTCAATTCCATCAACTTTTGTTAAGTTGGTGGGTTTAACAAAAGTTAATATATCATATAATGAGCTTGAGGGCCCAATCCCCCATATTAAAGCATTTCTAGAGGCTCCATTTGATGCACTTAGAAATAATAGAGATTTATGTGGCAATAACTCTAGCCTAAAGCCTTGTGTTTCTCATACAACGGGCAACAAACCAATCACGTTGATCCTTGTCAGTTTATTGGGTGGTTTTTTTGTACTATTTTTGTTGGTGATTGGAGGCTTACTCATCTTCTGCCAGAAAATTAGAAACAAGAAATCTAAGTCAGGGGAGACAATTTTTGCAATATGGAGCCCAGATGGAAATATTCAATATCAAGATATTATTGAGGCTACAGAGGAGTTCGACTCTAAGTATTGCATTGGGGAAGGAGGGTATGGAATTGTCTACAAGGCTGTGCTTGGAACAGGTCAAGTGGTTGCAGTCAAGAAGCTTCACCAATCACAAGATGGAGAGATTACTGATTTGAAGCCATTTAGAAGCGAAATTTGTGCATTGACAAACATTCGCCATCGGAACATTGTGAAGTTCTATGGATTCTGCTCCCATGCCAGACACTCATTTTTGATATATGAATTCATAGAAAGAGGAAGCTTGAAAAAGATATTAAGCAATGGGGAAGAAGCAAAGGAGTTTGGTTGGAAAAAAAGACTAAATGTTGTTGGAGGAATAGCTAATGCATTGTCTTATATGCACCATGATTGCTCTCTTCCAATTATTCATAGAGACATTTCCAGCAACAATGTTTTGTTGGATTCAGAATTTGAGGTTCATGTCTCTGATTTTGGAACAGCTAGGCTTTTAAAGCCTGACTCGTCAAATTGGACCTCTTTTGCAGGGACATATGGATACACAGCTCCAGGTATATAAATATACTTGATTAATTTTCTTATTTTTTTCATATTAAAATTAATGCAATTTTACAATTTATTAATGAAATTAAAGTGTAATTGAAATTTTTTTTTTCTATTTTGTAGAGCTTGCTTATACTATGGCAGTCAACGAAAAATGTGATGTCTATAGTTTTGGTGTGGTGACTCTTGAAATAATAATGGGAAGGCATCCAGCTGATTTCATTTCATCTCTTTCTCTGTCGTTATCATCATTATCATGGCCAATCGATCAACATACTCTTGAAGATGTGATTGACCAACGTCTCCCGTTTCCTAGAAATAAAGTTGTTGATGGATTGATACTAGCTATAAAGGTTGCACTTGAATGTTTGAGTGCCAATCCTCAATCTCGGCCAACCATGAGACAAGTTTCTTCACAGCTAGTTTTTAGCTAAATTGCAGCCATTGATAAAAACCACTACTAGAAGTCAAATTGTGTGATTTTTTTTTACTTAGCTTGTACTACATGTTATATTGTAGCTAAGTGTATTATAATATTACTGTATCTTGTTGGCCAATGTTTTTATATGAAGTTTTGATTATGCTTATCTTTCAAATAGATATTGCATAATTATAGAATAATAATGCTAATAATTCCTTTTCAATTATGAGTGAACAACCAAAATACGATTACATTAGCTGCAAAGTTAAAGAAACAGTACATATTTATAATAGTATAAACCGATCAAATAGATATTGCATAATTGTAGCTAAGTGTATTATAATATTATGCTAATAATTCTTTTTCTATTATGAGTGAACAACCAAAATATGATTACAATTTTTCTTTATATATTATGCGAGGTTTATGAATTAAATGTTTATTTTTAAAACAAATATGACATGTTTTATTATTAATTCTTAGTTATAAAAATTTAAAAATAATAATATATAATTTGCGTTTGTGTTTTGAAATAGTATTTTACTTAAGAGTAAGCTATAAACAATAATAAATAAACGAGAAGAGCTAGTACTATTTATTTTGCCCAATCTCTGAAACAATAACAAAATGAATTAAATTATTTAAGATAGTATTTACAGAGATTCACTATGCTATTACAGTATATAACATGTTTGTGGGATAGTGCATATTAATATTGATGTCAAGTAATTTTATAAATAGTTATTTTGTAAAAAAACTCATATTTATTAATAAATTAATCTCATTTTCCATGAATGTGGAATGTGAATTTGTTTTAAATTTTTAGTTTTATTAATTTAATTCATGTGCAACTCAATCAATTTTTTAAGATTTAATTCAAATATATTGATTAATTTCATGAAATTCTAATTAAATAAATTTTCATTTATATTAAAATAAGAGCGAAATCATAATTTATAAAAAAATATTTTCTGCCTCAATAATTTTTTTTCTAAATTCAAGGGTATAAAATAATCTATTCGTGTTTTTTTTCCATCAAATCAAATAGTAATACAATTACATAGTTAATATACTTTTATGTTACTAGGATAATATCGAACAACTTATATATAGTGCTCAATATTTTAGGTGGTATTATTGGATTATTTTATGTGGATAACTTATATATAGTGCTCAATTTGTAGCTAAAGTTCTAAAATAATTTAAAATAGATCTATTTATATTTAAATTTTTTTTCAAAAATTTCAACATAAAAATGAATAAATTTTAAAATTGAGTTAAAATGAATAAATTTTAAAATTGAGTTCCGCCGCTGTAAGCAAGGAATAAGTGTTGATGTTCATATGCAATCCATTTAGCTGGCTCGTTCTCCATTACGAAGAGCTGGAGTCGATTTTTTTTATGGATACCCGCTCTATATATATAAAATAATTTAATATAAATTTTTATTTATTAATTTTATTTTAATTATATATAGACACGTAGACATTTATAGAGATATTGAAAAGGCTGTAATATTTCTTGTTTAATAAAAGGAAAAATAAGAGAATTTTAAAAAGAAAACAAATGGATAGTATTATTGAAAAAAAAATATATAATTTTGGATTTTATTATCTTAGGCAATTAAGGTAGACAACTTGTTTAATTGATTAAGACTTTTTTCCACTTGACAAAAGGGGAATTTACTAATTTTCTGACTTTTGGGCTGACATTCTCAATGGTTATTAATTAATTAATACTATTTTGTTTTTTGTGAGATTTCCACAAAATCATTTTGACAAAATCGGTTCTAATTGTATACTTGCAACCACTTTTTTTTTTTTATTCGAATAAAACATATACTTACAACCACTTAATACAAAGGCTACAAATAAATTAAGAGTAATAACCGTCTATATAATTTTTAAAAAAAAAAAATTAAATTTGAGTTATATAAAATTGCAATCATTCTTTTTTATTTTTTTTGGGATTCTATCTTTCATTTGATAAATATAAATGTGAAAATAATAATAGAAATACGGTAAGTTATATTTTTTTAATATTCGATGGTCCAAATCCTAATTTTATGCATTGTTCTTATAAACTTACTTCATTTATTGATAGTTAATTTTGACCATAAGAAAGGAGATAATAAAAATTGAGCGAAAGCTTATTTCATTTATGAAGATTTACACTATATCTCTTTAGTGAAATTGCCACTTATATATATATATTAAAAAATTTTCACTAAAATTGTTATTTGATATAATAAAAAAAATTATTTTTTTCATCTATACCCTTATTATTAATGTTTTAATTAATGAAATAAGAATATAATAATTTTAAAATTAATATTTGATGAAGAATGTTTAGTCTACTTAAAATAATTTTATATAATATTTAAAGAATTTAATAATTTTCTTAATATATGACAAATGAATATTTTATAAAAACTCAAACATCTTCCATCTCATTAAATTTTACATTTAGAGACAAGAGGAGAGAAGCCCAACATCCGTCTAAGTTGATGTTATCATTACGCAAAAATTTTAGCAAGCAGCTGAAATTTTTCATCAAATAGTATGAATTATTCACTAAAACTAATTTATTTAGGAACCCAAACAATAGTATCGCTATTAAGGAAATAACAAACCGGTGTACCTCCTGGCTTAATATTTAGGACTTGAAATGCGAAATGCATTGGGTTCCAAGATGATATATCCAAGTGGCAAACAAGAAGTGCTTGAGCTTTGGAGCCATCTTCGCCCATTAATGGAACCATATAAGCCTTCGTTTTCATGATTTTATGACAATAAAATACAGCATATACATATATCTCCTTATGACACACTATTTGATTATCACCCATCATTTTAACGCCTTTTAAACTAGTATACTTCTAATTCTTTTTATCTTCTTTTGCCTCATTGGAATAAACTTCAACTTTCTTTCCAAACTTTGCAATGATAAATTCAACTAATGATTCTATAGAAGTAGCACAGTACTTGTCTTCTCCTCTAATGCCTGGTGCTTCACATTCTTCAATGATTTGCTTTATAATTTTAGCTTCTTTCGATTTGGGTTTTATTGAAAAATACTTGAAAATTTCTGGTAACTTCTTGTTTGAAAAGGGTATAGTTTTAGCAATTTTACGTGGCAAAAAACTTGATGAATTTGAAGATTTAGAGAAAATGATGTTCATCTTTTTAGCAGGAACAAGATCATCATATAGAATGTATACACTGGTTGTATTGAATATTTCATTTTTCTCAAATTCTTTTTCTTCAGACCAATACCCAACTCCATAGCGTACGCTGAGAAGGAACTTTTATATCCTGCGCATTTGCTTACAATTGCAAATAAATAACTGATCATTACTACATGCATATGTAAACAATATAAATATATAAAAACAACTAACCTGCAGGTTTTAGAAGATCTTGTAGAACCATTGGCAATGGAGTGTCTGGCAGCTTAGATTGCCAATAAACCTCTGCAGGTAGATTAGCATTACTACGTTTGATAAGAAAAAGCTGTAAATTAATTGGATTGATGATGAAACTAATATTAATTTCATTTGTACAAATATATACGCACATATATTCTATAAAATTATGTAAAGAATAAAAAGAATATGCTTACACAAACAAAAGAAAAGATGGGAAGGAAATGAAAATACTCCATGTATATAAAATTGAACTTGAGTAAGAATTTAATATATTGAAATTTGAAAAATCCAAGCAGTTATATGTATAGAGGGATGGAATGCAATGAGAGTGCGAATATAATAATATATGTGAACCAGCTGAACCACACAAATAAAAGGAGACGATATGTGGAAGACAACTAGTCTCGATGATACTACTCGTTTGTGTGACTTTATTAATTAATATTGTCAAGAAAAGTGGCTGAGATTCATGACAAAGCAAGTCTTGAGAGTAGACTCGGTCAAATGTTATAATATTTACTTGTGACAATGGTTGGTGGCAAATTTTTTTGGCATGTTCAAGGAATCACCAAACATTAAATTAAAAAATATATATCAAAATGATTATATATATTTATCAGTCCATCCCGAATAATATATATGACAATATTACAAAAAAATTTAATTAAATATTATTGAAAATTATGATTACACTCAAATCTCTTTTTAAATGTGATGAGTTGAAATCAACTAATTTAAACTTGGCTAGTAAATAAACGAATTAAGCAGCAGCATCTAATCAAGTTTCTGTAAAACTCTCTAATTTAGATGAGTCTATTTACTAAATTGAGCTTATATTTTCTTTTTGAAAGGTTATGTTATATATAATCTCAATTTTTCGATAATGTTTATATTTTTATAATAAATGTGTCAAATATCTTTAATTATTATAGAATTCAAGATGATTTTTTATTTTATTATTTAATAAATAATTTTAGATAAGTATTTTATTTTTGTACAAACGAAAGCAAAACCTTAGATTTCACCAGGTCCTCCTTGAGCCTCTACATGCATGAGACTATCTGGAACAGTTATCAGAACATGCACACAATGAAAATCTTAAAGCACAGTTAGCTAGCGGCTTAATTTCATAAATAATCTCTGAACTTATAATAGTGTAACATTTTAATCCTCAAACATTAAATCGTCTTAATAAAATTTTCAAACTTACAGTTTGTCTTAATAAAATTTTCAAACTTACAGTTTGTCTCATTAAAATTTTCATCTCCATTTTCCGGCGAGGAATGACTCTACATGGAGTCCACCTGTATTCCACGTGTTAAATATAAATTAAAAAAATAATTTTTTTTTACCCGCAACACGTGTGGGTAAAAAAATAGGTGATCATTTTTTTTCCGAATTTCTTCAATAAAAACTTTGAACTCTCTCTCTCTGTCTAACAAGCCTGAAATTATTTTCTCTAAAAACCTCCGGTCCCGATCTCATATCTCTAAACAATCTCTCATTTTCTTTCGTCTTTCCCTTTTTAATCATCTGAAATCATTTTATTCTCTTTAAACCCCATTTATATTAAAAATTATCTTGTTACCCATTTTTTGCTTTGTTTATGGCGAAGAAAAAACCCTAGTTCTCTGTTATTGAAACAAATTCTGAATATTATGGAGCAAAGTAGAAATGAGACGATGAACAGTTGGTATGGGGAGCGCAATTTTGTTGCTCCTTTGTGTGAGTGCTTAGAACCAACTCCGGCAATGATGAGGACCTCTTGGACAGAATTCAATCCGGAAAGACGATTCTTCGGCTGCAGTAATTATGGGGTTTGTTTAGTTTTACATAGCTATATTTTTGTTTTCATTGTGCTAAGATAATGTTTTAAACTAAATTTTCCCATATGCTTCTCATTCAGGAGGGAACATCTTGTGCATTTTTTGACTGGGTTGATCCTCCAATCCAACCAAGGGCAAAACAAGTGATTCGATGTTTGCTGAAAAAAATTGAACGATTGGAGAAGGAGAAACAAAATAAAGAGCAGAAGCATAAATGTCAGACTACGAATTGGGCAGTAGTATTTATTGGGGTATTAGCATTTATTTTGGGAAAATGTGTTAGGAATTCAGTTAAGTTGATATGTTGATATGAACATGGATGTTAAGAATCCGTCTGGTGAATTGTTAATGTGCTTTAGGGTAAAATATTAAGAATTTTGTTGGTATGGTTGTATTTGGAGTTCATGGTATGTAATGAAAAAAATTGCATTTTATATTTCCTCAATCTCAAATTTTCATGTAAGCTATCTTTGGCTTGCATAGCATTGCAACTGTCGAGTTCAGAGCAGGTAGTTTTGATGTTTTTCCATATTATAAATGTTGTGGTTTGATAATGTTTTTAATAGAATTATAATTATACAAATGGCAAATTATTGTAAATTAATTTTGATTGCAAGGTTTAAAAATGTGATTGAAATGTTATAAATACATTACAATATACCATCCATAATACACAGAAAATGGCCCAAAAAATATGTTAACTTAATAGTTGCAAAATAAAAAATGAATGATGAACGTTTAGCTTAGCACAAAAAGTAATTACAATCCAAAAAAGTTATAAACTGAGTTATAATCAGTTAGTTCTTTATTGAGGTTGGGTAGCATTTGCTTCACTAATTGTGCTTCTTTGAGTTGTATCAACATTGTGGTCTGATTGAGCATCTATAAAAATTGATGTCATCCAGTCATCAAGAGAATAGTCCTGCAATTTCTCACACATCATAAATAAATTTCATTTTAGTGCTGAGACTACAAAATATTGCTCAAACTAACAACAATAATGCTCAAACTACAAACTAAAGCACAACCAAATCAACCTGTTTTTAGTCATTCAAATTCAAACAATCAAGTCATTAAAGAAACGTTCATTAATCAAATGAAAAAAATGATCTTACAGCTCCAACATTTGTTGATGTTGCATCAATTGGGAATGGAAGTGGACTACTTGTATGTATATTTGAATCAACATTTGTTTGACTAGTCCCCTATCAAGGCAAAACACATAAAAAATTGAGCAAAAAACTGTAGATTGACATTAAAACCGTTAAATAAGTATCACTCACGTCACCAAACCATCTAACTGTAACTGGTGAAGTCCTATTTGAAGTAGAAGGACCAGTTGTCCTAGTTTGCTCAGCCCTTGCACTAATACCACCACTAGCTCTCAAATTAGACTTTTTAGTCCTTTTTTCTAGCGTAAATACATGTCTAAAAATATTAGCAACTAGGCATAAATCATTAAAAATATAAAATAAAAATACTGAAATTAAAAATAAATCATTAAGCTCTCAACTTACTGTTGATGTTGATGTTCCAGCTGAATTTGGCCTGTGGAATCTCTTGTTGTATCCTTTAGCACTACAGATTGAACAAGTTATGGTAACTAGCCCTTTCCTAGACATTTTTATATGTCCAGTTGGCAGTTCAAAGTCTCATTTTCTTTTTGTTTTGGCTTTTTTCTTTTTCTCAGCTAGTTTTTCTAATTCTTCAGCTTCTTTTCTCCTTACTTTTGGTTTTCTACCTCTCTTCTTTCTCACAACTAGAGGAGGTATAAATTGAGCATGTGGATTGACTTTTGGCCACATATCAGGACCATTTGCAGGACTAATCACATGAGAGTAAACATTATTGTATGTATGAACCTTGTAATAATAACTTACATTAGCTATTGGATCCTCATTGTTCTCAAAGACACACACAATAGCATGTGCACAAGGTATTCCGGTGAGATCCCATCTTTGACAAGAGCATGTCCTACTCTTCATGTCAACTACAAACTGTGAATCACCAAAATTAACCTATATAAGAGGTCCATCAGACAGTATAGGTTCACTATTTTGAGCCCATTGGACAGCCTTATCATCTCTAACATGCTAAGAATAGGCAGCTCCCTGACCTCCAATATATATATATATCTATTGAAGCATTCATATAAGTTGTTCAACAAAATATCACAATTGGTATCTGCCCTAAAGTATGCCCTGCTCCATTGGGTTGTTGGTCTATTATTTAACCACTACCTTGCATCAGGATTCTTTTTCTCAATCTCATCCAACCAATAAACACACTTTGCAGGATATGTTGCTCTTGCAGCCCCCCAAAGCATATCCTTAATGTCCTTTCCTTTGAATTTTCCTCTAAAATTAGTGTACATGTATCATACACATAATCTGTGTTCTAACATAAAATGAAAATTTTAAGTTAAAGATATTTTCTTTTGTTTTCATCACTAGTGGTCCCCCACTAACACTGTGTATTTTAATACAACACACTGTAAAGCATCTGCAAAGCAACGAGTAAAAAATAAGGTCAATGATTCTTTGAGATGAGCCATGTATATTTATCAGACACAACACTCAAAGCAAATACCAAAACCCACCACAGCTGTTGAAATCATGTTCGATTTTTAGTGAGATAAAATAGAATCAATTGTTTTAGGGTTCTAAAGCAAATGAAACAAGTAGTTTAGCTTCAAGCAACTTCGAATTTTGATGAGTTGGGGTTCGAATTTTCTGAAATCGAGATTTCAAAATCGATTACGTGGAAGTTTGGGCTAGAATTTTTTAGTGCAACAATTGTGATTGCTTAGGATTTTTGAAATAAAGAAGAAATTTCTCTAACTTGGATTTTGATTTCGCTTTTCTTTTCCAGATTTGCTTCCTTTTGGTTTGAGATAAACCTTGAGAGAGGTAGGAGATGGAAACCAACTTAGGGAGAAAGCCTACGAGAGAGAATGAGATGAACTCTGTACTTTTTCTAAATCGCGATCACCTGTTTTTTTACCCACACATGTTGTGGGAAAAAAATATTTTTATTTTTTTAATTTATATTTAACACGTGGAATACACAAGGACTCCACGTAGAGTCCACGTATGCGCTCTCGCCGAAAAATAGAGATGAAAATTTTAATAAGATAAACTGTAAGTTTAAAAATTTTATTAAGATGATTTAAAGTTTGGGGATTAAAATGTTACACTACTATAAGTTCAGGGACTTTTTATGAAATTAAGCCATTAGCTAGCCAATCTACAAATATATATTTAAATAAGTACATTTAAATATAAATTAAGCTACAAATATATAAAGGCTTGATTATTCATTTATTAAACGAGGGAAGGAAATAAAAGAGGGACCGAAACTTTGACTGAATTAATAAATTAATAAATTAAGCTCCAAGTGGGATTGGCTAAGACAATATTTGCCATTTTTCTAGATAGAGAATATATTCCAATGGATGTGATAGGCTGCATATGAAACTTAAAATTAATAATTAAATTATACAACATAAATTTTACTCGTTTAGTTAATTTATTCATTAAAATTTCAATTTACACCCCCATAAATTTATATTTTTCTTATCTTATAAATGCAAAATTGCCGAATTATGCTGAGACTTATGTTGAATTACACTGAGTCACTAATATATTTATTTAATACAAATACATAAATACAAAATACAAAATGATCACTATATTAATATAAGTATCTGTTAGTGCAAAATAGATAAATATATAAATTAAAGTGATAAATATATAAATACATACAGTAAAGTGATTAAAATAGATAAATACAAAAAGTTGCATATGTATTGTGCCAAAAAAAAATCCATCTATATCCAAGTTGATATTATTATTACATAAAACTTTAATAAATATATGGTTACAACTACTAAAAAAATTAGTATTAACTTATTTAGGAATCCAGACAATGGTATCACTATTAAGAAAATGACAAACTGGTGGTCCTCCCGGTTTAACATTGAGAACCTGAAAGGCAAAATGCTCTGGATTCCAAGTTAATGTATCTAAGTGACAAACAACAAGTGATTTAGCATTGAAGCCATCAACACCCCCCAATGGAACCATGTAGACCGTTGTGTTCATCACTTTATGACAGTAAAATACAGCATATGCATATATCTCCTTATGGCATACTATTTGGTTATCTCCCAACATTTTGATTCCCTTCAAAATAGTATACTCTTGATTCTTGTTATTTTCTTTTGCCTCATTGCAAAATGTTTGGACTTTGTTTCCAAACTTTGTAATAACAAAGTCGACTAATGATTCTAAAGAAGTAGCACAACACTTTTCTTCTCCTCTAATGCCTGGTGCCTCGCATTCTCTTATAGTGTCTTTGGTGAGTTGAGCTTTCTTTGATTTGGGTTCTATTGATAAATATCTCAAAATTTCTTGTAATTTTTTGCTTGAAAAGGGTATAGTTTTAGCAATTTTACGTGGCAAGAAAGTAGATCCATTTTTGGATTTACTGAAAATAATATTCATCTTTTTGCCTGCCACAAGATCATCATATAAAAAATATATAGTTGTTGTATTGAATATCTCATTTTTCTCAAATTGTTTTGCTTCATCCCAATACCCAACTGCATAAGCTCCCTGACGTATTTGTAAATTAACGGCTTCAATTTCTGATTCTGAAAAGGAAATTTTGTTTCCTATCCGGATGAACAAGAAGAGAAAATTTTTCTTTTACATAGCATGAATGTATTAATTTATAAAAAATTATATACATGAAAAAGAAATGGAGAAAATTAACTAACCAGGCTTTAGAAGATCTTGCAGAACTTTAGGCAATGGAGTATTCGGCAGCTTAGATTGCCAATACATTTCTGCTGGTTGAAGAGCATTACTTCCATTCACAAAAAGCAGCTGTTAGTTTGATGAAAAAAAAAACAGTATTAATTTCTTTTATATATAAACACATTACATTAATCATTTTCAAGAAAATGAAGCAATTATTTGCTTACACAAATTAGAGCAAGCATGGGAAGAAAATTGAAGTACTCCATATATATATTTAGGTAGAAATTTAATATATGGAAATTTTAAACATCCAAGCTATTATTTGTGTGTATAAATTTATATGGGTATGGAATGAGAGTTGGAAAACATGCATGCACAACAAATAATGAAATGTTATTTCGGAAAAATATGATCCAAAGCTACAAAGTCTGAGAAACTTTTGGATGATAATAATGCCTCTTCTTGTGAGCTTGTTTACTTGAGTTGTCGAGAGAACTGGCTGTGATTTGCAAAATCTCGGTGCAATTTAAGAAAATCAAGATTGTAGACTTTGTTATATAATAATATTAAATTAAATATTGTGATAAAGATAGCAATTTTTGGAGCATGTGAAAGGAATTATCAATGCTTCAAAATCTGCATTGGATTCTGAAGCAAGTTGCTTGCTAGATTTCCCTAAATAAATATCCATTATATGCAAAGCCTATGGACAGAGTAATTTTTTAGGTTTAGAAACTCATTTTGTAGAACTGCATTAATAGAAAACTATGAACTATGAAAAGAAAAATAAAATGATTAATGTAATTAAAAGTAGAAAAGAAACAACTCATTAAATTCCATCTAAAGGGAATTTTTTGATCGAATTATTTTTTTTACCGCCGATTTAATCATATATATATATATATATATAATATGATGATTAAATTTATTCATTCAAATGGATTTTATAATTAATTATCAGATTATTATTATACTAATTCGAATTGAGTCATAGAATAAATAATAAAAATAAAATACACTATAGCATAAAAATAGATGTATGTATGCACTGTATAACAGGTATTTCATCCCAATTATTAATTTTTCTGTCATTTAAATCATATATTAGATAATATATAATCGATCGACACTTTGCCTGAGATCTAAGAAAAAAAAGGAATATGATTGCTTTTCTACAATCATCCGTGAATTATTGCTTAGTTACTTGCGGATCTCAAGCAATTCCCTTTAATTATATAGTATATCATAGCTGTTCTTAGATATCCCAAATCCACCTCGTGGTTCTTGCGTTAAAAAAATTATTTAAAAATAATAATAAATACCATGAAAGAAGGAGATGAATTATTGTATATAGTTGAGATTCCATTTGTAATCTTAATGTCACTAATACCAAACTCTACACTTAGGACATTAGAATACCAAATCATGAACAAAAAAAGACACGAGAGAAAAAGCATATTGGCTGCTGACATCAAAATCTGATGGAGTTATACTATTAACCATGCATGTGTAATAGTATAGTTTTATTGTCATTCTATGAAACAATTATTTCTTTGTATTTAATTGGAGATTTATACTAAATAAATAAAAATGTTATAATAATTGTATTAGTATATTGTGTATATACTTGATTGGACCAAGTAGAGAATGGATGTTTTATACTGACTATTAAAACATATTCTCTAGGACATTAGAAATAAGATTTGTGTTCTTAATTTTGATTTAATTAATATGAGCAAATAAACATTGTCTTGTGCTTTGATTCATTAAAGAGTGAATTTCATTTAATGGAATAATATTTCTCGGTGAGTTGAGCAAAGGCATTTTATATTTGTGAAATATTAAGTTAATGATAGAATCCATGTCTCGGTTTAGAGATTGATGATGCACTTTAAGTAAGCTTATAAGGTTTCACAGTGTAAACCCTGAAGGTGGATTTTAATCCGACACATGAAATAAGTTAAGCGACAATTTTAAAGATATATTGTTATTTAAATAAATTGTCAGTAATTTATTTAATGTAGCAGCATCTGTAATCTTAACATGGGGAACTTGAATATTATGTTATGGAATGGTAATATTAATAAGGAGTTCGATCATGAATTTTTAGTGGAATAATTTATGATTAATTATAATAAGAATATACTGGTCCTGTATGTGGTCTTATTATAATTAGTAGTCTTATTAATTTTATTCCTGCGGTCCCTGCTGTGCCTTGATTATTTGGAATATATACAGATGTTTTATTTTAAATTTAAAAATTATTATCTTCCCATCGAAGAGATAATTTTAAGGAATTTAAAATAGAATAAAACTCTAAGGGATAAAATAGAGTTGTACGTACATTTTCTGCCCACTCTCAGAAAACTATTCCAAAGAGAATAATCGAGGAACACAACAGAAGATCGTAGGTGATTCCAAGATCTCAGAAAAAAAGACCGGTGAGCGATTCTGCGCTTCAAGAGGTCAGTCTTGATTGTTGTTATTATGGTTTTAGTTTGTCTTCAAACGTTGTTTCAATCTGGGTTGTTTCCGTTGTTAATACCCGCTCCATGCAATTGGTATCAGAGCCATTGAAACTCGTTTGGAGGTGGCTAGTTTGCCATATGTTTATCATATTTTTTTTCGTTTGATTGTTCTTATCATTCGATTGATACATGTTTTGTATTTATGTGTATAAAATCATTTTGATTGAAAAGAGCAAAACGATTGGTTGAAAACGATTTGAAAGTTTTTGAGTATTTGTAAAGAGATTGTTTTCTACTTCAGTTAAAAACGATTATTTAAAAAAAAAATTAGTTAAGAATGTAAATTATTTTGTTTTTTGAAACAATTTATGTTTTAATTTTTTTTGGAAAACGTGAAATCCATTAATTGGATTTGTTTTGCTTTTACGTATTGTTTTTACGTGAAACTATTTGTTTTGCAATTGTTTTGTTTTAAAAATTTAACTTTTGAAACAAGAAAGCAGAGTTTGCAAATGTAACATTGAAACTCGTTTTCTAATGGATAAACAATTTGTTTTGCAATTGTTTGCAACTGGATTTGTTTTGTTTTAATTAAGTTAATATTTAATCAAAAAAAAATTTCAAGAGGAAATTGCTGGGATTTGTTTCGTGAAGAATAAATTGAACACAGGAGTTAAGAGGAAATTGCTGGGATTTCAACGGCCTGAACCGCCAGCGCCGGTGACGGCAAGCTGTGCGAAGGTCACCGACCGTCGCTCTCTTAACTCTGGCAGCGGTTCTTGATGGGTTTTTGGGTCTCGAAAATTGCAGAGAAAACTGAAAAAAAAAATTCTAGAAATGCTAAATTTTTTTTGGTTTGGTTCTTCTCGTCGGTGGGCTTGCCGGTGCTAGGACGGACGGCTCCGGTCTTGGAACCTCTTGGGGCCGTGTTCTGGTGGCGGCGAAAACTCCTGACCGGCGTCAATGGCGGCTGGATGATCGGCGGCTCGGTTTAAAAAAAAATTTCAATTTTTTTTTTGCTTGTTCTTCGTTGCGGTCGGCTTGGACTGTGAGCTTGCCGGTGCTGGTTGGTCGGGCGGTGGTCGCGAGACCACGGTAGTCCTGGATCACCGGCGGCAGGAGCTTGGGCAGCTCAACAATGGCAGACAGCGGCAAGTGAAGAAGATGATGTTTGCTGTGAAAAAAAATTTTTTTTTAGTCCTCCAAATTTTTGGTTTTCACAAACTGACCCAGAAATTTTTTTTGACCCAGACAGTTTCAGTTTTTTACAAACAGACCCAATTTTTTTTTTGTTTTTGCAGTATAGCCCATAATGTTTCTGTTTTTGTAAAATAGTTCAGAAAATTTCTGTTTCTTGCGAAATAGTCCTGAAATTTTCTAATTTTGCAAAAATAATTTTTTTTTCTTACTCAATGGTATAGAAAGTTTCTTAATTTTGCAAATGGTATAGATATATTATTTAATTTTGCAAAATAGTTAGAAAATTTCTTAATTTTGTAAGATGGTTTAAAAAAAAAATTGCAAAATGGAATAAGTTTTTTTTTTTTTAAGGAAAAATGAATGAAATGATGAATTATTTTGACAGTTTTCTATTTTGCATTTGGCATAGAAATTTTTTTTTTTTGAATTATTTATGAATTTCAAGTTTTCTTTATGAGTGTTACTATTATAATTAGTTGTGGTCATTTACATTTTCTTTCCCATCGGAAGATGATTGTGATGTGATTACTGGATCTAGTTTAGTTTGTCTATATTATTTTGACTCTCCATCTGAGCAAATTAATTAGAGACATGAACTAAACATAATATTTTCACTTATAACTAATTTAAAATAATAATAATAATAATAATAAATAGATTAATTTGTGATTGGTTATTTATTATTTTCCAGTTGTGATTATTTGCATTTCTTCCCATCGGAAGATGTTATGTTTTAATATAATCACTGATCTAGTCTAATTTGTCTGTATTATTTTAACTCTCCATCTGAGTAAATTAATTAGGGGCATGAATTAGATGTAATATTTTTTCACATATTAATTTTTATTTAAGAGGCATGTTTTCTCCCATCGAATGGTACATGTCAGTCTTATCTTACTATTATATGCATAGCATGTGATTAGTTAATTCTCCCATCGAGATTACTGATTGTGAATGTTGTTGAGATGCATATGTGAATTTTGACTTCATTGTTAATGCAATGTATGTTATAAATTTGATATTGATTATTATAATTATGCTGATATTTTTTTTTGTATAATCTTGTGATAGAAATGACATCTTTCAATCTCCTAGCAAACATAATTACCCAAAACAAGCTTGAGGGTCCTAACTATGTGGACTGGAAAAGAAATTTGGACATTTTGCTTACTGCTGAGGAGTACAAGTTTGTGCTGACTGAAGTATGTCCTGAAAAACCCGGTGAGGGTGCCTCTGAGGAGGCTACCAGAGCTTACCATAAATGGGTTAAGGCTGATGAGATGGCGCGATGTTACATTTTGGCATCAATGTCAAATGTTTTGCAACATCAGCATCAGAAGATGGACACTGCTTTTGACATCTTAGAGAATCTCAAGGAGATGTTTGGAGACCAAACTAGTGCAGCCAAGCAGAATGCACTGAGGGAGATTCTTACTTCTAAAATGGAGCAAGGAACTCCTGTTAGAACTCATGTCTTGAAGATGATGAGTCTTCTGAATGACATGGAAGTTCTAGGTGCTGAGGTTGACAAGGCAACTCAGGTTGAGATGGTCTTGAACACTTTGCCAGCCAGTTTTCAGCAGTTTCGTTTGAACTACAACATGAATAAGATGGATTTTACTCTATCTAAGCTGCTGAATGAGCTGGTAGCTGCTGAGACTATTATTATGCAAGGAGCCGCACCTATTGTGCTTAATGTTGAGCGAGGTTCTTCATCTGCCCAGAATAAGGGTAAGAAGAAGAAAAATGCTCAAAAGCCTAAGCCTAAGACAAATGGTGCAGCTGCTGGTGCTAATGGTGCTGTGAAAAAGCCTAAGGGTAAGTGTTTTCACTGCAAGCAAAAGGGTCACTGGAAGCAGCAATGTCCAACATGGATAACCAAGAAAAAGCAAGGTATGTCACTTTTTTATTTACTGGTTGTTGAAACTTGCTTAGCGGTATTGACTACACTCCAATGGTGTGTAGATTCAGGAGCCACTAATCATGTCTGCAATTCTTTGCAGGGGTTTCAGACAACACGCCAGCTCTTCCATGTCACTAATACCAAACTCTACACTTAGGACATTAGAATACCAAATCATGAACAAAAAAAGACACGAGAGAAAAAGCATATTGGCTGCTGACATCAAAATCATGCTACAATTTTTCAGATATATATTAATAAAAAAATATAAAATAAAAAATTTAGCATGATATCAGAGCATATATTCTTATTCTTACTTGGATGGTTTAGACAATGACCATTGAAATGTATGATTGTTCTTAGAAGACTTGGACAGTGACTATCATGTACTTGTCAAGTATCAATTGATTAGTTAACACTTGAAGGAGAGTAATGAACTATCTTATAATATAATAAAGGATGGGTAATTACACATCTAAAAAAAATATAAAAATAAATTGGTGGAGAATGATTGCTACGAAGATGGAGAGGCAGCCGATAATATTAGAGACCTTCAAAAGAAAAATGCCAAGGCCTTGTTTTTCATCCAACAAGCTGTGGATGAGCGATATTTATTCACAAACACAAAACAAACTTTTTGCTTGGAAAGGGAGGAAGAAAGAAATAATGGAGAAAGCAAAAAGAAAAAAAATCTAGAAAAGGAAGTAACAGTTAAATTTAGGATTAATTAGCGATGGATCAAGCTGCAGGAATTAATCGTCGCCAATTTTAGGAATAATTTGGTAGGATTTTAAAATTCATTTGGATTTTTATTATTAGCGATAAAAGAAATCCATCGCAAATATTTTTCTATTTTAAAATAAAATAATTCTTTAGTGGCAAATTGTGATCGTCGCTAAATAGTGACATCAATTTTTAGTGACAAATATCTTAATATTGTTGCCAAAGTCTTGACACAATAATTGACACTAGATTTAACTATGAATTTAGCTATGAATTTCCTTATTTTGTGGTCAAACTCTTGGCGCCAATTATTGATATATATTTTAGATATAAATTCTTACTGTTGCTAAATTCGTTGCTACTCTATAATAAATTTATATATCATCGTAAATCTGCCGCTATTATTATTTTTCTTGTAGTGTACGCTTTAGCAACCTTACGTGGCAAGATAGTAAATCCATTTTTAGATTTATTTAAAATAATATTCATTCTTTTTCCTGCCACAAGATCATCATATAAAAAAAAATATTATTGTGTTGAATAACTCATTTTTCTTAAATTGTTTTACTTCATCCCAATACCCAACTACGTACGCTTCCTAACGTATTTGTAAATTAATGGCTTCAATTTCTTATCCTGAAAAGGAGATTTTGTTTCCTATGCAGGTGAGGAAGAAGATGAAGTTTTACTTTTACATAACATGATTGCATTAATTTATAAATAATTATATACATGAAAAATAAATGGAGAAAATTAACTAACCAGGCTTTAAAAGATCTTGCAGAACCTTAGGCAACGGAGTATTTGGCAGCTTAGATTGCCAATACATTTCTGCTGGTAGAATAGCATTACTTCCATTCACAAAAAGCAGCTGTTAGTTTGATGGATAATTTATTTATATATAAATGCATACACTAATTACTTTCAAGAAAATGAGGAAATTAATGTATGCTTACACAAATTAGAAAATGTTTTGGATGATAATGCTTCTCCTTGTATGTTCATAACCAAGTCATCATTATTTATTCATCGCTATACTTACATAAGAACATATTCATAAACACAAAGCAACTGAAAATGTAATATGTTTATCTCAGGAAACTATTAGATAGTACGCAAATTTCTTATGTTCATCTCATGAAGAAATTAATGTATGCTTACACATATTTTTCATCTTGGTCTTCTTTGACGATATGCTGACCATGATCATCATCTAGAAGTTGTGTTGCAATTACTTCAACAGCATCAGTTATATGTAAAGCTTTCAAAGTGCAGCTTTGCTCGATAGAAGGTAGAGTGCTTGGGCCATGTAATTTCGGCTGGAGGTATCAGTACAGATTGAAGTCCATGCTCAATTAGCCTCGTCCCCAAATAAGTGAAGGCCTTATGTATGAGGATTCTTAAGACTTGTTTATTTTCCTGCAAGGGCATAATATCGTAATTTAGTAATATAGTCCCCCAAGTGCATAGTATCATAATTAAGTAATATAGTGAAGTTAATCTTAAGTACTAAATAATTAAATTAATTATTATTTAAAAAACTAATTAATACGAATTTTAAAAACTTAATTAATTAAATAAAAACTAAATAAATTTAACTCTTATAATTAAAAACTACGGTTAGATTTTTCAATTAATTATTTATATTTCTACAGTATTAATTCAATTTTTTTATTTTTATTATTGGTCGATTCTTTCTAAAATTAAAGTCCAGTCTCTTTCAAGATCTAAACCTAACATTACTATTAATTTTTATATTTATTCTCGTGATCACAAAAATTAATTAAACTCATTAAGTTTTGTGAAAATCTTTAAACAATCTCTTAAGTATTTTATTTATCTGTAAGTAAAAATCACTTAAGATTATTATCTCCTAGAACTAAATATTTCTACTCTCCCTCTATCACATATACGCCTTTACAATTTTTTTACTTATAGCATTCAGGATCCAGGGCATCACTACTGTAGAAGTTTTTTACTCCATAGATTGAACTCATTAGTGCCTTCATTACGAACCTTAACAATTCCTTCAATAAAACCCAATTTATTCTTAGCTCTGATTGCGATATTCACAGATCAACTCCATGCAGGTAATTGTTACTAGTTAAGAGATTTGAAACCAAAATCACACCAGGATTATCAGATGTATAAAGATGCAGTGAATTAGCATTGTACTGAGATCTAGTTTCTTTTGTTTGATGGCTCCCTTGAGTAGTTTGCTCACTCATCTCTCCAATTTTGATCAAAAAACAAATAACGAGTCATAAAACAAGGTAAAAACTGAGTAATTTTAGTGTATATGGATCGCTGCCTAAGGCTCTAATACCATGAATGAAATCAAGTTATCATTGAAGAACTTCATTCATTGATAAGAAAATTAGTTACATGCATTTATATGCATGCGACTCCAATTGTCAGTGCTAAAAAAAATAACCAACTATTTGTAACAGAAAGTTAACAACTTCAAAACAAGTCCCGCCAATAATTCGAAAACACAGCTCAGAAGCTTGATAAACTCGATACTCTGGCTTTGTATGCTATGTTTCGTATAAATAACTTATACATGTCTTCAACACGGTGTAAAGAGACTTGCTCCTTCAGAAAAGATTTGGAGTTCAAATTCTCTCCTATTTATTAAGTACATGATCCATCAAAAATAAGTGTAGCATTTCACATTAAATATCTCTGATCACTAATGTTAATAATCATAATCATCTAATAAATGATGAAGGAATCACTATATCAAGCTTGTTACCTGTTTTAGTTGACAAATTCATACATTTTTTTAAACAACTCCACACAAATTTACAAATGAAATCAGGATTGCAAAACTACAAGAAGGTACAAGAGATTTCAGAAAGTGGATTTTGAATTTAATACACATTTCACATTTGGCATAACAAAAACAACATTAAATTCAATAAATTGTTCAAAATACTAACTTCTTTCCACACAAAAGAATGGGATATTGGGAATCTTTTTTTCTATGAATCTGACAAATTTCATGAATTTAAAATTCTCAATCCAAAAATAAAGCAAATTATAAAAGCCCAAAATAAGTTGAACTAAAATTTTAAATGCCCATTTGATCTAACAAGTCAAAGTGAAGCACATCTTGACTTTACGAGGCAATAGTGCTATTTCAGACTGATCTTTAGCTTATAAGTCTCTCATTCTTTGCACATTGCTCCTACAAAATGAGAACTCATTTAACGGAAATTAACCAAAGCTCTATAACCAAGAAAAATACAAGTATCCTTGCCAAAATACATAATGCACTCTTTCACAATGAAATGAGCGTGCATTTGGATAGATAATGAATTGAAATGAAAATGAGATTTGTATTTTCAGGGAACAATTATTTCCAGTTGTTGGACAAGTCTCGCTTTCTGGATGGCACACATAGGCTGTCAGGTACCTGTGATTAAACAGAATTACTAATAAGTTTACTAATTAAATTGAATTTACCCGGATTATATCTCCATTCATTATACTCAAAAGTTTACATAATTAAATAATGGCCAAATACATAATTTGACACCTAACATTTGCAGCTTTTCCCACTTGGATACTCATCTTTTCAAAACGCTCAATTAGACACATAACCTTTGCAGATTTTCCCACTTGGACACTCATCCTTTCAAAACGCTCAATTAGACACCTAATCTTTGCAGATTTTCCCACTTGGACACTCATCTCTTCTCTTTTGGGTGCCTGTCATCCCCTGCATATCCGTCTGAATTATTAGAGTACTTGTATGTGGGAGGGAAGTATATCCTCCCTTCATTCCATCCCTCAAATACTCGCCCTCGTCTTTGTTCTATCCGAAGCTGAAAGCAAGAAACATCAGAATGATGAGAATGGCAAATTATCATATTTTAAAATCGGATTGTATGTTAATGAACTGTCAATACTCGCCCTCGTCTTTGTTCTATCCATATTTTTCTTGCTTCGGATAGAACAAAGACGAGGGCGAGTATTGACAGTTCATTCACATACAATCCGATTTTAAAATATGATAATTTGTCATTCTCATCATTCTGATGTTTCTTGCTTTCAGCTTCGGATAGAACAAAGACGAGGGCGAGTATTTGAGGGATAGAATGAAGGGAGGATATACTTCCCTCCCACATACAAGTACTCTAATAATTCAGACGGATATGCAGGCGATGAGTGTCCAAGTGGGAAAATCTGCAAAGGTTAGGTGTCTAATTGAGCGTTTTGAAAGGATGAGTGTCCAAGTGGAAAAATCTGCAAAGGTTAGGTGTCTAATTGAGCGTTTTGAAAGGATGAGTGTCCAAGTGGGTAAAGCTGTAAATGTTAGGTGTCAAATTATGTATTTGGCCATTAAATAATACTAATCGTATAAGCATATTTCAATATTATTGCTATCGTCTTTTTCACAGATTTACCTATAGGTGTTTGTGCAGATTCCTTAACTTGTAGTATCAGAATTATCAATTTCAAATTCCCAGCTCCAAACTCACTTTAACAGTTTCTTATCTGCTTTTAGGTTCCCCCATTACACATGGAACTCCATTAGTTGATTGGGACAAACTATTCCAGAAATTTAATTTTCCCTCTTGTTATGTTTCGACCAGTTGAGTTTTAGATATCTTAAGCCCCTTGTTGTCCCGAAATTCTTCCTTGTCGATTTTATGTTGCGCTATATTCCTTACACAATTCCACCCCAGATAATTATTAGCTTATGTTCCACCAGATTCTCTATTATTTAGCTCCAATTAATAGCCATCTACCTAGTTATTTCTTAAAACTTATAATTTCTGATTCTCAATTTCTTACCCTTTTCCTGATTCTCAATTTCTTACCCTTTTCCTTTACTCATTATTTGGCTAACCTATAACAGATGTCTAGCTCCCCATTTCGGTTTAATAATTTATCTTCTGTGATGATTCTTTAGTTTTGCCATATATGCATATATTTTTTCCATAATTCAGCGTCTATTAACTTCTCATGGCTCAACCTATTTCGTTTAACTATTTCAGAGTTTACCAATGAGTTTCATTACCTTAAAATTTTCTTTTAAATTGTTTGCTATTCTTGAATATACCACGAATTGTCATTGGAGTTAACCAAGCCTGTTCACACAACTTATATTGTTTGCACTGCCTTTTTTACTTTTTTTAATAAACTGAAAAATCAAGAAGAAAATAAAAAGCAAAAATCTGGAGAAAATGTTGGCAGAAAAAAACAGATGGGTTTTTGGGTTTTTCCTTTTTCATTTTATGATTTTCCTATTGGGATGTTGATGTCTATTTTGGGTTCAGCCATATTGTTTTTTTATTTTAATTTTTTATTATATTTTCTAAACATAATTAAATTCCAATAATGGTGGAAATTATATATATATATATATATGCCAAAACTGTGAAATAGATTGGTCCTGCAAAGATTTTACTTTTGGACCAATTTAATTTTAGTATTTATATTTATGGCATGAATTAGTTAGGAATATCAAGGTTAAGGATTATTGGAGGAGAAATGAGTGGTGTCTCCCTGATCCAATTGATGATTTAACACACAGAGCTTGGCAAAAAATTCAGCGGCAGGGAGTGCTGCAACAAGAGGATAGTATTTCATGGAAACTCACAAAAAATGGTATCTTTACTATTTGTAGTGCATGGGATGCTTTGAGGAGTAGAGGGAGTGTAGTTCCATGGTGGAAGTTAGTGTGGAGAAAACAAAATAGTCCTAGGCAGAGTTTTATTTTGTGGCTTGCTTTGAGAAATAAGTTAGCAGTAAAAAGTAGGTTGGTTAGATGGGGTACTGTTGATGATGGAAATTGTATATTTTGCCATAGTGCTGCTGAAACAGTCAATCATTTGTTTTTTGAATGCTCTTTCAGTAATAGGATTTGGAATCAAATATTGGCAAAGTGTGGCATTGGCTGGAGGAATCTTCCTCGGAGAAGAATAATTAGTTGGTTTATGAGGAAGGCAATTGGGAAAAGTTTTAAAGCCAGACTAAGACGACGTGCACTCTTATCTGTAGTTTATTATATTTGGTGGGAAAGGAATCAAGTGATTTTTCATCAGAAGGCTGCTGACAGTTGGAAGGTTGGGTTTAAAATAGCGCAATCTGTTATAAGTTTATTTGTGGGACAGAGCTCGGGAATTAAGGGAGTGGAATATATGGAGCTGATGGTTTGTGGCTCCTATTGATGTCCATAGCCTTGTTCTTGTGCTGCTGGTTGCTATTAGCCTATGTGCTATGCTGTGACTGTCGATGCAGTGAAGGATCCTCAATGTATGGCTGCTGGATATGGTTGTTGCCAGAACTTGGGTTTGCAGGAGGCTAGTAGTGCCCAGCTGCTGTTTGTTTTGTGCTACTGATGCAGCACATTATGCTTTGGATTGTTGCTGAATTTTTTTGGAGCTGCATGACATAATGGGAGCTACAAAAATTCTGCTTGATTGCCACTATCTGGGCTGCTTTTATGCTATTGTGGATGCTGTTTTTTTTTAAATGTCTATACTGGACTTGGCTGCTAGTTTTTTTTTTTAGGAGTTGAGTTAGTTTGTGTGGTTGAGAAAAATTGTAGATATTCACTGTACAGAATTGCTTCATTCTTTGATTATAAAATTTTGAATTTTATTGACCAAAAATATCAATTGTTCGTTTCATTTTATTACAGATATTTGCTTCTCTTTTTTATTCCTAGATATTCATCCAGTATACTCATCTATCTTAGTATGCTTCACAGTTAAGACTTATTTTTTTCATTTCTTCCATATTTTATGTTTCCATTTTTTTTTTCAAATTTTCTTTATTTATACGGTTTGAATTGAATTAGTAATTTGAATTACTCAAATTCGTCTTTTTTTTTTCCTGTTTGAGAATTAAAATTGTGTGAGAATGAATGGCATTTTAATATTTTTCTAAGTTGTTATTTGTAAAAGCAAAATTTAATATGTTAACTAATTAAAATTACACTGCAAGAATTTTATTTTTGCTAAAGAATTTTTTTGTCGCTAAATTAATAGAAAAAATTGCACTAATTACCTGATTTGTTTTTCTCTTTTCGAAATCACAGCCTAATTTTTTTTAATTGAGGTGATTTTTCTTTTTTTTTTTGTAATTTTATTTTTTTATTTTTTATTTAAAAATAATTTTTTATATTATATTCTCAAAATAAACACAAAAAAACAGATATACAACATCTACATAACATAAATAAATTCCATACACAATAATCAACATCCACTAAGCATACATCAAATATCTACTACATTGATTAAGCATCTACTAAATATTATCAAACGTGTACACGATATGCATAAAATTCACACATCATTTACATAAAATATACACAATATATATATCATACACATAATATTTATCAAAAATCTACGCAATATATCAAATATATACATAATATACTAAATATTTACACAATATTTATATAACGAAATTAATATTTTTTTTAGCTTTTTCATGTATATAATATGTAGATTTTGTTTTAAAATAAATTTAATATTTTTATTAATATATTTTTATATTTTGCTTTTTGATTATTTTTTGTGAGTATTATTTATTTCTAATCAAAATCAAAATTTTATTTTTTATTTGTAATCGAAATTAAAATTTTTCTTCATAAAAATTAATATATTTATAAACTTAAAATATAATTAAAAATATAATTTTAATTGTTTTGTTGTAAATTGAAAAAAAAATAAAAATTAAAAGTAAAATATTATTTGTAGAGAAAAAAAATATTTTTGAAAAGAAAATTATTTCGATAAAGAGTAGATATTTTTAAAATTTTACTTTAATTTTTTTTAAAGTGTCAATACTTTTTTGTATTGTAATTTTGAAATATTTTTTTTTGTTGGGATTGGTTTGTAAAAGGCCTAAATTAATAATAGCGGCCAACCCATTAGCGACAAAGGTTCAATGGGTAAAAAATTTGGGATAACTACCAAACTAAGCTAAAAATAAAAGTAGATTTCAAAGACACTGACCTTATAAGAAATTTTCAATTTTACCCAATAAAACCTTTTCTATTATAAAAATACGGTAAAAAAATTATATATTTTAGTAGGGTAACAGCTGATTCAAAATGCGCTTCTCTTTGGTTTGTAAATCTATTTGGGCTTTTCATAAAAATAAAAGAAAAATTAAAAATAATTTTAAATTTACTATATTTATAAAATATTTATTAAAATGTCAGAATTTATAAAATATTTATTAAAATATCATATTTTTATTAGTTTATAAAGAGTTTACAATAAGCTTATTATGAGCTTATAAATTTTACACAATTTTTAATGAGTTTATTATGAATTTATAATAAAATGATTAAAATATATCTGATAAAAAAATAAAAATTTTAAAAATTTAATGAAAGATGTCATTTTTTCAATCTATTTCAACAGGTTAAAAGCAAAATATTGGCCATTGGCCACAATTTTTTTGGTCTAAATTAAATCATTACAAGGGAATTTAAAATTTTAAGATTAGTGAAAAATAATCAAATTACATATTTAATAAAAAAATAGATTAATTAATAAGCATATATCAATTTAATTGATTCGTGATTGTCGCAAATACAATAGGAATTTTTTTTATTTGAATGCAATTAGAACTTAGGATACTTATTTTCTTTAGAATCAATTAGACTTTGAATTTTATTTTCATAGCTTTTATCTAATATTTCTTCCTTTTCAATTGATAGTATCATTTTACTTTTTTATTTTTTTAAATTATAGTATATTTAATATTTAATAAGTTAATAACATAATACAGAAAATTAAAATAATTTTATATTATTATTATTATTTTAAATTTTAATATGTATATGTTATTATATATAATATATATACTGACAATTAAATATAAATCACTTTTATAATTTTAATTTTTTTTAAATTTAATATGTTTATATTTTGTGTATATTGTTATATATAACATGTACTTATATATATAACTAAACATATATCACTTTTGTATTTTTATTCTTTTAAATTTTAATAAGTATATGTTGTTATTTATAACATATTTGCATATAACTAAATATATATCACTTTTATACTCTTATTCTTTTGAAATTTAACTTTTGTATGTCGATATATGTAATAATTACCAACATATAACTAAACATTATACCCATATATATAACTAAACATATATCACTTTTGTATTTTTATTCTTTTAAATTTTAAAAAGTATATGTTGTTATATATAACATATTTACATATAACTAAATATATATCACTTTTAGATTCTTATTCTTTTGAAATTTAACTCATGTATGTTGTTATATGTAATATATATTAATATATAATAAACATAGATCATTTTTATCCTCTTACTGTTTTAAATTTTAACAAGTATATTTTGTTATATATAATATATAATATATATCAATATATAACTAAACATTTATTACTTTTATCTTCTTAATTTTTTAAAAGTTAACACGTATATATTATTATATATATAACATATAATAATATGTAACTAAACATATATTACTTTTATACTTCTATTTTTTAAAATTTTTAATACATATATTGTTATATATAACATATATTGATATACCAGCATATACTGATATATTTTGGTATGTAACATATAACTATATATATGTATCATATATTATTATTGTTTTGCAACATATATCCACATATATCAACATATATTTCTGATCATTGTGTTTTTGTGCAAAGATTCTCTGATAGTAATTTTATCATCCTGTTGTTATATGTTGATGATATACTCATTGTGAGTTCTAGTTCTACCAGAATTGATAGTTTGAAGAAAGAATTGAGTAAGTCTTTTGCAATGAAATATTTAGGGTTAACAAAGCACATATTTAACTTGAGGATTATTCGTGGTAGAAAATGCAAGAAGTTGTGGCTATCTCAAAAAGGTATTTCAGCGATTTTATATAGCTAAAGCTAAATATGTAAGTACATCTCTTGCCATATATTTCATATTAAGTATTAAACAGTCTCTTTCAAGTGAGTAAGGGAAAGAATACTATTGGGAAGCCTATTCTCAGTGATTATACAAAATCTAATTTGGCAAGGGTTACAAATTAAAGAAAGTATACTTCTAAGTATCTAATTACTTTTGTAGGGCGAACTATAGCATGGCAATCTAGGTTGTAGAAATGCATTGCATTGTCTACTGCAAAAGCTAAATTCATTGCAGCGACTGAAGCATGTAAAGAATTGCTTTGGATAAATAAGTATGTGAATGAGCTTGGCTTTATACAAAAAAAAATATGTTTTATTTTGTGATAGCTAGAGTGCTATTAATCTTGGTAAGAATTCCACTTTTCATGGTAGATCCAAATACATTGATATGATATATCATTAGATTCGTGATGTTTTGGATTCTAAGTAGCTTGAACTTGAGAAGATACACTCAAATGATAATAGTTTCGATATGTGCATAAAGGCTTTACCAAAACTGAAGTTTGAGACTTGTCATATGGTTGTTGGTTTTCAGTTTGGCAAACTCCTCCACATAGGCATATCGGGGTTTTGGTGTTTCCTCCAATGTAGAAAACTCATATTGTTTTAGCCCACTTTTTTTTGGCTCACTAGGGCTATTAATATTTTAGCCTATACCACTTTAACCCTAAGTTGTATGTGAGAAGTTTTTCAGCCATTAAAGAGAAAGAGAACAAAAGGGAGAGAAAAAGGTTTTTGCTGAAAAATTCACACCAGACTAGTTTTGATTTTTCGGCGATTAGATGACTATTTGTTCCGATTAGGCTGAAAATTTGATGGGCATTTAGTTAACTCATTGTTCTTTATTTTGAATGATGGAGTTTGGTTTTGGACGGCTAGATTTCTAGTATTTGTGGTTCGAAGTTTATTGTTTATAAACCCCTACAACAGTAACTATTTGGCTTTCTTCGACAATCAAATTATTATTTGTGGTCTGATTAGGCTGAAATTTGGTAACCAGGTTTAGGATAGATATTTCTTTAATCTGGATGGTGAAAATCGGGTTTGAACAGTTGAAGCTTATCCGTTTTTCATGAACAACAACTTCTTTGGTGAAATTTCTCTATTCTCTTGTTTATCTTTTGTTATTTGGTTGATTTGATGTTGATACTTTACTTAAAGATTATTGTAGCAGTTTGTACTTGCTGTAAACATTAATTTTTGATAGTGAAATTCATTTACTTATACCAGAGAATCCCGCAGTTTTTATCCTTAATATTGATGGAGTTTTCACATTAAAAATTATTGTGCCTTTATGTGATTATTTTTGTACATTTTGAGATAGATTTAAAAATATTTGCTTCCTGAATTTTTGCTTAGTTGTCACTTCCCACATATTCATTCAAGTAAGGAATGATTTATCTCGATTTCTTTCCATCACTTAGATCTAACAATTATTGGCCACATAATTATGGCTTTAAGCACAAAGACAATAAAATAATCAAAAAGAAATATTAATGAATTAAATACGCATTAAGTTTACCATAAAATAATAAAAAAAATTGTCTAACCTTAATTTAGGATTTAGTTATCCATAATTGTAATAGGATAAAAGTTAAAGAATACTTGAGTTTATGTTTTAAACTAAATTGAATTGAAAAGATAAGTAGAATTAGAAAAATATAACTTGGAATGAATTGAGTTATTGAACTTTGTTTGAATCTCTTTACAACTAATTCTCCTCTTTTTCAAAAAAAAAAAAAAGGTGCTTACCTCACTGTCCTGTCGACTTCTAAACTCATTAGAAATAAAATTTAGAGAATTATAAACCGATTAGGAATAAATTTAGAGTAAATATGGAGACTCCTATTTTATATAGGATTTGAGATTTAGGATTTAAGATTTAGGAAAAAATCTTGAAGAATCTCCGTAATACCCTAAATCAAGTATGATAAATTAAAAGAAAGAAATATTTAAATTAAATGAGCATTAGAATAGGAAAATTATTAGGTGAATTAATAATATGTACATATATGTACATTTCGGAATATATACATACATATATATATATATATATATATACTATACTTGTAAAAGTAAAATGGAATTAGCAAATAAAATGATGGTAGTTAAATATGATAAATGAAATTATTATTGAAGGAATATATATATTTTACAATTTCTGTATAAGAATAATATTTGGTGGAATATATATATATATTATATATATATATATAAACTTGTATATAAAAGGGCTCAACGTAAATATAAAAGTCTAGTAAAAGCCCAAAAAGAAAGTAGGAAATATTTAATAAGGAAATGACATATGGAAGAGTTAAATTGGTTAGCAGGATATATATATATATATATATATATATATATATGTATGTGGGTGTTTGTGTGATTACAAGCCATTAGTCCATGTAACCAAATATAATTGAAGTTCAATTAGAAGTCATTATCATTACTTTAGAAGGCTAGCTAAACCGAGATCCAAAGGCAAGCAGCAACACAAAGTAATCTTACAAACAAATAGTAATCTTACAACGTATAATAATAATAATAATAATAATAATAATAATAATAATAATAATAATAATAATAAGCCAAGGGATAGGTGGCCAAGTATTGAATGGGTTGTCATCTCCTTTGCATGTAAGACAACATGAAAAACAAAAATCTAATTTGTTGTCATAACTTTGGGGAGAAAAGGAGTTGGAAAAATTCAACTTTAGTACAATTAAAAACATAAAATAATAATAAATTTAGTCTTGCACTAATATCTTTTTTGGATTTTTTTTCGAAGCTGTAATTTTTATAGATAAACTATTTGTAACGGATATATGAAGAACTCATATTATCCGAGTTTACAATGCACTTAAGAAAATTTGGCAAAGAATTAAAAGACAAATAAACAGCAGGCTTCATACTCATTCTACAGTCTATGGCAAGGAAATTTACGGCTTAATTACCCTCCCTGAATGTATGTAGTATAGCCGAGTTTGAACTGTCAATGAAGCTTTTAATGTGGCTGGCCATTGTCGTTGATGTAGAAATCCGGGAGGATGTGATTTGATAATGAACCCATGCTGAGTCAGTCTCTATTTTCAGCGGCAAGTAATGTTTCTGAATACACCATTGGATTCCTTTAAAACAGCTTGCAATTCAGCTTGGTTGGGATTAGAAGTCCGTAAGAAAAAACTGAGACCTGCTATAAAGCATCCATTGCAAACCCTGACAATAGCTCCACCGGTCGCTATATTCACAGTCACCGAAGCGTCGACATTAAGCTTGAATCTTGGTGCAACTGGTTTACGCCAATATACTAGAGCTGGCTTTAATTTGCATCTTTTGCCAAATTGTTCTGGCAAAAATTCTTGAAATAAAGCCATGGACTTTGCAAATTTGGCAGAGGAATGAGCTACTCCCCAATTAAAAATTGAGGTGAGGATGGACCTGATAATGCTTGGACTATATACCTAATCGCCACCCCATGTAATTTTACAAAAGGCTAGCCATATGTGATAGAGAATTACCTGAGTAATGAAGGCCATGACTTTGCCTGCCAGCGAGTTAGGAGAGAATTGGGACCACCACAACATGAATTCATGTTTAATTGTGCGCTGGACCGAGGCATTGTATTGCAAGGATTGTTTGAAAAACTGCCAGATTTTCATGGTTTCAGCACAGAGGTAGAACATGTGAGATGTAGTAGCTGCAGCAGATAAGCAAAATGGACAGCAGGTGGCCACTTGAATCCCCATCATTTGAAGTCTTTCCAGCAACGGCAGGGCATTGTGCCATAATCTCCACGCAAATATTGAATACTTGATGGGAATTAATGAATTCCAAGTCATCCTGCACGATAGTAGCTCGCTTTTCCTTTCTCTCACAGCATCATAAATTTCTGCCAAGACAAAGGACTTGGAGCTTGTCTTGTTATTAACCCAATCTCCATTCTCTTGCTGCGTAAAAAGAGAAGAAGCAGTGGTCGAGATCTTGCAAATTCTCTTCCATGTAGGGGAGTCAGTTTGCAAAAATTTCATATGACCAGCTCTACTTTATTTTTTTCTCATAATCCTTGCCCAAGGAGTATCTCCCTTTTGATAGTTCAACCAAAGCTTTATTGAGTAGGCTTTTTGCAAAGATACAAGCGATCGGACTCCCATACCACCTTCAGAAGTGGGGCAGCAAAATTTTTCGAACCTGGCCCAATGATAGCGTCGTTCAACACTTGAATGCCAGAAAAAAGAAACAAATTTTCTTTCCAAAGCATCAATAATTTGTTTCGGCAGTTGCATAGCCCCCAATGTATGAATTGGAATTAAACTCAAGACTTGTTTAATGAGCAGAAGACGGCCACCAGTTGACAGTAACTTTTTCATCCAACCACGAAGTTTTGTATCCACTTTTTGTAAAAGATATTGACAGTAAGTGGAACGGTTGATGCCTTGATATATAGGGGCCCCTAAGCAAATGAAGGGAAGTGAATGCCACTTGATGTCAAGAATCTGTGCTATCTTGTCTATAAAACCATGGCTAGCTTTTTTCGAACAATAGAAAGAACACTTCCCAAAGTTGATGGATTGACCGGATCCTTGTTGATATGCTGTGTGAAAGGCTCTGAATTGCTTAGCACCTTTAACATCACCATTCAAAAATATGAGCAGATCATCAGTGAAAGCAAGATGAGACATCACCTCACATCCTCTAGCAGTCTTATATGGAGTTATTTTTTTCTCCCCAATTAGTTTGTTTAGCCCTCTTGAGAAACATTCCGCCGCTATAATGAACAAATACGGAGAGAGAGGGTCTCCTTGCTTGACACCACACTTAGGATTGAAAAACTCACAGTTGACTCCATTCACCATAACCAATAATCTTGTAGCTTTGAGATTAGACATTATCAGATTGACAATCTTGCTTGAAAACCCGAATTTAAGAAGAACCGACTCAAGGAAGCACCATGAGACTCTGTCAAAGGCCTTAGCCATGTCAAGTTTGATTGCTAAGTTATGTCCCATAGTCTTCTTGTCCATATCATGAACCAGCTCGTTTGCTAATAGAATTTGCTCATGAATTGAACGTCCCTTTAAGAAACCTGCCTGTTCTTGGGAGATTATAAGAGTAAGTAATGGAGCCATTCTATTAGCAATTATTCGGGTACATACCTTGCTAACAAAAGTAGCCAAACAAATGGGGCGGAATTGGCTGAAGTCCGATGGATGTTGAACCTTCGGCAAGAGAATAATATGTGCTGCACTAAGTGACTGTGGAATTTGCAGACCAAGAAAAAATTCCTTGACTGCGCTGCAAACATCCCAAGCAATGATATCCCAGCATTGCCTAAAGAATGTTCCGTCGAAGCCATCCGGACTAGGGGCACTATTAGGATCAAGTTGCCAAACAGCTTCTTTAATCTCCTTGTCGTCTGGGATTCGCTCTAAAGCTACGTTATGAGCTTCTGTGATTACCATGAGAATTACCTCAATGAGAGAGTCGAAAGATCCATGGTTTTCATCACCAAATAGCTTTTGAAAAAATGATACAGTTCGTTACTTATCTCTGATTGATCAGTCATCCACTTTCCTTCTGAATTTTTTATTATTGATATCCGCTGCAATTTCCTGGATATCTTTACATATTGATGAAAAAACTTGGAGTTAGATTCTCCCTCTGTAAGCCATTTAATGTGAGTTTTTTTTTGTCTCCAAAAGGTTTCCTGTAACTTGTATTTCTGCAAAAGGGAAGCTTGCTTCTTATGCCATTCGATTCGATTAGTAACCGAAGGATTTGAGACATAAATCCGTTCGGCCTCTAATTTTGCTCGGTCTAGAACACATGAACTTATCAAGTAAAATGAGTCGTACTTAACACTTAGGTCGTGTTAGACATGACCGAAAACAGGTTGGGCTGGCAGCACGTAAATTTCCATGTATACTTCCTTTGACATTTATACAAATCATAAATATCTATTTCATTTATGTTTTACTCTATACAATAGTTCAAGAACAATATAGTTTAGTGTAATCTTTAATTAATCTGTTTAGTAAGCGCCCCACTCAATTTTTTTCAAGAAAAAAAAATACATCATAATACTACAAATTACTTGATACAATGTGTTTCCCTCAAGCCTAACGAATAACTTGTTGGTCTTTAGATTTGGGTTGTGAGCATGCTAGAGTATATAAGATTTTTTGACCAAATGCGCTCAATATAACTTCTAACCAAAGCTATTGTATGAATTTATGAAAGGACTAACAAGAAATTAAAGTCTTCAAACTCCCTTTAATCAGTTTATTTGAATTCTATAGGAAAAATTAAATTAATGAAAGTAGTGAAAAAATGGGTTGTGGAATGATAACTGTAGAAAAAATACTGTTTGACTAAAAAATGAATCATAATTAAAATAAATTCACTAAATTTGGAATAAGAATAGTGAAATACAATACTAAGCTCGAAAAATACTGAATTAAAAAACTAAAACTAAGTGAAATGAAATGAATAAATTAGACAAATTAAATTAACTAAAAACTATAAATTTGTTGTTGTGGAACTAAAATCTGTTACTGTGGAATTTAAATTATGTAGTTTGGATTTCTAAGATTGAGGGTTGTATTTGATTGTTTGATAAACTTTTGGTCATGATTGTTGGTTCTTGGATGAATCCCTTTCTTTTCTTTCCTTTTAAAGATCTTCTTTGGAAATGACTTTTTAATTTTTAGGCTACTAAACCAATTTTCATTTTTTGTGAGATTATGGATTTGTGCTCCCTAAAAATTTGGAAGTTGCTTATGTATTTAAGAAATTTTATATCCATGACTTTAAGTTACAATCCACCTTTCTTCTCTATTTTTATGAGAAATTATACAATATAACGTTATTCGAACTAACCATCCTAGTTGTAATAATAAATTACTTAGATAATTATATATATTAATATTTTTTTAAAAAATATACCCTAAAAGTTTTATGGTGAACTCTATAATTTTTCTTGATAAATACATATAGTTATCTAATTAGTTTGTTATTCCAACTAGAATGTCTAGTTGGAATAACTGTTCTATTATATAATTTTCTATTTTTTCATTAACTTTCATAATTTTAGCCATTTTTTATAACTATATTTACTTTCTTTAACTACTAAAAATTGGTTAATTTTATGTGTAAATACAATGAAAGATAGGATTTTTGTTTTAGTGAAAAATTACATAACTTGGCCGGTATATATTTTTTCATCAAAGCATGTAAATTTTCAAGAAGAACAAAATTACATAATTAATGCAATTATACAAAATTATATGATATAATTACAATAAAAACTACTTTTCTTAATGAAAAATTATAATACAACAATTCCTTTTTTTTTTCTTTTTCACTATATAAAATTTTCATTGGTAACTTTATCAAGAAAAAAATATACATATATATATATATATATGTATATATATATGTATATATATATATATATTGTATGACACAGTAATAAAATTGTTTTCTTAATAAAAAATCACATAACTTATTTAGTTGTATAATGTTTTTTATTGAATCATGTAATGAACTATTTTTTAATATACAAATACATGGAGGCATTATAGCCATACTTAATGGTGTTGAATTGGTCTTGAATAGATATATTTTGTCTTTAAATGTGATTTGAAACATGAAACTTAACCTTTTTTCATTCAAAAAACCAGGCTATCTTCCACTCCCTTGAACAAGGCTAAATTTATGGAACCTATAAATGTGATATGTGATATGGATGTGATTCTAAGTCTTTAGATGTGATATGGAACTTGAAATTTTGTCTTTAAATGTGATTTGAAACATGAAACTTAACCTTTTTTCATTCAAAAAACTTGAAATTTTGTTTTAATATTCCACCCTCTTGAACACGGTTTTAGAATTGACATTAAAACCTGCAAAATTGGGACCAATTTTTTATGCCACTATTATTCAGAACTTTTTTAAAAATTTTTTTTAAAGAAGTGACAAAGCTTAAGTAAGTCAAGGCTCAAAAGTCTCGCAGTTGCATCCAAATTTGAATATTTCAATTCTTATGTTAAATTCATTTATACAGGTCCATATTTCCATGCGTTGCCATAAATCACAATAATTTTTTTTTCAGGTATATAAATGATTGTTAACAAAAAAAAAAGAGAAGCAAATCAGTTAATCGCATGGTAAAAGAAAGAAGCATCTGTAACATCCCCTATCTGAATCTGAGTTGCGGCTAAAACATGTCAAAATAATCATTTTTATTGTTCAAAGGTTATAAAAATTAGCTAATCTCAAATGAATTTTACAAATAATCTGAATATAAAAATTCATTTAAAAAAAACTGCAAATGAATTTAATATACGAATTATACAGAATGTTATGTTAATTGTGAAGTCATATAATGATTTATCACTATATGACAAACTAACAAAATTACTTATTTAGTTGTATAATTTTTTTATGAAATAATGTAGTTAACTATTTTTAATATTTGTACTTATTGATTGAATTATGCAAATACAAGGAGGGATTAATCTTTCCCAGCCCCTTGAACAAGGCAACCTATGATGGCACAACTGATTATAAGATATATACAAAGTATATTTGTAGTATATATTGAGTATATTTTTGGTATATTTTATGAGATTATTTTTAATTATGACTCATGATTTACTTATTTAGTTGAATAATTCATTTTATTAAATAATGTAGTTAATTAACTATTTTTAATATTTTTACATATTCATTGAATTACGCAAATAGATGCATGGAGGCATTATTGTGATACTGAATGCTGTTGATGTTGCAGCTTAGAATTGCTTGACTATTCCCACCCCCTTGGCCGATCATGGCACAACTGATAGAGATTCCAAGTGCAAGTCAATTATCTCCAAATTGATATTTTCACTCCAATTCAATTAAGTATATATCAATACTTTTCTTAAATAAAAATTCCACAACTTATTCCATTATGTAATTTTTCACCAAATATTTATCACTTTTCCTTTTCTTTCAATCTTATTCAGTATATAAATTTTCCATTGGTTTATATAACTTTATCAGGAAAAAATAAATACACAATTTAAGGTTAGAAAAGAACATTAATTACTTTTCCGAATAGAAAAAGTTTATGACATATTAAATTAATTATGAAAGTCTTCTTAATAATTATATTGTTTATGTATTAAATAATATATATACATTATGGCATTACATTGACGTTACAATAAATTGCAGAAATTGTAGAATTATCTCTATAGGAAGATCTTATCTTTAGATGTGATATGAAACTTGAAATTATTTAATTTGAATTTTTCAGCCCCTTTGAACACGGCTTTAAAATTGACACATAACCTGCAATAATCTTGGGAGCCAAATTTTCATGGCATAATTACTCAGAGCTATCTTTTTTTTTTAAAAAAAAAAAAGAAATTTTCAACGATGTAATTCACATTTTTTATATTTTAAATTGATTATATTTGAATCCAATCTTAGTAAAATTTATAGAATTTGCAAATATATATAAATTTTAAATTAATAATACATGCTGCTAATCAATAAATAAGTAAAATCCAAACCACTTTATATATGCACATGGTTTTAAACAGTTTTAATTATTTCTCAACCAAATTAAACTGCCAAATTTTTAAAAATATTCAAACTAAACCAAATCACTGAATAAAGTTTGATTCAATTCAATTTGGCTGTTCAAATCACATAATTCATATCCCTTGCTAATTGCAAGTGATAAATATAAATTTAAAAAAATCACATAATTCTCCAATTTCGTATCTGTTTTTGTAATTAAAAGAAAGAAAATCATGTTGATAAATAAAAAGTAGGTAAAAAATAAAAAGAAAAACTAATGTTTTTGTAATTTATTTATTGATTTGTTGTTTAGAAAAAAAAAACACTGGTGGAAATGATTATTTCATGGCACAGTTTCATACGATTTTTTTTAACGCCCAAATCCGTTAATTTTATATGGATATGGCATTTTTAATTTTTATGATCATTTGAATTTTGACGTGGCAGCCACAGTCTTCATCAGTATTAGATGTGTTAATATAAATACCTCTCCATGTGTTGTGTCTAAAGACGTACATATCCCTCAAATAATCTAAAGATGTTCTCCTTTATTCCTATGTTTGCATTTTCCTTTCTGATCCTTTCTTTTGCTTTCGCTACTGCAACTGATCCTTCTTCTTTTGTTCCTGTCCACAATAAACTAGCAAAGGATCAGGTGAATGCTCTTCTTCAATGGAAAGCTAGTCTTGATAATCATAGCCAATCTGTCTTGTCTTCCTGGGTTCTCAACGGTACTAGTGCTCCTTGCAATTATTGGTTCGGTATTTACTGTGATAAGGCTGGAAATGTTGCCAATATAAGCCTTGTGGACTCTGGTTTAAACGCCACACTTCAAGGTCTTCACTTTTTGGCATCCTTCCCTAATCTTATTGGGCTTAACCTTAGTAACAACTCTTTCCATGGGAACATTCCTTCGCATATCTTTAATCTTTCCAAACTTAATGTTCTTGACTTGTCTTCCAATGCTATCTCTGGTTCCATTCCTCGAGAAATTGGAACACTGGGCTCTCTCACTCACCTTCATTTATCAAGCAATCATCTAACTGCTGGAATCCCAACTTCTATGGGAAATCTGACAAAGCTGTCAATTCTTTTTGTCCATCGAAACCAACTTTCTGGCCCAATACCTCAACAACTTGGAACTTTGAGATTTCTCACTGACCTTTCTTTGTCATTCAACAATCTCTCAAGTTCAATCCCAGTTTCTATAAGTAATTTAACGAAACTATCAACTCTTTATCTTGGTCAGAACCAACTTAGTGGTTTTATACCGATAGAAGTTGGAATGTTGACTTCTGTTACCGATTTGGATTTGTCAGAAAATCATCTCACTGGAGAGATCCCAATCTCTATAGGTAACTTGACAAAGATAACCACTCTCTATCTTCACACGAACCAACTTTCCGGTTTCTTACCTGTAGAAATTGGAATGTTGAGATCTATTACCAATTTGAGATTGGCAGAAAATCATCTCACTGGAGATATCCCAATCTTTATAGGTAACTTGACAAAGATATCCATTCTTAATCTTAAAAGAAATAAATTTTTTGGAACTCTTCCTTCAAGCATGAACAATCTTACCATGTTTACTACTTTACAAATAAATAACAATGGTTTTGAAGGCCACCTACCAGAAGGAATATGCGTTGGTAGACAACTTCAATTTCTCGCTGCTCATGGAAATAATTTCGTGGGTCTCATCCCAAGAAGCCTTAAGAATTGTACAAGTTTGTTGAGACTCCGCCTTGAAAGAAACCAACTTACAGGAAATATATCCGAAGACTTTGGCACATATCCACATTTGAATTTTATGGATTTAAGTGAAAACAAATTCTATGGTAAGCTTTCTTGGAAATGGGAACAATTTTGGAATTTGTCAACCTTGATACTCTCAAAGAATAATATCTCTGGCACCATACCAGCTGATCTGGAGAAGGCAACAAAATTGCAATCACTCCACCTGTCATCCAACCAACTTGTGGGCATGATTCCAAAAGAATTGGGAAAGTTAAAGCTGATTCAACTTTTCATTGATGATAACAAACTTTCAAGTAGCATTCCTGCAGAAATAGGAATGTTATCTGATCTTGAAAATCTCAGCATGGCGGGAAACAATCTAAGCAGAGCAATTCCTAAGCAGCTTGGTAAGTGCTCAAGACTTGTTTTCTTGGATCTTAGTAGGAATAAATTTACAAATAAAATTCCTTCAGAGATGAGCAAATTAGGCTCTTTAGAGAGTCTGGATCTCAGTCAAAATTTGCTGACACAAGAGATACCGCAGGAGTTTGGAGAATTGCAAAGACTTGAGATATTGGATCTCTCAAACAATATGTTAACAGGTTCAATTCCATCAACTTTTGGTAAGTTGGTGGGTTTAACAAAAGTTAATATATCATATAATGAGCTTAAGGGCCCAATCCCCCATATTAAAGCATTTCTAGAGGCTCCATTTGATGCACTTAGAAATAATAGAGATTTATGTGGCAATAACTCTAGCCTAAAGCCTTGTGTTTCTCATACAACGGGCAACAAACCAATCACGTTGATCCTTGTCAGTTTATTGGGTGGTTTTTTTGTACTATTTTTGTTGGTGATTGGAGGCTTACTCATCTTCCGCCAGAAAATTAGAAACAAGAAATCTAAGTCAGGGGAGACAATTTTTGCAATGTGGAGCCCAGATGGAAATATTCAATATCAAGATATTATTGAGGCTACAGAGGAGTTCGACTCTAAGTATTGCATTGGGGAAGGAGGGTATGGAATTGTCTACAAGGCTGTGCTTGGAACAGGTCAAGTGGTTGCAGTCAAGAAGCTTCACCAATCACAAGATGGAGAGATTACTGATTTGAAGCCATTTAGAAGCGAAATTTGTGCATTGACAAACATTCGCCATCGTAACATTGTGAAGTTCTATGGATTCTGCTCCCATGCCAGACACTCATTTTTGATATATGAATTCATAGAAAGAGGAAGCTTGAAAAAGATATTAAGCAATGGGGAAGAAGCAAAGGAGTTTGATTGGAAAAAAAGACTAAATGTTGTTGGAGGAATAGCCAATGCATTGTCTTATATGCACCATGATTGCTCTCTTCCAATTATTCATAGAGACATTTCCAGCAACAATGTTTTGTTGGATTCAGAATTTGAGGTTCATGTCTCTGATTTTGGAACAGCTAGGCTTTTAACGCCTGACTCGTCAAATTGGACCTCTTTTGCAGGGACATATGGATACACAGCTCCAGGTATATAAATATACTTGATTAATTTTCTTATTTTTTTCATATTAAAATTAATGCAATTTTACAATTTATTAATGAAATTAAAGTGTAATTGAATTTTTTTTTTCTATTTTGTAGAGCTTGCGTATACTATGGCAGTCAACGAAAAATGTGATGTCTATAGTTTTGGTGTGGTGACTCTTGAAATAATAATGGGAAGGCATCCAGCTGATTTCATTTCATCTCTTTCTCTGTCGTTATCATCATTATCATGGCCAATCGATCAACATACTCTTGAAGATGTGATTGACCAACGCCTCCCGTTTCCTAGAAATAAAGTTGTTGATGTATTGATACTAGCTATAAAAGTTGCACTTGACTGTTTGAGTGCCAATCCTCAATCTCGGCCAACCATGAGACAAGTTTCTTCACAGCTAGTTTTTAGCTAAATTGCAGCCAATGATAAAAACCACTACTAGAAGTCAAATTGTGTGATTTTTTTTTTTACTTAGCTTGTACTATATGTTATCTTGTAGCTAAGTGTATTATAATATTACTGTATCTTGTTCGCTAATGTTTATACATGAAGTTTTGATTATGCTTATCTTTCAAATAGATATTGCATAATTATAGAATAATAATGCTAATAATTCTTTTTCAATTATGAGTGAACAACCAAAATACGATTACAATTTTTCTTTATATACATTGTACATTTTTTTCTGATTTTGTTTAGGTTTTTTTTTTTTTTTTTTGCTTAGGTTAGATGACTAATTAAATATAGGCCTGAGCTATACAGTGAAAAATAACACACTCCACTACGTTTTTAAAAAAAATTTTACCATCGATATTTTAGTCATTTTATTATAAATTAATTATAAACTATGTAGAATTTATAAACTCATGATAAACCAATGATAAACTCATTGTAAACTAATAAAAATGTGGTATTTTAGTAATTATTTTATAAAACCTGGTATTTTGATAAATAATTTATAAATATGATAAATTGAAAATTATTTTTAATTTTTTTGTATTTTTGACAAAAGCCAAATGTCAAATTATACTTTACATTTTCAGCTATTTTTAAATATTCAATTGTCTTTTTATACTAAATAATATTTGTTGCTCTTCACTTTTTTATTATTTTTATTATGTCTTGCATTGTTTAATATAGTGGATTATAGCCAGTTTCCCCAATTAAATTTATGAAGATTGAGGAGTTTCTGTGAGCTAGAGTTCCACCATCCATCAAATATTTGTGGAATTGTTATTGGATTAATATACTTTGGCACCACTATTAAGAATATATATTATGCGAGGTTTATGAATTAAATGTTTATTTTTAAAACAAATATGACATGTTTTATTATTAATTCTTAGTTATAAAAATTTAAAAATAATAATATATAATTTGCGTTTGTGTTTGTGTTTTGAAATAGTAATTTACTTAAGAGTAAGCTATAAACAATAATAGATAAACGAGAAGAGCAAGTACCATTTATTTTGCCCAATATCTGAAACAATAACGAAATGAATTAAATTATTTAAGATAGAATTTAGAGAGATTCACTATGCTATTACAGTATATAACATGTTTGTGAGATAGTACATATCAATATTGAAGTCAAGTAATTTTATAAATAGTTATTTTGTAAAAAAACTCATATTTATTAATAAATTAATCTCATTCTCCATGAATGTGGAATGTGAATTTGTTTTAAATTTTTAGTTTTATTAATTTAATTCATGTGCAACTCAATCAATTTTTTAAGATTTAATTCAAATATATTAATTAATTTCATGAAATTCTAATTAAATAAATTTTCACTTATATTAAAATAAGAGCGAAATCATAATTTATAAAAAAAATATTTTCTGCCTCAACAATTTTTTTTCTAAATTCAAGGGTATAAAATAATCTATTCGTGTTTTTTTTCCATCAAATCAAATAGTAATACAATTACATAGTTAAAATTTTAGCTGGTATTATTGGATTATTTTATGTGGATAACACGCAGCTAAAGTTTTAAAATAATTTAAAATAGATCTATTTATATTTAAATTTTTTTTCAAAAATTTCAACATAAAAATGAATAAATTTTAAAATTGAGTTAAAATGAATAAATTTTAAAATTGAGTTCCGCCGCTGTAAATTTAATATAAATTTTTATTTATTAATTTTATTTTAATTATATATAGACACGTAGACATTTATGGAGATATTGAAAAGGCTGTACTATTTCTTGTTTAATAAAAGGAAAAATAAGAGAATTTTAAAAAGAAAACAAATGGATAGTATTATTGAAAAAAATATATAATTTTGGATTTTATTATCTTAGCCAATTAAGGTAGACAACTTGTTTAATTAATTAAGACTTTTTTTACTTGACAAAGGGGAATTTACTAATTTTTTGACTTTTGGCTTACATTCTCAATAGTTATTAATTAGAAAAAATAACATTTTCCCACCACATTTTTTTAATTTTTTATTTTTTTATTAGAGATATTTTAATAATTTTATTATAAACTCATTATAAATTGTGTAAATTTATAAATTCATAATAAGCTCATTATAAATTCATTGCACACTCTTTGTAAACTAATAAAAATATGGTATTTTGATAAATATTTTATAAATTTTGATATTTTGGTAAATATTTTATAAATATGATAAATTTAAAATTATTTTTAATTTTTCTTATATTTTTATCAAAAACCCTATTAATTAATTAATACTATTTTTGTTTTTTCTAGATTTCCACAAAATCATTTTGACAAAACCGGTTCTAATTGTATACTTACAACCACTTTTTTTTTTATTCGAATAAAACATATACTTACAACCACTTAATACAAAGGCTACAAATAAATTAAGAGTAATAACCGTCTATATAATTTTAAAAAAAAAAAAATTAAATTTGAGTTATATAAAATTGCAACCATTCTTTTTTATTTTTTTGGGATTCTATCTTTCATTTGATAAATATAAATGTGAAAATAATAATAGAAATACGGTAAGTTATATTTTTTTAATATTCGACGGTCCAAATCCTAATTTTATGCATTGTTCTTATAAACTTACTTCATTTATTGATAGTGAGATAATAAAAATTGAGCGGAAGTTTATCTCATTTATGAAAGTTTATACTATATCTCTTTAGTGAAATTGCCACTTATATATATATATATATATTAAAAAAATTCACTAAAATTGTTATTTGATATAATAAAAAATTATTTTTTCAACTATATCCTTATTATTAATATTTTAATTAATAAAATAAGAATATAATAATTTTAAAATTAATAATTGATGAAGAATGTTTAGTTTACTTAAAATAATTTTATATAAAATTTAAAGAATTTAATAATTTTCTTAATATATAACAAATGAATATTTTATAAAAATTCAAACATCTTCCATCTCATTAAATTGTACATTTAGAGACAAGAGGAGAGAAGCCCAACATCCGTCTAAGTTGTTATTATCATTACACAAAAAATTTAGCAATCAGCTGAAATTTTTCATCAAATAATATGAATTATTCACTAAAACTAATTTATTTAGGAACCCAAACAATAGTATCGCTATTAAGGAAATGATAAACTGGTGGACCTCCTGGCTTAATATTTAGGACTTGAAAGGCGAAATGCATTGGGTTCCAAGATGATATATCCAAGTGGCAAACAACAAGTGCTTGAGCTTTGGAGCCATCATCACCCATTAATGGAACCATATAAGCCTTCGTTTTCATGATTTTATGACAATAAAATACAGCATATACATATATCTCCTTATGACATACTATTTGATTATCACCCATCATTTTAACTCCCTTTAAACTAGTATACTTCTGATTCTTTTTATCTTCTTTTGCCTCATTGGAATAAACTTCAACTTTCTTTCCAAACTTTGCAATGATAAATTCAACTAATGATTCTACAGAAGTAGCACAGTACTTGTCTTCTCCTCTAATGCCTGGTGCTTCACATTCTTCAATGATTTGCATTATAATTTTAGCTTCTTTCGATTTGGGTTTTATTGAAAAATACTTGAAAATTTCTGGTAACTTCTTGTTTGAAAAGGGTATAGTTTTAGCAATTTTACGTGGCAAAAAACTAGATGAATTTGAAGATTTAGAGAAAATGATGTTCATCTTTTTAGCAGGAACAAGATCATCATATTGAATATATACAGTGGTTGTATTGAATATACACTTTGGAAGGCGAAGAACTTGTCCTTGGGCGGTAAACTCACACTGATTAAATCAGTTCTCTCTACTTTGCCTCTCTATTATATGATGATTTTTAAAGTCCCATCTGCTATTATAAAAAAGATTGAAACTATCGAACGTCATTTTTTGTGGGGAAGAAGTAATTCTTCCAGTAAACCAATGGTTTGGGTTTCTTTGGAAAACATCACAAAGTCTAAGAAGTTGGGGGGCTGGGGTGCTCAAGATCTAAAGAAGAAAAACATAGCTCTCTTAGGCAAGTGGTGGTGGCGTTTCAAATCTGAAAAAATGGCTTTTTGGAAAAATAATAATTCAGTTCAAGTATGGGACAGACGCTCTTCTAAAGCCACTCACCCAAGAAGGTCTTTGGCGTAAGCTCTCTCCAACTTGGAAGCAAATTGTTAATTTGGGATCAAATGATTCTACCGTCTCCCCTTTCTTGCTGAATGGTTTTCGGTGGTCACTTGGTAATGGCAATCTAATCCTTTTCTGGAAGGACCCTTGGCTCTCGAACATCCCTTTGGCTGACCAGTTTCCAAGACTCTATAGAATTACCATTGACAAAGCTGCCACCATCTCAAATTGTGGAAGCTTCATTAATGGTCTGTGGGTTTGGAACATCAGATGGAGAAGAAATCTTAGAGTATCAGAAGAAGAAGCCGTAGCCAACTTTGGGCAGCAGCTGCATAATATTAGCCCTTCAGTTACAATAACGGACAGGTTAGTTTGGATTCATAATAATGATGGTGTTTTCTCTGTTAAAAGCCTTTATTCTTTGATTGAATCTTCTACCTCACAAAGGCCTCACACTCTACTGGATTATAAGATTCTATGGAATAAGGATATCCCGAAGAAAATCTCCATTTTCATATGGAGGTGCCTCAATAATAAACTGCCAACAAGAACGAAGTTGCTAAGGCTGGGTATACTTCAGGTTCCACAGGATATCCTCTGCCCTTTGTGCCAACAAGCTGCTGAAGATATTAACCATGCCTTGTTAAAATGCTCAAAATCAGAGCATATCTGGTGGGAAATCCTTGATTGGTGGGGAACTGTTGCTGCACATCCTAACAGCATAGCAGAATGGGTTGTTCAATGGGATTCTGTTCTTAAAAGATCAAGGAAGAAATTTGCTTGGTACTTGGTTCTGTTTGTCACAACATGGTCTCTATGGTGGAGACGTAACTCTCTTATTTTTGAAGATAAACTGATTGCAAACGCAAAGCTAGTAGATTCGATAAAAGTTAAATGCTTCGAGTTGTTAAAAGTGAAATATAACACGCTTGCTTTCTCTCTCTCGGACTGGATTCAGTTCCCTCTCCTGGTTAGTGATGCTGTAAGCCCCTGATCTTCAACATGCTAGTAACAATCTCATGCTTTTACCTAATATCTAAATGAGTTTAATTCTTTTTCTCAAAAGAATTGCAATCTGCTGCTGTCTTTAGCACTGCTGTCTGCACACATCAGAATTGTTGTCTGCAATTTTTGAACGATGAATGAGCTGAATGCATATGTTGCTGTCTTGTTGTTGTTGGTGACTCAAGTTTGGTCCTCCTTTTCATATGCTTTCTATTAGTTTGCACAATCTGGAGCTTTAAGAACATTTGAGTCTTATCTTGTTTGCTTGTATTTCTTATTCCTGTAACATCATTTCCAATTAATAAATTTCTTTTTGCTGACCAAAAAAAAATATTTCATTTTTCTCATTCTTTTTCTTCAGACCAATACCCAACTCCATAGCGTACGCTGAGAAGGAACTTTTATATCCTGCGCATTTGCTTACAATTGCAAATAAATAACTGACCATTACTACATGTACATGTAAACAATATAAATATATAAAAACAACTAACCTGCAGGTTTTAGAAGATCTTGTAGAACCATTGGCAATGGAGTGTCTGGCAGCTTAGATTGCCAATAAACCTCTGCAGGTAGATTAGCATTACTACTTTTGATAAGAAAAAGCTGCAAATTAATTGGATTGATGATGAAACTAATATTAATTTCATTTGTATAAATATATACGCACATATATTCTATAAAATTATGTAAAGAATAAATAGAATATGCTTACACAAACAAAAGAAAAGATGGGAAGGAAATGAAAATACTCCATGTATATAAAATTGAACTTGAGTAAGAATTTAATATTATTGAAATTTGAAAAATCCAAGCAGTTATATGTATAGAGGGATGGAATGCAATGAGAGTGCGAATATAATAATATATATGAACCAGCTGAACCACACAAATAAAAGGAGACGATATATGGAAGACAACTAGTCTCGATGATACTACTCGTTTGTGTGACTTTATTAATTAATATTGTCAAGAAAAGTGGCTGAGATTCATGACAAAGCAAGTCTTGAGAGGAGACTCGGTTAAATGTTATAATATTTACTTGTGACAATGGTTGGTGGCAAATTTTTTTTGCCATGTTCAAGGAATCACCAAACATTAAATTAAAAAAAATATATCAAAATGATTATATATATTTATCAGTCCATCCCGAATAATATATATGACAATATTACAAAAAAAAATTAATTAAATATTATTGAAAATTATGATTACACTCAAATCTCTTTTTAAATGTGATGAGTTGAAATCTACTAATTTAAACTTAGGCTAGTAAATAAACGAATCAAGCAGCCGCATCTAATCAAGTTTCTGTAAAACTCTCTAGTTTAGATGAGTCTATTTACTAAATTGAGCTTATATTTTCTTTTTGAAAGGTTATGTTATATATAATCTCAATTTTTCGATAATGTTTATATTTTTATAATAAATGTGTCAAATATCTTTAATTATTATAGAATTCAAGATGATTTTTTATTTTATTATTTAATAAATAGTTTTAGATAAGTATTTTCTTTTTGTACAGACGAAAGCAAAACCTTAGATTTCACCAATTCCTCCTTGAGCCTCTGCATGCATGAGACTATCTGGAACAGTTATCAAAACATGCACACAATGAAAATCTTAAAGCATAGTTAGCTAGCGACTTAATTTCATGAATAATCCCTAAACTTATAATAGTATAACGTTTTAAACCTCAAATTTTAAATCGTCTTAATAAAACTTTCAAACTTACAGTTTGTTTCATTAAAATTCTAATCTCCATTTTTCGGCAAGGAAGCACATACGTGGACTCTACATGGAGTCCACCTGTATTTCATGTGTTAAATATAAATTAAAAAAATAAATTTTTTTTACTTACTTGTGGGCAAAAAAATAGGTGATCATTTTTTTTCCCAATTTCTTCAACAAAAACTCTGAACTCTCTCTCTCTCTCTAACAAGCCAGAAATTATTTTCTCTAAAAACCTCCAGTCCCGATCTCATATCTCTAAACAATATCTCATTTTCTTTCGTTTTTCCCTTTTTAATCATCTGAAATCATTTTATTCTCTTTAAACCCCATTTATATTAAAAATTATCTTGTTACCCATTTGTTTCTGCTTTGTTTATTGCGAAGAAAAAACCCTAGTTCTCTGTTATTGAAACAAATTCTGAATATTATGGAGCAAAGTAGAAATGAGACGGTGAACAGTTGGTATGGGGAGTACAATTTTGTTGCTCCTTTGTGTGAGTGCTTAGAACCAGCTCCGGCAATGATGAGGACCTCTTGGACAGAATTCAATCCGGGAAGACGATTCTTCGGCTGCAGTAATTATGGGGTTTGTTTAGTTTTATATAGCTATATTTTTGTTTTCATTGTGCTAAGATAATGTTTTGAACTAAATTTTTTCATATGCTTCTCATTCAGGAGGGAACATCTTGTACATTTTTTGACTGGGTTGATCCTCCAATCCAACCAAGGGCAAAACAAGTGATTCGAGTTTTGCTAAAAGAAAATTGAACGATTGGAGAAAGAGAAATAAAATAAAGAGTAGAAGCATAAAGGTTAGACTACGAATTGGACAGTAGTATTTATTGGGGTATTAGCATTTATTTTGGGTAAAATGTGTTAGGAATTCAGTTAAGTTGATATGTATATATATATTGGGTATACATTGAGTTTATTATACAAAAATATAGCAAATATAGATTAACTCACACTTTTTGTGTAAAATAAAATATTATTAAACAAATACCAAAAAGTTATAATAATGTGTTTATGCTTAATATATATTGAATTTATTATATACAAATTATAGAATTAATAATATTTATTTTTTATTATGCAATAATTCAGTAATATAATTAAGTTTCAAATTTCATTATATAATAAAACATTGTTGAACAATGACTCAAATATAACTTAAATTACATTTTGTATTAATAGTTTCATAAAGTGTATACGAAGTTTTTTCTTAGCATATATCAGATTTATTATATACCAAATAGAACTATTATTAAGCATAAGAATTTTATTTAGTAAATTTATCAAACAGTATGCATATATTTTCATTTGCATAAGACAAAATAATTAAAAAAAACATTATCTTCCAAAGGTTCTATTAAATACAAAAAATCAAAAACGACCAAATATATTAAAAAAGTAAAAAAAAAAAAGCAACTGTAATTGGGAAAAAAAAAAAAGCAACTGTAATTGGGAATAGTTAGTTTAATGATAAAGGTTTAACATCATGAAAAATCTATTAAAATATGCATTATTTTTAATTTGATTTTTTACTTTGAAAACTCAGATTTTATAAAATTTGAAAACATAAAGGCTCAAGAATGAGTTTTTCAAACCCAAAATTTAAACGAAGACAAAAAAAGTCGAGATATTAGATTCTGTTCTCTTCAGAAAATCTTACTTAGAAGTCCAAAAAAACAGCGGTTTTTGGCTTCACTTCATATCGCGCGTTGACGTTTTGATTTCTTATAAACAAAAAAGAATTATAAAATTTTAATCTTTTAGTTTGAAAACTCGGATTTTATAGTAATAAAAAGATAAAAATAGTCTCTAATATTCTCCACGAACATTAAATGGCCACAGGACAGTGTTAGAGTGATTTTGAATTATTTAAAAATTTAAGTGTGAGAAAATTTATCATTAGGCCCAATTCTTAAAAAAAATTCCATAGAAATAGGTTTTTCTTTTTCCAATTCTCCTTTTTATAAAAAAAAAAGATTAAATTATCATCGCTTTCTATATATAACATAAGTGGGTAATATGGCTCGCCAATTCAGGGTTGTTGTAATCTGGGCTTTCTCTAATATAATTCTACTTTCTGATAAAAAAATTTGAGTAATATGGCTTTTTTTTTGGTCAATTTATATGGCTGTTTTCCACATACCAAATTACTAAGAATGATTCCTGAGCAAGGGGAGAAATGGTAGCCCTCATGATGGAACTGTTGTATATTTTAGATGGTATAGAATCCTTATAATCTACTTTACTTTCGTAGACACTATTCCTTTAAATTGTAAATTCTTATTTTATTTTTTTAATTAAAAACTATTTTCATTTTATATTTTAAAAATGTATTTTATATTTTTTAAAACTATATAATAATTTTTAATTATACATAAAGATGTGCACGAGTTGAGTTTGAGACATTTTACAAATCAATTGAACTTGATCCGTGAAACAAAATTTAAACTAAGCTCGACTGAAAAATAATAATATTTCGACCGACTTGTATATATTCGATTACAGTAGAGTGAAAATGGATAGATTGAGATCAAACTTATCAAAAGGACCTTGTATCATAAAATTCTTAATAAAAATCCTGATAAAAAAAGAAAAAAAATATAATATAAAATTATATAAAATAAAATATAATAAAATTTTAAACATAAATCTAATCATAACTCATTAACCCTAATCGAACATCAATAATAAAATCTCTAAAATAAACCCTATTCTAAAATCATTTTATAAAATAAAAAGTCTTTTTTTTTTATCAATCGAAAATAGAACTACATAATCAAATCTCAAATTCAAATATTTTTTTAACTAAAAAATAAAATCTCAGACCCAGTCCAAAAAAAATAAAAAACAAAATTTCACTATTCTTTTAATTGAAAATGTTTAACTTAAAATCCCAAACTGAAAACAATAAACAACCTTAAAACTAAAAATCACAACAAAGTTACAGAAACAGAGAGGAGTTTCAAATTCAAAATTCCAAAGCTCACAAAAAACTATTAGATTGGTGGGCTAGTTAGAAGAAATTGGTGGAAGAAAGTGAGATCTAGAGAGAAGATCGGTGGAAACTGAGAAAGAAAGTAAGAGAGTGAGAGAGAGAAAGAGTTGAGAGAGAAATTTTGAAGAGAGAGAACTGTAAAGTGAAATGTGCAATAGAGGAGTTGAAAAGGGTGTTTCTTAAAACTAGAGCTTTTCAGCTTATTGTGAATAAGTGATTTTTATATTATAATCAGATTAAAAATAAACAGTTAAGCGTTTCTGTAAACTAGTTAATAATCAGCTGATAATCAGTTAAGTGTTTCTGTAAAATCAGCTTATAATCAGTTTTTAATTGCAGAAACTGTCAAAATGACCAAACTGTCCCTGAGTTTATTTATTGTATAAAAATAATTTTTTAAATGTCAATTCAAAATTTATTTTGCAATAATAATAATAATAAAAAAATTTATTTAATAATAATAATAATAATAATAATAATAATATTGGTGTTATCAATAAATTATACAACTAAAAAACTACCATGTAAATATTACTAAATTAATTAGAATCCTAAAAATATTAATTAGAATCCTAAAAATAAAAGAATTTTGATGGAAACTAAAGTGTATAGGGTGGGCAAATTTGGAATATTGAAGATTAGGTAGGGATAATATGGTCTTTTACTTGGTCAAAACTGCTTAAAAAATAAGTGCTTAAAAAAAATAGCAAAACCAACTTTTAAAAAACTGATTAAAATTAGATTATAATCTACTATTTAAGTTTTCAGAAACACTTAAATAAACAAATTATAATTTAAAAACGGCTTATAATCAGTTTTGACCAGCTTTTAAATTTTGAGAAACACAATAACACCCTCGAAGTTTAAGATGTCTGTATACACACCAAAAACGATGTTGTTTAGTACTCCCTCCGTATCATTTACATAGGGAAAATTTTCTTTTTTGGTGTATCTTTTATATAGAAAATATGTCATTCTAGATAAATTTTGGGGAGTGGAATGAGACAAAATACCATTTATACCCTTGCCTTAAAAGTAGGTTTTGAGGGATATTTTTTTTAGGGGTATTTAAGTAAATAGAGATGGAAAAAAGTGAAATTTTCTTAATTTTTGTGTCCATTTTACTTTTTCTATGTAAATGATACGGAGGGAGTATATTATATATGCGTTATAATAGTCCGTCAGATTTGAATTCTCGCAAAAATTTAGAATCCAATCCGACGGATCGAGAAAACTAAAAAAATTTAAAAATCTTTACTTGCTGTTGACCGACCAAGCATCATAGACCAACCAAACTCAATATGAAAACTCCAGTGCGGGTGGTATGGTCGGGTATAAAGATTCTGCATAGCTCTAATTATACATACACAAATACATAATTTATTGTGGGCTTGTATACACATCATAATTTGTTGTGGGCTTGTTTAACAGTAAATATTCTAAATATTAATTAATAATTATCATAAATTTATGAGAAAATTATACTGTATAATACACTTTTTAATTTTTTTTAAATATTTTATATTTTTTATCTATTTTTGATATATCAAAAATATATCTAATCTATATTTTTAAAAATTAAGTATATTTTTAGTATACCAAATATATATCCAAAATATACCACCAAAAGGGATATTTTTGAAATTAAAAATTTAAAAAATATGTATTTTTAAGATTAAAAAAGAAAAATAAATATTTTTAAAAATATTTTTATTTTTTAGGATATTTTTAAAGGAGCCCCTAAATTTATTAAAGCAAATATTGTGGGCTTGTGTGCACACCATCTTGGGCCGAATTAGGAGAGAGATTTTTAGTGTGGAAAAATTACACTATGTATTATATGGTATTTTTAAAATAAAAAAACTAAAAATAATTTTATTTTTTGGATATTTTTAAAGAAATCCCTTTATTATACATAAAATATTTATTTTTTTATTCAACACTTAAATTCCAATTCATCAAATAACACAATATAATATTTATTTTTATTTTTATTAAACATCATATATGTATAATAATTTTTATATTTTTAGCTTAATTTTTAATCTTACTGAACACCATAATAATTAATGTTTATGTTCTAATAATAGAAAAGTCAATTGATAATAATTATGAGTCTATATATACATATAATAAAAAGAAAACTTTTGACATACTTTTAACATCCAATGTCCAATATGATGTTATTATTGCACAAAGACAACAAATTCTTACATTCCGCCCAAACAATGGTATCTTAGCAGTTAATTATGAGTAACAAGAGTTCAACAATAGAAAGAAAATTTTAACATTCAATGTCTAATGTGGTGTTATTATTACACTATTCTTACTTAATGGAAGTGCATGTATAAAACATTAATAACTTATTTAGGAACCCAAATAATAGTATCACTATTAAGAAAATGGCAAACTGGCGGTCCTCCAGGCTTAACATTGAGGACATGAAATGCAAAATGTTGAGGGTTCCAATATGATGTTTCTAAGTGGAAAATAATTGTTGCTTTAGCTTTGGTGCCATCAACACCCTTCAATGGAACCATATAACCTTTGGTATTATTAATTGTATGGCAATAAAATACAAGATATGGATATATCTCCTTATGGCAAACTATCTTATTGTCTCCTATCATTTTGATTCCATTTATAATTCTATACTGTTGTTGCTTGTTTCTTCTTTTGATGTTGGTTTAATTGAAAAATAGTTGAAAATTTTTGGTAATTTCTTGCTTGAAAAGGGTATGGATTCAATTATGTGGCTAGAAATTAGAGAGATTGGTAGATTTAGGGAAAATAAGTGTCATCTTTCTATATGGAAGAAGATCATCATATAAGAAATATATAGTAGTTGTGTTGGTTATTATGGCATCTTTGTCAAACTTTTTGGTTTCTGCCCAATACCCTAAATTATAATCCGTCCTTAGTGCTTGAACTAAACTTTTATCCTCCGCATACGAAAATGTGATTTTGATTTCTGAATCTGTTTACAATTGCAAATCAAAAAGATGATGATGTGCTCTGTATGAAAATGAAGAAAATAAATAAACATGATTTGTCTGATAAGTAAATTCCTATATTTTATTGTCTTTTATTTTTTTTTTCAAAGTGATAATAAATTCGTAAAGAATTTCTCATTCTGAAAAAATAAAACGAAATAAAAATTTGAGACGCATTTTTTAAACTATAAAATTAAACAAGCTCAATAGTTAAATTAATTGCGAGGCTCTGAAATTGAATTTTGCTAATGGAAATGACTTGAAAATCTAAGTAAAATCAATATCTATATCAAGTAAACTGGATCTAGTCAGCGCGTAATAATAAGGTAAACAAAAAATTATTTAGGAAACACCAACTCGGAGTGGGAAAACACCAACAAAAATTAAGTGAAGAAACTCCATATATATGTGTGAAAATTAATAATCTTAATTAGTTTTTCTTTTTGTAACTACTGCTCATATGTATGTGTGTGTGTATATAAATGTTAAGTACTCACACATAATAAAGCAAAGATGGGAAGAAGACCAAACTTCATATGAACTCCTCTAGAAATCTATTCTTGAACATGTGTATATAATTCAGTATTTATATATATAATTGGAAGTGTTGGACTTAATTATAATATTTGGATTTCTTGACATGAGTTCTTTCTTGAGAAAACGTTGAAACCATTCAATATTATTTTTTTTCTCGTCTTTCACATTTTTTTGGGATTGGTATCTCCAATATACTCCAGCAAATACTACATAGAGATTTAATAAGTTAACAATTAAATATCATTCTTATAATAAATTAATTTAAAATTTTATAAGTTAACGATAATTGCATTAGCAAAAATCTATTAATTATTTATAAGTAAATTTCAACACTTACCCACTTTTAAGTCTATCTTTAATTTCATGGTTCTATAGGTTTTATTAGAGGAAATTATATGATAAATCACTTATTTGAAAAAAAAATCTACAATATTTAATTAAATTTAAAAAATATATATTATTTAAATTTAAATAAAAATATATTAATAAGTGAAAATGATTACCAATTGAAAATGGTTCTATATGTTATATTGAATATATATTATATTTTTGAAATTGAAAATTGAAAGGTAAGTATTTTTTTTCAAAAAATAAATATTTTTAAAAATACTTTTACTTTTAAAATATTTTTATCAAAAGTTTATTTTATATGGTACCATATTTGTAATAAAAAAATATGTGTTAGAATATTTTGTATTATAAAATTCGATTTATTATAAGCTCCAATGTGCCAATACTGAAAAAAATGGTAAATGACCAAATCAATATGATTTATTTGAAAGGTATACTTTTAAGACTGGGCTTTGCAAGAAAATGGGTGGATCTTATCTTATTTTGTGTCTTCTCAGTCATCTATATGATTAATGTGAATGGTTGTGAGATTGGGCCTATAATTCCACATAAGAGGCTATGTCAAGGTGACTCATTGTTTCCATACCTGTTCATTCTTAGCGCAGAAGGGTTGTCTACTCTTCTTCAGGAGGCAAAAAGAGCTGGAGTTTTGCATGGGGTTAAGGTATGCCCGTGGAGTCCTAGCATTTCTCATTTATTTTTTGCTGACGACTCATTCTTCTTTTTTAGAGCTACAAGGGAGGAGTGCCTTAAGCTAAAAGGTATTTTGCATGTTTATGAAACTGCTTCTAGCCAGGCGATAAATTATCAAAAATCTGGAGTGTTTTTCAGCGAGAATGTTTCAGTTGATATTCAACAGGACTTGAGCCATATTCTGGGTGTTTTCTCTCACATTGATCATGGGTGATACTTAGGTCTTCCATCATTGGTGGGCCGAAACAAAAAGAACATTTTTGCCTATATAAAATCCAAATTACATAGCCGCCTTAACAATTGGAGCACAAAATTTCTATCTAAGGCTGGAAAAAAAGTTTTATTAAAGTCTATTGCACAAGCCCTTACTATGGGAGTTTTCCTTATACATGTCTCATTAGGGGAAGAGCTACAGAGAATAATGAACAATTTCTAGTGGTGTTGAAAACGGGATGGGAGAAGAAGAATGCATTGGGCTTTATGGGATAATCTATGCAAGAGCAATGATGAAGGAGGTATGGGTTTTCGCAACTTTCATCATTTCAATTTGGCCTTGCTAGGAAAGTAATGTTGGAGAATTTTTAGCAGTCCTGGTTCATTGATTGCACGCATATTCAAAGCTAAATATTTTTCAGACGAAAATTTTTTAACTGGTTCATTGGGATCTAATCCCAGTTTCACTTGGAGGAGCTTGTTCACTGCTAAAGATGTACTTATAAAAGACCTTCGCTGGATAATTGGTAATAGGCAGACTGTACAGGTGTGGGTGGATCCATAGATTCCTAGAGACCAGCAGTTTCAGGTTTTGAGTGACTGCATACCTAGTTTCAAAGACTTGACAGTGTGTCATCTGTTGTTGGAAGATCGTAGGGAATGGAATCATGATTTAGCGGCAAGTTTATTTGTAGAAGATGAAGCAAAGGTTATAATGAGTATCTCACTAAGTTACAGAGATGTGGAAGATTGTTGAATCTAGAATTTTTCAAAATCTAGTTGTTATACTGTTAAATATGCATATTACCTTCTGCATGGAACTTTTCAAAGGCAGCCTGTAGGATCACAAAGTGTTTGGAGGAGGATTTGGCATACTAATGTGCCGCCTAAGATTAGGAACTTTGCATGGCGTTTTCTAAATAAGAGTTTGCCTGTAAAAGCAGCACTCCAAGCAAAGGGAGTGGCTATTACGGGCAATTGTGAGAGATGTGGTTTCTTTGAAACTCTGGGTCATACTCTGTTTGACTGCTATAAGGCTAGGGGTTGCTGGAACCTATTGAGCGTTCATGTACAAACTCCTACGGATAACAACTTCCAGGAGTGGATGGCGGCGATAATGAGTATATGCAGCAAGGATTAATTTTAGGAAATACTGGGGTACTTGTGGCGTATCTGGATAGAAAGGAATTTATTCTATGGCAAGGGAAAAGATACTCGGATCATACTTCACTATTGCTAATGAGAAAGTTTATCTGTGACTGGAAATAAGCACAAAGCCTGTACAAGTGAGTGGTTCCTGCTGCTGCTAGTTCTATCATGGAAACATCGAATTGGGAAGCGCCTCAATCTGGTTATTGGAAATGTAATGTCGATGCTGCCTTTAATCTTGTTAGTTCAGAAGTGGGGTTTGGAGCTGTGGTTCGGGACTTTAATGGAAATCTTCTATCTATTTGCTCATGCCATTTTGGTGGTTGTTGTTCCTCCTTTATAGCTGAATTGTTGGGCTGCAAGAAAACTATCCAGTATGTGGTGCAAAACTTTCCTAGTCCAGGAACTTTTGAATTGGATGCACAGCGGGTGGTTCCAGTGGCGGAGCCAGGACCGCCGGCAAGGGGGGGCTGAAACGCTGAAGGAGCTGAGCTACTGAGGGGCTGAAGGGGGGGCTGAGGGAGGCTAAGGCTGAAAAGGGGGGGGGGGGGGGGGGGGGGGGGGGGGCTGAGGGAGACTAAGGCTGAAGGACCAAGGGGCTGAGGGAGTTGAAGGGGGTGAAGATTTACACCTCCGGTGGCCGGCAGGGGGGGTCGTCCGCCCCCACACGACCCCACCTGCCTCCACCCCCACACGACCCCACCTGCCTCCGCCCCTGGGTGGTTCAGACACTAGCTTTCATGGAAGAGGATTGTTCTGAGTATGGTAATATTGTTGAAGACTGTAAAACGATGCTTGAAGGAAGGTCGGATGTTAATGTTTGTTGGGTAAGGAGACAAGATAATGTTGTAGCTCATGAGATTGCAAGGGCTTCGCATAATTTTCCTTGTTTCCATGTCTGGGATGATATCTCAACTGCTATTTCTATATTGGTTCATTCTTCTCAATAATATTTTTTAGTCATTCTTTCAAAAAAAAAATAATTAACAATTCAAATGATGTGATACAGTGTTTGTCTTCCCCCTTAATATTTGGTGCTCTTTCATCGTCGTTTTTCATGGTTTATACTTCTTTTGATTTGGATTTTTATATAAAAAATTTTGGATTTTATTAAATTCCAAGGACATTAAAAGGTTTAAAATTCTAAATCAATCACCTGTAAATTTAAGAAGTTGAGAGCTAACTAGCTAATTCTTTTGATTTGTCAAATTTTTTTTTAATTTAAAATTTTTAAAAAAATTTATAGAAATTTAAAATTAATTTTTTTATATGAGAAATTAAAATTTTAATATTTTGACTAACTCAAAATAACTCGCAAATATTTTATTTATATTACTTTTATTGAATACTCATACAAACTTGCAATTCAAAGTAATCCAACCCAAATTCAAAATTATCTAATTAAAATATGTATAACCTAACTCATTCTATTAATTAACCCCACATAAAAATAATTAAATTATATTAATTTTAACAATATTCATCCCTCCTCAAAAAAAAAAATATTCACCCACTTAAATCCTTGTTTATCAATGCAAAATTCTTTTTCATTAGATTTATTTAAGTGCAATCCAACATAATTAATTAATAATATTGTTATATTAGTATAACACTTTCATTTAAAAAAAATAAAAAAAAGACTTATATCATAAATTCAGATCCCTATGTCTGCCATGTTGATGCAATTGCAATTTGATACCATGTTAAGGTTTGAAGGAATTGTAAATCGTCATTGCTGTGGAATAGTCAAATGAACAAGTGAGAGTCAAAGCCGTGGTCAAAGTCCTTGACAAAATAAAGCGTTGATCTTCACGTCAGCAAACAACTTGCTTAATTAATTAATAATTTATATAATTTTCTTTTTTGACAAAAGGGCCAATTTACTAATAATATTTGGACTTTTTGAAAGGATTTTCCAATGGTTATTGGACAGCCGCAAATACAAGAGACATTGGAAAATTTTATAGTTTGATTTGAACTTTTTTTAACAAAATAATAATAGTAGTAGTTACCCACTTAATTTTTTGCTTTGTTTTTTCTGATTGTATGCTACCTAATCTTTTTGACAGACCAGTTCTTTAACCCTTGCAATAAATGAATAAAATTAGTAATATAATGAATGAAAGTTTAGTGTATTGTTGTTACTTCAGTGGTAATTAAAAGGTCTAAATTCTGATCAGAAACAAATTTACTTAAAAAATAAGATCAATAATATGATTATATTTATGTTAGTAAGCCGGGGATAGAATAATTCTTTTGTATTGAAAGATTGATCATATTCTTTCATCATCTATTTATGTGATAATCCATGTCAATAATTTGTTATTTGAAATGATTGAATATTTAAAAATTTATCATTATATTTTATATTTTTCATGATTTATGTTTTAAACCCAAATACAAATTCATAAAAATATTTCAAATGACTTATATAAACCAACCCACAGATTAAAATTAACTTTTATAAAATTGCATCCATTCATTTTTACAAATATAAAAATGAAAAATAACAATAAAAATATGATAAGTAATATTTTCTTTAATAAAATTAGATGGTCAAAATCCTAATTAATTATATACTTTATATATTGATGGCTGATCCTAACAACACAGAAATTAGTTTTTAACCCAAGATCATTTGATAAAGGGAAAATTATACCATCCATAACTTTTTATAAAAATTTTTCATATTTTATTAGGAGTATTTTAATTATTTTATAAAAATATATAATAAATTCATAACAAATCCATAATAAATTTATAAAAATGAAGTATAAATTTAATATATTAAATATATATCTAAAATATATCCCTAAAAAGGTGTATTTTTGAAATAAAAGGAAAGTTGATATTTTTGAAAATATTTTATTTTATTAGAATATTTTTGAAGAAGAAAATTTAATATTTTATGATAATTCAATTTAAATATATCTTATTTTAAGTGAATTTTATGTTTAAAATAAAAAAATCATGAAATAATTATTTTAATTTGAAAAAATGATTTTTTTTGTAGTAAATAAAAATCATGCCGTGGAAGTTTGACTTTACAAGAATTCCAATAAATTGTATTGAGCCTATATTCATTAATCAAATTAATTAAATCTATATTTTTAATTTGATTAATGGATATAAATAAGGGTTCCTTTAACAAGTGAATATTTAATACCCCAATTATTATTTAATAGCCTTAATTATAGTATTAGTTTTTCCTGTTTTATTAGTTTTTCCTGTTTTCCATGTCATTATTAATTACCTTTAATAATGTTAAATTCTCATGAAAATTAAATAGAAAATAAAAAAATATTATTTAGAGCAATATTAATATAAATATTTTTATTAAATAAAAAATAAATGTAAAATAATTTTAATAAATATTTTTTAATGATATTTTCACATCAATTGGATATATAAAACTATGTATATACTAAACGGATTTTTTTTTTTCATTTTTAAGTTATTGTTAATAATTAAATAAAATTTACTTAATCTTAAAAATGATAAATAGTGCATGAGTAATCTCATACATCCACTAATATGGTTCATATCTACCATGTTAGTTAATATGATGGAAAATTTTCTAAAAGCTAAGACTGAAAATTATTTAAATGGTTGATTTGTACTTTTCTTTATAAATTAAAATTTTTATAATTAAATTTGCAAATAAATTTTTATTTATTTTAAAATTTTAAGCAATAGTTTTCATATATTCTTATAGTGTGCTATTTCACAGAGATATGGGTGTTGATCGAATATAAGGTTTAAAAAATTGATTAATATAAAAAAGTAATTAATACAATAAATCAAATCTCTTTACTTAATATAAATTAATACTTCAAATTGATATAGAGAAATTAACTTTATTGAACGTATGAGTATTAGTGATTTACCATTTTAATAAGGAAATAAGTTAATAAAATAAAATAAAATTTCTTATTTGATGATTCTTAAAGAGTGCCCTGAGGCACTTGTTAACATTATTCTATAAATACTAGGGTATGTAATAAACTGTAAAAAAATAAATGATAATACTAATATTAAATTATTAAACTAAGTTAATTGGTTAAAAAAAAAGAGAAAACTATAATAATTGAATTATTAGTGTTAGTGGACAAAATAACAAACTCACCCAATAATATTATCGGATCATTATTTATAGATGTATAAATATATATATAATTAAAACAATAATTGAATAAAAAATTTTAATAATTGAAATTTGAAATTATTAGTGTTAGTAGACAAAATACATCCAATAATCGGAGCATTATTTGTTGATGTACAAAAAATATATATAATCAAAACAATAATTAAATAAAAAAACTTTAATAATTGAAATTTGAAATTATTAGTTAGTATTATATTAATGAGAGTGAGAGTTATTAATTGGAGAATTTGATATCAGACACTGGAGAGAGAGAGAGAGACAGAGAGAGAGAAAAGAAATGGAAGAAAGGGGAGGAGAAAGTTAGTCTTGATTTTGACTCCGATATACCGCCGTTCGACCTTAAATATTTGACACGCGCTAGCCACTATAAAAGCTCACTCCACAAGCTTTTCAATGCCACCCGAAGATCAGTCACGTGCAGTACAAAGTTGAAAGGAGGGGTACCACCTGCAGCAGTTTTCCAGTTAGATTTCAGCTGTTTTCTAATTTTTTTTTATGTGAGACTAGTATTTTTGGAATACTTTCTTCATAACCTTCAATTTTATATGTCATTTATAAATTTTAAATCACTTTTAATTTTAATCGAAATCCGACGATGGAGACTGTTTTCTGGCAACAGTGACACTATTCTGACAACAGTTGAAAAATAAATAAATATATATATATAATAAAATGAATTGAATATATAATCAGCTGGGTAGCTCAGCTGGCCACCTGTTGTTACTCTCAATTGAGAGGGCAAGAGTTCGATTCCCATAAAAATTATATTTCGGGGGTCGAGCTTTTAAAATATATATATATATATATAATTAAATGAAATTAATTATTATTAATTTTAGTATTTAATTGATGAAAAATATTAAGTAATTAATAAAATGAAATATAATTTATGATTAGTAATTTATAATTTATAAGTAAAGACTTATTTATTTAAAATTTATGAATTGAGATGAATTTAGCAATGATATTATAATTATTTGATTAATTAATGGCAATTAAAAGAAAAGAAATTTAGAATAAATAAAAGTAACTAAGTAAATAAATAATAATTATAATAATTATAATTAATAATTAATCACTATAATTTTGAATATTAAATTAAAATTTATTAGTTATTTAATAAATTAAATTTGAATTAATTATTTTCTAATTAATTATTTAGTTAGAATAATTTATTTTACTAATTGATTTAGATTAATAATTTAAGATTCTAGTAATAGTTATTTATAGAATTAAGTAGTTATATTTAAGTATAAATATAAATATATGTATGAATTATTAATTGGAAGAAAATAAATTAGTAGTTTATTTATTTAAATTATAACTATTATTATTTTCATTAAATCATCATTTGTATAAGGATTTTTAATTATTAAATTAGATTTGATTTATTAATTATAACATGATTAAATTAAGTGGTAAGTGTATTATGTTTAAAACTTATAAAATTAGTTACTTAATTAAAAGAGCTAGTAATATTATAACTATGAAATTAATGATTAAGTTATTATTATTATTATCCTCATCATCATCATCATCATCATCATTACTCCTGCTACTACTATCAATATACTATATTTATTACTTTTAAGTCTATTATTATTGATAATTTGTGTCTACTATAACTAAATTTCGCAAGTGTACGGTTCATAATAAATAATAAAGTGTGAGTAGAATATCGTTTCTACGGAGGAGCTATTTGGCTAACATAAATTCAAGTTAACTATTATTTGAAAATTAATTAATTTAATGTTCAAAAATTAACTAACTAATTCTTAATTTAAAATTCAAAATTGAATTTTAAACTTAAATTAAATTAAACTATCTAATTCAAAATTCTAATTATAATTCAAATTCAAATTTTAAAAATAATTTAAGATTAATAAGTAGGATTATGTTTCATTAGAATTATTTCAAATGGGCAAAAATTAATTCTAACTTTTCTCAAATCAAGATTACCAATTCTCTAAATTCAATCTTCTTTTTTTGCAAGCAAGAAAATCTTAATGGATAAATATTATCTTCTCATTCTCATGAGAAATAATTCTTAACCATTCTAAGCTCAAATGAATTTTAATGGTCTCTAGAAAATCTTTTATCTCTAAAATGAATTTCTAAAGTTGTTGATCTTCAAATTTAAAATCATACATAACTCTCACTTGTGATATGATTTAAATAAAACAAGTAATTGGTGGCCAATCAATTACAAGTATTAAGAACAAGATTCAACAAAACATTAATTCAAGAAATGATTCAATCTATCAATTTAATTTAATATCCATCATCTATAAGTTCTAAATCCACCTAATCCTATTAAGGTGATTAGTTATTCATAGCAAAATTAAATATAAAAGCAATAGAAATGAAGAATTTAAATATAGAATCCATAACTATAATATTTAATTTAATGGAATAACAAAGAAATCAAAGAAATATAAATTGAAATTCTAAACCAAAAATAATTATTTGATCTTGGCAGATGAATCTTTGTAGAAGTGGTTGAATCCTCCTAAAAGCATAAGCCTCCTTTTCTCTAATGGTGGATAAAGGTTTTTTGAGAGAAAATGAAGATGGAGAGGAATAAAATCTAAGGTGGCTGTCAATTTTCTCCAAAATGATGAATTTATAGTACGCTCAAAGTTTTAAAAATGCCCCTAGAGTTTTAGTGAAGAGTTGCTACCTAGACATCAGAAAAATTAAGCAATTTAATATTTTCAGTCATGCACGGGTGTGCCAAATGGTCAACATGGGTGTGCTGATCTGATACTCTTCAAAATCTCAAATTTCATAATTTTTGGCAGCCTTGAAAATTTCTACACGGGTGTGCAGATTTGGTTGGCACAGGTAATAACCCGTAATTACCATGGAATTAGAGTTGAAAAGATGTCCATTTTGTATTGTTCTTTATGAATTTTGGATGATTTTTGATAAAAAAAAATACTTTTATTTGCAGATCTAATATCTTGGTGGCTTAAGATACAAAAAAGGAGAGCTTTTAATAAAGAAAATAATAAAATTTAAAAGTATTTTGGTCAACATTGGCATACTAATTATCCCAGATATGCCTATACTAAAGAGATTGAAGCTGTGAGCCAAGGAACTAAGAGATATAGTAGCTAGTTTTTATGTACGGGCATGTCATTTCAAATTGACACGCCCATGCTAGAAGTTCTAGCAGCAAAGAAAAGATCCAGTGATATTTTGAACAACACGGGCTTGTTGTTCCTCACAGACATGCCTATGCTGACAATAGCGGGAGCAAATCAACATGCTCATATTAAAAATATCAGGGAAAAATAAATGTCCAGTAGCATTTTCAGCAATACGGACATACCAAATTCAAACAACATGCCCGTGCATATAATATTGCTTCTGTATCATGAAGTCAAATTTAACATGGGCGTACTGATTAGACCCGCACGCCCAAGCATATTTGGAACGAGCTGAAAATGCAGATTTCAAGGCAAAAATGCATATTTGGAATGAGCTGAAAATGCAAATTCCAAGGGATAGTTGTGACATAATATAAATACATCTTTTCAGTCATTAAAGAAGGGGCAAACCTCATACTTAACATTCTTAGCAAGTTTTGAGATCCAAGCCAAAAAGAAGAGAGAATCAAGCTCTTAAATGAAATTTTCTGTAGATTTGAGAGCTTTTAAATATTGAAGAGTCATCTTTGCAAAATTGAAGACATTTAATTGGGTTTATTCTTCCTTTTTCTCTTGTCAATTTTGTTTCTAGCTATTTTTACATAGATTCATGAAAATTATAATTGGGATTTATAGTTTTTGTTTAAGTTTTGTACACTACAAAAATATTCGGCATTTGCGACGGATATATACGACGGACTTGTTTCCGTCTCAAATTTGCTACGGATCTGCGACGTATTTGCGACGGAAGGACAAGTTAGAGGAATTTTGAGAAATTGGTCGCAAATCGGTTGCAAATCCGTAGTAAATCTGCGACGAAAATCATTCCGTCGCAAATAATCGTCTCAAAAGTTGGCGCGGATACTTGGCGGGAGAGAGACCCGCGTATATTTTTTAGCGAAAATTTTTTCCGTCGCAGATTGATTGTAGAAAACACTAAAAAAAGCAATTTGCAACGGAGATCTGCTACCGTCTATTGCTGTCGCAAATTTCACTACAAAAATATTCGGCATTTGCGACGAAAATATGCAACGCATTTGCGACAGAATAACAAGTTGAATGAATTTTGAGAAAGCCGTCGCAAATCGGTTACAAATCCGTAATAAATCCGTCGCAAAGTTTCGTCGCTAAAGTTGGCAGGGATTACTCCCGCCGAGGATTTTTGCGGAAAATTTTTACCGTCTCAGATTGGTCGCAGATTCGTTGCAAATTTGCTACCCATTTGCTACGGATTTGCGACGGAAATAAGATTTGACTATATATATATGTATCCGTCACAAAGCGGTGGCAAATCTGTAGCAAATTTGCGAAACAAATTTAAATATGCATAGAATAAATTAATTAGCATTTAGTGTCAAATAAAATTTAATTAGCACTTACTAATAAAGCAATATAATAAATTTCATTTATTTCGTTAAAATAAATATTCAATTAATAACCAATAATTATTTTGTTAATAACACAAAATATCTCATTAATAATTTAAGGGGCAAAAATAAAATAATGAATATTAATTCATTACATCCCAGTATTAGTATTATAAAATTATATTTTATTGTATATCAATTTATTATTTATTATTTAACATATACACATAAAAAATAATTTTATAATTTAACTACAAAATAAAGTAAAAATATAAATATATATATAACTTAAAAGTATAATTTATGTTTGAATACTTTTCAAAAAAAAATTTATGTTTGAATAACTAAATATAAGAAATAGTTATATATATATATATAACACCAAAACCACACCGTTTTAGATTTGTATAAAATCCAATTAATCTCTATTCTAAAAAAAATCCCTTATTTCGCTCTCCATTCCTCTTTGCCTGCGCCGCTCACTTCCTCTCATATCTCTCTCAAACCCTCACCATCGCCATCATCGATGCTGCCAAGCCGCTTACTCACCATCGATTTTTTCGTTAGCCGCTTGCTCACCATTGCATGCTCACTATTACTTTGTTAGATTTGCTCACCAAATCGTCAAACGAGAAATGAATTCTTCAGATTCTAATTCCAACTCCGATACTTCTAGTTCTCGGCGACGAACTGGACCATCTCTGGTGGCTCTCTCAAAAAGTCCATCACCTTCGAGTCGTCTCTGTCTTTAATCGCCGACGAAAAGTTTGATAATCTCAGTCAATCCTCCTCTGATGTTTCAACATCCAAATCACCTATTATAATGTACCCTTCCTCGCCTGATTATTCTACTCCACGCGAAATCACAAGTAAGTTTTTAACATTTCTTTTTTTTTAATTTCTTGTAAATTTTATTTGTTTTGTTGTTTAGATTATCTAAGTTTCTTAATAAGTGATTTGAAAAATGAATTTAAGTTATTATTTGTGAATTGAATTTGGTTACTGAGAGAAAGAAAGGGAAAATTTTTATTATTTTTAAAATTTTATATAATATGAAAGAGTACATTTGCTTAGGAGGAGAGTTCAGTAATTTGTATAGATTTTTATCCCAAAGTTCTGTGTTATTGTTTATCATGGTACCCTTTGTATAGCCGAAAGTGAAAGTCTGTGTCTTTTTTGTTTTTGTACTTCACTATGAATGATGATTATGAATTTTGTTGCAATGCAGTTAGATTTTCCTCTTACTTTGTTTACGGGTAATTAGTCAGTCAAAGAGGAAATTCTTATTGTGCCAAGTCAAAGAGGAAATTCTTTCTTAGACAGGAAAGATGAACAGGAGATATAATTAGAAAGAAAGTACAGATAGGTGACTTTTTTATATGAATGGAGTCTACTATATCAGTTCTTGTAGTAACAATTTAATGCCTTAACTAGAATTTTTTTTACTGAGATATTAAGTTTTTTTTAATCAAATATAAATATTGTCAAATGCAATTAAAAATAAATGGTAAAAATTTTAATATCAAATGCTTGATATGTTGATATCGAGTTTCAAATTTGTTCTGTATTGCATATAGAAAATAAAATTGTAGATATGACAATGTAGCACTGCATGTAATTACTTTGCTTGGACCACTTAATGAACTTTTTGAATGAATTTATTTCTGTAGCCTAAAGTTGCATTTCCATAAATTGGTCATAGAATAGGTCTATGCATTGCGGTGTTTCTTTTCTCAGTTTTCCATTTATGCAGCTTAAATTAGTTGAAAAATTTTTACTCAAATATGAATTTGGAATTGGTTTAAATGACGGGAGTGTGGGTATATATTTCTCCAACAGATGCACCTGGATACATTTATTATCATCTCCATCATTATTCATTTATTATCCCACTATCATTTATTATCATCTCCATCATTATTCATTTATTTTCTCTTTTTTTTTTCTTTCTCAGTCACAAAGCAAAACGTGAAATTATAATTTTTTTTTCAATATATATCGTCATATCCTTCAATTTTCGTTATTAGAATTGCGCTATTTTTGATTTCCATAAAATTAATATAAAAAAAAGAAAGCCTTTGGCTCTCATACACGTCACAGAAAGATTTCTCATCAAATTATATTCATTATTTTAGGTGTTAATATTTTGTCACTTTTTATTGGGCTTGATTATTGATTTTTTATTCTTTTAGTACATTTTTGACGATTCGGTCAAGACAATAAGTATGGACCGGGGATGGATGTATGAAACGTATGCTGGGGGACGTTTGAATAGAGTATTTCAAGAAAAACTACAAGAGTTTTTAGACTATGCAATTTCTCATCCAGCAAGTATGGATGGGACCAGAATTAGGTGTCCTTGTTCGAAGCCGAAATGTAGAAACCGATTTTTCCAACCGGTGGAAGAAGTCCGCTTCCACATTACAAAATTTGGTTTTATGCCAAATTACTATCAGTGGGTATCACATGGGGAACCATGGCTTGAGGATATAAGTACAGCTTTTAGGGATCTTGAAACTGGATTGGTCGATCAAATGCATAATGAAACAGGTGCACAATATCGTGAAATGGTCCTCCAAGGGCTTGGAGTTCCTAATTCTCATTCTGATTACATGGATGAGGAACCGAATCAAGAATCTAAAAAGCTATTTCAAATGCTGGAAGCAGCTAATGAGGAACTATGGCCCGGTTGTGTAAATCATACGAAGTTATCTGCCATGGCTCGTATGTTCAACATGAAGGCCGAACACCATTTTTCGGAGAGATGTTTTGATCAGATAGCAGAATTCGTTAAAGAAGTTTTGCCAGAGGATAATGTATTCCCTGAAAATTTCTATAGAACGAAAAGATTGATTGAAGGTTTGGGCCTCCCAGTGCAGAAGATTGACTGCTGTAGAAATAATTGTATGATATACTGAGGTGATGATGTAGATTTGCTTGTGTGCAAGTTTTGCCAACAAGCAAGATACAAACGAATTGGCAATGTTAAGAAGGCATACAAGGTCATGCATTACTTCCCTCTCATTCCAAGGTTGCAACGGCTCTATGCATCTAATGCCACCGCAAAAGACATGATGTGGCATGCAGAACACGAGTCCGAGGAGGGAGTTATGCGTCATCCATCTGAATCTCCTGCTTGGAAGCACTTCCACAATCTGTATCCCTCATTTGCTTATGAGACTCGAAATGTCATGCTCGGGTTAAGTTCTGATGGATTCCAGCCATTTGGGAAATACAGCGAACCGTACTCATCGTGGCCAATCATTGTCACTCCTTACAATCTTCCTCCATGGATGTGTGGTAAGTCGGAGTACATGTTCTTAACAGTCTTAGTGCCAGGGCCTAATAATTCGAAAATGAAAATAGATGTGTTCCTACAACCATTAATTGCCGAGTTGAAACAATTGTGGGATGTAGGGGTTATGACATACGATGTGTCCATGAAGCAAAATTTTGTTATGCATGCTGCATTACTATGGACTATTAGTGACTTCCCTGCCTTGTCAATGCTTTCTGGATGGAGTACTGGTGGAAGGCTATCATGTCCTCATTGTATGGGAGAGACAGATGCCTTTACACTTCCGAATGGAACAAAACAAATATGGTTCAATAATCATAGGAAGTTTCTTCCAATTTACCATCCATGGAGAAAGAATAGAACTTGGTTCAGAAAAAATAAAATAATTAAGGACATGCCACCACCTGTGAAGGCCGGGGAAGAAATATTAGCTGAGCTTAATTCTCTTGGTTTACTGAAAGTTACTGATCTAGACTCAGATGATGTTAATGCAGCAATTGGTAGACGGAGTGGGAGTGGATGTAAGAAACGGAGTATTTTCTGGGATTTGCCATATTAGAGTTCTTTGCTAATTAGGCATAACCTCGATGTGATGCATATTGAAAAAAACTTCTTTGATAATTTGTTCAACACCATTATGAACATCGACGGTAAATCGAAAGATAATGCCAAAGCAAGGGAGGAGATGATGGTGTTATGTGACAGGCCAGAGTTACAAAAAAATGTACAAACTGGTAAATATCCAAAAGCAATATACTCATTGGATAAGCATGGAAAGCAAGCAATTTGTGAGTGGTTAAAAGAACTAAGGTTTCCCGATGGCTATGTTTCTAACATGGCTAGATGTGTAAACATGAAAACATTAACAATGTATGGGATGAAAAGCCACGATTGTCACGTGTTTATGCAACGTTTACTCCCGATTGCCTTTCGTGAATTATTACCAGCAAGAGTTTGGGAGGCAATAACTGAAATTAGTATATTTTTTAGACAATTAACAAGTTCAGTCATACGAGTAGATGATATGATACGGCTTGAAGAGGAAATTCCGAAAATCCTATGCAAATTAGAGAGGTTTTTTCCTCCAGGATTCTTTAATGTTATGGAACATCTTCCTATCCATCTACCATATGAAGCTCGGATTGCAGGGCCTGTACAATATCGTTGGATGTATCCATTTGAGCGGTAATTTACTTTTCTCCTTAAACCCTTTTATTGAGCTTACTTTAATAATAAATGCATTGTAAGCCTTATATAAACATCTTGCAGTTACAATGGTGATTTGAAAAAGGATGTAAAAAATAAGGCACAATTGAAGGGTCAATTGCTAATGCTTACTTGGTAAAAGAAGCAGCTGCATTTTGTGCCCATTTTTTTGAGCCACATGTATCAACTAGACATCATCGTGTGCCATGGAACGATGATGGTCAGGCTGAGGAGGAGATTGAAGGAATGTTATCAATATTCCAATCTTGTGGTCGACCGATGGGTCAACCAAAGAATTGAAAATTGACGGAACGTGAGAGGAACGCGGCTCAGTTGTATATTCTCATGAATTGTGCAGAAGTTGAGCCATTTGTCGAGTATGTTAAAATTGAATTTCAGTAATATTGTTTTACACTCCCATTCTTGATATTGCTAATGATGGTCCTTTATATTATGAAGATTGTTCGTTGGCAAATTACGTACTCAAAATCCTAACATTAGCAAGGATGAGATTGATATGCATTTGGATAATAATTTTCCCCAGTGGTTCAAATCCTATGTAAGTTTATTACCTAGCATTTTGTAGTCAATATTATCTAAGGCACATGTATTGAATATTTATGCTTTTCATATAGGTGCATGACCCGTTGAATGCTGTGAACAACCAATTTATAAAAGACTTGGCATAGGGACCTTACAATGATGCTAAGGCATATTCTGGGTATTTTATGAATGGATTTAAGTTCCACACAGAGAGAAGAAGTGCAAATAGATCTACCAAGAATAGTGGTGTATGTATTAAAGGGACAAATTACAGTGAACAATCAAGCAATTACTTTGGTAGGTTACAGGAGATCATTGAAATAGAGTACCCGGCACTACCAATTAAGCGGACAACTTTGTTCCTTTGTGATTGGTATGATCCAACGCTAGATGTGGGTATGAGGTGTCATAAAGGATACAATATTGTAGATGTTCACAAAAGGAAGAGATTTGGGAAGTATGAGCCCTTTATTTTGGCAAGCCAAGCACAACAGGTATACTATGCTCCTTATCCGTCTATAAGACGGGTTGATAGTGATTGGTTATCTATTGTGAAGGTTAAAGCTAGACATGTAATTGAGCTGCCAGAAATTATAGCTCCTTCCAATGTTTCTCAAACAACAATGGCATTCCAAGAAGATGATACAGCCAGGCAGACTTTTGATGTAAATGACAATGAAATGCCTGATACTTTAAATGATGCTGAAGGTGTTGTAATGCATATAAGTGAGAGTTTGGAGGAATGGAGTGATGAAGAATTTCAGTATTATTCTTCGGAGGATGAGATGATGAATAATGATGAAGACGAATGACTAGTATTTGGTTCTTTTTCCTTGTTTTGATGTTTACTTTGACTATACTATAGAGTTAGGAACTATTTATGGCCCATTTTGAAATGTTATAATAATTTTGCATTAATTTATTAATTTACTACATATGCTGTCAATTCCTGCTGCATACATGGTAGTTACATATGTATTTATCACATGCAGTAGTCATATCATTATTTTCTTGTACAAACAGACATTTTATATATAAGTTCATTTCATTATTTGATTCTTCGCATGCTTTGTTGTGTCAAAATTCTTGCAAAATTATTGCTTCCTGTGTTTTCTTTTGCTCTTTATTTGTGGCAGGAACTGAACTTCTTAACTAGTGTTGGATTGTTCTGGATTTAAGAGCAAGTGAATTTCTTATTACTGTGAAAATTTAAGGTAACAACATTTTTAAAATTTTTAACTGTATCATCTCTATAGGCTATACCAATATTGCTACTCTTTTTCTCTATATTTAATCTTATGTTTTATGGGTTCTTGCAGATATGGCTAGAGGGAAAAGTCGCAATATCATTCAACCACCAGTGGGAAGAGGACGATCCACACGTACAGTTCCAGCAGCCATGGTACCTATCCAACCCACACCAACAGCCATTGCACCTACCCAACCCACACCAACAGCCATTGCACCTACCCAACCCACACCAACAGCCATAGCACCTACCCAACCCACACCTGCAATTCCAGAGGCGGTAAGTCCAAATTCAGAAGCAACTCCAACATCTGGGAGAAGAACCTCTGAATCTTCAAATCCTAACACAGATGGAACTCCAACATCTAGGAGAAGACAATCTGAATCTTCTAATCCTATAACACCACCCTCTTCTACTCCCTCACTGGATAACATGCACGGATTAGGAATAGAAAATCCCCAAATATCAGCTTCATCTCCTAATTCTAGTGAACATGAACCTCAACCTGATGTTAACAATGACGTTATAAGTAGAGGCTCTCGATCCCAAGAACCAGCCCGTGATGCTGATGGGCGAATAATAATTAGTTGGTCAAAGGCTGATGGGTAATTTACTAATTTTATCCTATTTAGTCACTATTTTGGCACTTTATTAATAATCTTAAGTTGTTTCAGATTTAATCCTGATTTATGGGGCATATCACATGCATGCACAGAAGCTTTTCAACGGTATCCTGATAAAACAGGATCCTCTTGGGCAAAACTGTCTCGACTATCAAAGGACTTATACTTCGGAGAGTTTAAGGTTAATGTTTATCTAATATTCATTTTTATTTGTTTGTTCATATTCTTTAATAATGATAATGGCTAGCATATTTAGTAATTTTTACTTACTTTGCAGAAATTATTTACTTGGAGGTCATCTGAAGATGGCTTGATGAGAAAAGCTTGGGAAAGCAAAGCAGCAAGGACATACAGTACTTTCATTTACAATGTGAGACATAACAGATTAGTGAACTGTTCCGTGCCTTCCGAATTTGTAGAAGAGTGGAGAAGAGATTGGGAAACGGAAGATGCTAAAAAATTATCATAGCAACAGTCTAAGAACAGACTGTATGAGCTTGCTGGACCAGGAACAGGGCCATCTACTCACACTTGTGGGTTGAAATCGATGAAAGAGCATGCGAAGGATTTGGTATGTAATCTACATCTTATTTTGTTAAATAAATTGACTATTTTTTTCATCTTATGTTTGTGTTTCATATTGATTTAAACAGGCTGCATCAAATGGGGGAAAGTTTCCTGGAAATTATGAATTGTTGAAGCATAGCCATACCAGTAAAAAAGATCGGGGGAAGTTTATAGATAAGAGATCGGAACTTGTTCATGTAAGTTAATATATTTTATTTTTATGTGCGTACTTAATTTTCCCAAGCTATTACTTGTGTGTGTGTGTGTGTGTGTGTGTGTGTATATATATAGTGCATTGGATCCTTCCCTTCTTTCGGTTTTTATTTTCTTTTCTATTTTGGATTTGGATCACAACATTTGATCTACTTGTGAAAAGCCTAGAATTTAATCTAAAATCGAAGTTATTGAGTGATAAATTTCAATTTTTTAAAATTTTAATATTTTTCTTAATTAATAAATGATGCAAACATATATAATCAAAGATTAAAAGATTATTAATGATACTTAGGAGAATGTAGCCCGTGAGAATAAATTGGGAGATTTGTGATGGTAATAGTTTGGAAACCATGACTATGAGACTCATGCTTTAGTTAAAATAATTTGTTCAGAATATTAGCCTTTCATGCTAAGATTTTTCTTCTAATTTTATTATAATTGTTTAATTTATTGATTTTCTTTAATGAAAATCTTTTATTTTTCTGAAAAATAGCTAGGTTCATATTTATAGTACTTGTGTCTAGACTTATTAATATATATCCAAACCATAAGTATAAAGAAGTATAAATTATAAAATTATAAAAAAGGTATAGACTTGATTTTAATATTATGTAAAAAATTTCAAATCAAATTTAAAAATTTAGATTATTAATTGGTGAGATCCATATATTATTAGACATGTTTTTAACTCTTCGTATTACCTTTGAAGATATAAAAGAACATAAACAGATACAGATCAATGGGCCATCAAATCCGAATATTCAGTAGCTTTCCCCATCAAAATAGTTAAAACACATTTTATATGCTATCTCTCACATGAAACAATTGCTTAAAACTATATAAATACATACGTACACATGTACATAAAAATATAGGCCCAGAAGCTACTTGGCACTAACTAATCAATTACTCAACTCATTACATTAGTAGATTACACTTATGTCATTGTCACCACCAGCCCCCGGGCTACCTTCTATATAATTGAAAAAAAATATAAATAATTATTTTTATATATTTATATTTTTTAAACATGAGTATGTCAATTTTTTTTTATAAATATACAAAATATTTCATTAGTAATATTTTTTTTATAGGGGGTAAGATGATCCAAATTAAATTTAATTCAGTAGATAGCTGAGCTCAAAATAATTAATTAGTAACTGTTGTTTTTTCATTTTTCACACAGCATATTTGATTCGGCTATTGAATGCAAATCAACTGTATTCTATAGCTTTACCAAACGTAATATTCTAGCACCTAAAAAGAAAAAACCAGTAGCTTAATTATATATATATATATATTTAATATTACAACAGAGGAAGAATCGATTATGGATTGCTCAAGAGGGTGTATTTACCATTAGGCTAAATCTCGGTGTACTTATAAAAATATATTTTCATTTGATCAGATATGGTTGGCACATAATATCGAAAAGCCTTCTTTTAATCTATTTTTATTGAATTAGTAAAACTAATATAGTATTGTCAAATATTCTGCAGAGTTGTCCCTTTAATTTGTTTGTGAATGATGAAAATATTGCCCATTGTCTGTTTGAGTGGCTTGACCACTTAGTTCTTTAACTCCTCTTATCTGTAAACAAATTATTCTTTGTATTGCAATTCAATTGGCAGTTTTTGAACTTGTAGCCTTCAGTTTTTTTGAGTTTCAACTTGCATTTGGAACCTCATCTTGGTTGTGCTGCTAGTACAATTATTAAAAAGAACTAGTTGAATTATTCGATTTTTGTGTTTATGAGGTGATCATAATCATTGGAACTGAGACCCATAAATAGGTTATGTTATAATCTGGTTAATACTTTTTTTGTTAAATGTTATTAAATTGCCTATTTATGAATATTGCTTGTGAATTGTGTGTATTGGCTACTGGATTCTTTTGACTCTAACGTTGTTTTGATTTTCATTTTTAGGAAAGCTTTCAGAAATTGAAAGCATCACAATCTACAGAAGAGGCAAATGGAGAGGAAGTTCAATCTTGTACTAAGGATGATGATGATTTATTTGTTAAAGCGACAAGAGGAACAAAGAAGGCCAGATTATATGGGTTGGGGAATTTAGCGATTTCTCACATCTTTAAGGGCAGTGGAAATACATCTCAACAAGTGAATGAGAATATGTTAACTGAGATACGTGATGAGATAAGCAATAAAGTCAGTCATATAGAGAGCAAATTAGAGACCAAGATTGCATATATGACTCGATTTTGGTTGAGAACCAGACTTGGATTCAGAATATGTTACTAGGACGGCCAACTGAACCTCCTAGATGGGCTCCAACAGAACCAACCCCACCAGCAGAAGATCAAGTAATAGAAGAACATCCAGATAATGACTAGTGTATGCCTTCGGCTTAGTTTTTACTTTTGAAAGTGTTCATACTTTAATACTTTAAAATGTTTAAAACTTATATATTGTAATGACTTTTGAATTATGTTAGTTTAATTAACTATTGCATTTTATATCAATGAAAATTGGTGTAAATTTAGATTTATGTAATTAAATTGTAAATATTATTACTACAGGTGTGTATTTTATATATAAAATCCATATAATGACACAAAAATTGTAAATCCATTGTATCTGCGACGGCATCTGCGACGGAAAACACCACGGCATTTATATACTCCAGAACATCTGCGACGGCTTTTGTGATGGATTTGCGACGAGTTTTGCGACAAAATCTGCGACGGAAAATCTGCAACGACAATCTGCGACGGAATACTATGACCTTGAAAATGGCGGGAAGATAAATTTGCTACCAATTAGCGACGGTTTCTGCGACGGTTACTGTTTGCCTGCGAAAATTTGAGTGGCAAATTTGCAACCGCCTTGTGGTAGCAAATCGGTCGCAATTTGCGACGGCCTGTCGCAAAATTGAAAATTGCGACGCCTTTTTTATTAACGGATCGTATCCGTCGCAGATTTGCCACTGATTTGCGACAGATCTGCGACGGATTCTGTCCGTTGCAGATAGCGTTTTTTTTGTAGTGGTAATGGATAACTAATCTTCTTGTGGGATTATGTGATTTGGATATTTGAATAATGAGTTTTTAATTATTTATCAATATATATATAGAGGCTTATCTTAAATCTTTGATTTGTTGATTTTAGATTAAATGTTAGCAATTGTTTGGCAATCAATTATTAAAATTTATTGAATCATATAATAAACGAGAGTTGAGTATGATTTTGAATGTAAAATCAATAACTTTGAGTAATTAGCTTAGAGATAAATAATTACTTGGAGATCTAGAGATAGTATCTTATTAAAATTAGATTAGGCATTATTTAATTGTCATGAGAATAGAGGATTAAACTTTACCCATTCACATTCCACTTGCTTGAGAGAGAGGTGGATGATTTTTGTGATATTTAGATATCTAAGATTTAAGAAATGAGCTTAATTATTGAAATTAATTAAATCCGTTTGAAAAGTCCCAATAAAACCTAATCCTACACTTTTATTATTGATTATTTAGAATTCAATTTAGAGTAATTAGTTTAACTAGTTAATTTGGTAATTAAATTGATTGATACTTAGTAATTTCCAGATAATAGTTGAACTGAATTTAAGATACTCAAAAAAATCATCTTCCCTATGGATATGACATTCATACTCTCACTCTACTACGTGTAATGATACAGTGCGCTTACGGTGTTAGACATAGTAGTATTTTCACACGACTATACAACAATCACACATTCAACACACTAACAACAATATGTGTGCAGAATTTTTTGCTTTTGCCTCTTTTTTTGCTTCTTACACAACTTAGTTTTGACTTGTACAGGCGTGCCCAATCAATTTGCACGCCAGTGTTTGCTATTTTTTCTCTGTTTTCCACCTTTTAAGGAATTAAATGCTCCATTTTTGCTCATCCATGCCATCTTACCATTATCCTACCAAAACAAACAAAATCTCATCAAAATAGGCAAAGTTTCCACAAAGAACACCATTAAATGAGTTATTTTCAATTACAATTTAAGATCAAACATGAGATTATCAATTATATGTTTATTTCAATATTTAGTATTATTATCATTAGTAATATTATTTAGTATTAGATTTAACATAAATTATTAAAATTGAAATAATGATAATTAAATAATTATTTTTAACTATGTAAATAATGTTATTATTTTATTATCAACATTATTGACTTTGTTATAAGTGATTATTAGAAAATAAAAATAAAGTATTAAGAAGTAAATAAATTAAATATTATTATTATTATTATTATTACTATTAAACTTACTCAATAATTGTATATATTGTTATTATTACTATTAAGACAAACTTATTTTGGAAACTAAGAATATATATGTATTAATTTATATTAATTGAAAATAAATATAAGATTGTATATTATTTTTATATTAAAGATTAAATAAATACTATTTAATACCTAATTGAATAAATTAGTTAATAAAATATTATTATTATTATTATTATTAAATTATTAAAATAAATGAACTAAAATAATATAATTTAGTTGCATATCGAAATATGATAAATACTTAATAAAATTTTGATATTCAAAATATACTGAGTCATTAAAAATATTGTTGAAAATTTATATGAGCAAATGGCTTGATAAATTGAGAAATACTTGTTGGAGTATTATTTTAAAATTTTGGAAAAAGTCTAAATTACGTTGAAACTCTGTCGAAAATTTGCTAGAATTTAAGGACCATTTTCACTTATTTTTTCCATGGCATACATTCATAGTAGCTGATAAAATTTAGGTTATACTTTAAAATTAAATATTATTTTTATATTATTTTAGAAATGAATCCAGTTGCAATCGTTGAATATAAAGAAAATCATGTTGGTTAGATAGGTATGGTCTTAGTCTAGGTGAGTGGATATATATGTAATATTATATTTCTAAAGTATTATATATATATATGATTTTTAAAAGAAAAAGTTACTAAATTTAGAATGATATTTATTTTTTTATAAATTGAGAACAAAAAATGGTAGTTGAGTTTTTTTATATATGTGAATGATTAATTATACTGTAGCTGGATAAATAATTATATACATTCTTGCTATAATCCTACATGATCACATCTTGATGATGAGTGTTTATAGAAATTAAAATTGTAATGATTTATTCTTTGGGGAGGGGGGTTTGCTCTATACATGTATATTGAAGACGCTCCTAGATTAAAGTTTGATCAGTAAATAATCATATTTGAGTGTATACAAATGATATTTGAACTGAATTATTCGTATTATTCAAAGAATTAAGAAATATTTGAAAGTTATATTTGAGATTTCAAGTTTTATTTATCCAGTTGATTAATGATTATGATATATGCAAATACTTATATATATATATTGTTTAAACCTTGTTTGTTCTCACTTGTTACGTATTTATCTATTCATTGAATAGTTGAACTCACACGTTTAATATATAAACATTTTCAGATACAGTTGGAGATATCTAGTAGAATTCTTCTCGTTTTTATTCCATCAGCGTATAGAAGAGATTAAGCCAACATATTATCATTTACCATTAGAATATGTTACCTAAGATGTATGAAATGATAATAATATTTGTGTGAATGATGATGAAATTTTCATATACATATAGTTATGTGTATTTGAAAGAATTCAAGTATTTAAATTTTGAGTGGTGATTATATAATAAGTTATTTTGGTTTTTTTAAGATTCTAGATGAGACACTGTAAGATTTGTCCACCCCTAGTGTCATGAAAGTGGGGTGTGACATGGTAGCTCTCAATTCTATTAATTAATTTCTCTTTTTCTCGTGCTATCAACAGCCATCAAAAGCCACCAAAGGCACCATATAAGCTTTTATGCTGTTAATTATATGAAATTAATGAAAAATTGCAAATTATATTTTGTCCATCTAAATCATGGATAAGGTGCATAAGACCCATAGATATGATATTTGAACTGCTATATTAAGATCTAAAGTCCATTGTCAATGTAAAATAGGCTTGACCTTTTTCTTTTCATTTTCATTTTCTTTTTTTTTTGACATTTAAACAAACCATAAATATATTTCATTTATGTTTTACTCTCTTTAAAATAGTTCAAGAACAATATAGTTTGGTGTAATCTTTAGTTAATCTGTTTAGTAAGTGCTCCATTCAATTTTTTTCAAGAAAAAAAATATTACATGATAATACTAGAAAATTACTTGACACAATAAAAGATAGGTTTTCTTTTTTAATGAAAAATTACATAACTTGGCCGGTATATAATTTTTCATCAAATTATGTAATTTTTAAGAAGAACAAAGTTTTTACATAATGATGACAAGGTGGACTCTAAGAATTTCTGTTCGGGTTCAGGTTTTGCTTTAGATAGTTCTCCTACCTACAAGACAAGAGAAAAGATCGGACTCCAGTAGGGAGACTTCGATGTTGAAATCAGTAATCGGTTTGTCTGCAAATAGATGAATTTAAGAAGTTAGAAAAAGATCATTTACCTATACAGATCCACCATTTTTTTATAGCTGAGGAGCAAGAGATAACATCTCTATGTGTCAGAGGATCTTCAAGATGTGCCGGCGTCATACACCTATTGTGTCAGAGATATATTTGCCGTATACTTAGGAGCTCGATAAAGATAACAAAGTTCAGAATCCATATCCAATCTATCAACGAGAGCTCGGTCCAGGTGTTATAAGGATACTGGGCTCGGTCTACGAGCTCGGTGAATAGGGGGTAGTACCACATAATTAATTCAATGACATAAAATTATATAATACAATTGCAAAAAAAAAACTAATTTTTTTAATGTAAAATTGTATAACTTATTTGTTTGTTTATTATTTTTTTCATTTAAATCTATAATAATTCCTTTTTCCTTTTCACTATATAAAATTTTCATTGGTAACTTTATCAAGAAAAAAAAACTGTATATTGTATGACACACCAATAAAATTACTTTTCTCAATAAAAAAAATATCACATAACTTATATAGTTGTACAATTCCTTTTTTTATTGAATCATGTAATGAACTATTTTTAAGATTTATGTACTTGTTAATTGAATTATACAAATGTACATGGAGGCATTATAGCGATACTGAATGGTGTTGATGTTGCAGCATCAGAGATTTGGCCTTGAATAGGTATATGTATTTTGCCTGTTAATGTGATTTGAAACATGCAACTTTACCTTTTTTAATTCAAAAAACTAGGCTATTGGCCCTCTTCCACTCCCTTGAACAAGCCTAAATTCATGGAACCTATATCTTATCTTTAGATGTGATATGGAACTTGAAATTTAGTATTAATATCCCACCCCCTTGAACACGGTTTTAGAATTGACATAACCTGCAAATTGGGACCAATTTTTTATGCCACAATTATTTAGAGCTTGTTTTTAAAAAAATTTTAACGAAGTGACAAAGCATAAGCAGGTCAAGGCTCAAAAGTCTCGCAAATGCATCCAAATTTGAATATTTCAATTCTTATGTTAAATTCATTTTACAGAGGTCCGCATATCCATGCGTTGCCATAAATCGTATTCATTTTTTTTTCCAGATATATGAATGATTTTTAACAAAAATCAAATCAGTTAATCGCATAATAAAAGAAAAACGCTTCTGTAACATCCCCTATCTGAATCTGAGTCGCGGGTAAAACATGTCAAGATAATCATTTTTATTGTTCAAAGGTTATACAAATTAGCTAATCTCAAATGAATTTTATAAATAATCTGAATATAAAAATTCATTTTAAAAAAATTGCAAATGAATTTAATATACGAATTATTCAGAATGTTATGTTAATTGTGAAGTCTAATGATTTATCACCCATCCAATTTCCTGCAAAAAGCTGATTTACTCGGTGTAGCCATGCACAAGATGAAACCAAAAGATACTCATCTTCAACCGATAAAAGTATAATATGGTTCAAATGAAGAAGAAAAATGAAAGATACGATTTAATTATAAATTCGAGACATCAAATAAAAAGTAATATAATAAGAACTCAAATAAAAAGTAATATAATAAAAAATCAAATAAAAAGTAATATAATAAAAATTTCGATGAATTTGCAAATTCTTAAAGTTACTGAAATTTGTATCATAAAAAAAATTATATAAAAAAGTTATGTGTCGCACACGGGACAACGAGGAGCCGATAGAATTTAATAGATTTAATTTGATTTTTATCCATTGATATTTAGTTTATTATTTTTCATATATATTAAAAGTCATCACCAATCAATTATAAGGTGGACACCTAATAATGGTCTGCATTTCTAGAATCAAGGGATTAATTACTTATAGGAAAAAAATACCTTATAACGCCCAAAATTGATACTATAATTATTATAATTTTTATATCTATTTTTTATTTCTAAGAGAAAAATAATAATTAGGTATCCACAGTATTAAACAACAAAAATATAGAAAGATAATAATTATGAAATTCTATTTAATAACTTTTTTTAAAAAAATAATTTTATATAACATAAATTTATATTCAAAAATTTTTATAAATTAAACTAAATTAATGAAAATTTATACTAACAGTATATTATACTAATCAATTTTTTTAGGACTTTAAAAAAATATTATTATAAAAAAATTAAACATAACATAATATAAATAACTATAATTAAAGTATATAAAATATAATATAAAAAAATAAATTCATACATCGCACGGGTCTACGCCTAATTATAATAAATTTTAAATTTGAGTCGCTTAATATAAATATAAAAAAATAATAAATAGGGCAAGTGCATACGAATAGCACTTGCCCATATTTTTTTGGTGCATATAATTTGCATCTAAAAAAATCTGTGAATTTGATTCCTAAATCCTCTCCTTATTCTGTTAGAAATTAATAATCGAATATACTCAAATGAATTATGCACTTTTTTTTACCATATTATATAATTTTTCAAGAAGAAAAAGTACATATCTAATTCAATAACATAAAATTACATAACATAATTAAAAAAAAAAACCTTCTTTTCTTAGTGAAAAATTGTATAACTTTTTCGATTATGTAATTTTTCATCACAATCTACAATATTTCCTTTTTCTTTTTCACTACAAAACTTTTCGTTGGTATACAATAACTTTATCAAGAAAAAAAAGTATATATCATTTAATGCTAAAGAAACTATATGACACTAACAAAATTACTTTCTTAATATAATTAGTATTCATATTAAGGCAATGAATATAATTCTTTGTTATAAAAAAATAGATAATAAAATATTATAATAATTATAATACCAATGTTTGGGCATCATAGAGTTCTTTTTCTTCTCTACGCATAATCAATCCCCGAATCTAAAAATACAGATCATTATTAGGTATTCAATCAAATCTCATTATTAATTGGCAGCGACTCCTAGCACTCAAAAATAACAACTAAATAGAAATTGACAAAAACCAATTAAATCAATATCTCGCCGGCTTTCCATCACCCATTGTGCGGCATATATAGAAATAAAATATTTCAAAAAAAGTAAAAATAAATAAAACCAAAAAGGAAAAAATAACACCATTTTAGCATAAGAAAAAGGGGTAAATTTTATAGTTTTGAAATAAAACCTAACTCTCATGTGTAATAAAAATGGAAAATGATTTTTGTGTATCGTGTAATTTTACTTTAATTTATTAGTCATTTATTGTTAATTACATAAAATTATATATGCAATTTTATTAAAATAGATATAAATACATAATATATTTATTTAATTTGATAAGTCATACCGAGCTAGGCTAGGGCCACTAGTCGGACTGAGAGGGTCAATCTAATAGGCTAAATACTCTAATTCTACCCGGTCTAGGACACTTGAGCATGCCAAGTAAAATGAGTTATACTTGACACTTAGGTCATGTTAGACACGACCAAAAATAGATTGGGCTGGGTAGCACGTAAATTTCCATGTATACTTCCGTTGACATTTAAACAAATCATAAATATCTATTTCATTTATGTTTTATTCTGTACAATAGTTCAAGAACAATATAGTTTGGTGTAATCTTTAATTAATCTGTTTAGTAAGTGTTCCACTCAATTTTCTTCGAGAAAAAAAAATTACATCATAATACAATAAATTACTTGATACAATGTGTTTCCATCAAGCGTAACGAATAATTTGTTGGTCTTTTGATTTGGGTTGTGGGTATGCTAGAGTATATAAGATTTTTTGATCAAATGCTCTCAATATGATCTCTAACCAAAGCTATTGTATGAATTTATCAAATGCCTAATAAGAAATTAAAATCTCCAAACTCACTTTAATCAGTTTGTTTGAATTTTACAGGTAAAAATTGAATTATTGAAAGTAGTGAAAAAATGAGTTGTAGAATGATAACTGTAGAAAAAAATACTGTTTGACTGAAAAATAAACCATAATTAAAATAAATTCAGCAAATTTGGAAAAAGAATAGTGAAATACAATACTAAGCTCGAAAAATACTGAATTGAAAAGCTAAAGTTAAGTGAAATGAAATGAATAAATTAGACAAATTAAATTAACCAGAAAAAACTAAAAATTCGTCATTGTGGAAATGAAATCTGCTATTGTGGAATTTAAATTATGCAGTTTGGATTTCTAAGATTGAGGGTTGTATTTGATTGTTTGATTAATTTTTGGTCATGATTGTTGGTTCTTGGATGGATCCCTTTCTTTTCTTTCCATTTAAACATGTTCTTTGAAAATGGCTTTTTAATTTTTAGGCTACTAAATCCATTTTAATTTTTTGTGGGATTATGGATTTGTGCTCCCTAAAAATTTGGAAGTTTCTTATGTATTTAAGAAATTTCATATTCATGACTTTAAGTTACAATCCCACATTTCTTCTCTATTTTTCTGAGAAATTATATAGTATAACGTTATTCCAACTAACCATCCTAGTTGGAATAATAAATTAATTAGATAATTATATATATTTATATTTTTTAAAAAAATATATATCCTAAAAGTTATATGGTGAACTCTATAATTTCTCTTAATAAATATATATATTTATCTAATTAGTTTGTTATTCCAACTAAAATGTCTAGTTGGAATAACTGTTCTTTTATATAATTTATCTATTTATCTATTAACTTTCATAATTTTAGCCTTTTTTTTTAACTATCTTCACTTTCTTTAATTACTAAAAGTGGTTAATTTTATGTGCAAACACAACGAAAGATAGGATTTTTTTAGTGAAAAATTACATAACTTGGCCTGTATATATTTTTTCATCAAAGCATGTAATTTATCAAGAAGAACAAAATTACATAATTGATGCAATGATACAAAATTATATAATATAATTACAAAAAAAAACTATTTTTCTTAATGAAAAATTGTATAATTTATTTGATTGTCTATTTTTTCATTAAAATATACAACAATTCCTTTTTTTTTTCTTTTTCACTATATAAAATTTTCATTGGTAACTTTATCAAGAAAAAATATACATATATATATTGAATGACACAGTAATAAAATTGTTTTCTTAATAAAAAATCACATAACTTATTTAGTTGTATAATGTTTTTTTATTGAATCATGTAATGAACTATTTTTAATATTTATGTAGTTGTTAATTGAATTATACAAATACATGGAGGCATTATAGCCATACTTAATGGTGCTGAATTGGTCTTGAATAGATATATTTTGTCTTTAAATGTGATTTGAAACATGAAACTTAACCTTTTTTTCATTAAAAAAACTAGGCTATCTTCCACTCCCTTGAACAAGGCTAAATTTATGGAACCTATAGATGTGATATGTGATATGGATGTGATTCTAAGTCTTTAGATGTGATATGGAACTTGAAATTTTGTTTTAGTATTCCACCCTCTTGAACACGGTTTTAGAATTGACATTATAACCTGCAAAATTGGGACCAATTTTTTATGCCACAATTATTCAGAACTTTTTAAAAAAAATTTATTCCACAATTATTCACAATTATTCTACAATATTTCCTTTTTCTTTTTCACTATAGAAATTTTTCATTGTTATACATAGCTTTATCAAGGGAAAAAAACTATATATATCATTTAATGATAAAAAAGAAACTATATGACAAACTAACAAAATTACTTATTTAGTTGTATAATTTTTTTTTATCAAATAATGTAATTAACTATTTTTAATATTTGTACTTATTGATTGAATTATGCAAATACAAGGAGGGATTAATCTTTCCCAACCCCTTGAACAAGGCAACCTATGATGGCACAACTGATTGGAGTGAAAATATTGATTTGGAAATAATTGGTAGACTTGTGACTTGAGCTTTAATTGACTTACACTTGGAATCTCTTATAGATACTTTTCTATAAGAAAAATTTGCATAACTTATTCCATTATGTAATTTTCACCAAAATTTTCAACTTTTCCTTTTCTTTTGATCGATCTTTTTCACTATATAAATTTTCCATTGGTTTATATAACTTTATCAGGAAAAATAAATACACAATTTAATGTTAGAAAATTATGTGCAACAAAACAACATTATTACTTTTCTAGATTAATGGAAAAAGTGACTTATTCAATTATATATATATTTTTTATTATTAAATTATGCAAGTTTTCTTAGTAATTATATAATTTAATAAATAAATTATATAAATACATGGAGGCATTGTATGGACGTTACAAAAAAATTGCAACAATTGTAGAATTATCTTTATTGCTGGATCTTATCTTTAGATGTGATATGAAACTTGTTTAATTTTAATTTTCCACAACATAGAACATGGTTTTAGAATTGATATATGCTGCAATAATCATTTTTTATTCAGAACTTTTTTTTTTCCGTTAATGTAACAAAACGCAAAACAATTAAAACTCAGAATTCTCGCAACTGCATCCAAATTTTTATTAGTCTTGCAATTACATCCCAATTTGAACATTTGGATTCTTCTGTTAAATTCACACCTTTAAGAGCGCAATGACCAAATGATTTTGTTTTCTATTTTTAATTTGTTTATGGATTTTTTTTAAATGGTGGAAATGAATATATATGCATGGCACAATTATAGTTTCTCAAGTCCCTTGGTTTTTGTCATCCCGATCTTTTTTAATTCCAAAAAAAAAAAGGAATTGGACGTATATAAGAAAAAAAGCGGAGGTATTTTTATTAAAAAAGAAAATCCCCATATTATTTTACAAAGATAAAAATATAATTATTATTATTATTATTCAAATGTAAAAAAATTATTTAAAATTATCACTTAAATGTAAAAAAAATTAAAATTTTTAAAATTATTTAAAATTTGATAAACTAATTAATATGTAATTTGTCTGGATGATTAGACATTTATTTTTAAAGTGAGAAGTTTAAGGACAAAATCATTACACCAATATGGATTATATGTGATTTTAATTTAATTCTTCAAGGATAATAGGTAAAATTAAGAGATTATTTAATGATGATGTGTGAAATTAAGAAATTTTTTAAAAATGACTAATGAAATTAAGAAAATTATAAAAAAAAATACATCAAATAAAAAATAATTTTTTTTAATATCATGTCTTCCTATATTGGTATGTCAGTACAATAGTTCATACGTTTTAATTTTATTATATTTTTTAAACCAGTCATACTAAAAAAAAATTATCCTTCACTTTGTATTTAATTAACCAATAATAAAATTAAAGTGATTACTATATTCGGTTAATAGTTATAATAATTAAATTTAAATTTTTAAATCTAAGAGATATATCGATACACAAAAATAATATCCAATAAATAAATCCAATAATTGTATTTAAAAAGTGGGTGCAATAATTGTGAAACCGATTTAAAATTCATATATAGAAATAAATATGTGAACATAAAAAAATATAGATTCGACAATCATATGCAGAAAGCGGTTATGATTACAAATATAACATATAAAAATAATAAAAAATAATAATCAAACTACGGAAATTTTAATTCCATCACACGGGTACATAGGTATTAAAAATCAAGTTTTAAACTTAATTTCACTTTAATAAAAAAATATTTTTAAAAAATATATTAATAAATTACAAAAATAAAAGATATAAAAAAAATTTAATAAAATACAAAATTAAAATAATTATATCCAAAGAGTGGACATAATTTAAAAAAATAATAAATTTAACAAATATTAAACTATAAAATTCTTATATTTAGATAGTAAATATAAATATTAAATTATTAATTAATAAATAACATATATGTCTACAAGAATAATAAAATCATAAAAAATAATAAAATAAAATAATAAAATTTAATAAAAAATTTTATTTCCAAACAGTGGATAGAATAATCAAAAGATAAAAAAATAAGAAAATATAATTAGGATTCTTATTCAGACACTGAATATAACTCATTTTAAAAATAAAAAATAGATAATAAAATATCATTATAATTATAACACTAATGTTTGGGCATCGTAAGGTTCTTTTTCTTCCTTACAAGTAATCAACCCTCCAAACTTAGAAATACAGATCATTACTAGTTATCCAATGAAATCTTATTATTGATTGATAACGACTTCTAACATATATAAAAAATAACAACTAAATATTAATTAATTAAATTAATATTTCGCCGACTCTCTGTCGTTCTGTGTGTGACATATATAGAAATAAAATATTTCAAAAAAAGTAAAAACAAATAAAACCAAAAAAGAAAAAAAAACACCATTTTAGCATAAGAAAAATGGTAAATTTTATAGTTTTGAAAAAAACCTAACTCTCACGTGTGATAAAATGGAAAATGATTGTCGTGCATTGCGTAATTTTACTTTAATTTATTAGTCATTTATTATTAATTATATAAAAATTTATGTGTAATTTTATTAAAATAGGTATAAATACATAATATATTTATTTAATCTTATAGGTCGTGCCACTAGTCGTATTGAGTGAGTCAATCTAATAGGCTAAATACTCTAATTCTGCTTGGTCTAGAGCACATGAACTTATCAAGTAAAATGAGTCGTACTTGACACTTAAGTCGTGTTAGACACGGCCGAAAACAGGTTGGGATGGCAGCACGTAAATTTCCATGTATACTTCCTTTGACATTTATACAAATCATAAATATATATTTCATTTTATATTTTACTCTGTACAATAGTTCAAGAACAATATAATTTAGTGTAATCTTTAATTAATATGTTTAGTAAGCGCCCCACTCAATTTTTTTCAAGAAAAAAAAAAATTACATCATAATACTAAAAAATTACTTGATACAGTGTGTTTCCCTCAAGCCTAACAAATAACTTGTTGGTCTTTTGATTTGGGTTGTGAGCATGCTAGAGTATATAAGATTTTTTTACCAAATGCACTCAATATAACTTCTAATCAAAGCTATTGTATGAATTTATCAAAGGACTAACAAGAAATTAAAGTCTTTAAACTCTCTTTAATCAGTTTGTTTGAATTCTATAGGTAAAAATTGAATTAATGAAAGTAGTAAAAAAATGGGTTGTGGAATGATAATTGTAGAAAAAATACTGTTTGGCTAAAAATTGAATCATAATTAAAATAAATTCACTAAATTTGAAATAAGAATAGTGAAATACAATACTAAGCTCGAAAAATACTGAATTAAAAAACTAAAACTAAGTGAAATGAAATGAATAAATTAGACAAATTAAATTAACTAAAAACTAAAAATTCGTTGTTGTGGAACTAAAATCTGTTGCTGTAGAATTTAAATTATATAGTTTGGATTTCTAAGATTGAGGGTTGTATTTGATTTTTTGATAAATTTTTGGTCATGATTGTTGGTTCTTGGATGAATCCCTTTCTTTTCTTTCCTTTTAAACATCTTCTTTGAAAATGACTTTTTAATTTTTAGGCTAATAAACCAATTTTCATTTTTTGTGGGATTATGGATTTGTGCTCCCTAAAAATTTGGAAGTTGCTTATGTATTTAAGAAATTTTATATCTATGACTTTAAGTTACAATCCACCTTTCTTCTCTATTTTTATGGGAAATTATAAAATATAACGTTATTCGAACTAACCATCCTAGTTGGAATAATAAATTACTTAGATAATTATATATATTAATATATTTTTTTTAAATATACCCTGAAAGTTTTATGGTGAACTCTATAATTTCTATTGATAAATACATATAGTTATCTAATTAGTTTGTTATTCCAACTAGAATGTCTAGTTAGAATAACTGTTCTATTATATAATTTTTCTATTTTTCCATTAACTTTCATAATTTTAGCCATTTTTTATAACTATCTTCACTTTCTTTAACTACTAAAAAGTGGTTAATTTTATGTGTAAATACAATGAAAGATAGGATTTTTGTTTTAGTGAAAAATTACATAACTTGGCCGGTATATATTTTTTCATCAAAGCATGTAAATTTTCAAGAAGAACAAAATTACATAATTAATGCAATGATACAAAATTATATAATATAATTACAAAAAAAACTACTCTTCTTAATGAAAAATTATAACATAACAATTCCTTTTTTTTTCTTTTTCACTATATAAAATTTTCATTGGTAACTTTATCAAGAAAAAATATACATATATATATTGTATGACAGAGTAATAAAATTGTTTTCTTAATAAAAAATCACATAACTTATTTAGTTGTATAATGTTTTTTATTGAATCATGTAATGAACTATTTTTAATATTTATGTAGTTGTTAATCGAATTATACAAATACATGGAGGCATTATAGCCATACTTAATGGTGTTGATGTTGCAGCATCATAGAATTGGTCTTGAATAGATATATTTTGTCTTTAAATGTGATTTGAAACATGAAACTTAACCTTTTTTTCATTAAAAAAACTAGGCTATCTTCCACTCCCTTGAACAAGGCTAAATTTATGGAATCTATAGATGTGATATGTGATATGGATGTGATTCTAAGTCTTTAGATGTGATATGGAACTTGAAATTTTGTTTTAGTATTCCACCCTCTTGAACACGGTTTTAGAATTGACATTATAACCTGCAAATTTGGGACCAATTTTTTATGCCACAATTATTCAGAACTTTTTTTTAAAATTTTTTTAACGAAGTGACAAAGCGTAAGTAAGTCAAGGCTCAAAAGTGAATATTTCAATTCTTATGTTTTTTTATAAGATTTCAATTCTTATGTTAAATTCATTTTATAGAGGTCCATATATCCATGCGTTGCCATAAATCACAATAATTTTTTTTCAGGTATATAAATGATTGTTAACAAAAAAAAAAAAAAAAGAGAGAAGCAAATCAGTTAATCGCATGGTAAAAGAAAGAAGCATCTGTAACATCCCCTATCTGAATCTGAGTTGCGGCTAAAACATGTCAAAATAATCATTTTTATTGTTCAAAGGTTATAAAAATTAGCTAATCTCAAATGAATTTTACAAATAATCTGAATATAAAAATTCATTTAAAAAAAACTGCAAATGAATTTAATATACGAATTATACAGAATGTTATGTTAATTGTGCAGTCTAATGATTTATCACCCATCCAATTTCCTACAAATAGCTGATTTATCGTATCTTTCATTTTTCTTCTTCATTTGAACCATATTATACGTAACTTGGAAACATTACAAACTTAATTTAATTATATGTAATGAATTATAATAAATTTTAAATTTGAGCCGCTTAATATAAATATAAAAAATAATAAATAGGCAAAATAGCACTTGCCTATATATTTTTTGTGCATATAATTTGCATTTTTTTTAAAAAAAAAATCTGTGATACTGAATGCTGTTGATGTTGCAGCTTAGAATTGCTTGACTATTCCCACCCCCTTGGCCTATCATGGCACAACTGATAGAGATTCCAAGTGCAAGTCAATTATCTCCAAATTGATATTTTCACTCCAATTCAATTAAGTATATATCAATACTTTTCTTAAATAAAAATTCCACAACTTATTCCATTATGTAATTTTTCACCAAATATTTATCACTTTTCCTTTTCTTTCAATCTTATTCGGTATATAAATTTTCCATTGGTTTATATAACTTTATCAGGAAAAAATAAATACACAATTTAAGGTTAGAAAATTATGAGGCACAAAATAACATTAATTACTTTTCCGAATAGAAAAAGTTTATGACATATTAAATTAATTATGAAAGTCTTCTTAATAATTATATAGTTTACGTATTAAATAATATAAATACATTATGGCATTACACGGACGTTACAATAAATTGCAGAAATTGTAGAATTATCTCTTTAAGAAAATCTTATCTTTAGATGTGATATGAAACTTGAAATTATTTAATTTAAATTTTTTAGCCCCTTGAACACGGCTCTAAAATTGACATATAACCTGCAATAATCTTGGGAGCCAAATTTTCATAGCATAATTACTCAGAGCTGCATTTTTTTTTTAAAAAAAAAAGAAATTTTCAACGGTGTAATTCATATTTTTTATATTTGAAATTGATTATATTTGAATCCAATCTTAGTAAAATTTATAGAATTTGCAAATATATATAAATTTTAAATTAATAATACATGCTGCTAATCAATAAATAAGTAAAATCCAAACCACTTTATATATGTACATGGTTTTAAACAGTTTTAATTATTTCTCAACCAAATTAAACTGCCAAATTTTTAAAAATATTCAAACTAAACCAAATCACTTAATAAAGTTTGAATCAATTCAATTTGGCTGTTCAAATCACATAATTCATATCCCTAGCTAATTGCAAGTGATAAATATAAATTTTAAAAAAATTATTTTAAGGATCATTTAGAAAATAATAATATATTTTTTAAAATCTTTATTTTTTACTTTTTTTTCTTATCTATATCTTGAATCAGAGGATAAAGCTACTAAATGTCTCCTAAATAATTTTTTTTTCTATTACATCTAAAACATACCAATGTAAAAGTCATTTAATTTATAAAGAAATTTATTAATTATCCCCAATTAAGGTAAGTTATAAAAGTACCTTCACTTCTTTTTTCTTTACATACGTAAAAAATGTTAAGGACTAACAATCTCTCCAATTTCGTATCTGTTTTTGTAATTAAAAGAAAGAAAATCATGTTGATAAATAAAAAGTAGGTAAAAAAAAAGAAAAACTAATGGATTTGGTATAACTGTACAGTTCGTGTAAACTTGAGCGTCGAGCAAACTAAAAGCACAACACACAAAAGAAGTAATATAATAGTTTCATATCTCTTTTTGCTTTTTATAAATTTATTTATTGATTTGTTGTTTAGAAAAAAAACACTGGTGGAAATGATTATTTCATGGCACAGATAAGGAATGGAGAGAGATGATATAAGAAAAGATGCTAATTTTATATAAAGAAAAAGGTAAGTTAAGAGCTCCATATATATATATATATATATATATATGTGTGTGTGTGTGGGGTCAGCATTTTATGAAAGGGGAGAAAACATGATTCCACTAAAACCTAAAATATGTATAGATCACTAGATTATTCAAATTAAACTGCAAAGGGCTGAATTGCATACCTGACATCATCGTATGTTGATGCTGAAGACGATTTTGGGGTTTGTCGCATTCCAGAGGATACACACTTTAGGTTTAGCAGAAGCACTACTGAAGGAACGTAATGTTCTCTCAAAATTGTTATGTTCCCCCGAAGACCACGACCCCTTATTTATAACTGAATAAATTGATTAATTTCTATTTTGGTCATTCAACAAAATAGAAATTACTTAATGGTCTCTACACTTATAATCCTATTACGAGTAGGACACCTCAATAGTCAACAATCCTAATTTGATCAAAACTTTAATTTGACTATCTTAATTTGACTGTAATACACATTTAATATTTAAATATATTTAGCCCACACTTAGGATTAATTTTAACAATATAAAATTAATTCTAACAATCTCCCACTTGGGCTAACATATATTAAATATAAATGTATATACCTTAATGAGCTCATAAAAGCAGTCATACTGAAAGTGACTCAAACAATCTCGTCCATTGATTATGTCGATAAAGGACTGAAGGGCCAGTCGCCACATTCATCGTGACTCAAACCACCAATACTCTCAAATGACATAGATCAATAATATGAGTGTAGCATGGAAACTACATGCTATATGATCCAATCATGTCTGTTTCCAACTGGTCAATCTTAAGTGAGATCAAACATAAATATAATACAGAGTGTAAAACACAAAAAAAAATGAAAGAAAAACTCATTTTTCTGCAGAAACTGAATGTACTTTACAAAATATATCCAATGCCAAAGAGAGCAAACATAAAACTTAATGCAAACTTAATGAACAAACTCCCACTGAAACTAAATAGTCTCAAATAATGTGACACCCATATGAGCAGTGTGCTCATGAAAAACTTTTGGTATCACAGCCTTAGTGAGCGGATCCGCAATCATGGAGTTCATTCCAATATGCTCTATGGATATCTGTCCACTCTGTACTTTCTCCCTCACAGCCAGAAATTTTATCCCAATGTGTCTCGATCGAGAAGAGCTTCTGTTGTTGTTGGAGAATAAAACTGCTGAGTTATTATCACAGTATAACTTTAATGACCTTTCAATGTCATTCACAATGTGCAGCCATGCGACAAAGTTCCTTAGCCAAATTGCCTGATTGGATGCCTCATAACTTGCTACAAATTCTGCTTTCATGGTGGAGGTAGCTACTAGACTTTGTTTCACACTCTTCCAAGAAATAGCACCACCAGCCAAGAGATATATGTAGCCTGATGTGGATTTTCTACTGTCTTGGCATCCCGCGAAATCAGAATCAGTATACCCAATGATCTCAAGCTGATCTGATCTCCTATATGTGAGCATATGTCCCTTCTTTCTCTGAAGATATCTCAAGACTCTTTTGGTTGCTTTCCAATGATCCATTCCTGGATTGCTGAGATATCACCCTAACATGCCAACTATGAATGAAATATCTGGACGAGTGCAAACTTGAGCATACATCAGACTCCCAACTGCTGACGCATAAGGAATCTTCTGCATCTCCTGAATCTCAAGTTCACCCTTTGGACACTGATCAAGACTGAATTTATCTCCTTTAGCAACTGGGGTATCAATTGGTCTACTGTTGTGCATACTAAATCTCTTGAGCACTTTCTCAATATAGCCCTTTTGTGATAATCCAAGAATACCTCGAGTACGGTCTTGATGTATTTGAATCACTAATACAAAAGAAGCTTCACCTAAATCTTTCATCTCAAAGTGTTTTGAGAGAAAGACTTTGGTCTCGTGCAGCAAGTCCTTACAGTTAGTAGCAAGCAATATGTCATCCACATATAAGACCAAAAAGATAAACCTACTCCAACTGAACTTGTGATACACACAATCTTCCACAGCATTTGTCTCAAAACCGAAAGAGACAACTACTTCATGGAACTTGAAGTACCACTGACGAGAAGCCTGCTTGAGTCCATAAATGGATTTCTTTAATCTGCATACCAGTCGCTTTGGGTCTCGAGACACAAAGTTTTCTGGCTGCACCATATAGATGGTTTCATCAATGTCTCCATTGAGAAACGCAGTCTTCACATCCATTTGATGTAACTCAAGATCAAAATGTGCAACTAGAGCCATGATTGTCCTAAAAGAGTCCTTCGATGAAACCGGAGAGAAGGTCTCTTTATAGTCAATCCCCTCTTTCTGAGTGAAGCCTTTAGCTACAAGACGAGCCTTATATCTTTCCACATTACCATTAGAATCCCTCTTGGTCTTAAATATCCATTTGCAACTAATAGGTTTCTTTCCTTCAGGTAATGGGATAAGATCCCAAACTTGATTGTCTTGCATAGATTTATATTCTTCACTCATTGCCTCAATCCACTTATGAGAGTTGGAATCCTGCATGACATGATGAAAGCTGATTGGATCATCTTCCACCATGTCTACATTGTCCTCATGTTCCTGAAGATATACTACATAATCATCTGGAATAGCATTTCTTCTCTCTCTAGTGGACCTCCTTAAAGGCACAGGTTCTGGCTCAAATTCTTGAGGTTGTTGAGCTTGTTCTTGAGGAAGTTGTTCAACATTGTCTTGTATTGAAACTTGATGTGCTTCTGGAACAGTAACAGCCGTAGGAACCAGAACACTGCTAGGAGCAATGATAGGAATCGACACTGAGTGTTTCTGACTCGATCCCTCCTCAAAGACAATGTTTCTAACCTTACTTCTCCCCCCAAACTCAACATCCTCAAAAAATTTTGCAATTCCCGTCTCAAAAATAGATCTGAAAGTAGGATTATAAAACTTAAAACCCCGAGATCGCTCAAAATAACCAACAAAGTAGCTACTAACAGTTTTGGAGTCCAATTTTGTCTCATTGTGCTTATAAGGCCTAGCCTCAGCAGGACATCCCCAAACATGAAGGTGCTTTAGACTGGGCTTGCGTCCAGTCCAAAGCTCATAAGGTGTTTTTGTAGCTGCTTTAGTTGGTACTCTGTTAAGAAGATAGACTGCTGTCTTTAATTCTTCTCTCCACAGAGACTCAGGTAAAGAAGAATGACTAATCATTCATAAGAGTCCTGTTACGTCTCTCAGATACACCATTCATGCTGGGTGTACCAAGCATGGTGTATTGAGGGACTATACCACAGTCCTATAGGAAAATAGCAAATGGTCCTGGACGTTGTTCACCTGAACTGTCATATCTACCATAGTACTCACCTCCACGGTCAGATCTAACAGATTTAATCTTCTTTTCGAGTTGGTTTTCAACTTCGGCCTTATAAGATTTGAAAACGTCCAGAGACTCAGATTTCTCATGAATGAGATATAGGTACCCGTAACGTGAATAATCGTCTATGAATGATATGAAGTATCTTTGGTCATTCCTTGTTGCTGTAGGGAATGGATCACAGATGTCCTTATGTATCAATTCTAAGACGTTTGATGATATGTTGGCACCCAGTCTCTTTTGTTTAGTCTGTTTGCCTTTAATACACTCAACACAGGAGTCCAAATATGTGTAATCAAGTGTGTTTAGGATACCATCTGACATAAGACGTTCTATTCTAGATTTGGATATGCGACCCAAACGTCTGTGCCAAAGTTCAGCTGAATTATCTATATTTCGCTTCCTTTTGGTACCTATTGTACTTACTTGCAGGGTTTCATTATAAGAATCATTAATATCCAACATATATAGATTACCACATGCATTCAAGAAGCCAGTTCCAAAAATTTTTGAATCCATAGATAAAGTAAATAAACTGTCTCCAAATGAACAAGTAAAACCAGATTTGTCCAAATAAGAAACATAAATTAAATTCCGTCTAAACGTCGGAATAACAAAAGTATCTACAAGATCCAAAAAACAACCAGTTCTTAAACACAATCTAATATGCCCAATTGCCTCCACTTCCACCGGCTTGTCATTTCCCACATAGACGTATCTTTCACCGTCAGTTGGCTTTCGGTAGCTCAGGCAACCCTGCAATGAAACACTTATGTGAGCGGTAGCACCAGAATCCATCCAATAAGTGTTTCTAGGAGCTGAAGTTAAATTAATCTCAGAACAGACTAAAACAAGGTACTTACCCTTCTTGACATGCCATGTGGCGTATTTAGGACAATCCTTCTTTAAGTGTCCAGACTTGCTGCAGAAGAAGCATTTTAATTCCTTAGGCTTCTTTTGCACAGGACCTTTATTAGCAGTCTTATTCTCAGCAATCTTATTTCTTTTCTTGTTCTTGCCCTTATCTGCTGAAGAGACCAGATGAGCACTCTCCCTCTTAGTAGCCAACAACTTTTCCTCCTCATCCACACAATGAGCAATGAGCTCGTTAAGAGTCCATTTGGTCTGCTAACAGTTATATGAAGTCTTGATCTGCCCATACTGCGGTGGAAGAGAATTCAAAGCTAGATGGACTAACAGGTCATCTGGTAAAACCAAATCCAAGACATTTAGCCTCTTGGCTATTTGGGACATGCTCAGTATATGCTCCCGAACACTACCATTGCCAGCATACCTTATGGAAGTGAGTTTTGCTAAAAGCGTCCCCACTTCGGCCTTGTCCTTTTTGACATAGACCTTCTCCAGCTCAGCAAGATAGTTTTTAGCATTACTTTCCTCAGCAGAAATGGCTCCTCGAACATGCTCTGGGATTCCCTGCTGCATGATCATAAGACCTAAGCGGTTAGAACACTCCCACTTCTCATACTGAACCCTCTGAGCATCTGTGCTCACTTCAGTAAGAGGAGCATGTTCGTCCATCCTGAACGCAAGGTCTAAGTTCATACAACCCAGATAAATCATGATGCTCGATTTCCATGAACCAAAATTTGACCCCTCAAGCATAGGGACAGTGTTAGGATTATACGGCATGCTAGCTGACATTATAGAAAGTGACAAAAACATAAGTTCACTATCCACAAAATAAATGCAACAAATAATAATAGAGTTCAAATAATGGAAACAAGATACCAGCACAATATTAATATTTTCATCTTTGGATATAAAACATTAACTGTAATTGGCATCTCAATGCAGCAATCAAATATTGACAATTCAATCCTGTCAAATATTAAATCTTCCTTTGGGCCGATTTATTATCCACATAGATGAAAACATAATAATTATCACATATTTATCACTGCACATGTATTCTCAATTCAGCCAGATGACAACCTTCCTTTGGGCCGGTTTACTACCCGCAATGAATTTTAATATACTTGTCTAATATCCCAAATAAATCAATTTACACAATAGAGGTCACTTTGGTGACTTTTTACTTCAATTAATTTATTATTAAAAATATTAGACACAATCAGGACTAAAATACCAAAATTTAAACTCAATAAAATTCTCAAATTATAATAAATTGATTGCAATATTTGTCTTAATTAAATTTAAACTCAATCAAATATTGCAATAAAAATAAACTTTAATTAATTAATTAAAATAAAAATAAAATTTTTGGGCTAAAAAATGAATAAACAGAAAATTTTGGGCCAAAAAATAAATAATTAAAAATTTTGTGGGTGAAAACAGGAATTACAAAACTTTCTGGGTATTATCAGAAGTTGGAGGATCTGTTTGCAATATTAAAAATATATTTTTTATTTGCGCTTTAGTCCGGTCCAGAGACACGCGGTTCGCTTCTTCAAAACGCGCCGTTCTGGATCAAAACGGTGCCGTTTTGAGCTAGGGCTGCAAACTGTTCAAAACGCAGCGCACTGCCCAAAACGGTGCCGTTTTCGAGCGAGGTCATCGTCTCCAAACCGAAGCAAAACGCTTCGTCGCCGCCCGCTCCAGTTTTCGATCCAGCGCCGTCCACCGCCGGTGACAACCTCCAGATAGTTGTTCGAGCACCGAACAACCTCCGGCCATCTTCTATTGGCGATGAACGGCGATGAATCTCCTGGAAAACACAAAATCGCAAAAAACTTAAATCGATTTCGCAAATCTCAAACCGGCCGAACGATTTCCATCGTTCTCCACCGCCGGTAGCCACCAAAAGAGGGTATACACCCTCCCTAACGCCACCTCCGGTCAACAATCCGACCAAACACACAGAAATCAACCAAAGAACCAAAAAACCCAATTTCACGAAACTGTTCAAAACAGAATTTTTTTTAATCTTTAATTAATTAATTTACATAATTAATCAACCAAAAATTAATTAATTCCAGAAAAAATCACAAACCCAAATTCAAGTCCAGAAATTCGATTTTTCCAGAATCAATTAAATAATCACAGTAATTTAATCCAAAAAACCTAGCAACCTAGCATAGGGCTATGATACCAATTGAAAGGGGGAGAAAACCTGATTCCCCTAAAATCTAAAATATGCATAGATCACTAGATTATTCAAATTAAATTGCAAAGCGCTGAATTGCATACCTGACATCATCGTATGTTGATGCTGAAGACGATTTTGGGGTTTGTCGCCTTCCAGGGGATACACACTTTAGGTTTAGCGGAAGCACTACTGAAGGAACGTAATGTTCTCTCAAAATTGTTATGTTCCCCCGGAGACCACGACCTCTTATTTATAACTGAATAAATTGATTAATTTCTATTTTGGTCCTTCAACAAAATAGAAATTACTTAATTGTCTCTACACTTATAATCCTATTACGAGTAGGACACCTCATTAGTCAACAATCCTAATTTGATCAAAACTTTAATTTGATTATCTTAATTTGACTGCAATACACATTTAATATTTAAATATATTTAGCCCACACTTAGGATTAATTTTAATAATATAAAATTAATTCTAACATTTTATATGGATATGGCATTTTTAATTTTTATGATCATTTGAATTTTGACGTGGCAGCCGCAGTCTTCATCAGTATTAGATGTGTTAATATAAATACCTCTCCATGTGTTGTGTCTAAAGACGTACAATTAAGCAAATCCCTCTAATAATCTAAAGATGTTCTCCTTTATTCCTATGTTTGCATTTTCCTTTCTGATCCTTTCTTTTGCTTTCGCTACTGCAACTGATCCTTCTTCTTTTGTTCCTATCCACAATAAACTAGCAAAGGATCAGGTGAATGCTCTTCTTCAATGGAAAGCTAGTCTTGATAATCATAGCCAATCTGTCTTGTCTTCCTGGGTTCTCAACGGTACTAGTGCTCCTTGCAATTATTGGTTCGGTATTTACTGTGATAAGGCTGGAAATGTTGCCAATATAAGCCTTGTGGACTCTGGTTTAAACGCCACACTTCAAGGTCTTCACTTTTTGACATCCTTCCCTAATCTTATTGGGCTTAACCTTAGTAACAACTCTTTCCATGGGAACATTCCTTCGCATATCTTTAATCTTTCCAAACTTAATGTTCTTGACTTGTCTTCCAATGCTATCTCTGGTTCCATTCCTCGAGAAATTGGAACACTGGGCTCTCTCACTCACCTTCATTTATCAAACAATTATCTAACTGCTGGAATCCCAACTTCTATGGGAAATCTGACAAAACTGTCAATTCTTTTTCTCTATCGAAACCAACTTTCTGGCCCAATACCTCAACAACTTGGAACTTTGAGATTTCTCACTGACCTTGCTTTGTCATTCAACAATCTCTCAAGTTCAATCCCAGTTTCTATAAGTAATTTAACGAAACTATCAACTCTTTATCTTAATAACAACCAACTTGGTGGTTTTATACCGGTAGAAGTTGGAATGTTGACATCTATTACCGTTTTGGAATTGTCAGAAAATCATCTCACTGGAAAGATCCCAATCTCTATAGGTAACTTGACAAAGATATCCACTCTCTATCTTTTCAGGAACCAGCTTTCCGGTTTCTTACCTGTAGAAATTGGAATGTTGACATCTGTTACCAATTTGGTATTGTCAGAAAATCATCTCATTGGAGAGATCCCAATCTCTATAGGTAACTTGACAAAGATATCCACTTTCTATCTTCGCTCGAATCAGCTTTCCGGTTTCTTACCGGTAGAAGTTGGAATGTTGACATCTGTTACCGATTTGCAATTGTCACGTAATCATCTCACTGGAAAGATCCCAATCTCTATAGGTAACTTGACAAAGATATCCATTCTTAGTCTTGAAAGCAACAAATTTTTTGGAACTCTTCCTTCAAGCATGAACAATCTTACCATGTTTGCTAGTTTACAAATATATAACAATAGTTTTGAAGGCCACCTACCAGAAGGAATATGCGTTGGTAGACAACTTCAATTTCTCACTGCTCATGGAAATAATTTCGTGGGTCTCATCCCAAGAAGCCTTAAGAATTGTACAAGTTTGTTGAGACTCCGCCTTGAAAGAAACCAACTTACAGGAAATATATCCGAAGACTTTGGCACATATCCACATTTGAATTTTATGGATTTAAGTGAAAACAAATTCTATGGTAAGCTTTCTTGGAAATGGGAACAATTTTGGAATTTGTCAACCTTGATACTCTCAAAGAATAATATCTCTGGCACCATACCAGCTGATCTGGAGAAGGCAACAAAATTGCAATCACTCCACCTGTCATCCAACCAACTTGTGGGCATGATTCCAAAAGAATTGGTAAAGTTAAAGCTGATTCAACTTTTCATTGATGATAACAAACTTTCAAGTAGCATTCCTGCAGAAATAGGAATGTTATCTGATCTTGCAAATCTCAGCATGGCGGGAAACAATCTAAGCGGAGCAATTCCTAAGCAGCTTGGTAAGTGCTCAAGACTTGTTTTCTTGGATCTTAGTAGGAATAAATTTACAAATAAAATTCCTTCAGAGATGAGCAAATTAGGCTCTTTAGAGAGTCTGGATCTCAGTCAAAATTTGCTGACACAAGAGATACCGCAGGAGTTTGGAGAATTGCAAAGACTTGAGATATTGGATCTCTCAAACAATATGTTAACAGGTTCAATTCCATCAACTTTTGCTAATTTGGTGAGTTTAACAAAAGTTAATATATCCTACAATGAGCTAGAAGGCCCAATCCCCCAAATTAAAGCATTTCTAAAGGCTTCATTTGATGCACTTAAAAATAATAGAGATTTATGTGGCAATAACTCTAGTCTAAAGCCTTGTGTTTCTCATACAACGAACAACAAATCTAACAAGACGTTGATTCTTGTTAGTGTGATGGGTATTTTATTTCTATTATTGGTGTTGGTGAGTGGAGGCTTACTCATCTTTTGCCAAAGAATTAGAAATGAGAAATCTAAGTCAGGGGAGGCAATTTTTGCAATATGGAGCCCAGATGGAAATATTCAATATCAAGATATTATTGAGGCTACAGAGGAGTTCGACTCTAAGTATTGCATTGGGGAAGGAGGGTATGGAACTGTCTACAAGGCTGTGCTTGAAACAGGTCAAGTGTTTGCAGTCAAGAAGCTTCACCAATCACAAGATGGTGAGATTACTGATTTGAAACCATTTAGAAGCGAAATTTGTGCATTGACAAACATTCGCCATCGGAACATTGTGAAGTTCTATGGATTCTGCTCCCATGCCAGACACTCATTTTTGATATATGAATTCATAGAAAGAGGAAGCTTGAAAAAGATATTAAGCAATGGGGAAGAAGCAAAGGAGTTTGGTTGGAAAAAAAGACTAAATGTTGTTGGAGGAATAGCTAATGCATTGTCTTATATGCACCATGATTGCTCTCTTCCAATTATTCATAGAGACATTTCCAGCAACAATGTTTTGTTGGATTCAGAATTTGAGGTTCATGTCTCTGATTTTGGAACAGCTAGGCTTTTAAAGCCTGACTCGTCAAATTGGACCTCTTTTGCAGGGACATATGGATACACAGCTCCAGGTATAAAAATATACTTGATTAATTTTCTTATTTTTTTCATATTAAAATTAATGCAATTTTACAATTTATTAATGAAATTAAAGTGTAATTGATTTTTTTTTTCTATTTTGTAGAGCTTGCGTATACTATGGCAGTCAACGAAAAATGTGATGTCTATAGTTTTGGTGTGGTGACTCTTGAAATAATAATGGGAAGGCATCCAGCTGATTTCATTTCATCTCTTTCTCTGTCGTTATCATCATTATCATGGCCAATCGATCAACATACTCTTGAAGATGTGATTGACCAACGCCTCCCGTTTCCTAGAAATAAAGTTGTTGATGGATTGATACTAGCTATAAAAGTTGCACTTGAATGTTTGAGTGCCAATCCTCAATCTCGGCCAACCATGAGACAAGTTTCTTCACAGCTAGTTTTTAGCTAAATTGCAGCCATTGATAAAAACCACTACTAGAAGTCAAATTGTGTGAATTTTTTTTACTTAGCTTGTACTATATGTTATCTTGTAGCTAAGTGTATTATAATATTACTGTATCTTGTTGGCCAATGTTTTTATATGAAGTTTTGATTATGCTTATCTTTCAAATAGATATTGCATAATTATAGAATAATAATGCTAATAATTCTTTTTCAATTATGAGTGAACAACCAAAATACGATTACAATTTTTCTTTATATTCATTGTACATTTTTTTCTGATTTTGTTTAGGGTTTTTTTTTTTCTTAGGTTAGATGACTGATTAAACATAGGCCTGAGCTACACAATGAAATATGATAAAATAACACACAACATCATGTGACAATGGTTGGTGGCAATCACCTGTTTTTCTAAACCGCGATCACATGTTGTGGGTAAAAAATATTTTTATTTTTTAATTTATATTTATTACGTGGAATACACGTGGACTTCACGTATGCGCTCTCGCCAAAAAATGAAAATGAAAATTTTAATAAGACAAGCTATAAGTTTGAAAATTTTATTAAGAAGATTTAAAATTTAGAGATTAAAACGTTACACTACTATAAGTTGAGGAACTTTTTATTGGTGGTATCACACTAAAATTGAAAAATAAAAATGAAAAAAAGAAAGTAAAAAATGCAAGGTGCCTAACAAGGAAGAAATTGTAAAAAATGTGAGGTGAAAATGGGAGGTGCCTAATTTAGCCTAATTTTCACCTAATTTAGTTTGATAATTTATTTGCATTTGAAGCCTATAAATAGGCTCATTCTCTCCATTTGTAGACACACCAAGCAAACACAAAATATAGCTTAAGTAGAGCTATAGGTTAAACACCAAGTAGTTTATATTAGGAATTAGAAAATCAATCTCTTGGAGTTCCTTGGAGTATAAATATTTGGGGGTTGTTTTGTGGGTGTCGGTTAGAAAAATATTTTGTAATTTGTGGTTGTAACAATTTGCCGCATAGTAAATATTTTTCTTGGTTGTCGTTAGACAACGACCGTGGTTTTTCCCCATTCGGGAGTTTTCCACGTTAAATAATTGTGTTTTATTCTCTTTAATTTCTCAGTCATTATTTATTATTTTCTCATTTGTTCCTGCTTAAATACGGTCCGAGGGACGGAAAAATAGCGATTTTCCCAACACTTTTTATGAAATTAAGACGTTAGCTAGCCACTCTACAGATATATACTTAAATAAGTACATTTAAATATAAATTAAGCTACAAATATATAATGGCTTGATTATTCATTTATTAAACGAGGGAACGACATAAAAGAGGGATCGAAACTTTGACTGAATTAATAAATTAATAAATTAAGCTCCAAGTGGGCTTGGCTAAGACAACATTTGCCATTTTTCTAGGTAGAGAATATATTCCAATGGATGTGATAGGCTGCATATAAAACTTAAAATTAATAATTAAATTATACATCATAAACTTTACTTGTTTAGTTATTTTATTTATTAAAATTTCAATTTACACCCCCCATGAATTTATATTTTTCGTTTCTTATAAATGCAAAATTGTCGAATTATACTGAGACTTACGGTGAATTACACTGAGTCACTAATATATTTATTTAATATAAATACATAAATACAAGCTGCAAAATAATCACTATATTAATATAAGTATCTGTTAGTGCAAAATAGATAAATATATAAAATAAAGTGAAAAATATATAAATACATACAGTAAAGTGATTAAAATAGATAAATACAAAAAGTTGCGTATGTATTGTGCCAAAAAAAATCCATCTATATCCAAGTTGATATTATTATTACATAAAACTTTAATAAATATATGGTTACAACTACTAAAAAAATTAGTATTAACTTATTTAGGAATACTTCTCTTCTCCTCTAATGCCTGGTGCCTCGCATTCTCTTATATTGTCTTTGGTGAGTTGAGCTTTCTTTGATTTGGGTTCTATTGATAAATATCTCAAAATTTCTTGTAATTTTTTGCTTGAAAAAGGTATAGTTTTAGCAATTTTACGTGGCAAGAAAGTAGATCCATTTTTGGATTTACTGAAAATAATATTCATCTTTTTGCCTGCCACAAGATCATCATATAAAAAATATATAGTTGTTGTCTTGAATACCTCTTTTTTCTCAAATTGTTTTGCTTCATCCCAATACCCAACTGCATAAGCACCCTGACGTATTTGTAAATTAACGGCTTCAATTTCTGATTCTGAAAAGGAAATTTTGTTTCCTATCCGGATGAACAAGAAGACAAAATTTTACTTTTACATAGCATGAATGTATTAATTTATAAAAAATTATATACATGAAAAAGAAATGGAGAAAATTAACTAACCAGGCTTTAGAAGATCTTGCAGAACTTTAGGCAATGGAGTATTCGGCAGCTTAGATTGCCAATACATTTCTGCTGGTGGAAGAGCATTATTTCCATTCACAAAAAGCAGCTGTTAGTTTGATGAAAAAAAAAAAAGCAGTATTAATTTCTTTTATATATAAACACATACATTAATCATTTTCAAGAAAATGAAGCAATTAATTGCTTACACAAATTAGAGCAAGCATGGGAAGAAAATTAAAGTACTCCATATATATATATATTTAAGTAGAAATTTAGTATATTGAAATTTTAAACATCCAAGCTATTTGATGCGGCCGGGCCAAACACTTCCCAGGTGGACACCCATTCTGGTACTGACCCTGCACCAGCACGGCTGGGCCAAGCACTTCCCAGAAGGTTACCCCTCCTGGTACTGACCCTGCACCAACACGGCTAGGCCAAGCACTTCCCAGAAGGTCACCCATCCTGGTACTGACCCTGCACCAGCACGCTTAACCGGAAAGAACGCTAACCATTTCTACCAAAAGCTTAAGCTGTCAGCAGAGGCGCACCCATTTCCTTTATTTGGATCAAACATGGGCTCACCGCCACCCTTTGTCGAACCTGATCCACAACCCTCCAGACCCTAGGGCATATCATTCCCTCACTCTTTAAGGAGGTTCGTCCTCGAACCTGGAGCAGTGGGACTAGACCCGATAAATAGGCTCTGATATCAAATGATGCGGCCGGGCCAAGCACTTCCCAGGTGGACACCCATTCTGGTACTGACCCTGCACCAGCACGGCTGGACCAAGCACTTCCCAGAATGTTACCCCTCCTGGTACTGACCCTGCACCAACATGGCTAGGCCTAGCACTTCCCAGAAGGTCACCCATCCTGGTACTGACCCTGCACCAGCACGCTTAACCGGAAAGAACGCTAACCATTTCTACCAAAAACTTAAGCTGTCAGCAGAGGCGCACCCATTTCCTTTATCTGGATTAAACATGGGCTCACCGCCACCCTTTGTCGAACCTGATCCACAACCCTCCAGACCCTCGGACATATCACTATTATTTGTGTGTATAAATTTATATGGGTATGCAATGAGAGTTGGAAAACATGCATGCACAACAAATAATGAAATGTTATTTCGGAAAAATATGATCCAAAGCTACAAAGTCTGAGAAACTTTTGGATGATAATAATGCCTCTTCTTGCAAGCTTGTTTACTTGAGTTGTCAAGAGAACTGGCTGTGATTTGCAAAATCTCGGTGCAATTTAAGAAAATCAAGATTAAAGACTTTGTTATAAAATAATATTAAATTATATATTGTGATAAAGATAGCAATTTTTGGAGCATGTGAAAGGAATTATCAATGCTTCAAAATCTGCATTGGATTCTGAAGCAAGTTGCTTGCTAGATTTCCCTAAATAAATATCCATTATATGCAAAGCCTATGGACAGAATAATTTTTTATGTTTAGGAACTCATTTTGTAGAACTGCATTAATAGAAAACTATGAACTATGAAAAGAAAAATAAAATGATTAATGTAATTAAAAGTAGAAAAGAAACAACTCATTAGATTCCATCTAAAGGGAATTTTTTGATCCAATTATTTTTTTTACCACCGATTTAATCATATATATATAATATGATGATTAAAGTTATTTATTCAAATGGTTTTTATAATTAATTATCAGATTATTATTATACTAATTTGAATTGAGTCAGAGAATAAATAATAACAATAAAATAAACTATAGCAAAAAATATATGTATGTATACACTGTATAACAGGTATTTCATCCCAATTATTAATTTTTCCGTCGTTTAAATCATATATTAGATAATATATAGTCGATCAACACTTTGCCTAAGATCTAAGAAAAAAAAAGGAATATGCCATAATTTTCCAAATATATATTAACAAAAAAAAATATAATATGAAAATTTTAACATGGTATCAGAGCATATATCCTTACTCTTATTCTTACTTTGAAGGTTCAGACAATGACCATTAAAATGTATGACTATGCTCTTAGGAAATCCGAATAATGGCTACTATGTATTTGTCAAGTATCAATTGGTTAGTTGACACTAGAGGGTGAACGATGAACTATTCTATAATATAATAAAGTGTGGATAATCCCACATCTAAAAAAAATATAAAATTGTGATCTAGTTAATATAAAAATAAATTGGTGGAGAATGGCTTCAACGAAGAAGGAGAGGCAGCCGATGATATTAGAGACCTTCAAAAGAAAGATGCAAGGACCTTGCTTTTCATCCAACAAGCTGTGGATGAGCCATATTTCCTCACAAACACAACACAATTTTTTAGGGATAATCGTCGCTAATTTTAGGGATAATTTGGTAGGACTTTAAAATTCATTTGGCTTTTTATTATTAGCAATAAAAGAAATCCATCACTAATATTTTTCTAAATTTTTTACTGTTTCTAAATGTTGTTAATCTGTAATAAACTCATATATCGTAGTCAATCCGCCTCTATTGTTATTTTTCTTGCAATGTACACTTTAGCAACTTTACGTGGCAAGACAGTAATCCATTTTTGGATTTATTTAAAATAATATTCATCTTTTTCCTTGCCACAAGATCATCATATAAAAAATATATTGTTGTATTGAATTTCTCATTTTTCTTAAATTGTTTTACCTCATCCCAATACCCAACTGCATAAGCTCCTTGCCGTATTTGTAAATTAATGGCTTCAATTTCTTATCCTGAAAAGGAGATTTTGTTTCCTATGCAGGTGAGCAAGGACAGAAAGTTTTACTTTTACATAATATGATTGCATTATTTTATAAATAATTATATACATGAAAAATAAATGGAGAAAATTAACTAACCAGGTTTTAAAAGATCTTGCAGAACCTTAGGCAACGGAGTATTTGGCAGCTTAGATTGCCAACACATTTCTGCTGGTAGAATAGCATTACTTCCATTCACAAAAAGTAGCTGTTAGTTTGATGGATAATTTATTTATATATAAATGCATACGCTAATTACTTTCAAGAAAATGAAGAAATTAATATATGCTTCCACAAATTATAAAATGTTTTGAATGATAATGCTTCTCCTTGTATGTTCATAGCCAAGTCATCATTATTTATTCATCGCTATACTTGCATGAGAACATATTCACAAACACAAAGCAACTGAAAATGTAATATGTTTATCGCAGGAAACTATTAGACAGTGTGCAAATTTCATATGTTCATCTCATGAAGAAATTAATGTATGCTTACACATATTTTTCATCTTGGTATTCTTTGACGATATGCTGACCATGATCATCATCTAGAAGTTGTGTTGCAATTACTTCAACAGCATCAGTTATATGTAAAGCTTTCAAAGTGCAGCTTTGCTCGATAGAAGGTAGAGTACTTGGGCCATGTAATTTCGGCCGGAGGTATCAGTACAGATTGAAGTAAAGTTGAGGCCATGCTCTCAGTTAGCCTCATCTCCAAATAACTAAAAGGCCTTACGTATGAGGATTTTTAAGACTTGTTTACTTTCCTGTAAATGCATAGTATAGTAATTTAATTATATAGTCCTGTAAATGCATAGTATCATAATTAAGTAACAAACAATGAATAGAGTATCGATCCTATAAGAAAGGATTAATCTCAAGTACTAAATAATTAAATCATTTATTATTTAAAAAACCAATTAATACGAATTTAAAAAACTTTAATTAAACAAAAACTAAATAAATTTACATCTTATAATTAAAGACTATAGTTAGACTATTCAATTAATTATTTATGATTTTTCTAAGGAAATAACTCAATTTTATTTTTCTTTGATTATTGATTGATTCTTTCTAAAATTAAGGTATACTCTCTTTTAAGATATAAAACTAATATTAATATCAATGCTTATGTTACTCTCGTGATCAAAAAAATTAATTTAACTCGTTAGATTTTATAAAGATCTTTAAACAACTTTTTAAGTATTTTTCTTATATCTAAACAAAAACCATTTAAGATTATTATCTCTTAGAACTAAATGCTTCTACTCTCGTTCTATCACATAAACGGCTTTACAATTTATTTACTTATAGCATTCAGGATCCAGGACATCACCACTGAAGAAGTTTTTTACTCCATAGGTTGAACTCATTAGTGCCTTCATTAGGAACTTTAACAATTCCTTCAATAAAACCCACTTTACCCTTAGCTCTTATTGCGATCTTCACATATTATCTCCATGCAGGTAATCGTTACAAGTTAAGGGATTTGAAACCAAAATCATAACAGGATTATCATATGGATAAAGATGTAGTGAATTAGCATTGTACTGAGATCTAGTTTCTTTTGTTTGATGGCTCCCTTGAGTAGTTTGCTCACTCATCTCTTCAATTTTGATCAAAAAACAAATAACGAACTATAAAACAAGGTAAAACTGAGTAATTTTAGTGTATATCGAACGCTGCCTAAGGCTCTAATACCATGAATGAAATCAAGCTATCATTAAAGAAGAACTTCATTCATTGATAAGAAAATTAGTTACATGCATCTATATGCATGAGACTCCAATTGTCAGTGCTAAAAAAAAAATAACCAACTATTTGTAACAAAAATAATTCGAAAACACAGCTCAGAAGTTTGATAAACTCGATACTCTGGCTTTGTATGCTATGTTTCATATAAATAACTTATACATGTCTTCAACATGGTGTTAAGAGATTTGCTCCTTCAGAAAAGATTTGGAGTTCAAATTCTCTCCTATTTATTAAGTACATGATCCATAAAAAATAAATGTAGCATTTCACATAAATATCTCTCATCACTAATGTTAATAATCATAATCATCTAATAAATTATGAAAAAATCGCAATATCAAGCTTGTTACCTGTTTTACTTGACAAATTCATACATTGTTTTTAAACAACTCCACACAAATTTACAAATGAAATCAGGATTGCAAAACTACAAGAAGGTATAAGAGATTTCAGAAAGTGGATTTAGAATTCAATACACATTTCACATTTCGCATAACAAAAACAACATTAAATTCAATAAATTGTTCAAAATACTAACTTCTTTCTACACAGAAGAATGGGATATTGAGAATTTTTTTGTTCTATGAATCTGACAAATTTCATGAATTTAAAATTCTCAATCCAAAAATAAAGCAAATTATAAAAGCCCAAAATAAGTTGAAATAAAATTTTAAATGCCCATTTGATCTAACTAGTCCAAGTGAAGCACATCTTGACTTCACGAGGCAACAGTGTTATTTTAGACAAATCTTTGGCTTAGAGGTCTCTCATTCTTTGCACATTCCTCCTACAAATTGAGAGCTCATTTAACGGAAATTAACCAAAGCTCTATAACCAAGAAAAATACAAGTTTCCTTGCTAAAATACATAATTCACTCTTTCACAATGAAATGAGCGTGCATTTGGATAGATAATGAATTGAAATGAAAATAAGATTTGTATTTCAAGTGACAATTAGTATAAAAAATATCAACATTATGACGTCAAATCCAAATAATCAATCATTTCAAATGAGCCTTGAGAGCATTTATGTTAAAATAAAACATGCAAAAAAAATGATCTATACTCGCAAAACAAAATGATTTATACTCTTGAATCTCTGAAAGTAAAATCCTAAAGCATTTTCTGAATTGCTAACAAGATTCACCACTGATTAACTTACTGCAAGAATATTTCATGCAGCAAAAAGGTTGAAATGAAGCTAGTGTATAGCTATGAACAGCACTCAGCACATGATGAAAACACCAAGTTTAAGGGTTTAATATTTTCAAATATGAAATGGGATACATCGAAATTCCCTGCTAAACTACAACTCCTCCTAAGGATCCATGTAAGATTCACCACTGATTAACTTACTGCAAGAATATTTCATGCATCAAAAAGGTTGAAATGAAGCTAGTGCAGCCCTTAGCACATGATGAAAACACTAAGTTTAAGGATTTAATATTTTCAAATATGAAATGTGATACATCGAAATTTCCTGCTAAACTACAACAACTCCTAAGGATCCATATAAGATTGACATTTCATGGGCACAGAACACTTTGTTTTCAAATATTCTTTTCAGAGTACTATGCACACTATTCTGTGTTTGCAGCGATACCATTATATCCAGTGCGAAACAATGAAAACAAGAATTACCTGAAAAGCTTTTAAGAAAGAATACAACACCTTTGCTCTGCCATTCCTGCAACATAATTCTTCTTGAGAGCATCACAAGCCTTCTGCTCTTCTTGAAGCCCAATTTGCACCTTTTGAAGCTTCTGTAAAATTGATTCAGCAGCAATTACCCACCCCAAACAACTGACAGCACGATCACTAAAGCATAAACAGTAATTCAATGTGGAAAGCAAAAAATATTAATACAAATTGTGTGAAAACATATACCAATCAACAAATTAGGCACAAGTAATCCATCATAACCAAAAAACAAGAGCAGACTGATGAAGTTTAGTTGCTTTGGCATGTTAGGATATTTATCAATTATGACATGTTAGGATTTATTTATTCATTTATTTTGGTATTTAAGTAGAATGTATGTCATGAACTAATTATAATTTTTCTTTCAATTCCCATATTTTTTTATTATAAAAAGAATAAAATCTTCACAGATAAGGCATCATTTAAGTTCATAATAGTTTCTTACTCTCTTCAGGTTAGCAACTGAAGTACACATCCCAAAACAAGCCAATCAGTACAAAGTAACCAACCGAACCAAAAATTACTACAACAGTTCGGCTTATTTAGTTTATGAATATGGTTCAATTTGATTATAATTTTAGTTTTCGTTATTTCTCTCGGTTAAAATTCCATATTAAACTGGCCAAACACAAAACCCTACAAGAAATGGGCAAACATAAACTTCAGTCACACACAGGCAGCAGAGAAAGTCCAGCCAACTTCATTTTTTACAGGCATGGAGTTGGTAGATTGAGCCTTTCAGAAAGAAAAGTGTCAAAAATAAAAACAAACATATGGTCTCACATGGGGCACGTCAATGCCTAATGGAACAAATAGATACCATCATCTAAAAAGTGAGTATCTTTTTTTCCTTCACTAGTTACCATTCAACATTATATTCTTGTTAGGATGGCTGTAAAATTCTGGGTAGGATGTGGCTGGTGTCATTGATACTGCAGAATGCAAATTGGTTACAGGGGTTGCTGCTGTCATGCTGGGGCCTGGACAAGGGAGATATTGATTTGGATTGCGATCTACTGGTGACTGATGGATTGATAGTGCCCCGTCAATTTACACCCTGTGAATGGATTTGCTTGGTGGTGGCTGTATGGTTCTGGGTATGATGTGGCTGGTGTTTGATGCAGCAAAATGCTACCTGGTTATGGGGAGATGCTGCTGTCATGTTGGTGCCTGGACAAGGAAAAAGTGATTTGCATCTGGGTTATTCTTTTTTGGTAGATTGAGTATGGTTTAGCAGCTGAATCAAGTATAGTTATGATGAATAGCTGGGTGTAAGATGTTTGATTGTTGAATATGTTTGATTGTTGCTTGGGTGTAATATGTTTGATTGTTGCTTGGGTGTAATATGCTGGATTGGGGTCTGTTGGTGGTAGATTAAGCAGGGTTTTAGTAGTTGTGCTAGATAAACACTGCTGTGTGGCTGTGAGGGTAGTTTTCTGCAGCAGGCATTGATTAGAGTGCTGCTGACATTGATCTGTGTCTCCTAAGAATTTATTGATAGTTCTTGGGGGTACATAAATTTGGGTGCAGAATTAATTCTCTGCTGTGTTTTTCTTATGGGATACTTGGGATTGTAATTCTATACTGTTCAGATACTTCATTTTTTGGTAATAAAATGGAAACTATATTGACCAAAAAAGTCATTAGATTCTTGTTCAATTGCCATTTCTATAATATCTGATTTTCAACACTTTTTCCTATATGAGCAAAAATCTTACCTGCAGCCGCCTTTTACAATCTCTTCCATGGAATTAATCAACTTCATGCAACCATCAGAACTTGTAATGGCATCCTGAATCTGTAAAAGTCAACAGGTGAAGTCAAACATCAGTTAAAATTAATTAGTGTGAACAATCATGTAAATGCATGTCCGTGTATGATCCAAGTTTTCAAACTAGCTTATTTTATAATACAGTGTCTTAAAGAAAGGTAGGTTACTAGGATGCAGGCTTTTGTAGAATGAATATCAGAAGTTCCTACAATCTAGGAGAACTGGTGCACACTATTTTGCTACTTTGGCACCATATGAAACAAATTATATCATTCCAGTTGCCAAATGCCAACCTCCACATACCCACCCTCTCTATCTCAAATTGTATGACAAAATTTATCCAGAAAAATAAAATCATCAAACAGATCATCAAAATTAATGCCTAAGCATAACTTCATCCAATAAAAGATGATTCTGACAAAAAGTTCCAGCAGATTCTAAATTCAATTAATTACCAAGAAAATCCTAAACTTTTATGCCTTTTCTGAGTTTTAGCCAATTCTTTTATATCTATTAATTCACATAAATAAACATTGAAGATTTTATCATCTTAGCCTTCATTCCAATCATGAGAAAATTAGCAACCTAAAAATTAAATCAAGGGTAATCTTGCATTTTTCAAACATAGTGATCAAGTATGGTTTTGACTTGCATAATCAGGAGAAAAAATTAGATTATGTTACTTCAAACAAACAATACAATAAGTAACTTATTTGCCATATAACAAAATTCATAAGGCTAAATTTAAGTTTTCCCTTGATTGTTTAAGCAAAATTCATAATTATTCATCATGATTCGAAAATGTCAAGAATACTCTTGATTTAACTATATCCAGCCATTGATTGTATAGGAGAGTAACATAAGGCTAAAATTTACAATTTTTAATGTTCATATGACTAATTACTTCAAACAACTAATTCGATAAGTTAGTTATCTGCCAAACATATTGGAGGTAGAAAATATGCCAAAATCCTAAGTTTTATCTTAAAAAGTGATGCCGCATGTAAAGATGAAGAGTTGCAAGACAAAGAGGCCAGTGAAAAATGCAACATAAAGCATTAATTCTGTGTTCCACTGAAATTATATATGCAGAAAAATGGTCTGACATAAACAGCTCCACAAATTAAAGGTACATAATAAAATTTATCAAGCCAGTTACTTATCAAGTATTTTTCAAGTACTATTAATTTAAAATACCATAAACTCCTAGCAACAGACAATTCCAAACTAAGACCAGAGTGATTATTATATAGAGAATGAAATACTGCAATTTCTATTAGCAATTTCCAAAAGAGGGATCAATTTCTGCACAGCGCCACCAGCACTCTCTTCTTGTTCGGTTCTCGACCGCAATAGTTGTAAATCAATTAACAAATTGGCTTTCCTCTCAATCTACATATTAAAAAGAACAATTAGTAATCTAAAAACCATTATTGTCAAAATAATAATCTCAAATTACAAATACTGGTAACCTGCAAATACAAATCGGCAGTCAATTTCTCTATTGAAGCTCTCGCATTGTAGAGTTCCTCTTCCTCAGTGAATTAAAGTTTCGATGTTTTGGATTGGGGGAATAACAACCCAAGTGTGCGTGGGACGTGCCATCAATTTTGAACTAGAAGAACGACGTCGTATAAGTCTTTTGAATTATTTTAGTCATAAAATTTTTAAAATTGTAACGTACATATTCTTCAATTTTATTTTTTGAAGTTATTATTTTTGAATCATTTGATTTTTTAAATTTTAACGTTCATATTCCTTCTCCATTTCATTCTAACAAGTTTCTCTCCCACAGCCTACAACTACAACTGCTAAGATTACATTAGATTCACCATCTCAATTTCAAATTCATCTAGAGGTTTCACTTCTCATCTATAATTGGCACTTGCTATTTTCTCTTCTCCTCAATGTGTTGTAAAAATTAAATTAATTTTTTACTAATAATATATATTGTGTAAATCATTGCAATAATAATTATACCAAGAATATTCATAAAAAAAAGAGGTTGGTCATAATAGACACGCTCAAATACCAAGTCTTTTCTTAGATATAATTTTACTAGACATATAATTAATAGCACAAAATACCATCATAACTATACCTAAAAATAGCTATTAAATAAATAATAAAAAAATAAAAAAGCATCACAATTTAATGAAGTTCGGCCAATTTTACCTACGTCCTTCAATACTACTAAAATAATTTTTTACTAACGAAAAAGAAATATAAAAAAGAGAGAAGATAAAATTAATATCATATATTTAAAGAACTTATTTTAGGATGGATTTACCAAGGGAGGGAGAGATCCCTTATATAGACAAATAAACCCTCAAAAAATCTCACATATTTCAATGTAGGATAAATAGTCAAACCCAACAAATCTCCACATTAACTATTTTTCTATACCACATCTCCAAAAGTGTTTTACCACCAATAGCAGCTGATGGTAAATGATTAATAAGATGGTATGCATAAGTCACAGCCTCAGCCTAAAATTATCTGTCCAACCTAGCATTGGACAGCATACACTGAACTTTCTCCACTAATGTTCGATTTCTACGTTTTATCAACTCATTCTATTGTGGTGTATCTCTAATTGTGAACTGTCTAACAATTTCTTCATCTTGTCAGAATTTCAAAAATTGATCACTTTTACACTCTCCGTCGTTATATGTGCGGAGATATTTAACTTTTCTGCCCGTCTGAGTTACCACTATCTTTTTCTATATGAGGAAAGTTCTCAACACTTTATTATTATTCTTCATAGTATACACCTATACTCTCCGAGAGAAGCCATCAATAAAAGCTATAAAATAGTATTTTCCTCCCATTGATACTGTCTGGGAAGGACTTCACATATCTGAGTAAATATAGTCTAAAATACCCTTAGTATCTTGGATTGCTGTACCAAACTTTATTCTAGTCTGCTTGCCTTTGACATAATGTTCACATAAATCAAACTCCTGGAGTTGCATTCCTTTCAAAAATCCTTAATCTGACATAAGTTTGAAGGATTTATCTTTAGTATGCCCTAAGCGCATATGCCATAATCTGGTTACTTTTAACTTCTTTTTATTACTGAAAGCTATTGCTGTTATCCCAATAAATGCATTATCCTGATAGTAATGCAAATTATTGTTCTTTCTCATTCCTTTCATTATCATCAGTGCACCAGAGATGATTTTAATTACTACATCTGTTGCATTTACAATGAAATCATTTGATTCTAGGACTCCACTAAGATGAGATTCTTCTTCAAACTCGGTACATATCGGACATTTGTCAAAGTTTTGATTGATTCATCATGATCTCTTAATTGGATTGAACCAATCCCTTTAATCATACGTGGACCGTTATTTGCTATGTATACAGTTGCACCTTTTAGTTCTCTAAAGGCAAACAACCAATCCCGATTGGGACATATATGATGACTACAACTTGAATCAAGTAGCCATACACTAGAAGAGCTTGTTGATGACACATTAGCTAATGAAGGGTATGAGTTTTCATAATTACACTCAGCTACATTTGAATTCACAACAACTTTTTCTTTATCATATTTTCTTTTACTTCTCAGCTTAAGACAGATTATCTTCCAATGCCCTTTTCCTAGCAAAAAAGCACATTTATCTTTAGCTGATCTGAATTTTGATCTTTCCTTCTTTTCTCTCTTCCTGCTTTGAGAGCGGTATCTCACTATCAATACTTCTGCTGCTCCACTTAAATTCTCTTTCTTATTTTTTTTCGTTGTTCATAACTATGTAATGCAGCAGTTACTTCAGAGAGAGTCACTTTATCCTTCCCATGGAGTAGAGTTGTTTTAAGAAACTCAAACTCCTTTGAAAAAAGACCCCAACAGCATTAAAGCCAAATCTTCATCTTGAAAGTCACGTCTAAATTTATCAAATCAGCTACCAACGGATTAAATTGGTGATGGTACCAGAAACATAAGTGAAATGAAATAATCTTTTCTTTATATGAAATTTATTTTGACTGTTTTTCTTCAAAAAAAAATTTCTCAAATGCTTTCCACAATTTATTTGCAGAAACTTTCTTAGAGAAAACATGTTTTTGTTCTCTATAAAGGCACGATCGAATTGCACCACATGTCACATGATTAATGGCTGTTCAATTTTTTTCATCAATATCTTATGGTTTCTCTTCTTCAATGATAATGTCTAGACCTTATTGAAAGAAAGCGTCTAGAACCTTACTTGATCACATGTCAAAATGACTTGTACCATAAAAAATCTCTACAACAAATCTAGCATTTGATATAGCAGTCCTTAATCAAATTGACAGAGTGGATGTTGTCTCCTTTGTAGTCGATGATTTGTCTAAGTTGTCTGCCATCTTTGCTTCAAAAAATTATTTAATAGCTAATAAATGCGAAATATAAATAATCCAAGAAAATTTTTTCGGATGTGGAAGATCAGACTATAGTGTAACCACAGAGCATACACAGAAAATCTTAGCTTTAATACCAATTATTATGAAAATTGGATTAATTTTTCACCAATAATATATATAGTGTGTGAATAATTACACCAATAATTATACCATAAATATTTTTAGGAAAGAAAGATAAGTTACAATAGTCATGTTTAAATACCAAATTTTTTCTTAGATAAAATTTTTCTAGACATATAACTAATAGCACAAAATATCATCACAATTATATTTAAAAATAACTATTAAATAACTATTAAAAAATAAAGAGAGCACTACATCTATGTTCTTGTATACTATCAAAATAATTTTTTACTATAAAAAATACAAAAAAAAAAGATAAAAATAAAATCTTATATTTAAAGGACTTATTTTAAAATGAATTTGGAGATCCCTTATGTACCCAAACAAACCCTCGAAAAATCCCACGTCCAAAGATAGCCAAACCCAACACTCCATAATTTAGTAATAAAATCCACCCACAGAACATTGACGGTGACTAGATTATCCTGCCAGCGTTGATGAATCAGAAAAAAGCGGGCTGGACAACACCGTCCTGTTTCAATAGTCGGACAAGTCTCGATTTCTGGAAGGGAGAGATCCTTCAAGGCGGTCAGGCACGTACTATATCTATCTGCATATATTGTTTGTGTTGCCTTTTTTTATTTTTTTAATGAACTAAAAATCAAGAAGAAAAAAAAAGAAAAAATCTAGAGAAAATGTTGGCAGAAGAAACAGAAGATGGGTTTTTGGGTTTTTTCTTTTTCGTTTTATGATTTCAGTTTGGTTTGGAAAAATGGTTTGGTAACCAATTTTTGCACTGCACACTACACAATCTGATAAAGTCATTTCTGCACATTTGTTGGAAAAATACCTGTAGAGATTTTGGTCTTCTTCAGTGAAACTACTATCTGTTTTTACATTTGTTGAAACGCCATTGAAGTTTCGATCTTCTGGATTTGGTAAATAAGAACCCAGGCACGAGTGTGCCATCCCTACCGATTTTGAATTATTATTTTATTTATAAAATCTTTTAATTGTTAACATTATTTTTTTAATTATTTTTAATTGTTAACGTTAATATTCACTATTAATGTTAATATTTTTTGAATTTTTTTATATATTTAACGTTAATATTCATTCTATTTTTAAATTATGCCTTTATTATTTTCGAATCACTTATTGGAACTTGGGATTTCCTATTCTCTTCCCTATCTCAGTAATAAAATCCATTGATGGTGTTGATGAATCAGAAAAAGGCAGCCTGGGCAACACCGTCCTGTTTCAGTCGTCGGACAAGTCTCGCTTTCTGGACGGCACGCGCACAGTCAGGTACGAGTGATTAAAATGAATTTACCCGCATTATTATGTATCTCCATTCATTATGCTCATAAGTTTACATAATTAAATAATATTAATCGTTTAAGCATATTTCAATATTATTGCTATTGTCATTTTCACAGATTTACCTATGGGTGTTTATATAGATTCCTTAACTTTTAGTATCAGAATTACAAATTTCACTTGGACAGATTGTCTTTATCTACCTTTCAAATCAGCCTCACTTTAACAGTTCCTTATCTGCTTTTAGGTTTACCCATTACACATGCAATTCCATTAGTTGATTTCATTGTGACAACTATTCCAGAAATTTAATTTTCCTTCTTGTTATGTTTAGTTCTCAACATCCCCTTCATGTTTCCACCAGTTGACTTTTAGATATCCTAAGCTTCTTGATTGTCCCGAAATTCTCCCTTCTTGATTTTATGTTGTGCTCTGTTCCTTACACAATTCCACCCCAGATAATTATTAGCTTATGTTCCACCAGATTCTCCATTAGTTTAGCACCAATTAATAGCCATCAACCTAGTAATTTCTTAAAATTTATAATTTCTGATCCTCAATTTCTTACCCTTTTCCTTTACTCCTTTTTTGGCAAACCTATAATAGATGTCTAGCTCCCCATTTCGGTTTAATAATTTATCTTCTGTGGTGATTCTTTAGTTTTGCCATACATGTATCTCTTTAGTGATGATAATTTAATTTTATTTACGAATTAGTTAGGAATATCAAGTGAAATCAACATAATATTTACATATTTATTAGTGTTTTAAAATATTAACTGTCCTGTACTTATTAGTATTTATAATTTAATATAAATCTTGAATATATGTATCTTTTTCTTTTCAATTTCCTAATGGGATGTTGATGTCTATTTTGGGTTAAGCCATATTGTGACTTTGAATCATTGTCCTATTTTTCATTAGACTAGATCCTTAGAACGCCCAGTTTGCAACATCAATTTATGATAGTAATTATAAAATTATCACTATGGCAGTTTTCGGTCAAACAACTCCATGAAAATCAAAACTCAATATTTCATATCATATAGATTGGATTTAAGCCACAATTAGATCTAGATTGAATCTGATTCAAGTCACCTTTCATATTCCTAATCACGCTTTATACTTTGTTTGAATTACTAACGTAGTAAGTTAGTAATTTATTATATTATATAATATTGCATAATATAATACTGTAAATAATATTTATCGTATTTGAAAAGATAGTATGATATAATATAGTTAAATATAAATAATTTTATTTATTTTTATAATATTTTTAGGATTTTAATATGTTACGAAGATGAAAAATTAGTTATTTATATATATTTATTATTTAAAAAATTTATTTTGAATATTTTTAAAAGATAAAATTATGAAATTATGAAAAGTCACTAAACTAGTGATTTGAAAATCAATAATTTCTAAATTATGAGATTACCATAAAAAATTATACAAAAATAATGAAAGTCAAAATAAATAAGGATAAAACAATACCATTCTGTATAATAAAATCTTGTAAAACTAACATTCAAACAAGGGGATAGAGTTTCTAGACATTGGGCTTGTGTTGTTTGATTAAAATGACTTGCCGACGCAAATTAATATCTTTTGGTTTCTCCATCACTTTAATATCTTTTGGTTCTTCCATCACTTATCTTATGGAAACTGATGACCAATTTTATTTGTTTATTTTTAAATATTTTCATTAATTTCTTTTATCCTTTTCTTTTGCTGCCTATTATACAAGACAATTAGTCCATGTTGTGCTGATTTGGCTCAAATTTATTATGTTTGTGACTTTTTCATAATTATTATATTGACTCAAAAAATTAGTCATGCTATACTAGGCCATACTAAAATTTAAAAAGTAACAACTTAACATAATCTATTGATCTTTATATAATTGTGCGGCCGTCTGAATTGTGCCTTATCATACTAATATATATGTTAATCCAATTATTTTTAATAAATTTTTCTATTAATTTTAGGCATAGTCTATTTAAAGTCATATAAAAAATTTAATTTATAATTTTAATTTAATTTACATATACAACATTAATTAAAAATATAAAAATGTTGAAGAATTTTAAATGATTAAATTATAAAAAAAAATTTAATAGTTAAACATTAAAATAAATTTAATTTAAAAAATTAAAAATATAATTTTGTTTAGAATATCATAATATAAAACATAGAGAAAAATTATTATTTTAATAATAGTTAATTTTTAAAATAATTTTAAATTTTAAATTTAATAAAATATTATTTATTTGATGAAATATAATATGCATTAAACTATTATTTTATCATTAATTCACGGGACATTTACAAAACTAAATTTAAAAAAAATTCAATTTCAAAAATTCTACACCTTCTCAAAAAAAATTTTATCAAATTTTTTTTTAAAATATACCTCACTTCTTACTAAAATAAATTTTTTTTTTCAAAAATACCTTCTCTCTCATTTCAAGCAATATGTTACTACAATTTTCATTTTTAAACTTTACTATTGAATTAATATATTCTAATAAAATAATAAAAATTAATATTTTTAATTATATTTTTAATATATAAAATATAATAATTTTTTATAAAGGAAAAATTTTTATTTTTCATTACAAATTAAAAATAACGCTCACAAAAAAATGTATAAAAATATATTAATAAAATTATTAATTTTAAAATAATTTTTACATATTATACACACAAAATAAAGTTTAAAAAATATTTATTTTATTATGTAGAAATTATATATATGTTATGTGTATGTCATATAGATGTTGTATCGATGTTATATATTTGTTGTTTATATTGTGCGTGGTTATTTATATATTGTGTGCGTATAAAATTAAGAAAATATTAATTAAATTGTGTAGATGTTACATGTACATATTAGTTATATATTGTATATATGTCTATATTTATTATATATGTATTTTATATATATTGTATTTTTATGTATATTAAGAATTTGAGAAAAATAAAATTATTTATGAATAAAAAATAATATTGTAGTAACTCATATTTTTTTATTATTTATTTATTTTTTATGAAACAATAAACATTAAATAAAAAAATCTTATCCATTATTCTCTATATAAGTATACATCAAATGCTTAAAGACATAAAAAAAAATTTAACAAGAAAAAACTCAATCAACTCCAAATTTTTTACCATAATTTCTTGCATTGTTTCTTTTTTGTCTGCAACAAGAAAAAAAGTGACAAACTATTAAAACAAGAAAATGAAAATAATTTTCACTATAAATAGGGGAGAAAATTAACACGAGGGGATACAAAAAAGAAAAAAAAAAAAGAAGGTAAAAAATATGCAGAGAGAATTGATAAAAAAACAAGGAAATTCATATAAAAAAGAACACTAAAAAAAAGATACACAAAAGATACAAAAAAAAAAAAAGAAAAAAAATCTAAGAAAAAGAGTGAAAGTGGAGAGCATATTTTAGAAATTTTTGATAAAAGGAACTCAGAACTTATTAAATACAGAAAGCGTATTTAACGAAATATTAGAAATCAAAATAAAAAGCAGGAGAAACCCAGCAATATTCAACAATCAAAGATTATATAATCAGGTAAATGCATCATGAACTTTTTTTAGGGTAAGTTTCAATACTATTTTTTTATTGTAAATTTTCGGTATATAAAAGGATATATAGTAAGATGGTGATTGTATAAAATTGTCAATTTATGGTGTACATAAACGCACACGTATAAAATTTAAATTCATACTTGCAAAACTACATATTGAATATCAATAGCAACTCATACAAAATAGATCATCACCAATATGATAAAAAGTCTAATAAATAAGTAATAAAGAACACATAAAACAAATGAGCACTATATGAACAACATAGCAGTCCAAAGTTAAAGATCTAAATGCAATAAAAAAAATAAAAGTTAAATATAGAAATAAATTTAAGTAAAAAAAAATGCATGTGATCTTAAATCTCAAATACATCAGTTTTTATTAAATTAATATAAAATAATATTATTTTAAAATATAAAATACAAAAAAAGAAATCAAATTAAAAAAAATGAATAATATACCTGGCAAAAAACGAATAATATAGCTGTTTTGTCAATATTATATATCTATGTTATTTTTTTTATTTTTAATATTAATTGCAATGGCTACAACTACAATTATTTTTTATATATTTTAATATATAAATGGGTTGCAATCATTTCATTACTTCTTTTATTTATTTATTTTTGCTTTTCATGTTTTTCCTTACTTCTTTTAAGAATATTACTCTTAGGCTGGATAATTGATCCTAGCTTGCAATTGTAACCACATGGTTTACTATTGGAATCACCTCTTCTTTTTTTAAAATTTTTCATAATTAATTTACATTCATCGTCCCTCAAGAATTAATTAACTCACTTTATTATTTCTAAAGTTTAAATTTTATATTAGTCATCCTTAAAATTAAGAGTTTTGTAACAAAATCATCCTCGATCCAAAAATTATCATCATCTCAGTTAATGGCGCAACGTTAGCTCTTAAAATAAATTTCTTATAAATTAAAATAAATTTCATTCGTCATCTCTGAAGATTTCTCTTAATTTCATTAAAAAATCTCTTAATTTCATTTGTTATCCTTAAATAATCACTTAATTTTATCTGTTATTCTTAAAAAATTAATTTAAAATCACATATAATCCATATTGGTGCAAATATTTTATCCTTAGACTTCTCTCTTTAAAAATAAATATCTAACAATCCAAGAAAATCACAAATTAATTAGTTTAACAAATCTTAAATAATTTTAAAAATTTTAATTTTTTTTACATTTGAATGATAATTTTAAATAATTTTTTAAATTTGAATAATAATAATAATTCTATTTTTATTTTTTTAAAATAATATTTAATAATTATTATTATAATTCAACTGTAAAAAATTGAATTTTTTAAAATTTTCTAATTTTAAAAATAGTATAATTATTATTTTAATATTTTTTTATTTTTCTAAAATTATTTTAAACAATATTTGTTATTATTATTCCAATGTAAAAAAATTAAATTTTTTAAAATTATTTAAAATTAGATAATTTTGAAAATTTTAATTTTTTTTAAAAAATTTACTAATAGATTTATTAAACTTATTAAAAAATTATCCAATTTTAAATAATTTTAAAAAAATTACTAATAGATTTATTAAACCGATTAATAAGTTTTATTTAATTATTAAATGACATAACTTTGTAATTAATAATAATTATTGTTAAAAATAATTTTAAAAAAATAAAAAATATTACAGTAATTATTATACTATTTTTAAAATTAGAAAATTTTAAAAAATTTAAATTTTACGGTTGAATTATAAGAATAATTATTAAATATTATTTTACAAAGAAAAAATATAATAATAATTATTATTATTCAAATGTAAAAAAAAATTATTTAAAGTTATCACTTAAATGTAAAAAAAATTAAAATTTTTGAAATTATTTAAAATTTGGTAAACTAATTAATATGCGATTTGTCTGGATGATTAGAAATTCGTTTTTAAAGTGAGAAGTTTAAGGATAGAATCATTACACTAATATGGATTATATGTGATTTTAATTTAATTCTTTAAGGATAATAGGAAACATTAAGAGATTATTTAATTATGATGTGTGAAATTAATAAAATTTTTAAGGATAACTAATGAAATTAAGAGAATTATAAGAAAAATACATCAAATAAAAAATAATTTTTTTAATATCATGTCTTCCTATATTGGTGTGTCAGTACAATAGTTCAAACGTCTTAATTTTATTATATTTTTTAAACAAGTCATACTAAAAAAAATTTATCCTTCACTTTGTATTTAATTAACCAATAATAAAATTAAAGCGATTACTATATTCGGTTAATAGGTATAATAATTAAATTTAAATTTTTATATCTAAGGGATATATAGATACACGAAAATAATATCCAATAAAAAAAATCCAATAATTGTATTTAGAAAGCGGGTGCAATAATTGTCAAACCGATTTAAAATTCATATATAGAAATAAATATGTGAACATAAAAAAAATATAAAAAAATATATATTCGACAATCATATTCAGAAAGCGGTTATGATTACAAATATAACATATAAAAATAATAATAATCGAACTATGAAAATTTTAATTCCATCAAACAGGTACATAAGTATTAAAAATCAAGTTTCGAACTTAATATTAAAAAAATATTTTTAAAAAATATATTAATAAATTATAAAAATAAAAGTTATAAAAAATATTTAATAAAATAAAAAATAAAAATAATTATATCCAAAGAGTGGATATAATTTTAAAAAATAATAAATTTAACAAATATTAAACTATAAAATTCTTATATTTAGATAGTGAACATATGGATTAAATTATTAATTAATAAATAACATATATATCTACAAGGATAATAAAATCATACAAAATAATAAAATTTAATAAAAAAAATTTATTTTCAAACAGTGATACAATAGTCAAGAGATAAAAAAATAAGAAAATATAATTAGGATTTTTATTCAGACACTAAATATAACTCCTTTTAAAAATAAAAAATAGATAATAAAATATCATTATAATTATAGCACTAATATTTGGGTGTCTTAGGGTTCTTTTTTTTTCCTTACAAGTAATCAACCTCCAAACTTAGAAATGCAGATCATTACTAGGTATCCAATCTAATCTTATTATTGATTAATAACGACTCCTAACATATATAAAAAATAACTACTAAACATAAATTGACAAAATTAATTAAATTAATTTTTCGCCGACTCTCCGTCGTTCCGTGTGCGACATATATAGAAATAAAATATTTCTAAAAAAAGTAAAAACAAATAAAACTAAAAAAGAAAAAAACAACTCCATTTTAGCATAAGAAAAATGGTAAATTTTATAGTTTTGAAAAAAACCTAACTCTCACGTGTAATAAAAATGAAAAATGATTTTCATATATTGCGTAATTTTACTTTAATTTTTTAGTCATTTATTATTAATTATATAAAAAGTTATGTGTAATTTTATTAAAATAGTTATAAATACATAATATATTTATTTAATCTTATAGGTCGTGCCGAGCTGGGCCACTAGTCGTACTAAGTGAGTCAATCTAATAGGCTAAATACTCTAATTCTGCTCGGTCTAGAACACATGAACGTACCAAGTAAAATGAGTCGTACTTGACACTTAGGCCGTGTTAGACACGACCGAAAACAGGCTGGGTTGGGCAGCACATAAATTTCCATGTATACTTCCTTTGACATTTATACAAATCATAAATATCTATTTCATTTATGTTTTATTCTGTACAATAGTTCAAGAACAATATAGTTTGGTGTAATCTTTAATTAATCTGTTTAGTAAGCGCCCCATTCAATTTTTTTAAAGAAAAAAAAGTTACATCATAATACTACAAATTACTTGATACAATGTGTTTCCCTCAAGCCTAACGAATAACTTGTTGGTCTTTTGATTTGGGTTGTGAGCATACTAGAGTATATGCGATTTTTTGACCAAATGCGCTCAATATAACTTCTAACCAAAGTTATTGTATGAATTTATCAAAGGACTATCAAAAAATTAAAGTCTTCAAACTTCATTTAATCAGTTTGTTTGAATTCTATAGGTAAAAATTGAATTAATGAAAGTAGTGAAAAAATGGGTTGTGGAATGATAACTGTAAAAAAAATACTGTTTGGCTAAAAATGAATCATAATTAAAATAAATTCACTAAATTTGGAATAAGAATAGTGAAATACAATACTAAGCTCAAAAAATACTGAATTAAAAAACTAAAACTAAGTGAAATGAAATGAATAAATTAGACAAATTAAATTAACTAAAAACTAAAAATTCGTTGTTGTAGAACTGAAATCTGTTACTGTAGAATTTAAATTATGTAGTTTGGATTTCTAAGGTTGAGGGTTGTATTTGAATATTTGATAAATTTTTGGTCATGATTGTTGGTTCTTGGATGAATCCCTTTCTTTTCTTTCCTTTTAAAATGAAGAAGAAAAATGAAAGATACGATTTAATTATAAATTCGAGACATTACAAACTTAATTTAATTATATGTGATGAATTATAATAAATTTTAAATTTGAGCCGCTTAATATAAATATAAAAAAATAATAAATAGGCAAAGTGCATACAAATAGCACTTGCCTATATATTTTTTGTGCATATAATTTGCATTTTTTTTTTTAAATATCTGAGAATTTGATTCCTAAATCCTCTCCTTTTTCTGTTAGAAATTAACAATCGAAGGTACTCAAATGAGTTATGAAATTTTTTTTACCAAATTATATAATTTTTCAAGAAGAAAATAGTACGTAATTAATTCAATAACATAAAATTATATAACATAATTAAAAAAAACTTCTTTTCTTAATGAAAAATTGTATAACTTATTTGATTTTGTAATTTTTCATCGCAATCTACAATATTTCCTTTTTCTTTTTCACTATATAAATTTTTCATTGTTATACATAGCTTTATCAAGGGAAAAAAACTATATATCATTTAATGATAAAAAAGAAACTATATGACAAACTAACAAAATTACTTATTTAGTTAACTATTTTTAATATTTTTACTTATTGATTGAATTATGAAAATACAAGGAGGGATTAATCTTTCCCAGCCCCTTGAACAAGGCAACCTATGATGGCACAACTGATTATAAGATATATACAAAGTATATTTGTAGTATATATTGAGTATATTTTTGGTATATTTTATGAGATTATTTTTAATTATGACTCATGATTTACTTATTTAGTTGAATAATTCTTTTTATTAAATAATGTAGTTCATTAACTACTTTTAATATTTTTACATATTGAATTACGCAAATAGATGCATGGAGGCATTATAGTGATACTGAATGCTGTTGATGTTGCAGCTTAGAATTGCTTGACTATTCCCACCCCCTTGGCCTATCATGGCACAACTGATAGAGATTCCAAGTGCAAGTCAATTATCTCCAAATTGATATTTTCACTCCAATTCAATTAAGTATATATCAATACTTTTCTTAAATAAAAATTCCACAAATTATTCCATTATGTAATTTTTCACCAAATATTTATCACTTTTCCTTTTCTTTCAATCTTATTCAGTATATAAATTTTCCATTGGTTTATATAACTTTATCAGGAAAAAATAAATACACAATTTAAAGTTAGAAAATTATGAGGCACAAAAGAACATTAATTACTTTTCCGAATAGAAAAAGTTTATGACATATTAGATTAATTATGAAAGTCTTCTTAATAATTATATAGTTTATGTATTAAATAATATAAATACATTAAGGCATTACACGGACGTTACAATAAATTGCAGAAATTGTAGAATTATCTCTATAGGAAGATCTTATCTTTAGATGTGATATGAAACATGAAATTATTTAATTTGAATTTTTCAACCCCTTGAACACGGCTTTAAAATTGACACATAACCTGCAATAATCTTGGAAGCCAAATTTTCATAGCATAATTACTCAGAGCTGCCTTTTTAAAAAAAAAAAAATTTTCAACGATGTAATTCACATTTTTTATATTTTAAATTGATTATATTTGAATCCAATCTTAGTAAAATTTATAGAATTTGCAAATATATATAAATTTTAAATTAATAATACATGCTGCTAATCAATAAATAAGTAAAATCCAAACCACTTTATATATGTACATGGTTTTAAACAGTTTTAATTATTTCTCAACCAAATTAAACTGCCAAAATTTTAAAAATATTCAAACTAAACCAAATCACTTAATAAAGTTTGATTCAATTCAATTTGGCTGTTCAAATCACATAATTCATATCCCTAGCTAATTGCAAGTGATAAATATAAATTTTAAAAAAAATTATTTTAAGGATCATTTAGAAAATAATAATATATTTTTTAAAATCTTTATTTTTTATATGGATATGGCATTTTTAATTTTTATGATCATTTGAATTTTGACGTGGCAGCCACAGTCTTCATCAGTATTAGATGTGTTAATATAAATACCTCTCCATGTGTTGTGTCTAAAGACGCACAATTAAGCAAATCCCTCAAATAATCTAAAGATGTTCTCCTTTATTCCTATGTTTGCATTTTCCTTTCTGATCCTTTCTTTTGCTTTCGCTACTGCAACTGATCCTTCTTCTTTTGTTCCTGTCCACAATAAACTAGCAAAGGATCAGGTGAATGCTCTTCTTCAATGGAAAGCTAGTCTTGATAATCATAGCCAATCTGTCTTGTCTTCCTGGGTTCTCAACGGTACTAGTGCTCCTTGCAATTATTGGTTCGGTATTTACTGTGATAAGGCTGGAAATGTTGCCAATATAAGCCTTGTGGACTCTGGTTTAAACGCCACACTTCAAGGTCTTCACTTTTTGACATCCTTCCCTAATCTTATTGGGCTTAACCTTAGTAACAACTCTTTCCATGGGAACATTCCTTCGCATATCTGTAATCTTTCCAAACTTAATGTTCTTGACTTGTCTTACAATGCTGTCTCTGGTTCCATTCCTCGAGAAATTGAAATGTTGAGATCTGTTACCGATTTGGATTTGTCAGAAAATCATCTTACTGGAAAGATCCCAATCTCTATAGGTAACTTGACAAAGATATTCACTCTCTCTCTTAACATGAACCAGCTTTCTGGCCCAATACCTCAACAACTTGGAACTTTGAGATTTCTCACTGTTCTTGCTTTGTCATTCAACAATCTCTCAAGTTCAATCCCAGTTTCTATAAGTAATTTAACGAAACTATCAACTTTTTATCTTAATAACAACCAATTTAGTGGTTTTATACCGGTAGAAGTTGGAATGTTGACATCTGTTACCGATTTGGAATTGTCAGAAAATCATCTCACTGGAGAGATCCCAATCTCTATAGGTAACTTGACAAAGATATCCACTCTCTATCTTCACACGAACCAGCTTTCCGGTTTCTTACCTGTAGAAATTGGAATGTTGAGATCTGTTACCGATTTGGTATTGGCAGAAAATCATTTCACTGGAGAGATCCCAATCTCTATAGGTAACTTGAAAAAGATATTCACTCTCTATCTTCACACGAACCAGCTTTCCGGTTTCTTACCTGTAGAAATTGGAATATTGAGATTTGTTACCGATTTGGAATTGGCAGAAAATCATCTCACCGGAAAAATCCCAATTTCTATAGGAAACTTGACAAAGCTATCCATTCTTAGTCTTGAAAGCAACAAATTTTTTGGAACTCTTCCTTCAAGATGAACAATCTTACCATGTTTACTAGTTTACGAATATATAACAATAGTTTTGAAGGCCACCTACCAGAAGGAATATGCGTTGGTAGACAACTTCAATATCTCGCTGCTGATGGAAATAATTTCGTGGGTCTCATCCCAAGAAGCCTTAAGAATTGTACAAGTTTGTTGAGACTCTTCCTTGAAAGAAACCAACTTACAGGAAATATATCCGAAGACTTGGGCACATATCCACATTTGAATTTTATGGATTTAAGTGAAAACAAATTCTATGGTAAGCTTTCTTGGAAATGGGAACAATTTTGGAATTTGTCAACCTTGAGACTCTCAAAGAATAATATCTCTGGCACCATACCAGCTGATCTGGAGAAGGCAACAAAATTGCAATCACTCCACCTGTCATCCAACCAACTTGTGGGCATGATTCCAAAAGAATTGGGAAAGTTAAAGCTGATTCAACTTTTCATTGATGATAACAAACTTTCAAGTAGCATTCCTGCAGAAATAGGAATGTTATCTGATCTTCAAAATCTCAGCATGGCGGGAAACAATCTAAGCGGAGCAATTCCTAAGCAGCTTGGTAAGTGCTCAAGGCTTGTTTTCTTGGATCTTAGTAGGAATAAATTTACAAATAAAATTCCTTCAGAGATGAGCAAATTAGGCTCTTTAGAGTAACATCAAATCAAATAGTAATACAATTACATAGTTAATAATCTATTCGTGTTTTTTTCCATCAAATCAAATAGTAATACAATTACATAGTTAATATAATTTTATGTTACTAGGATAATATCGAACAACTTATATAAAGTGCTCAATATTTTATATTTAATTTTTTTTTCAAAAATTTCAAAAATAAAAATGAATAAATTTTATTTTATTTTAATTATATATAGACACGTAGACATTTATGGAGATATTGAAAAGGCTGTACTATTTCTTGTTTAATAAAAGGAAAAATAAGAGAATTTTAAAAAGAGAACAAATGGATACTGTATTATTGAAAAAAAAATATAATTTTGGATTTTATTATCTTAGGCAATTAAGGTAGACAACTTGTTAATTGATTAAGACTTTTTTCTACTTGACAAAAGGGAAATTTACTAATTTTCTGAATTTTGGGCTTACATTCTCAATAGTTATTAATTAGAGAAAATAACACTCTTCACAATATTTTTAAAATTTTTTACTTTTTTATTAGAGGTATTTTAATTATTTTATTATAAATTCATTATAAACTGTGTAAAATTTATAAACTCATAATAAGCTCATTATAAATTCATTGTAAACTCTTCGTAAACTAATAAAAATCTGGTATTTTGATAAATATTTTATAAATTTTGATATTTTGGTAAATATTTTATAAATATGGTAAATTTAAAATTATTTTTAATTTTTCTTGTATTTTTATCAAAAGCCCTATTAATTAATTAATACTATTTTTGTTTTTTCTAGATTTCCACAAAATCATTTTGACAAAACCGGTTCTAATTGTATACTTACAACCACTTTTTTTTTTGTATTTTATTCGAATAAAACATATACTTACATTACAACCACTTAATACAAAGGCTACAAATAAATTAAGAGTAATAACCGTCTATATAATTTTTTTTAAAAAAAATTAAATTTGAGTTATATAAAATTGCAACCATTCTTTTTTATTTTTTTTGGGATTCTATCTTTCATTTGATAAATATAAATGTGAAAATAATAATAGAAATACGGTAAGTTATATTTTTTTAATATTCGACGGTCCAAATCCTAATTTTATGCATTGTTCTTATAAGCTTACTTCATTTATTGATAGTGAGATAATAAAAATTGAGCGAAAGCTTATCTCATTTATGAAAGTTTATATTATATCACTTTAGTGAAATTGCCACTTATATATATATATATATATATATTAAAAAATTCACTAAAATTGTTATTTGATATAATAAAAAATTATTTTTTTCAACTATATCCTTATTATTAATATTTTAATTAATAAAATAAGAATATAATAATTTTAAAATTAATAATTGATGAAGAATGTTTAGTCTACTTAAAATAATTTTATATAAAATTTAAAGAATTTAATAATTTTCTTAATATATAACAAATGAATATTTTATAAAAATTCAAACATCTTCCATCTCATTAAATTGTACATTTAGAGACAAGAGGGGAGAAGCTCAACATACGTCTAAGTTGTTATTATCATTACACAAAAATTTTAGCAAGCAGCTGAAATTTTTCATCAAATAGTATGAATTATTCACTAAAACTAATTTATTTAGGAACCCAAACAATAGTATCACTATTAAGGAAATGACAAACTGGTGGACCTCCTGGCTTAATATTTAGGACTTGAAAGGCGAAATGCATTGGGTTCCAAGATGATATATCCAAGTGGCAAACAACAAATGCTTGAGCTTTGGAGCCATCTTCACCCATTAATGGAACCATATAAGCCTTCGTTTTCATGATTTTATGACAATAAAATACAGCATATACATATATCTCCTTATGACATACTATTTGATTATCACCCATCATTTTAACTCCCTTTAAACTAGTATACTTCTGATTCTTTTTATCTTCTTTTGCCTCATTGGAATAAACTTCAACTTTCTTTCCAAACTTTGCAATGATAAATTCAACTAATGATTCTACAGAAGTAGCACAGTACTTGTCTTCTCCTCTAATGCCTGGTGCTTCACATTCTTCAATTATTTGCTTTATAATTTTAGCTTCTTTCGATTTGGGTTTTATTGAAAAATACTTGAAAATATCTGGTAACTTCTTGTTTGAAAAGGGTATAGTTTTAGCAATTTTACGTGGCAAAAAACTAGATGAATTTGAAGATTTAGAAAAAATGATGTTCATCTTTTTAGCAGGAACAAGATCATCATATAGAATGTATACAGTGGTTGTATTGAATATTTCATTTTTCTCAAATTCTTTTTCTTCAGACCAATACCCAACTCCATAGCGTACGCTGAGAAGGAACTTTTATATCTTGCGCATTTGCTTACAATTGAAAAGATGGGAAGGAAATGAAAATACTCCATGTATATAAAATTGAACTTGAGTAAGAATTTAATATATTGAAATTTGAAAAATCCAAGCAGTTATATGTATAGAGGGATGGAATGCAATGAGAGTGCGAATATAATAATATATATGAACCAGCTGAACCACACAAATAAAAGGAGACGATAAATGGAAGACAACTAGTGTCGATGATACTACTCGTTTGTGTGACTTTATTAATTAATATTGTCAAGAAAAGTGGCTGAGATTCATGACAAAGCAAGTCTTGAGAGTAGACTCGGTTAAATGTTATAATATTTACTTGTGACAATGGTTGGTGGCACATTTTTTTGGCATGTTCAAGGAATCACCAAACATTAAATTAAAAAATATATATCAAAATGATTATATATATTTATCAGTCCATCCCGAATAATATATATGACAATATTACAAAAATTTAATTAAATATTATTGAAAATTATGATTACACTCAAATCTCTTTTTAAATGTGATGAGTTGAAATCAACTAATCTAAACTTGGCTAGTAAATAAATGAATCAAGTAGCCGCATCTAATCAAGTTTCTGTAAAACTCTCTAGTTTAGATGAGTCTATTTACTAAATTGAGCTTATATTTTCTTTTTGAAAGGTTATGTTATATATAATCTCAATTTTTCGATAATGTTTATATTTTTATAATAAATGTGTCAAATATCTTTAATTATTATAGAATTCAAGATGATTTTTTATTTTATTATTTAATAAATAATTTTAGATAAGTATTTTCTTTTTGTACAAACAAAAGCAAAACCTTAGATTTCACCAGGTCCTCCTTGAGCCTCTGCATGCATGAGACTATCTGGAACAGTTATCAGAACATGCACACAATGAAAATCTTAAAGCATAGTTAGCTACCGGCTTAATTTCATAAATAATTCCTGAACTTATAATAGTGTAACGTTTTAAACCTCAAATTTTAAATCGTCTTAATAAAATTTCCAAACTTACAGTTCATTTCATTAAAATTCTCATATCCATTTTTCGGCGAGGAAGCACATACGTGGACTCTACATGGAGTCCACCTGTATTCCACGTGTTAAATATAAATTTAAAAAATAAAATTTTTTTTTACCCACAACACGTGTGGGCAAAAAAATAGGTGATCATTTTTTTTCCCAATTTCTTCAACAAAAACTCTAAACTCTCTCTCTCTCTCTAACAAGCCTGAAATTATTTTCTCTAAAAACCTCCGGTCCCGATCTCATATCTCTAAACAATCTCTCACTTTCTTTCGTCTTTCCCTTTTTAATCATCTAAAATCATTTTATTCTCTTTAAAACCCATTTATATTAAAAATTATCTTGTTACCCATTTGTTTCTGGTTTATTTATTATGAAGAAAAAACCATAGTTCTCTGTTATTGAAACAAATTCAGAATATTATGGAGCAAAGTAGAAATGAGACGGTGAACAGTTGGTATGGAGAGCGCAATTTTGTTGCTCCTTTGTGTGAGTGCTTAGAACCAGCTCCGGCAATGATGAGGACCTCTTGGACAGAATTCAATCCGGGAAGACAATTCTTCGGTTGCAGTGATTATAGGTTTTGTTTAGTTTTACATAGCTATATTTTTGTTTTCATTGTGCTAAGATAATGTTTTGAACTAAATTTTTTCATATGCTTCTCATTCAGGAGGGAACATCTTGTGCATTTTTTGACTGGGTTGATCCTCCAATCCAACCAAGGGCAAAACAAGTGATTCGAGGTTTGCTGAAAAAAATTGAACGATTGGAGAAAGAGAAACAAAATAAAGAGCAGCAGCATAAATGTTAGACTACGAATTGGGCAGTAGTATTTATTGGGGTATTAGCATTTATTTTGGGTAAAATGTGTTAGGAATTCAGTTAAGTTGATATGTTGATATGAACATGGATGTTAAGAATCTGTCTGGAGAATTGTTAATGTGCTTTAGGGTAAACTATTAATAATTTTGTTGGTATAGTTGTATTTGAAGTTCATGGTATGTAATGAAAAAAATTACATTTTATATTTCCTCAATCTCAAATTTTCATGTAAGCTATCTTTGGTTTGCATAGCATTGCAACTGTCGAGTTCAGAGCTGGTAGTTCTGATGTTTTTCCATATTATGAATGTTGTGGTTTGATAATGTTTTTAATAGAATTATAATTATATAAATGGCAAATTATTGTAAATTAATTTTGATTGCAAGGTTTAAAAATGTGATTGAAATGTTATAAATACATTACAATATACCATCCATAATGCACAGAAAATGACCCCAAAAATATGTTAACTTAATAGTTGTAAAATACAAAATGAATGATGAACGATTAGCTTAGTACAAAAAGTAATTACAATCCAAAAAAGTTATAAATTGAGTTATAATCAGTTAGTTCTCTGTTGAGGTTGGGTAGCATTTGCTTCACTAATTGTGCTTCTTTGAGTTGTATCAACATTGTGGTCTGATTGAGCATCTTTAAAAATTGATGCCATCCAATCATCAAGGGGATAGTCCTGCAATTTCTCACACATCATAAATAAATTTCATTTTAGTGCTGAGACTACAAAATATTGCTCAAACTAACAACAATAATGCTCAAACTACAAACTAAGGCACAACCCAATCAACCTGTTTTCAGTCATTCAAATTCAAGCAATCAAGTCATTAAAGAAACGCTCATTAATCAAATGAAAAAAAAATTATCTTACAGCTCCAGCATTTGTTGATGTTGCATCAGTTGGGAATGGAAGTGGACCACTTGTATGTATATTTGAATCAACATTTGTTTGACTAGTCCCCTGTCAAGGCAAAACACATACAAAATTGAGCAAAAAATTGTAGATTGATATTAAAACCGTTAAATAAGCATCACTCACATCACCAAACCATCTAACTGTAACTGGTGAAGTCCTATTTGAAGTGGAAGGACCAGTTGTCCTAGTTTGCTCAGCCCTTGCACTAATACCACCACTAGCTCTCAAATTAGAATTTTGTCATTTTTTCTAGCATAAATACATGTCTAAAAATGTTAGCAACTAGACATAAATCATTAAAAATATAAAATTAAAATACTAAAATTAAAAATAAACCATTAAGCTCTCAACTTACTGTTGATGTTCCAGCTGAATTTGGCCTGTGGAATCTCTTGTTGTGTCCTTTAGCACCACAGATTGAACAAGTTATGGTAACTAGCCCTTTCCTAGACATTTTTATATCCAGTTGGCTGTTCAAAGTCTCCTTTTCTTTTTGTTTTGGCTTTTTTCTTTTTCTCAGCTAGTTTTTCTAATTCTTCAGCTTCTTTTCTCCTTACTTTTGGTTTTCTACCTCTCTTCTTTCTCACAACTAGAGGAGGTATAAATTGAGCATGTGGATTCGCTTTTGGCCACGTATCAGGACCATTTACAGGACTAATCACATGAGAGTAAACATTATTGTATGTATGAACCTTGTAATAATCACTTACATTAGTTATTGGATCCTCATTGTTCTCAAAGATACACACAACAGCATGTGTACAAGGTATTTCTGTGAGATCCCATCTCCGACAAGAGCATGTCCTACTCTTCATGTCAACTACAAACTGTGAATCACCAAAATTAACCTGTATGAGAGGTCCACTAGACAGTATAGGTTCACTATTTCGATCCCATTGGACAGCCTTATCCAACTTTGCTTGAATTTTGGGACAAATACTTGCTGTGTACTTTTTCAGTGCTTCTTTTTTCTTGCATATTCTTCTCATAAGTTGAACCCTTATCATCTCTAACATGCTAAGAATAGGCAGCTCCCTGGCCTCCAATATATATATATATATATATATATATATATCTATTGAAGCATTCACATAAGTTGTTCAACAAAATATCACAATTGGTATCTGCCCTAAAGTATGCCCTGCTCCATTGGGTTGTTGGTCTATTATTTAACCACTACCTTGCATCAGGATTCTTTTTCTCAATCTCATCCAACCAATAAACAAACTTCGCAGGATATGTTGCTCTTGCAGCCCCCCAAAGCATATCCTTAAGGTCCTTTCCTTTGAATTTCCCTCTAAAATTAGTGTACATGTATCATACACATAATCTGTGTTCTAACATAAAACGAAATTTTTAAGTTAAAGATACCTTCTTTTGTTTCCATCACTAGTGGTCCCCCACTAACACTGTGTATTTTAATACAACACACTGTAAAGCATCTGCAAAGCAACGAATAAAAATTAAGGTCAAGGATTCTTTGAGATGAGCCATGTATATTTATCAAACACAACACTCAAAGCAAATACCAAAACCCACCATAACTGTTGAAATCATGTTCGATTTTTAGTGAGATAAAATAGAATCAATTGTTTTAGGGTTCTAAAACAAATGAAACAAGTAGTTTAGCTTCAAGCAACTTCGAATTTTGATGAGTTGGGGTTTGAATTTTCTGAAATCAAGATTTTGAAATCGATTACGTGGAAGTTAGGGCTAGAATTTTTTAGTGCAACAATTGTGATTGCTTAGGGTTTTTGATATAAAGAAGAAATTTTTCTAACATGGATTTTGATTTCGCTTTTCTTTTCCAGATTTGCTGCTTGCTAGATTTCCCTAAATAAATATCCATTATATGCAAAGCCTATGGACAGAATAATTTTTTAGGTTTAGGAACTCATTTTGTAGAACTGCATTAATAGAAAACTATGAACTATGAAAAGAAAAATAAAATGATTAATGTAATTAAAAGTAGAAAAGAAACAACTCATTAGATTCCATCTTGTTATGGAAACAAAATAATGTATATATAGGAAGTAAATATTTAGATTTCTCCTTCCTAAATTAGTCTCTAGTTTCTTGTATATATATATAGGGTTGTGTATTGAATTGATTAATATATACAGAATTATTTTGCATATTGATTACATGGTATCAGAGCCATTAAATCCTCTGTTTTTCTTCTTCTCCTGTTCTGTTTCGTGAGTTTTTTTTTTTTGGAGAGGTTTTACTGTTTCAAGAGCAGTGGGTCTAGGTAATCTACCTAGACCGTTTGTTTTGTGTCACAGCCACCTTAGGGAGGAGCCTTGGCCGTCGACCGGCCTGCCTCTGGAGTCCGGCCGCCTGAAGGTCTACGCGTGAGGCTCACGCGCCGCTTGAAGAGTCTGTGTCCTGCTTCACGCACCGGCGCGTGTGGGAGCGTGGGAGATTTCCGGTGATCGTCTTTCCTTTTCTGGTCTCGTTTTGCTTCCTACTCTTCATTCCAGCAGTCACTTTTGGCATTCCAAGAGGTCAGTTTGTATCAGTGTGTTGCTCCCCTTCGCTTTGTTCCCTATTCTGCATTTCAGTCATTGTTTTTGACACTCCAAAGGTCAGCTTGTGTCAATTTGTTGGCTCCCTTTTATTTGACAGTTTATTCGTTTCAGTTATTGCATCATGCCTGATACTAAGACTGTTGTTAGTGATATTATTCCGGTGGTTAATAGAATTACAGAACATAAGCTGAATGAAAATAACTTTTTAGATTGGAGTAAGACCATTAGAATTTATTTGAGAAGTGTTGATAAAGATGATCATTTGACTAATGATCCACCTACTGGTGAAGCGGGAAAGATTTGGGTGAGGGAAGATGCAAGATTGTTTTTACAGATAAAAAATTGTATTGGTATTGATGTGATTGGTTTCATAAGTCATTGTGAGTTTGTCAAAGATTTAATGGAGTATCTTGAATTTTTGTATTCGGGCAAAGGAAATTTGAACAGGGTGTATGATGCGTGTAAGGCGTTATATCGTGTTGAGCAGCAAGATAGGCCTCTTAAAGTGTATTTTTCGGAGGTAAAAAAGATTTATGAAGAACTTAATGTCCTTATGTCTTTTAGTTCTGACATTAAGATTCAACAAACCCAGCGTGAACAAATGGTAGTCATGAGTTTTCTTGCAGGATTATCCCCAACATTTGACACTGCCAAATCACAAATTCTTTCTGGTAGTGAAGTTCCTAATCTGACGGAGGCTTTCTCTCGAGTACTACGCAATGAAAGTTCTAATCCGGGTACCTCCCTACCTTCTGTTCAGAGTGCTCGTGTAAGTCGTGATTTGGGACAACACGGAAATCAGGGTAAAGGAGGCAATAATCGTGGTAGTACTAATCGGGATTAAGGTATTATTTGTTATTACTGTCATGAACCAGGTCATACTAAACAATTTTGCAAGAAGCTGTTGAACAAACAACATAGAGCAAATATGGCTAGTCAGGAGCCAGTGATCGCTCCTTCAGATAATACCGTGACTATTTCTGCTGCGGAATATGTTGAATTGTCTCAATACCGTTCATCTAAGTCTGTTGATTCTTCTGTTGTGGCTGCTGCTGCCAATACAGGTACATCTAACACATGTCTTATGTCTGCCTCATCAAAATGGGTCATTGATTCTGGTTGCACAGATCACATGACAGGTACTCCTAATCTCCTATCCTCTTTAAAACAACCTGATAAGTTTCGTAGGAATGTTACATTAGCTGATGGATCTAAAACTCTTGTTACTAGTATTGGTACTGTTAATCTCACTCCTTCCCTCCCTTTAGATAAAGTTTTATGTTTGCCTAAATTTTCGTTTAATCTTTTGTCCGTCAGCAAAATCACTCAAACATTAAATTGTTGTGTCTCATTCTTTCCTTTTCATTGTATATTTCAGGATCTTTTGACGAAGCGGATTATTGGTAGAGGACGTGAGTCAGATGGACTATATCTTTTGGATGACCAGATCTCCACGTCTCTAGCATGTGCTGGTGTTATCTCTCCATTTGAAATCCATTGTCGCCTTGGTCACCCCTCCTTATCTTCCTTAAAGAAGTTATATCCACAATTTCAATCTTTGTCTGTTTTAAATTGTGAGTCATGTCAGTTTGCTAAACATCATCGTTCACATTTAGTTTCTCGTGTTAATAAAAGGGCTTCGTCCCCTTTTGAGATTGTTCATTCAGATGTTTGGGGTCTTTGTCCTATTACTTCTTAAACTGGTTTTAAGTATTTTGTAACTTTTGTGGATGATTATTCTCGTGTTACTTGGCTTTTCTTAATGAAAAATCGTTCGGAGATATATTCTATATTTTGTTCTTTTTGTGCTGAAATTAAAACTCAGTTTCAGAAGTCTATTCGTATTTTACAAAGTGACAATGCAAAGGAATATTTGTCTAGCTTATTTCAATCGTATATGTCACAAAATGGCATCATTCATCAAACTTCTTGTGTCGATACACCCTCTCAAAATAGGGTTGCAGAACGAAAAAATAGGCATCTCCTTGAGGTTTCTAGAGCACTTCTCTTCCAAATGAAGGTATCTAAACATTTTTGGGCTGATATTGTTTCTACTGCATGTTTTCTTATTAATCGTATGCCTTTCGCTGTTCTTAATGGTGCAATTCCATATCAGTGTTTGTTTCCTTCTAAAACTTTGTTTCCCATTAGTCCTAGTATATTTGGGTGCACTTGTTTTGTGCGGGATGTTCGTCCCCATGTTACCAAATTAGATCCCAAATCCTTTCGTTATGTCTTTCTTGGATATTCTCGTCACCAAAAAGGATACCGGTACTTCTCTCCTGATTTAAACCGCTACCTTGTCTCTATAGATGTTACCTTTTTCGAACAAACCCCATTCTTTTCTTCTCCTTCTACATATGCAGGTCAGGGGGAGGAAGATGATCTTTTAGTTTATGCCGTGCACCAGCATCTTGAGTCTACTCCTACACCTGCTCCAGTTCCAGATTCCGCTCCTACTTTTGTTCCCTCACCAGCACCTTCTCGTCCTCGTTTTGACCAGGTTTATTCTAGAAGATTGGTTGTTACTGACTCTCATCCTCCACCAGCCACTTCGGTAGAAGTTCCAACATCTCCACAAGAGTCTACTATGTCTAATCTTGATCTTCCTATTGCTGTCCGGAAAGGTAAACGTTCATGTACTTATCATATTTCTTATTGTGTAAGTTATGATCATTTGTCTTCTTCCTCTCGTTGTTTTGTGAGGAATCTAGATTCAGTTTCAATCCCTACCACTGTTGCCCAAGCTTTATCTCATTCTGGTTGGCAAGCAGCTATGGCAGAAGAAATGGCAGCCTTGGATGCCAATGGTACTTGGGATCTTGTGCATCTTCCTGCAGGTAAAAAGGCTATTGGTTGTAAATGGGTGTTCACTGTTAAGGTTAACCCTGACGGGTCTATTGCTCGGCTTAAGGCCCGATTAGTTGCCAAGGGATATGCTCAGGTTTATGGGATTGATTATTCTGACACTTTCTCCCCTGTAACCAAATTGTCTTCTGTTCAAATATTTATTTCCCTTGCCGCTACTTTTGACTGGCCTTTACACCAATTGGATGTTAAGAATGCCTTCCTTCATGGAGATCTTCAAGAAGAGGTTTATATGGAGCAACCGCCTGATTTTGTTGCTCAGGGGGAGAAGGGTAAAGTTTGCAAACTTCGCAAGTCTCTTTATGGCCTAAAGCAAAGTCCTCGAGCGTGGTTTGGAAGGTTTTGTAATGTAATCCAAAAGTTTGGCATGAGGAAGAGTATCTCTGATCATTCTATGTTTTTTAGAAGTTCAGATGCTGGGATGGTTTTGCTTGTGTATGTTGATGATATTGTTATTACAGGGAGTGACTCAACCGGTATATCTTCACTTAAGTCATATCTTCAGTCACAGTTCCAGACAAAAGATTTGGGCTTGTTGAAGTATTTTTTGGGCATTGAAGTATCTAGATGTAAGCAAGAAATATTTCTGTCACAAAGAAAATATATTCTTGATCTTTTGAAGGAAACTGGTAAGTTGGGTGTTAAGCCTTGTAGTGCTCCAATGATTCCCAACATACAGCTCACTACTGAAGGGGAGTTATTTTCTGATCCTGAGATGTATAGAAGGTTAATTGGCAAGTTGAACTACTTGACAGTAACACGTCCAGATATTGCTTACTCAGTGAGTGTTTTAAGTCAGTTCTTGTCTTCTCCTACTGTTTCTCACTGGGAAGCGTTAGGACAAATCCTATGCTACTTAAAAGGTGCTCCAGGGCATGGTCTTTTCTACAGTAACCACGGACATGTGAACATTGAGTGTTTTTCTGATGCAGACTGGGCAGGTTCAAAGGTTGATAGAAGGTCGACTACAGGTTATTGTGTTTTTATGGGAGGAAACTTGATATCATGGAAAAGTAAGAAGCAAAGTGTCGTATCTCGTTCTAGTGCTGAAGCTGAATATCGAGCTATGGCTCAATGCACTTGTGAAATTATTTGGGTTCGTCAGCTATTAGAAGAGATCAGTTTCAAGACATCTTCTCCGGCAAGGTTATGGTGCGATAATCAAGCTGCTCTGTATATCGCTTCAAATCCAGTGTTTCATGAGCGCACCAAACATATTGAGGTAGATTGTCATTTTATTCGAGAAAAATTACAACAGGGTGTTATATCTACCGAGTATGTCAAGACAGGCGAGCAACTTGGGAATATTTTCACCAAAGCTCTTAATAGTTCTCAGGTTGACTATCTATGTAACAAGTTGGGCATGATAGATATATATGCTAAAACTTAAGGGGGAGTGTTATGGAAACAGAATAATGTATATATAGGAAGTAAATATTTATATTTCTCCTTCCTAAATTAGTCTCTAGTTTCTTGTATATATATATATATATATGGTTGTGTATTGAATTGATTAATATATACAGAATTATTTTGCATATTGATTACACATCTAAAGGGAATTTTTTGATCCAATTATTTTTTTTACCGTCGATTTAATCATATATATATAATATGATGATTAAATTTATTTATTCAAATGGTTTTTATAATTAATTATCAGATTATTATTATACTAATTCGAATTGAGTCATAGAATAAATAATAAAAATAGATGTATGTATGCAATCTATAACAGGTATTTCATCCCAACTATTAATTTTTCCGTCGTTTAAATCATATATTAGATAATATATAGTCGATCAACACTTTGCCTGAGATCTAAAAAAAAAAAGGAATATGCCATAATTTTCCAAATATATATTAACAAGAAAAAATATAATATGAAAAATTTAACATTGTATCAGAGCATTTATCCTTACTCTTATTCTTACTTTGATGGTTCAGACAATGACCATTGAAATGTATGACTATGCTCTTAGGAAATCTAAACAATGGCTACTATGTGTTTGTCAAGTATCAATTGGTTAGTTGACACTTGAGAGTGAACGATGAACTATCCTATAATATAATAAAGTGTGAATAATCCCACATCTAAAAAGTATATAAAATTGTGATCTAGTTAATATAAAAATAAATTGGTGGAGAATGGCTTCAACGAAGATGGAGAGGCAGCCAATGATATTAGAGACCTTCAAAAGAAAGATGCAAGGACCTTGCTTTTCATCCAACAAGCTGTGGATGAGCGATTTTTCCTTACAAACACAACACAACTTTTTTGCTTGGAAAGGGAGGAAGAAAGAAGAAAGGAAGAAAGAAATAATGGAGAAAGAAAAAAGAAAAAATAGAGAAAAGACAGTAGCAATTAAATTAGGGTTAATTAGCGATGGATCTAGCTATGGAAATTAATCGTAAGTAATTTTAGGGATAATTTGGTAGGACTTTAAAATTCATTTGGCTTTTTATTATTAGCAATAAAAGAAATCCATCACTAATATTTTTTCTATTTTAAAATAAAATAATTCTTTAGTGGCGAATTGTGATAGTTGCTGAATAGCAATATCAACTTTTAGCGACAAATATCTTAATATTGTTGCCAAAGTCTTAACCCAATAATTGACACTAGATTTAACTATTAATTTAACTATGGATTTCCTCATTTCGACGTCAAACTCTTGGTGCCAATTATTGATGCATAAAATATAGATGCAAATTTTTACTGTTGCTAAATGTTGTTAATCTGTAATAAACTCATATATCGTAGTCAATCCGCCGCTATTGTTATTTTTCTTACAGTGTACACTTTAGCAACTTTACGTGGCAAGACAGTAATCCATTTTTGGATTTATTTAACATAATATTCATCTTTTTCCTTGCCACAAGATCATCATATAAAAAATATATTGTTGTATTGAATCTCATTTTTCTTAAATTGTTTTACCTCATGCCAATACCCAACTGCATAAGCTCCTTGCCGTATTTGTAAATTAATGGCTTCAATTTCTTATCCTGAAAAGGAGATTTTGTTTCCTATGCAGGTGAGCAAGGACAGAAAGTTTTACTTTTACATAACATGATTGCATTAATTTATAAATAATTATATGCATGAAAAATAAATGGAGAAAATTAACTAACCAGGCTATAAAAGATCTTGCAGAACCTTAGGCAACGGAGTATTTGGCAGCTTAGATTGCCAATACATTTCTGCTGGTAGAATAGCATTACTTCCATTCACGAAAAGCAGCTGTTAGTTTGATGGATAATTTATTTATATATAAATGCATACGCTAATTACTTTCAAGAAAATGAAGAAATTAATATATGCTTACACAAATTATAAAATGTTTTGAATGATAATGCTTCTCCTTGTACGTTCATAGCCAAGTCATCATTATTTATTCATCGCTATACTTGCATGAGAACATATTCACAAACACAAAGCAACTGAAAATGTAATATGTTTATCTCAGGAAACTATTAGACAGTGTGCAAATTTCATATGTTCATCTCATGAAGAAATTAATGTATGCTTACACATATTTTTCATCTTGGTATTCTTTGACGATATGCTGACCATGATCATCATCTAGAAGTTATGTTGCAATTACTTCAACAGCATCAGTTATATGCAAAGCTTTCAAAGTGCAGCTTTGCTCGACAGAAGGTAGAGTACTTGGGCCATGTAATTTCAGCCGGAGGTATCAGTAAAGTTGAGGCCATGCACAATTAGCCTCATCTCCAAATAACTAAAAGGCCTTACGTATGAGGATTCTTAAGACTTGTTTACTTTCCTGTAAGTGCATAGTATAGTAATTTAATTATGTAGTCCTGCAAATGCATAGTATCATAATTAAGTAATATAACGATGAATAGAGTATCGATCCCATAAGAAATGATTAATCTCAAGTACTAAATAATTAAATCATTTATTATTTTAAAAAACCAATTAATACGAATTTAAAAAACTTTAATTAAACAAAAACTAAATAAATTTACATCTTATAATTAAAGACTATGTTTAGACTATTCATTTAATTATTTATGATTTTTCTAAGGTAATAACTCAATTTTATTTTACTTTGATTATTGATTGATTCTTTCTAAAATTAAGGTACACTCTCTTTTAAGATCTAAAACTAATATTAATATCAATGCTCATGTTACTCTCATGATCACAAAAAATTAATTTAACTCATTATATTTTATAAAGATCTTTAAACAACTTTTTAAGTATTTTTCTTATCTTTAAGCAAAAACCATTTATGATTATTATCTCTTAGAATTAAATGTTTCTACTCTCGTTCTATCACATAAACAGCTTTACAATTTATTTACTTATAGCATTCAGGATCCAGGACATCACCACTGAAGAAGTTTTTTACTCCATAGGTTGAACTCATTAGTGCCTTCATTAGGAACTTTAACAATTCCTTCAATAAAACCCAATGTATCCTTAGCTCTTATTGCGATCTTCACATATTAACTCCATGCAGGTAATCGTTACCAGTTAAGGGATTTGAAACCAAAATCATAACAGGATTATCATATGGATAAAGATGCAGTGAATTAGCATTGTACTGAGATCTAGTTTCTTTTGTTTGATGGCTCCCTTGAGTAGTTTGCTCACTCATCTCTTCAATTTTGATCAAAAAACAAATAACGAGCTATAAAACAAGGTAAAACTGAGTAATTTTAGCGTATATGGAACGCTGCCTAAGGCTGTAATACCATGAATGAAATCAAGCTATCATTAAAGAAGAACTTCATTCATTGATAAGAAAATTAGTTACATGCATCTACATGCATGAGACTCCAATTGTCAGTGCTAAAAAAAATAACCAACTATTTGTAACAAAAATAATTCAAAAACACAGCTCAGAAGTTTGATAAACTCGATACTCTGGCTTTGTATGCTATGTTTCATATAAATAACTTATACATGTCTTCAACATGGTGTTAAGAGATTTGCTCCTTCAGAAAAGATTTGGAGTTCAAATTCTCTCCTATTTATTAAGTACATGATCCATATAAAATAAGTGTAGCATTTCACATAAATATTTCTCATCACTAATGTTAATAATCATAATCATCTAATAAATTATGAAAAAATCGCTATATCAAGCTTGTTACCTGTTTTACTTGACAACTTCATACATTGTTTTTAAACAACTCCACACAAATTTACAAATGAAATCAGGATTGCAAAACTACAAGAAGGTACAAGAGATTTCAGAATGTGGATTTTGAATTTAATACACATTTCACATTTCGCATAACAAAAACAACATTAAATTCAATAAATTGTTCAAAATACTAACTTCTTTCCACACAGAAGAATGGGATATTGAGATTTTTTTTTCTATGAATCTGACAAATTTCATGAATTTAAAATTCTCAATCCAAAAATAAAGCAAATTATAAAAGCCCAAAATAAGTTGAAATAAAATTTTAAATGCCCATTTGATCTAACTAGTCCAAGTGAAGCACATCTTGACTTCACAAGGCAACAGTGTTATTTTAGACAAATCTTTGGCTTAGAGGTCTCTCATTCTTTGCACATTCCTCCTACAAATTGAGAGCTCATTTAACGGAAATTAACCAAAGCTCTATAACCAAGAAAAATACAAGTTTCCTTGCTAAAATACATAATTCACTCTTGCACAATGAAATGAGCGTGAATTTGGATAGATAATGAATTGAAATGAAAATAAGATTTGTATTTCAAGTGAACAATTATTATAAAAAATATCAACATTATGACTTCAAATCCAAATAATCAATCATTTCAAATGAGCCTTGAGAGCATTTATGTTAAAATGAAACATGCAAAAAAAAATGATTTATACTCGCAAAACAAAATGATTTATACTCTTGAATCTCTGAAAGTGAAATCCTAACACATTTTCTGAATTGCTAACAAGATTCACCACTGATTAACTTACTGCAAGAATATTTCATGCAGCAAACAGGTTGAAATGAAGCTAGTGTATAGCTATGACCAGCACTCAGCACATGATGAAAACACCAAGTTTAAGGGTTTAATATTTTCAAATATGAAATGGGATACATCGAAATTTCCTGCTAAACTACAACTCCTCCTAAGGATCCATGTAAGATTCACCACTGATTAACTTACTGCAAGAATATTTCATGCATCAAAAAGGTTGAAATGAAGCTAGTGCAGCCCTTGGCACATGATGAAAACACTAAGTTTAAGGATTTAATATTTTCAAATATGAAATGTGATACATCGAAATTTCCTGCTAAACTACAACAACTCCTAAAGATCCATATAAGATTGACATTTCATGGGCACAGAACACTTTGTTTTCAAATATTCTTTTCAGAGTACTATGCACACTATTCTGTGTTTGCAGCGATACCATTATATCCAGTGCGAAACAATGAAAACAAGAATTACCTGAAAAGCTTTTAAGAAAGAATACAACACCTTTGCTCTGCCATTCCAGCAACATAATTCTTCTTGAGAGCATCACAAGCCTTCTGCTATTCTTGAAGCCCAATTTGCACCTTTTGAAGCTTCTGTAAAATTGATTCAGCAGCAATTACCCATCCCAAACAACTGACAGCACGATCACTAGAGCATAAACAGTAATTCAATGTGGAAAGCAAAAAATACTAATACAAATTGTGTAAAAACATATACCAATCAACAAATTAGGCACAAGAAATCCATCATAACCAAAAAACAAGAGCAAACTGATGAAGTTTAGTTGCTTTGGCATGTTAGGATATTTATCAATTATGACATGTTAGGATTTATTTATTCATTTATTTTGGTATTTAAGTAGAATGTATTTCATGAACTAATTATAATTTTTCTTTCAATTCCCATATTTTTTTATTATAAAAAGAATAAAATCTTCACAGATAAGGCATCATTTAAGTTCATAATAGTTTCTTACTCTCTTCAGGTTAGCAACTGAAGTACACATCCCAAAACAAGCCAATCAGTAGAAAGTAACCAACCGAACCAAAAATTACTACAACAGTTTGGCTTATTTAGTTTATGAATATGGTTCAATTTGATTATATTTTTAGTTTTCGTTATTTCTCTCAGTTAAAATTCCATATTAAACTGGCCAAACACAAAACCCTACAAGAAATGGGCAAACATAAACTTCAGTCACACACAGGCAGCAGAGAAAGTCCAGCCAGCTTCATTTTTTACAGGCATGGAGTTGGTAGATTGAGCCTTTCAGAAAGAAATGTGTCAAAAATCAAAGCAAACATATGGTCTCACATGGGGCACGTCAATGCCTAATGGAACAAATAGATACCATCATCTAAAAAGTGAGTATCTTTTTTTCCTTCACTAGTTACCATTCAACATTATATTCTTGTTAGGATGGCTATAAAATTCTGGGTAGGGTGGCTGGTGTCATTGATACAGCAGAATGCAAATTGGTTACAGCGGTTGCTGCTGTCATGCTGGGGCCTGGACAATGGAGATATTGATTTGGATTGCGATCTGCTGGTGACTGATGGATTGATAGTGCCCCGTCAATTTACACCCTGTGAATGGATTTGCTTGGTGGTGGCTGTATGGTTCTGGGTATGATGTGGCTGGTGTTTGATGCAGCAAAATGCTACCTGGTTATGGGGAGATGCTGCTGTCATGTTGGTGCCTGGACAAGGAAAAAGTGATTTGCATCTGGGTTATTCTTTTTTGGTAGATTGAGTATGGTTTAGCAGCTGAATCAAGTATGGTTATGATGAATAGCTGGGTGTAATATGTTTGATTATTGTTTGGGTGTAATATGTTTGATTGTCGCTTGGGTGTAATATGCTGGATTGGGGTCTGTTGGTGGTAGATTAAGCAGGGTTTTAGTAGTTGTGCTAGATAAACACTGCCGTGTGGCTGTGAGGGTAGTTTTCTGCAGCAGGCATTGATTAGAGTGCTGCTGCCATTGATCTGTGTCTCCTAAGAATTTATTGATAGGTCTTGGGGGTACATAAATTTGGGTGCAGAATTAATTCTCTGCTGTGTTTTTCTTATGGGACACTTGGGATTGTAATTCTATACTGTACAGATACTTTATTTTTTGGTAATAAAATGGAAACTATATTGACCAAAAAAATTTTTAGATTCTTGTTCAATTGCCATTTCTATAATATCTGATTCTCAACACTTTTTCCTATATGAGCAAAAATCTTACCTGCAGCCGCCTTTTACAATCTCTTCCATGGAATTAATCAACTTCATGCAACCATCAGAACTTGTAATGGCATCCTGAATCTGTAAAAGTCAACAGGTGAAGTCAAACATCAGTTAAAATTAATTAGTGTGAACAATCATGTAAATACATGTCCGTATATGATCCAAGTTTTCAAACTAGCTTATTTTATAATACAGTGTCTTAAAGAAAGGTAGGTTACTAGGATGCAGGCTTTTGTAGAATGAATATCAGAAGTTCCTACAATCTAAGAGAACTGGTGCACACTATTTTGCTACTTTGGCACCATATGAAACAAACTATATCATTCCAGTTGCCAAATGCCAACCTCCACATACCCACCCTCTCTATCTCAAATTGTATGACAAAATTTATCCAGAAAAATAAAATCATCAAACAGATCATCAAAATTAATGCCTAAGCACAACTTCATCCAATAAAAGATGATTCTGACAAAAAGTTCCAGCAGATTCTAAATTCAATTAATTACCAAGAAAACCCTAAACTTTTATGACTTTTCTGAGTTTTAGCCTATTCTTTTATATCTATTAATTCACATAAATAAACATTGAAGATTTTATCATCTTAGCCTCCATTCCAATCATGAGAAAATTAGCAACCTAAAAATTAAATCAAGGGTAATATTGCATTTTTCAAACATAGTAATCAAGTATGGTTTTGACTTGCATAATGAGGAGAAAAAATTAGATTATGTTACTTCAAACAACCAATACAATAAGTAACTTATTTGCCATATAACAAAATTCATAAGGCTAAAATTTAAGTTTTCCCTTAATTATTTAAGCAAAATTCATAATTATTCATCATGATTCGAAATGTCAAGAATACTCTTGATTTAACTATATCCAGCCATTGATTGTATAGGAGAGAAACATAAGGCTAAAATTTACAATTTTTAATGTTCATATGACTAATTACTTCAAGCAACTAATTCGATAAGTTAGTTATCTGCCAAACATATTGGAGGTAGAAAATATGCCAAAATTCTAAGTTTTATCTTAAAAAGTGATACAGCATGTAAAGATGAGGAGTTGCAAGACAAAGAGGCCAGCGAAAAATGCAACATAAAACATTAATTCTGTGTTCCACTGAAATTATATATGCAGAAAAATGGTCTCACATAAACAGCTCCACAAATTATCAAGCCAGTTACTTATCAAGTATTTTCAAGTACTATTAATTTAAAATACCATAAACTCCTAGCAACAGACAATTCCAAACTAAGACCAGAGTGATTATTATATAGAGAATGAAATACTGCAATTTCTATTAGCAATTTCCAAAAGAGGGATCAATTTCTGCACAGCGCCACCAGCACTCTCTTCTCGTTCGGTTCTCGACCGCAATAGTTGTAAATCAATTAACAAATTGGCTTTCCTCTCATTCTACATATAAAAAAAACAATTAGTAATTTAAAAACCATTATTGTCAAAATAATAATCTCAAATTACAAATACTGGTAACCTGCAAATACAAATCGGCAGTCAATTTCTCTATTGAAGCTCTCGCATTGTAGAGTTCCTCGTCTTCTTCAGTGAATTAAAGTTTCGATGTTTTGGATTGGGGAAATAACAACCCAAGTGTGCGTGTGACGTGCTATCAATTTTGAACTAGAAGAACGACGTCGTATAAGTCTTTTGAATTATTTTAGTCATAAAATTTTTAAAATTTTAACGTGCATATTCTTAATTTTATTTTTTGAAGTTATTGTTTTTGAATCATTTGATTTTTAAAATTTTAACGTTCATATTCCTTCTCCATTTCATTCTAACAAGTTTCTCTTCCACAGCCTACAACTACAACCGCTAAGATTACATCAATTCACCATCTCAATTTGAGATTCATCTGGAGGTTTCACTTCTCATCTATAATTGGCACTTGCTATTTTCTCTTTTCCTTAGTGTTGTTAAAATTAAATTAATTTTTTACTAATAATATATATATTGTGTAAACCATTGCAATAATAATTATACCAAGAATATTCATAGCAAAAAAAGGTGGGTCATAATGAACATGCTCAAATACTAAGTTTTTTCTTAGATATAATTTTACTATACATATAATTAACAACACAAAATACCACTATAACTATACATAAAAATAGCTATTAAATAAATAATAAAAAAATAAAAAAATCATAATTTAATGAAGTTCGGTCAATTTTACCTACGCCCTTCAATACTACTAAAATAAATTTTTACTAACAAAAAAGAAATATAAAAAAGAGAGAAGATAAAATTAATATCATATATTTAAAGAACTTATTTTAGGATGGATTTACCAAGGGAGGGAGAGATCCCTTATATAGACAAATAAACTCTCAAAAAATCTCACATCTTTCAATGTAGGATAAATAGTCAAATCCAACAAATCTTCATATTGACTATTTTTCTAGATCACATCTCCAAAGGTGTTTTACTACCAATAGCAGCTGATGGTAAACGATTAATAAGATGGTATGCATAAGTCACAGCCTTAGCCTAAAAACTATCTGTCTAACCCAGCATTGAACAACATACACTTAACTTTCTCCACTAATATTCAGTTTGTACGTTTTATCATCCTATTCTATTGTGGTGTATCTCTAATTGTGAAGTATCTAACAATTTCTTCATCTTGGCAGAATTTCAAAAATTGATCACTTTTATACTCTTTGTCGTTATATGTGCGAAGATATTTAACTTTTCTGCCCGTCTGAGTTACCACTATCTTTTTCTATATGAGGAAAGTTCTCAACACTTTATTCTTCGTCTTCATAGTATACACCTATACTCTCCGAGAGAAGCCATCAATAAAAGTTATAAAATAGTATTTTTCCTCCCATTGATGCTATCTTGGAAGAACTCCACATATCTGAGTGAATATAGTCTAAAATACCCTTGGTATCTTGGATTGCAGTACCAAACTTTACTCTAGTCTGCTTGCCTTTGACATAATGTTCATATAAATCTAACTCTTGGAGTTGCACTCCTTTCAATAATCCTTAATCTGACATAAGTTTGAAGGATTTATCGCCAGTATGCCCCAAGCGCATATGCCATAATCTGATTACTTCCAACTTCCTTTTATTACTGAAACCTATTGCTGCTGTCCCAATAAATGCATTATCCTGATAGTAATGCAAATTATTGTTCTTTCTTATTCCTTTCATTATCATTAGTGCACCAGAGATGATTTTAATTACTACATCTGCTGCATTTACAATGAAATCATTTGATTCTAGGACTCCACAAAGATGAGATTCTTCTTCAAACTCAGTACATATCGGATATTTGTCAAAATCTTGATTGATCCATCATGATTCCTTAATTGGATTGAACCAATCCCTTTAATCATACATGTACCGTTATTTTCTATGTAAACAGTTGCACCTTTTAGTTCTCTAAAGTCAAACAACCAATCCCGATTGAGACATATATGATGGCTACAACTTGAATCAAGTAGTCATACACTAGAAGAGCTTGTTGATGACACAACAACTAATGAAAGGTATGAGTCTTCATAATTACACTCAGCTACATTTGAATTCACGATAACTTTTTCTTTATCAGATTTGCTTTTACTTCTTAGCTTAAGACAGTTTATCTTCCAATGCCCTTTTCCCAGCAAAAAAGCACATTTATCTTTAGCTGGTCTGGATTTTGATCTTTCCTTCTTTTCTCTCTTCCTGCTTTGAGAGCGGTATCTCACTATCAATACTTCTGCTGCTCCACTTGAACTCTCTTTCTTGTCTTTTTTTTGCTGTTCGTAACTATATAATGCAGCAGTTACTTCAGAGAGAGTCAATTTATCCTTCCCATGGAGTAGAGTTGTTTTAAGAAACTCAAACTCCTTTGGAAAAGACCCCAACAGCATCAAAGCCAAATCTTCATCATTGAAAGTCACATCTAAATTTATCAAATCAGCTACCAACTGATTAAAATTAGTGATGTGCTTATTCATAGTGGTACCAGGAACATAAGTAAAATAAAATAATCTCTTCTTCATAAGAAACTTATTTTGACTATTTTTCTTCAAAAAAAATTTCTCAAATGCTTTCCACAATTTATTTGCAGAAACTTTCTTAGAGAAAACATGTTTTTGTTCTCTAGAAAGGCACAATCGAATTGTACCACATGTCACAGGATTGATGGCTTTCCAATTTTTTTCATCAATATCTTATGGTTTCTCTTCTTTAATGATAATGTCTAGACCTGACTGAAAGAGAGCGTCTAGAACCTTACTTGATAACATGCCAAAATGACTTGTACCATAACAAATCTCCACAATAAATCTAGCATTTAATATTGCAGTCCTTAATCAAATTGACAGAGTGAATGTTATCTCCTTTGTAGTCGATGATTTGTCTAAGTCGTCTGCCATCTCTGCTTTAAAAAATTATTTAATAGCTAACAAATGCGAAATATAAATAATCCAAGAAAATTTTTTCGGATGTGGAAGATTAGACTATAGTGTAACCACAGAGCATACACAAAAAATTTTAGCTCTAATACCAATTATTATGAAAATTGGATTAATTTTTCACCAATAATATGTATAGTGTGTAAACAATTGCACCAATAATTTTACCATAAATATTTTTAGGAAAGAGTAGTAAGTCACAATGGACATGTTTAAATATCAAATTTTTTCTTGGATAAAATTTTTCTAGACATATAATTAATAGCGCAAAATATCACCACAACTATATTTAAAAATAACTATTAAATAAATAAAACAAATAAAGAGAACACTACAATTTAATGAGGTTCAGTCAATTTTATTTATATTTTTGGATACTATCAAAATAATTTTTTACTATAAAAAAATACAAAAATAAAAGATAAAAATAAAATCTTATATTTAAAGGACTTATTTTAAATGAATTTGGAGATCCCTTATGTACCCAAACAAACCCTCGAAAAATCCCACGTCCAAAAATAGCCAAACCCAACACTCCATAATTCAGTAATAAAATCCACCCACAAAACATTGACAGTGACTAGATTATCCCTCCAGCGTTGATGAATCAGAAAAAGGCGGGCTGGACAACACCGTCCTGTTTCAACCGTCGGACAAGTCTCGATTTCTGGACGGGAGAGATCCTTCAAGACGGTCAGGCACGTATTATATCTATCTACATATATTGTTTGTGTTGCCTTTTTTTTTATTTTTTTTAATAAACTGAAAATCAAGAAGAAAATAAAAAAGAAAAAATCTAGAGAAAATGTTGGCAGAAGAAACAGAAAATGGGTTTTTCCTTTTTCGTTTTATAATTTTAGTTTGGTTTGGAAAAATGGTTTGTAACCTATTTTTGCACTGCACACTACACAATCTGATAAAGTCATTTCGGCACATTTGTTGGAAAAATACCCTTACAGTTTTTGGTCTTCTTCAGTGAAACTACTATCTGTTTTTGCATTTGTTGAAAAGCCATTGAAGTTTCGATCTTCTGGATTTGGTAAATAAGAACCCAGGCACGAGTGTGCCATCCCTACCGATTTTGAATTATTATTTTATTTATAAAATCTTTTAATTGTTAACTTTATTTTTTTAATTATTTTTAATTGTTAACGTTAATATTTTTTTGAATTTTTTTTATATATTTAACGTTAATATTCATTCTATTTTTAAATTATGCCTTTATTATTTTCGAATCACTTATTGGAACTTGGGATTTCCTCTTCTCTTCCCTATCTCAGTAATAACATCCATTGATGGTGTTGACGAATCAGAAAAAGGTAGCCTGGGCAACACCGTCCTATTTCAGTCGTCAGACAGGTCTCGCTTTTTAGACGGCACACGCGCGGTCAGGTACGAGTGATTAAAATGAATTTACCCGCATTATTATGTATCTTCATTCATTATGCTCATAAGTTTACATAATTAAATAATATTAATCGTATAAGCATATTTCAATATTATTGCTATTGTTATTTTCACAAATTTACCTATAGGTGTTTATACAGATTCCTTAACTTTTAGTATCAGAATTACCAATTTCACTTGGACAGATTGTCTTTATCTACCTTTCAAATTCCCAGGTCTAGCCTCACTTTAACAGTTCCTTATCTACTTTTAGGTTCTCCCATTACACATGGAATTCCATTAGTTGATTTCATTGGCACAACTATTCCAGAAATTTAATTTTCCTTCTTGTTATGTTTAGTTCTCAACATCCCCTTCATGTTTCCACCAGTTGAGTTTTAGATATCCTAAGCTTCTTGATTGTCCCAAAATTCTCCCTTCTTGATTTTAAGTTGTGCTCTGTTCCTTACACAACTCCACCCCAGATAATTATTAGCTTATGTTCCACCAAATTCTCCATTAGTTTAGCACCAATTAATAGCCATCAACCTAGTAATTTCTTAAAATTTATAATTTCTGATCCTCAATTTCTTACCCTTTTCCTTTACTCCTTTTTTGGCTAACCTATAACAGATGTCTAGCTCCCCATTTCGGTTTAATAATTTATCTTCTGTGGTGATTCTTTAGTTTTGCCATACATGTATCTCTTTAGTGATGATAATTTAATTTTATTTACAAATTAGTTAGGAATATTAAGTGAAATCAACATAATATTTACATATTTATTAGTGTTTTAAAATATCAACTGTCCTGTATTTATTAGTATTTATAATTTAATATAAATCTTGAATATATGTATCTTTTTCTTTTCAATTTCCTAATGGGATGTTGATGTCTATTTTGGGTTAAGCCATATTGTGACTTTGAATCGTTGTCCCATTTTTTATTAGACTAGGTCCTTAGAATGCCCAGTTTGCAACATCAATTTATGATAGTAATTATAAAATTGTCACTATGGCAATTTTCGGTCAAACTACTCCATGAAAATCAAAGCTCTCTATTTCATATCATATAGATTGGATTTAAGCCACAGTTAGATCTAGATTGAATATGATTCAAGTCACCTTTCATATTCCTAATCACGCTTTATACTTTATTTGAATTACTAACATAGTGCGTTAGTAATTTATTATATTATATAATATTGCATAATATAATACTGTAAATAATATTTATCGTATTTGAAAAGATAGTATGATATAATATAGTTAAATATAAATATTTTTATTTATTTTTAATATTTTAATATATTATGAAGATGAAAAATTAGTTATTTATATATATTTAGTATTTAAAAATTTTATTTTCAATATTTTTAAAAGATAAAATTATGAAATTATGAAAAGTCGCTAAACTAGTGATTTGAAAATCAATAATTTCTAAATTATGAGATTACCATGAAAAATTATACAAAAATAATGAAAGTCAAAATAAATAAGGATAAAATAATACCATACTGTATAATAAAATCTTGTAAAACTAACATTCAAACAAGGGGATAGAGTTTCCAGACATTGGGCTTGTGTTGTTTGATTAAAATGACTTGCCGACGCAAATTAATATCTTTTGGTTCTTCCATCACTTTAATATCTTTTGGTTCTTCCATCACTTAACTTATGGAAATTGATGACCAATTTTATTTGTTTATTTTTAAATATTTTCATTAATTTCTTTTATCCTTTTCTTTTGCTTCCTATTATACAAGACAATTAGTCCATATTGTGCGGATTTGGCTCAACTTTATTATGCTTGTGACTTTTCATAATTATTGTATTGACTTAAAACATTAGTTATGATGTGCTGGGCCATATTAAAATTTAAAAAATAACGACTTAACACAACCTATTAATCTTTATATAATCGTGTCATCATCTGAATTGTGTCTTATCATACTAATATATATGTTAATCCAATTATTTTTAATAAATTTTACTATTAATTTTAGGCATAATCTATTTAAAGTCATATAAAAAATTTAATTTATAATTTTAATTTAATTTACATAAAAACATTAATTAAAAATATAAAAATGTTGAAGAAATTTAAATGATTAAATTATTAAAAAAATTTAATAGTTAAACATGAAAATAAATTTAATTTAAAAAAATTAAAAATATAATTTTTTTTTAGAATATCATAATATAAAACATAGAGAAAAATTATTATTTTAATAATAGTTAATTTTTAAAATAATTTTTAATTTTTAATTTAATAAAATATTATTTATTTGATGAAAAATAATATGCATTAAACCTATTATTTTATCATTAATTCATGGGACATTTACAAAACTAAATTAATAAAAAATTCAATTTCAAAAATTCTACACCTTCTCAAAACTTTTTTTTATCAATAATTTTTTTTAAATATACCTCACTCCTTACTAAAAAAAGTTTTTTTTTTCAAAAATACCTTCTCTCTCATTTCAAGCAATATGTTACTACAATTTTCATTTTTAAACTTTACTATTGAATTAATATATTCTAATAAAATAATAAAAATTAATATTTTAAATTATATTTTCAATATATAAAATATATTAATTTTTTTATAAAGGAAAAATTTTTATTTTTCATTACAAATTAAAAGAAACGCTCACAAAAAAATGTATAAAAATATATTAATAAAAATTATTAATTTTATTAATTTTAAAATAATTTTTACATATCATACACAAAAAATAAAGTTTGAAAAATATTTATTTTATTATGTAGATATTATATATATGTTATGTGTATGTTATATAGATGTTGTATCGATATTATATATTTGTTGTTTATATTATGCGTATGTTTTTTATATATTGTGTGAGTATAAAATTAAGAAAATATTAATTAAATTGTGTAGATGTTATATGTACATATTAATTATATATTGTATATATGAGTATATTTATTATATATGTATTTTATATATATTGTATTTTTTATGTATATTAAGAATTTGAGAAAAATAAAATTATTTATGAATAAAAAATAATATTATAGTATCCCATATTTTTTTTATTATTTATTTATTTTTTATGAAACAAGAAACATTAAATAAAAAAAGCTTATCCATTATTCTCTGTATAAGTATACATCAAATGCATAAAGACATAAAAAAAATTTTAACAAGAAAAAAATCAATCAACTCCAAATTTTTTACCATAATTTCTTGCATTGTTTCTTTTTTGTCTGCAACAAGAAAAAAAGTGACAAACTATTAAAACAAGAAAATGAAAATAATTTTCACTATAAATAGGGGAGAAAATTAACACGAGGGGATACAAAAAAGAAAAAAAAAAGAAGGTAAAAAATATGCAGAGAGAATTGATAAAAAAACAAGGAAATTCATATAAAAAAGAACACTAAAAAAAAGATACACAAAAGATACAAAAAAAAAAGAAAAAAAATCTAAGAAAAAGAGTGAAAGTGGAGAGCATATTTTAGAAATTTTTGATAAAAGGAACTCAGAACTTATTAAATACAGAAAGCGTATTTAACGAAATATTAGAAATCAAAATAAAAAGCAGGAGAAACCCAGCAATATTCAACAATCAAAGATTATATAATCAGGTAAATGCATCATGAACTTTTTTTAGGGTAAGTTTCAATACTATTTTTTTATTGTAAATTTTCGGTATATAAAAGGATATATAGTAAGATGGTGATTGTATAAAATTGTCAATTTATGGTGTACATAAACGCACACGTATAAAATTTAAATTCATACTTGCAAAACTACATATTGAATATCAATAGCAACTCATACAAAATAGATCATCACCAATATGATAAAAAGTCTAATAAATAAGTAATAAAGAACACATAAAACAAATGAGCACTATATGAACAACATAGCAGTCCAAAGTTAAAGATCTAAATGCAATAAAAAAAATAAAAGTTAAATATAGAAATAAATTTAAGTAAAAAAAAATGCATGTGATCTTAAATCTCAAATACATCAGTTTTTATTAAATTAATATAAAATAATATTATTTTAAAATATAAAATACAAAAAAAGAAATCAAATTAAAAAAAATGAATAATATACCTGGCAAAAAACGAATAATATAGCTGTTTTGTCAATATTATATATCTATGTTATTTTTTTTATTTTTAATATTAATTGCAATGGCTACAACTACAATTATTTTTTATATATTTTAATATATAAATGGGTTGCAATCATTTCATTACTTCTTTTATTTATTTATTTTTGCTTTTCATGTTTTTCCTTACTTCTTTTAAGAATATTACTCTTAGGCTGGATAATTGATCCTAGCTTGCAATTGTAACCACATGGTTTACTATTGGAATCACCTCTTCTTTTTTTAAAATTTTTCATAATTAATTTACATTCATCGTCCCTCAAGAATTAATTAACTCACTTTATTATTTCTAAAGTTTAAATTTTATATTAGTCATCCTTAAAATTAAGAGTTTTGTAACAAAATCATCCTCGATCCAAAAATTATCATCATCTCAGTTAATGGCGCAACGTTAGCTCTTAAAATAAATTTCTTATAAATTAAAATAAATTTCATTCGTCATCTCTGAAGATTTCTCTTAATTTCATTAAAAAATCTCTTAATTTCATTTGTTATCCTTAAATAATCACTTAATTTTATCTGTTATTCTTAAAAAATTAATTTAAAATCACATATAATCCATATTGGTGCAAATATTTTATCCTTAGACTTCTCTCTTTAAAAATAAATATCTAACAATCCAAGAAAATCACAAATTAATTAGTTTAACAAATCTTAAATAATTTTAAAAATTTTAATTTTTTTTACATTTGAATGATAATTTTAAATAATTTTTTAAATTTGAATAATAATAATAATTCTATTTTTATTTTTTTAAAATAATATTTAATAATTATTATTATAATTCAACTGTAAAAAATTGAATTTTTTAAAATTTTCTAATTTTAAAAATAGTATAATTATTATTTTAATATTTTTTTATTTTTCTAAAATTATTTTAAACAATATTTGTTATTATTATTCCAATGTAAAAAAATTAAATTTTTTAAAATTATTTAAAATTAGATAATTTTGAAAATTTTAATTTTTTTTAAAAAATTTACTAATAGATTTATTAAACTTATTAAAAAATTATCCAATTTTAAATAATTTTAAAAAAATTACTAATAGATTTATTAAACCGATTAATAAGTTTTATTTAATTATTAAATGACATAACTTTGTAATTAATAATAATTATTGTTAAAAATAATTTTAAAAAAATAAAAAATATTACAGTAATTATTATACTATTTTTAAAATTAGAAAATTTTAAAAAATTTAAATTTTACGGTTGAATTATAAGAATAATTATTAAATATTATTTTACAAAGAAAAAATATAATAATAATTATTATTATTCAAATGTAAAAAAAAATTATTTAAAGTTATCACTTAAATGTAAAAAAAATTAAAATTTTTGAAATTATTTAAAATTTGGTAAACTAATTAATATGCGATTTGTCTGGATGATTAGAAATTCGTTTTTAAAGTGAGAAGTTTAAGGATAGAATCATTACACTAATATGGATTATATGTGATTTTAATTTAATTCTTTAAGGATAATAGGAAACATTAAGAGATTATTTAATTATGATGTGTGAAATTAATAAAATTTTTAAGGATAACTAATGAAATTAAGAGAATTATAAGAAAAATACATCAAATAAAAAATAATTTTTTTAATATCATGTCTTCCTATATTGGTGTGTCAGTACAATAGTTCAAACGTCTTAATTTTATTATATTTTTTAAACAAGTCATACTAAAAAAAATTTATCCTTCACTTTGTATTTAATTAACCAATAATAAAATTAAAGCGATTACTATATTCGGTTAATAGGTATAATAATTAAATTTAAATTTTTATATCTAAGGGATATATAGATACACGAAAATAATATCCAATAAATAAATCCAATAATTATATTTAGAAAGTGGGTGCAATAATTGTCAAACCGATTTAAAATTCATATATAGAAATAAATATGTGAACATAAAAAAATATAAAAAAACATAGATTCGACAATTATATCCAGAAAGCGGTTATGATTACAAATATAACATATAAAAATAATAACAATAATAATAATCGAACTACGAAAATTTTAATTCTATCAAACAGGACATAAGTATTAAAAATCAAGTTTCGAACTTAATTTCACTTTAATAAAAAAATATTTTAAAAAAATATATTAATAAATTATAAAAATAAAAGATATAAAAAATATTTAATAAAATTTAAAATTAAAATAATTATATCCAAAGAGTGGACATAATTTAAAAAAATAATAAATTTAACAAATATTAAACTATAAAATTCTTATATTTAGATAGTGAACATAAGGATTAAATTATTAATTAATAGATAACATATATATCTACAAGGATAATAAAATCATAAAAAATAATAAAATAAAATAAAAAAATTTAATAAAAAATTTTATTTCCAAACAATGGATACAATAGTCAAAAGATAAAAAAAATAAGAAAATATAATTAGGATTCTTATTCAGACGATATTTTATTATCTATTTTTTATTTTTAAAAGGAGTTATATTTGAGTGTCATATGGTTCTTTTTCTTCCTTACAAGTAATCAACCCCCAAACTTAGAAATGCAGATCATTACTAGGTATCCAATCAAATCTTATTATTGATTGATAATGACTCCTAACATATATAAAAAAATAATTAAACATAAATTGACAAAATTAATTAAATTAATATTTCGCCGACTCTCCGTCGTTTCGTGTGCTACATATATTGAAATAAAATATTTCAAAAAAAAATAAAAACAAATAAAACCAAAAAAGCAAAAAAAAACAACACCATTTTAGCATAAAAAAAATGGTAAATTTTATAGTTTTGAAAAAAACCTAACTATCACGTGTAATAAAAATGGAAAATGATTTTCGTGTATTATGTAATTTTACTTTAATTTTTTAGTCATTTATTATTAATTATATAAAATTTATGTGTAATTTTATTAAAATAGATATAAATACATAATATATTTATTTAATCTTATAGGTCGTGCCGAGCTGGACCACTAGTCCTACTGAGTGAGTCAATCTAATAGGCTAAATACTCTAATTCTGCTCAGTCTGGAACACATGAACATACTAAGTAAAATGAGTTGTACTTGACACTTAGGTCGTGTTAGACACGACCGAAAACAGGTTGGGCTGGGCAGCACGTAAATTTCCATGTATACTTCCTTTGACATTTATACAAATCATAAATATCTATTTCATTTATGTTTTACTCTGTACAATAGTTCAAGAATAATATAGCTTGGTGTAATCTTTAATTAATCTGTTTAGTAAGCGCCCCACTCAATTTTTTTCAAGAAAAAAAAGTTACATCATAATACTACAAATTACTTGATACAATGTGTTTCCCTCAAGCCTAACGAATAACTTGTTGCTCTTTTGATTTGGGTTGTGAGCATGCTAGAGTATATAAGATTTTTTGACCAAATTTGCTCAATATAACTTCTAACCGAAGCTATTGTATGAATTTATCAAAGGACTAACAAGAAATTAAAGTCTTCAAACTCCCTTTAATCAGTTTGTTTGAATTTTATAGGTAAAAATTGAATTAATGAAAGTAGTGAAAAAATGGGTTGTGGAATGATAACTATAAAAAAAATACTGTTTGGCTAAAAAATGAATCATAATTAAGATAAATTCACTAAATTTGGAATAAGAATAGTGAAATACAATACTAAGCTCGAAAAATAATGATTTAAAAAACTAAAACTAAGTGAAATGAAATGAATAAATTAGAAAAATTAAATTAACTAAAAACTAAAAATTCGTTGTTGTGGAACTGAAATCTGTTACTGTGGAATTTAAATTATGTAGTTTGGATTTCTAAGATTGAGGGTTGTATTTGATTGTTTGATAAATTTTTGGTCATGATTGTTGGTTCTTGGATGAATCCCTTTCTTTTCTTTCCTTTTAAACATTTTCTTTGAAAATGACTTATTAATTTTTAGGCTACTAAATCAATTTTCATTTTTTGTGGGATTATGGATTTGTGCTCCCTAAAAATTTGGAAGTTGCTTATGTATTTAAGAAATTTTATATCCATGACTTTAAGTTACAATCCACCTTTCTTCTCTATTTTTATGAGAAATTATACAATATAACGTTAATCGAACTAACCATCCTAGTTGGAATAATAAATTACTTAGATAATTATATATATTAATATTTTTTAAAAAATATACCCTAAAAGTTTTATGGTGAACTCTATAATTTTTCTTGATAAATACATATAGTTATCTAATTAGTTTGTTATTCCAACTAGGATGTCTAGTTGGAATAACTGTTCTATTATATAATTTTTCTATTTTTCCATTAACTTTCATAATTTTAGCCATTTTTTATAATTATCTTCACTTTCTTTAACTACTAAAAAGTGGTTAATTTTATGTGTAAATACAATGAAAGATAGGATTTTTGTTTTAGTGAAAAATTACATAACTTGGCCGGTATATATTTTTTCATCAAAGCATGTAAATTTTCAAGAAGAACAAAATTACATAATTAATGCAATGATACAAAATTATATAATATAATTACAAAAAAAAACTACTTTTCTTAATGAAAAATTGTATAATTTATTTGATTGTCTATTTTTTCATTAAAATATACAACAATTCCTTTTTTTTTTCTTTTTCACTATATAAAATTTTCATTGGTAACTTTATCAAGAAAAAATATACATATATATATTGAATGACACAGTAATAAAATTGTTTTCTTAATAAAAAATTACATAACTTATTTAGTTGTATAATGTTTTTTATTGAATCATGTAATGAACTATTTTTAATATTTATGTAGTTGTTAATTGAATTATACAAATACATGGAGGCATTATAGCCATACTTAATGGTGTTGAATTGGTCTTGAATAGATATATTTTGTCTTTAAATGTGATTTGAAACATGAAACTTAACCTTTTTTTCATTAAAAAAACTAGGCTATCTTCCACTCCCTTGAACAAGGCTAAATTTATGGAACCTATAGATGTGATTCTAAGTCTTTAGATGTGATATGGAACTTGAAATTTTGTTTTAGTATTCCACCCTCTTGAACACGGTTTTAGAATTGACATTATAACCTGCAAAATTGGGACCAATTTTTTATGCCACAATTATTCAGAACTTTTTAAAAATTTTTTATTCCACAATTATTCACAATTATTCTACAATATTTCCTTTTTCTTTTTCACTATATAAATTTTTCATTGTTATACATAGCTTTATCAAGGGAAAAAAACTATGTATCATTTAATGATAAAAAAGAAACTATATGACAAACTAACAAAATTACTTATTTAGTTGTATAATTTTTTTTATCAAATAATGTAATTAACTATTTTTAATATTTGTACTTATTGATTGAATTATGCAAATACAAGGAGGGATTAGTCTTTCCCAGCCCCTTGAACAAGGCAACCTATGATGGCACAACTGATTATAAGAGATTCCAAGTGTAAGTCAATCACAGCTCAAGTCACAAGTCTACCAATTATTTCCAAATCAATATTTTCACTCCAATTCAATTAGGTATATAAATACTTTTCTTAAAGAAAAATTTGCATAACTTATTCCATAATGTAATTTTCACCAAAATTTTCAACTTTTCCTTTTCTTTTGATCGATCTTTTTCACTATATAAATTTTCCATTGGTTTATATAACTTTATCAGGAAAAATAAATACACAATTTAAAGTTAGAAAATTTTGAGGCACAAAAGAACATTAATTACTTTTCCGAATAGAAAAAGTTTATGACATATTAAATTAATTATGAAAGTCTTTTTAATAATTATATAGTTTATGTATTAAATAATATAAATACATTAAGGCATTACACGGACGTTACAATAAATTGCAGAAATTGTAGAATTATCTCTATAGGAAGATCTTATCTTTAGATGTGATATGAAACTTGAAATTATTTAATTTAAATTTTTCAACCCCCTTAAACACGGCTTTAAAATTGACACATAACCTGCAATAATCTTGGGAGCCAAATTTTCATGGCATAATTACTCAGAGCTGTCTTTTTTTTTAAAAAAAAAAATTTCAACGATGTAATTCACATTTTTTATATTTGAAATTGATTATATTTGAATCCAATCTTAGTAAAATTTATAGAATTTGCAAATATATATATATTTTAAATTAATAATACATGCTGCTAATCAATAAATAAGTAAAATCCAAGCCACTTTATATATGTACATGGTTTTAAACAGTTTTAATTATTTCTCAACCAAATTAAACTGCCAAATTTTTAAAAATATTCAAACTAAACCAAATCACTTAATAAAGTTTGATTCAATTCAATTTGGCTGTTCAAATCGCATAATTCACATCCCTAGCTAATTGCAAGTGATAAATATAAATTTAAAAAAAAATTATTTTAAGGATCATTTAGAAAATAATAATATATTTTTTAAAATCTTTATTTTTTACTTTTTTTTCTTATCTATATCTTGAATCAAAGGATAAAGCTACTAAATGTCTCCTAAATAATTTTTTTTTTCTATTACATCTAAAACATACCAATGTAAAAGTCATTTAATTTATAAACAAATTTATTAATTATCCCCAATTAAGGTAAGTTATAAAAGTACCTTCACTTCTTTTTTCTTTACATACGTAAAAAAAATGCTAATTTTATATGGATATGGCATTTTTAATTTTTATGATCATTTGAATTTTGACGTGGCAGCCACAGTCTTCATCAGTATTAGATGTGTTAATATAAATACCTCTCCATGTGTTGTGTCTAAAGACGTACAATTAAGCAAATCCCTCTAATAATCTAAAGATGTTCTCCTTTATTCCTATGCTTGCATTTTCCTTTCTGATCCTTTCTTTTGCTTTCGCTACTGCAACTGATCCTTCTTCTTTTGTTCCTGTCCACAATAAACTAGCAAAGGATCAGGTGAATGCTCTTCTTCAATGGAAAGCCAGTCTTGATAATCATAGCCAATCTGTCTTGTCTTCCTGGGTTCTCAACGGTACTAGTGCTCCTTGCAATTATTGGTTCGGTATTTACTGTGATAAGGCTGGAAATGTTGCCAATATAAGCCTTGTGGACTCTGGTTTAAACGCCACACTTCAAGGTCTTCACTTTTTGACATCCTTCCCTAATCTTATTGGGCTTAACCTTAGTAACAACTCTTTCCATGGGAACATTCCTTCGCATATCTTTAATCTTTCCAAACTTAATGTTCTTGACTTGTCTTCCAATGCTATCTCTGGTTCCATTCCTTGAGAAATTGGAACACTGGGCTCTCTCACTCACCTTCATTTATCAAACAATCATCTAACTGCTGGAATCCCAACTTCTATGGGAAATCTGACAAAGCTGTCAATTCTTTTTCTCCATCGAAACCAACTTTCTGGCCCAATACCTCAACAACTTGGAACTTTGAGATTTCTTACTGACCTTGCTTTGTCATTCAACAATCTCTCAGGTTCAATCCCAGTTTCTATAAGTAATTTAACGAAACTATCAACTCTTCATCTTGGTCAGAACCAACTTAGTGGTTTTATACCGGTAGAAGTTGGAATGTTGACATCTGTTACCGATTTGCAATTGTCACGTAATCATCTCACTGGAGAGATCTCAATCTCTATAGGTAACTTGATAAAGATATCCACTCTCCATCTTCACACGAACCAGCTTTCCGGTTTCTTACCTGTAGAAGTTGGAATGTTGACATCTGTTACCGATTTGCAATTGTCACGTAATCATCTCACTGGAGAGATTCCAATCTCTATAGGTAACTTGACAAAGATATCCACTCTCCATCTTCACACGAACCAGCTTTCCGGTTTCTTACCTGTAGAAGTTGGAATGTTGACATCTATTACCGATTTGCAATTGTCAAGTAATCATCTCACTGGAGAGATCCCAATCTCTATAGGTAACTTGACAAAGATATCCACTCTCTATCTTCACACGAACCAGCTTTCTGGCCCAATACCTCAACAACTTGGAAATTTGAGATTTCTCACTGACCTTGCTTTGTCATTCAACAATCTCTCAAGTTCAATCCCAGTTTCTATAAGTAATTTAACGAAACTATCAACTCTTCATCTTGGTCACAACTAGCTTTCCGGTTTCTTACCGGTAGAAGTTGGAATGTTGACATCTGTTACCGATTTGCAATTGTCACGTAATCATCTCACTGGAGAGATCCCAATCTCTATAGGTAACTTGACAAAGATATCCACTCTCTATCTTCACAGGAACCAACTTTCTGGCCCAATACCTCAACAACTTGGAACTTTGAGATTTCTCACTGACCTTGCTTTGTCATTCAACAATCTCTCAAGTTCAATCCCAGTTTCTATAAGTAATTTAACGAAACTATCAACTCTTCATCTTGTTCAGAACCAACTTAGTGGTTTTATACCGGTAGAAGTTGGAATGTTGACATCTATTATCGATTTGCAATTGTCACGTAATCATCTCACTGGAGAGATCCCAATCTCTATAGGTAACTTAACAAAGATATCCACTCTCCATCTTCACACGAACCAGCTTTCCGGTTTCTTACCTGTAGAAGTTGGAATGTTGACATCTGTTACCGATTTGCAATTGTCACATAATCATCTCACTGGAGAGATCCCAATCTCTATAGGTAACTTGACAAAGATATCCACTCTCCATCTTCACACGAACCAGCTTTCCGGTTTCTTACCTGTAGAAGTTGGAATGTTGAATTCTATTACCGATTTGCAATTGTCAAGTAATCATCTCACTGGAGAGATCCCAATCTCTATAGGTAACTTGACAAAGATATCCACTCTCTATCTTCACACGAACTAGCTTTCTGGCCCAATACCTCAACTGTTGGAAAATACCAACCATTTGGTATTTTTGACTATGTAAAATAAAAATAATAATAATAATAAATGGTTGTTGGCCTAATTAAGTTAGGCCAACAACCTCATGGGAAGGCCTATATATATGGCCTTCCCCTTCTTCTTCAAAACACACAAAAATTAAGAGAAAAAAAAACATTAGTGAATTGTGAGAGAGAAAGAATTATTTGGGGAGTGACAAAATAGTGAAGTAGTTTAATTTTAGGAGTGTTTGGGAAACACTTGAATGCCATTATTTTGGGTTTATCTCAATTGTAATAATTGTACCTCTAGAAATATTTCTAGAGAAGTCTCTCTTGTAAGCCTATTATTTTTAATAGTGGAAGAATATTTTTCGGAGTTTGTCCCGTGGACGTAGCCCAAAGTAAAAGGGTGAACCACGTTAAATTCGGTGTGTTATTTTGTCTCAGTTTTATAACTATTATCAAGGGTAGTTGTTTTGTTATATTGTGCTATTAATTATCCGAGTGAAATTCTGTCTAAGGAGACTGGGTTTTAAGCGGGACCGCCTGTGACCCCTCCAGCCTTTCCTGGGAATTTTCTTGGTATTTATTTTTAGTACAATATTTCATACACTATTTACTTGTATAATAGTAAGTAATTTGCGTGCTATTTACTTCCGCTGCACAACAAGTGGTATCAGAGCTGTGGTTCAAGCACACAGTATTGGAGTTAACCTCTTTGTATTAAAGAGATGGAGACAAAGATAAACAAGATGATCAGCCTAAATGGCTCGAATTACCACATATGGAGAAACAAGATGAAGGATCTCCTATTTGTGACGAAAATGCATTTGCCTGTATTCACCACATCAAAACCTGATGATAAATCAGATGAAGACTGAAAGTTCGAGCATGAGCAAGTGTGTGGTTTTATCCGACAGTTTGTCGAAGACAATGTGTATAATCACATTTGTAAAGAGACTCATGCTAAATCCCTATGGGAGAAGCTTGAAAAGTTATATGCTTCTAAAACAGGGAACAACAAGTTGCTCTATTTGACTAAACTGGTCAAAATTAGTTACCGAGAAGGTACATCTTTGGCGGATCACTTGAATGAATTTCAAGGTTTTGTGGACCAGTTGTCAGGAATGGGCATAAAATTTGATGATGAGGTACTCAGTCTTTTACTACTTTCCTCTTTGCCAGAGTCTTGGGAGACTTTGAAGATTTCCATCACTAATTCAGCAGTCAATGGTATTGTTAGTTTGGAATCCGTCAAGAGTTCAATTATGAATGAAGAGATGAGAAGGAGATCTCAAAATTCAGTATCTACATCTCAACCAGATGTTCTGGTTACTGATTCTAGAGGGAGGAGCAAGTTCAGGAGTTCAAATACCAGAGATAAAAGTCGAGGAAAATCAAACAAATATGCAAATGTTGAATGCCATCACTGTAAAAAGAAGGGACATATCAAGAAATTCTGTCGAAAGTTCAAACAGGAGAAGAACAAAGGCAAAGAGATTAAGCGAGATGATAGCAGTGATGATGAACGAGAAACCATGGCTGCCACCATTGAAGAATTTCATGTTATTTTTTATGATAATGATGTGAATATTGCATCCAGTGAATTGGACTGGGTAGGTGATAGTGGTGCCACCATTCATGCCACATCACATAAAGAATTTTTCTCAACATATAAACAAGGAGATTTTGGTGTTGTCAAAATGGGAGACAAGGGTATAGCCAAGATCATCGGCAGAGGTGATATTTGTTTAAAGACAGAAAATGGGATGAGATTATTTTTGAAAGATGTCAGACATGTTCCCAACCTTCGGTTAAACCTGATTTCCATTGGTATGCTTGATGATGAAGGTTTCAGTAGTACTTTCAAGGATGGTCAATGGAAACTTACTAAAGGCTCCTTGGTATATGGAAAAGGTAAAAAGTGCTCCAAGCTATATGTGATGCAAGCAAAGCTCTCCGGTGATTCTGTGAATGCAGTGGAGAAAGAAAATATGACTGAATTATGGCATAGAAGACTCAGTCATATGGGCGAGAAAGGGATGGCACAATTGGTAAAGAAGAATGTATTATCTGGAGTTGATAAAGTGGATTTGAAGAAATGTGCTGACTGTCTGGCTGGAAAACAAAACAGAGTTGCTTTCAAAGGTTCCACTCCTTCCAGAATGAAGAATGTATTGGATCTGATTCACTCAGATCTGTGTGGACCAATGTCAAAGTCACTTGGTGGTGCTCAATACTTTGTGACTTTCATTGATGATCATTCAAGGAAAATGTGGGTATATACTTTGAAGTCAAAAGACCAAGTAATAGACGTGTTCAAGCAATTTCATGCCTTAGTTGAAAGGGAGACTGGGAAGAAGTTAAAATGCATTCGGACAGACAATGGTGGAGAATACATGGGATCATTTGATACCTACTGCAAGGAGCATGGTATCCGACATCAAACAACACCTCCAAAAACGCCGCAATTGAACGGTTTAGCGGAGAGGATGAACAGGACTTTGATGGAGAGAGTTAGATGTTTACTATCACATTCAAAGTTGCCTAAGATTTTTTGTTGTGAAGCTCTATACTCAGTAGTACATGTACTCAATTTTTCACCCTGTGTTCCTCTTCAATATAATACACCAGAAAAGGTATGGTCAAGAAAGGATGTTTCCTATAATCATTTAAAGGTGTTTGGTTGCAAAGCTTTTGTGCACATTCCTAAGGATGAAAGGTCAAAGCTTGATGTCAAGACACGTGAATGTGTATTTATTGGTTATGGTCAAGATCATGATCAGCTTGGCTATAGATTTTATGATCCAGTTCAGAAAAAGCTTCTTAGAAGTCGTGATGCCATATTTGTTGAAGATCAAACCATTGAAGACATTAACAAAGTGAAAAGGGATATTCCCGAATCCAATGGTGATTCAACAAACTTAAAGCTAGTTCCTCCACAGGCGGTGCCAAGACAAGTTGGAAATGAAATCCAAAATCGTCAGCCAGAAAATGCTGACATCGATGCTCCTACAGAGGTCCAATCGGATGATGATGAGGACCAGATTGAAAATCAGCCACCACCACCAGTAGAAGTTCCTCGGGTTCCATTGAGAAGATCTATTAGAACTCGACAACCTTCTACTAGATACTCGGATGATCAGTACGTGTTACTCACTGATGGGGGAGAACCTGAGGATTACCAAGAAGCTATGGCAGATGAGAAGAGGAAGAAATGGATTGAAGCCATGCAAGATGAGATAAAATCTTTGCATGATAATAAAACTTTTGAGCTTGTGAAGTTGCCAACAGGCAAGAGGACTTTGAAGAATAAATGGGTGTTCAGGATAAAGCATGATGAACACAGTTCCCAGCCACGATTCAAAGCCAGATTAGTTGTTAAGGGATTCAGCCAAAGGAAAGGGATTGACTTTGATGAGATTTTTTCACCAGTGGTGAAGATGACATCCATTCGTACAGTACTGGGATTAGCTGCAAGTCTCAACTTGGAGATTGAGCAGATGGATGTAAAGACTGCCTTCCTTCATGGTGACTTGGAGGAAGAGATATACATGGAACAACCAGAGGGTTTCAAAGAAAAAGGAAAAGAGGATTATGTTTGCAAGTTAAAGAAAAGCTTGTATGGCTTGAAGCAGGCACCAAGACAGTGGTACAAGAAGTTTGAGTCAGTTATGGGGGAGCAAGGCTACAAAAAGACCTCTTCAGATCACTGTGTATTTGTGAAGAAATTCTCTGATGATGATTTTATAATTCTCTTACTCTATGTGGATGACATGTTAATCGTTGGCCAGAACATTTCCAAAATTAACAATCTGAAGAAGCAGTTAAGCAAGTCTTTTGCTATGAAAGACTTAGGGCCAGCAGCACAAATTCTTGGCATGAAGATAATCAGAGATAGAGGCACCAAGAAATTGTGGTTGTCACAGGAGAAGTATATTAAGAAAGTACTTCAAAGGTTTAATATGGACAAGGCTAAAGCGGTTAGTTGTCCTCTTGCTAACCACTTTAAATTAACTTCAAAACAATGTCCTTCCACAGATAAAGAGAAAGAAGAGATGGATAGAGTTCCATATGCTTCAGCAGTTGGCAGTTTGATGTATGCCATGGTATGTACACGGCCAGATATTGCTCACTCAGTGGGAGTAGTAAGTCGGTTCCTTTCTAATCCTGGCAAGGAACATTGGGCTGCTGTGAAATGGATTCTCAGATATCTCTGTGGTACTTCCAAAATATGTTTATGTTTTGGTGATGGTAAACCTGTGTTAATTGGCTACACAGATGCAGATATGGCAGGCGATGTTGACTCAAGAAAGTCTACATCAGGTTATTTTATTTCATTTGCAGGGGGAGCCGTGTCATGGCAATCAAGGTTGCAAAAGTGTGTTGCCCTCTCAACAACTGAAGCAGAATTTATTGCTGCAACTGAAGCTTGCAAAGAGCTCTTGTGGATGAAAAAGTTCTTAGATGAACTTGGATTTCAGCAGGATAGATATTCACTTTATTGTGATAGTCAGAGCGCTATCCACCTTGGAAAGAATTCCTCCTTTCACTCAAGATCAAAACATATTGATGTGAGATACCACTGGATCAGAGATGTGTTAGAGAAAAAGATTTTACAGCTTGAAAAGATTTATACTGAAGAAAATGGTGCAGACATGTTAACAAAGATTCTACCAAGGGAAAAGTTTGAGTTTTGTCGATCATCTACAGGAATGACAGTTAATTCATATGGTTGGTAGGGGGAGAATTGTTGGAAAATACCAACCATTTGGTATTTTTGACTATGTAAAATAAAAATAATAATAATAATAAATGGTTGTTGGCCTAATTAAGTTAGGCCAACAACCTCATGGGAAGGCCTATATATATGGCCTTCCCCTTCTTCTTCAAAACACACAAAAATTAAGAGAAAAAAAAACATTAGTGAATTGTGAGAGAGAAGAATTATTTGGGGAGTGACAAAATAGTGAAGTAGTTTAATTTTAGGAGTGTTTGGGAAACACTTGAATGCCATTATTTTGGGTTTATCTCAATTGTAATAATTGTACCTCTAGAAATATTTCTAGAGAAGTCTCTCTTGTAAGCCTACTATTTTTAATAGTGGAAGAATATTTTTCGGAGTTTGTCCCGTGGACGTAGCCCAAAGTAAAAGGGTGAACCACGTTAAATTCGGTGTGTTATTTTGTCTCAGTTTTATAACTATTATCAAGGGTAGTTGTTTTGTTATATTATGCTATTAATTATCCGAGTGAAATTCTGTCTAAGGAGACTGGGTTTTAAGCGGGACCGCCTGTGACCCCTCCAGCCTTTCCTGGGAATTTTCTTGGTATTTATTTTTAGTACAATATTTCATACACTATTTACTTGTATAATAGTAAGTAATTTGCGTGCTATTTACTTCCGCTGCACAACATCAACAACTTGGAAATTTGAGATTTCTCACTGACCTTGCTTTGTCATTCAACAACCTCTCAAGTTCAATCCCAGTTTCTATAAGTAATTTAACGAAACTATCAACTCTTCATCTTGGTCAGAACCAGCTTTCCAGTTTCTTACTGGTAGAAGTTGGAATGTTGACATCTGTTACCGATTTGCAATTGTCACGTAATCATCTCACTGGAGAGATCCCAATCTCTATAGGTAACTTGACAAAGCTATCCATTCTTAGTCTTGAAAGCAACAAATTTTTTGGAACTCTTCCTTCAAGCATGAACAATCTTACCATGTTGACTAGTTTACAAATAAATAACAATAGTTTTGAAGGCCACCTACCAGAAGGAATATGCGTTGGTAGACAACTTCAATTTCTCTCTGCTCATGGAAATAATTTCGTGGTCTCATCCCAAGAAGCCTTAAGAATTGTACAAGTTTGTTGAGACTCCGCCTTGAAAGAAACCAACTTACAGGAAATATATCCGAAGACTTTGGCACATATCCACATTTGAATTTTATGGATTTAAGTGAAAACAAATTCTATGGTAAGCTTTCTTGGAAATGGGAACAATTTTGGAATTTGTCAACCTTGAGACTCTCAAAGAATAATATCTCTGGCACCATACCAGCTGATCTGGAGAAGGCAACAAAATTGCAATCACTCCACCTGTCATCCAACCAACTTGTGGGCATGATTCCAAAAGAATTGGGAAAGTTAAAGCTGATTCAACTTTTCATTGATGATAACAAACTTTCAAGTAGCATTCCTGCAGAAATAGGAATGTTATCTGATCTTGAAAATCTCAGCATGGCGGGAAACAATCTAAGCGGAGCAATTCCTAAGCAGCTTGGTAAGTGCTCAAGACTTGTTTTCTTGGATCTTAGTAGGAATAAATTTACAAATAAAATTCCTTCAGAGATGAGCAAATTAGGCTCTTTAGAGAGTCTGGATCTCAGTCAAAATTTGCTGACACAAGAGATACCGCAGGAGTTTGGAGAATTGCAAAGACTTGAGATATTGGATCTCTCAATCAATATGTTAACAGGTTCAATTCCATCAACTTTTGCTAATTTGGCGAGTTTAACAAAAGTTAATATATCCTACAATGAGCTAGAAGGCCCAATCCCCCAAATTAAAGCATTTCTAAAGGCTTCATTTGATGCACTTAAAAATAATAGAGATTTATGTGGCAATAACTCTAGTCTAAAGCCTTGTGTTTCTCATACAACGAACAACAAATCTAACAAGACGTTGATTCTTGTTAGTGTGATGGGTATTTTATTTCTATTATTGGTGTTGGTGAGTGGAGGCTTACTCATCTTTTGCCAAAGAATTAGAAATGAGAAATCTAAGTCAGGGGAGGCAATTTTTGCAATATGGAGCCCAGATGGAAATATTCAATATCAAGATATTATTGAGGCTGCAGAGGAGTTCGACTCTAAGTATTGCATTGGGGAAGGAGGGTATGGAACTGTCTACAAGGCTGTGCTTGGAACAGGTCAAGTGTTTGCAGTCAAGAAGCTTCACCAATCACAAGATGGTGAGATTACTGATTTGAAACCATTTAGAAGCGAAATTTGTGTGTTGACCAACATTCGTCATTGGAACATTGTGAAGTTGTATGGATTTTACTCGCATGCCAGACACTCATTTTTGATATATGAATTCATAGAAAGAGGAAGCTTGAAAAAGATATTAAGCAATGGGGAAGAAGCAAAGGAGTTTGGTTGGAAAAAAAGACTAAATGTTGTTGGAGGAATAGCTAATGCATTGTCTTATATGCACCATGATTGCTCTCTTCCAATTATTCATAGAGACATTTCCAGCAACAATGTTTTGTTGGATCCAGAATTTGAGGTTCATGTCTCTGATTTTGGAACAGCTAGGCTTTTAATGCCTGACTCGTCAAATTGGACCTCTTTTGCAGGGACATATGGATACACAGCTCCAGGTATATAAATATTCTTGATTAATTTTCTTATTTTTTTCATATTAAAATTAATGCAATTTTACAATTTATTAATGAAATTAAAGTGTAATTGAATTTTTTTTTTCTATTTTGTAGAGCTTGCGTATACTATGGCAGTCAACGAAAAATGTGATGTCTATAGTTTTGGTGTGGTGACTCTTGAAATAATAATGGGAAGGCATCCAGCTGATTTCATTTCATCTCTTTCTCTATCGTTATCATCATTATCATGGCCAATCGATCAACATACTCTTGAAGATGTGATTGACCAACGCCTCCTGTTTCCTAGAAATAAAGTTGTTGATGGATTGATACTAGCTATAAAAGTTGCACTTGAATGTTTGAGTGCCAATCCTCAATCTCGGCCAACCATGAGACAAGTTTCTTCACAGCTAGTTTTTAGCTAAATTGCAGCCATTGATAAAAACCACTGCTAGAAGTCAAATTGTGTGAATTTTTTTTTACTTAGCTTGTACTATATGTTATCTTGTAGCTAAGTGTATTATATTATTACTGTATCTTGTTGGCCAATGTTTTTATATGAAGTTTTGATTATGCTTATCTTTCAAATAGATATTGCATAATTATAGAATAATAATGCTAATAATTCTTTTTCAATTATGAGTGAACAACCAAAATACGATTACAATTTTTCTTTATATACATTGCACATTTTTTTCTGATTTTGTTTAGGTAAACATTGGCATGAGCTACACAATGAAAAATGACACTCCATTGTATTTTTAAAATTTTTTTACCAGCAGTATTTTAGTCATTTTATTATAAATTAATTATAAATTATGTAAAATTTATAAACTCGTGATAAACCAATATAAACTCTTTGTAAACTAATGAAAATGTGATATTTTAGTAATTATTTTATAAATTCTTGTATTTTAATAAATAATTTATAAATATAATAAATTTAAAATTATTTTTAATTTTTTTGTATTTTTGTCAAAAGCCAAATGACAAATTATACTTTACATTTTCAGTTATTTTTAAATATTCAATTGTCTTTTTATATTAAATAATATTTGTTGCTCTTCGCTTTTTTATTATTTTTATTATGCCTTCCATTGTTTCATATAGTGTATTATAGCCAGTTTCCCCAATTAAATTTATGAAGATTGAGGAGTTTCTGTGAGCTAGAGTTCCACCATCCATCAAATATTTATGGAATTGTTATTGGATTAATATACTTTGGCACCACTATTAAGACTGCTGCGTACTAAAAAATATATATTATGCGAGTTTTATGAATTAAATGTTTATTTTTAAAACAAATATGACATGTTTTATTATTAATTCTTAGTTATAAAATTTAAAAATAATAATATATGATTTGCGTTTGTGTTTTGAAATAGTATTTTACTTAAGAGTAAGCTGTAAACAATAATAGATAAACGAGAAGAGCAAGTATCATTTATTTTGCCCAATCTCTGAAACAATAACGAAATGAATTAAATTATTTAAGATAGTATTTAGAGAGATTCACTATGCTATTACAGTATATAACATGTTTGTGGGATAGTACATATCAATATTGAAGTCAAGTAATTTTATAAATAGTTATTTTGTAAAAAAACTCATATTTATTAATAAATTAATCTCATTCTCCATGAATGTGGAATGTGAATTTGTTTTAAATTTTTAGTTTTATTAATTTAATTCATGTGCAACTCAATCAATTTTTTAAGATTTAATTCAAATATATTAATTAATTCCATGAAATTCTAATTAAATAAATTTTCACTTATATTAAAATAAGAGCGAAATCATAATTTATAAAAAAAATATTTTATGCCTCAACAATTTTTTTTCAAATTCAAGGGTATAAAATAATCTATTCGTGTTTTTTTCCATCAAATCAAATAGTAATACAATTACATAGTTAATATACTTTTATGTTTGTAGGATAATATCGAACAACTTATATATAGTGCTCAATATTTTAGGTGGTATTATTGGATTATTTTACGTGGATAACACGCAGCTAAAGTTCTAAAATAATTTAAAATAGATCTATTTATATTTAAATTTTGTTTTAAAAATTTCAACATAAAAATGAATAAATTTTAAAATTGAATTAAAATGAATAAATTTTAAAATTGAGTTCCGCCACTATAAACAAGGAATAAGTATTGGTGTTTCCTATGCAATTCATTTAGCTGGCTCGTCCTCCGTCACGAAGAGCTAGAGTCGATCCGTTTTGATTATGTATAATAATTTAATTTAAATTTTTATTTATTAATTTTATTTTAATTATATATAGACACGTAGACATTTATGGAGATATTGAAAAGGCTGTACTATTTCTTGTTTAATAAAAGGAAAAATAAGAGAATTTTAAAAAGAAAACAAATGGATACTGTATTATTGAAAAAAAATATAATTTTGGATTTTATTAATTAATTAAGACTTTTTTTACTTGACAAAAGGAGAATTTACTAATTTTCTGACTTTTGGGCTTACATTCTAAATAGTTATTAATTAGAGAAAATAACACCCTCCACCATATTTTTTAAATTTTTTATTTTTTTATTAGGGGTATTTTAATCATTTTATTATAAACTCATTATAAACTGTGTAAAATTTATAAACTCATAATAAGCTCATTATAAATTCATTGTAAACTCTTTGTAAACTAATAAAAATATGGTATTTTGATAAATATTTTATAAATTTTGATATTTTAGTAAATACTTTATAAATATGGTAAATTTAAAATTATTTTTAATTTTTTTTATATTTTTAACAAAAGCCCTATTAATTAATTAATACTATTTTTGTTTTTTCTAGATTTCCACAAAATCATTTTGACAAAACCGGTTCTAATTGTATACTTACAACCACTTTTTTTTATTATTCGAATAAAACATATACTTACAACCACTTAATACAAAGGCTACAAATAAATTAAGAGTAATAAACGTCTATATAATTTTTTTAAAAAAAAAATAAATTTGAGTTATATAAAATTGCAACCATTCTTTTTTATTTTTTTTGGGATTCTACTTTCATTTGATAAATTTAAATGTGAAAATAATAATAGAAATACGGTAAGTTATATTTTTTTAATATTCGACGGTCCAAATCCTAATTTTATGCATTGTTCTTATAAACTTACTTCATTTATTGATAGTGAGATAATAAAAATTGAGCGAAAGCTTATCTCAATTATGAAAGTTTATACTATATCTCTTTAGTGAAATTGCCACTTATATATATATATATATATATATATTAAAAAAATTCACTAAAATTGTTATTTGATATAATAAAAAAATTATTTTTTTCAACTATATCCTTATTATTAATATTTTAATTAATAAAATAAGAATATAATAATTTTAAAATTAATAATTGATGAAGAATGTTTTGTTTACTTAAAATAATTTTATATAAAATTTAAAGAATTTAATAATTTTCTTAATATATAACAAATGAATATTTTATAAAAATTCAAACATCTTCCATCTCATTAAATTGTACATTTAGAGACAAGAGGAGAGAAGCCCAACATCCGTCTAAGTTGTTATTATCATTACACAAAAATTTTAGTAAGCAGCTGAAATTTTTCATCAAATAATATGAATTATTCACTAAAACTAATTTATTTAGGAACCCAAACAATAGTATCACTATTAAGGAAATGATAAACTGGTGGACCTCTGGCTTAATATTTAGGACTTGAAAGGCGAAATGCATTGGGTTCCAAGATGATATATCCAAGTGGCAAACAACAAGTGCTTGAGCTTTGGAGCCATCTTCACCCATTAATGGAACCATATAAGCCTTCGTTTTCATGATTTTATGACAATAAAATACAGCATATACATATATCTCCTTATGACATACTATTTGATTATCACCCATCATTTTAACTCCCTTTAAACTAGTATACTTTTGATTCTTTTTATCTTCTTTTGCCTCATTGGAATAAACGTCAACTTTCTTTCCAAACTTTGCAATGATAAATTCAACTAATGATTCTACAGAAGTAGCACAGTACTTGTCTTCTCCTCTAATGCCTGGTGCTTCACATTCTTCAATGATTTGCTTTATAATTTTAGCTTCTTTCTATTTGGGTTTTATTGAAAAATACTTGAAAATTTCTGGTAACTTCTTGTTTGAAAAGGGTATAGTTATAGCAATTTTACGTGGCAAAAAACTAGATGAATTTGAAGATTTAGAGAAAATGATGTTCATCTTTTTAGCAGGAACAAGATCATCATATAGATTGTATACAGTGGTTGTATTGAATATTTCATTTTTCTCAAATTCTTTTTCTTCAGACCAATACCCAACTCCATAGCGTACGCTGAGAAGGAACTTTTATATCCTGCGCATTTGCTTACAATTGCAAATAAATAACTGACCATTACTACATGTATATGTAAACAATATAAATATATAAAACAACTAACCTGCAGGTTTTAGAAGATCTTGTAGAACCATTGGCAATGGAGTGTCTGGCAGCTTAGATTGCCAATATACCTCTGCAGGTAGATTAGCATTACTACGTTTGATAAGAAAAAGCTGCAAATTAATTGGATTGATGATGAAACTAATATTTGTATAAATATATACGCACATATATTCTATAGAATTATGTAAAGAATAAATAGAATATGCTTACACAAACAAAAGAAAAGATGGGAAGGAAATGAAAATACTCCATGTATATAAAATTGAACTTGAGTAAGAATTTAATATATTGAAATTTGAAAAATCTAAGCAGTTATTGTCGGTTTGGTGGGTGGCAAAAATCCCACGTGGGATTTGTTTATTAATTTGTTTGAAGAATCACAATTCCCACATCGGAAAATTGTTAAAAAGCTGAAGGGAATTTTCCCTATATATATAGGAACGTAGTTCCTCAGTTGTAACTTGTCCCAAAAGCTCGTCCTACCTGCAGTGCATTAACGAGCTTTCTCTTCTCTCTCTTTGTAATATTTCTTCAGCGAAATATATTTGGTAGTGTCCGAGGACATAGGCAATAATTTTGGCCGAACCTCGTTAAATTTTTGGTGTTCTCTATTTTATTTAATAGCTTGCTTCCGCGGTAGCTAAATTTTTATTTGGCTATTTAATTTGGTGAAATCTAATTTTTTCACAACAATTGGTATCAGAGCCAAGGATATTTAAGTATGCATTGTAATTGTCTTATATCAGTGTATGCTTAGTAGTTGTAATTTAATTTGACCCATCCAGGATTGCGGTATAATTTAACCCTCCTTGGATTGTGGTTTAATTTGACCCATCTGGGATTGCGGTGTAATTTGACCCTCTTTGGATTGTAGTTTAATTTATTTGTGGTTTTATTTAACCCTTTCCGGATTGCAGTGTAATTTGACCCTTCCGGAATTGCGGTGTAATTTAACTCTTCTTGGCTTTTTTGTAATTTTGTATTTGGAGCTATTAAATAATATTTGTAGCAGGAATGGCGGACGAAAAGAAAAATACCACACCTGGTATTGCTGCAGCGTCATCCTCTTCCACTTCAGTGAGGAACGCTATAACAAATGCAAGATTTGCAGTGGAGATTTTCGACGGTACCGGTCATTTCGGCATGTGGCAAAGTGAACTTCTAGACGCTCTCTTTCAGCAAGGTCTAGATGTCGCTATTGAAGAGGAGAAACCCAAAAATATGGAGGAGAGTGAATGGAGAACCATCAATCGTCTGGCATGTGGTACAATTCGTTCTTGTCTTTCTAGAGAACAAAAATATGCTTTCTCGAAAGAAACTTCGGCAAACAAATTGTGGAAGGCATTGGAGGAGAAATTTTTGAAGAAAAATAATCAAAACAAACTCTTCATGAAGAAGAGACTGTTTCGCTTCAATTATGTTCCCGGTACCACGATGAATGAACACATCACAAATTTTAATCAGTTGGTGGCTGATCTGTTTAATTTGGATGTGGTCTTTGGAGACGAAGATTTGGCAATATTGTTGTTGGCATCTCTCCCTGACGAGTTTGAGTTTCTTACAACGACTCTACTCCACGAGAATAAGGAGGTGACTCTCAGTGAAGTATGCGCTGATCTATACAGCCATGAACTACGAAAGAAAGAAAAGGAGAGGACAAGTGAAGCACAAGCTTTGGTGATTGGAGGCCGTTCACAAAGCCGAAAGAAAGGGGGAAAGAAAAATAGATCCCGTTCGAGAGCCAGACTTGAAAAAGATGAGTGTGCCTTTTGTCATGAGAAAGGTCACTGGAAGAAAGATTGCCCAAAGCTAAAAGTCAAGGGCAAAACTGTTGTTGATTCAAATGTAGCCGAGTGTGAAGATTCGGAATCATCCTTCTCATTGGTGGTCATGACATCTGTAGACACTCCTTTGGCATGTTCAACAAGTTCTTCTAATGCATGGCTGTTAGACTCTGGATGCAGTCATCATATGAGTCCCAACCGGGAATGGTTTTTTTATTTTAAAGAACTTGATAATGAAGTTGTCTACACAGCAAATGACAATCCTTGCTTTACCGAAGGGATTGGTTCAATCCGCTTGAGGAATCATGATGGGTCAATCAGGACCCTGAATGATGTTCGATATGTACCATGTTTGACGAAGAACCTCATTTCAGTTGGAGTCCTTGAATCTAAAGGGCTTAAGATTGTTGCAGAAAATGGGGTTATGAGGGTCATCTCTGGTGCAATTGTGATTTTGAAAGGATTACGGAGAAGGAATAATTTGTATTACTATCAAGGTAATGCAATTATAGAATCAATAGCGGCAGCAGTTTTTGGTGATGATAAAGATCTGGAGGCGACCAGATTATGGCATATGCGCTTGGGACATGCAGGTGAAAAATCCTTGAAAAGTTTGGCCGATCAAGGATTATTGAAGAATGTGAAAACCTGCAAGTTAGTTTTTTGTGAGCACTGCATCAAAGGGAAGCAGACAAGAGTGAAATTCGGTACTGCAATCTATGATACCAAGGGTATTCTGGACTATGTTCACTCAGATGTGTGGGGGCCTTCTAAAACTCCTTCTTTAGGAGGCAAGCACTATTATGTAACCTTTGTTGATGATTTCTCTAGAAGGGTATGGGTGTATACTTTGAAGTCAAAAGATGAAGTGTTAAGAGTTTTCCTCAAATGGAAGAAATTGATGGAAACTCAAACTGGCAGACGAATCAAATGTCTCAGAACAGACAATGGAGGAGAATATAAGAATGATCCATTTATGAAAGTCTGCGAAGATGAAGGCATTGTTCGATACTTCACAGTTTGACATACACCACAGCAGAATGGGGTGGTAGAACGCATGAACCGAATGTTACTGGAGAAAGTTCGGTGTATGTTGTCCAATGCTGGGTTGGACAAGCGATTTTGGGCTGAGGCTTTGACATATGCATGTCATCTCATTAATCGACTTCCATCAACTGCTATTGGTGGTAAAACGCCTATGGAAGCATGGTCGGGAAAACCTGCTAAAGATTATGATTCCTTACGTGTATTTGGTTCCACTGCATATTATCACGTTAAGGAATCAAAGCTAGATCCAAGAGCTAAGGAAGCCATTTTCATGGGGATAAGCTCAGGTGTTAAAGGATATCGGCTATGGTGTCCAGAAACGAAGAAAATAATCTTTAGCAGAGATGTCACTTTTGATGAATCTACCTTATTGAAAAAGGTGACAATAGAGCAGTCAGATGGTACTCCACAACAGGTGGAGAATACTCCAAAACAGGTGGAGTTTGACAAAAAAATCCCAGCAGCAGATGTTAAAACTGCAGACACTCCTGAGGTAGAAGGAGATTCAGATGAAGATGAGGTTCAAATCCAATAACCTCCACAGCAACATGAATCAATTGCAGTTGATAGGCCACGAAGAGCTATAAGAAAATCTGCTCGTTATGATGATATGGTGGCCTATGCATTCTCAATTGCAGATGATAGCATTCCGTCCACTTTTAAAGAAGCTGTCCAAAGTTCAGAAGAAGTAAAGTGGAGGAAAGCTATGGATAATGAAATGCAGTCCCTTCACAAGAATCAAACATGGAAGCTAGCAATTCTGCAGAAGGGAAAGAAGGCGATTGGATGCAAATGGGTATATACAAAGAAAGATGGATTTCCTGATAGAGATACTGTTCACTACAAAGCAAGGTTGGTAGCTAAGGGCTACGCTCAGACGGAGGGAATTGACTATAATGAAGTGTTTTCTCCAGTTGTAAAACATTCCTCCATTCGAATTTTGTTAGCCTTGGTAGCACAGTTTGATTTGGAACTAGTTCAATTAGATGTAAAAACTGCGTTTTTACATGGAGATCTGGAAGAGAAAATCTATATGACTCAGCCGGAGGGATTCAAAGTTGCTGGAAAGGAAAATATGGTATGCAAACTTAAAAAATCGCTTTATGGATTGAAGCAGTCTCCGAGACAGTGGTACAAGCAATTTGATAAGTTTATGCAAGGGCAGAAGTACACAAGGAGCAAATATGATCATTGTGTGTATTTACGCAAGCTACAAGATGACTCTTTCATTTATCTTCTTCTTTATGTTGATGATATGTTGATAGCTTCAAAGAATAAAGGAGAAATTGAGAAGTTGAAGAATCAATTGAATCAAGAATTTGAAATGAAAGATCTGGGCGAAGCAAAGAAGATTCTCGGCATGGAGATATTCAGAGATAGGAAATTGGGGAGACTTTGTCTGTCTCAGAAGCAATATCTGAGAAAGGTACTAAAGCGTTTTGGTATGGATGACAAGACCAAACCTGTTAGTACACCTCTTGCTCCTCATTTCAAACTCAGTGCAGCTCAGTCACCAAAGAATGATACAGAACGGGAATACATGTCAAAGGTTCCTTATGCAAATGCTGTTGGTAGCTTGATGTATGATATGGTGTGTACGAGGCCTGACATTTCACAGGCAGTTGGAGTTGTGAGCAGGTACATGCATGATCCTGGCAAGGAGCATTGGCAAGCTGTGAAATGGATTCTACGGTACCTTCTGAACACTGTGGATGTTGGATTAGTTTTTGAGCAGGATAAGAAAAGTGGTCAAAGCGTAGTCGGATATTGTGATTCTGATTATGCTGGTGATTTGGATAAACGTCGATCAACTACTGGTTATTTGTTCACACTTGCGAAAGCACCAGTTAATTGGAAGTCTACTTTACAGTCTACAGTGGCTTTGTCTACAACGGAGGCAGAGTATATGGCAGTTACAGAGGCTGTTAAGGAGGTAATTTGGCTTCAAGGATTGCTTGGTGAATTGGGAATTAGGCAGGACAACATTGTTGTGCATTTGTGATAGCCAAAGTGCTATCCATTTGGCAAAGAACCAAGTTTATCACGCAAGGACGAAGCATATCGACGTTCGCTTTCATTTTGTTAGAGAAATTCTGGAGGAAGGTCAGATTCAACTCCAGAAGATTCAGACTGCTGAGAATCCTGCTGATATGTTGACAAAAGTGGTGACAGCTGTCAAGTTCAAACATTGTTTGGACTTGATCAATATTGTTAAAATTTGAAGCTGGCGCTGCAAAGCGCATTTGTAGACACTACAACTTAGTGAGAGAGCAGAAATTTGCATCTGTGGGATTTTCGCCAAGGTGGAGATTGTCGGTTTGGTGGGTGGCAAAAATCCCACATGGGATTTGTTTATTAATTTATTTGAAGAATCACAATTCCCACATCGAAAAATTGTTAAAAAGCTGAAGGGAATTTTCCCTATATATATAGGAACGTAGTTCCTCAGTTGTAACTTGTCCCAAAAGCTCGTCCTATCTGCAGTGCATTAACGAGCTTTCTCTTCTCTCTCTTTGTAATATTTCTTCAGCGAAATATATTTGGTAGTGTCCGAGGACGTAGGCAATAATTTTGGCCGAACCTCGTTAAATTTTTAGTGTTCTCTATTTTATTTAATAGCTTGCTTCCGCGGTAGCTAAATTTTTATTTTGCTATTTAATTTGGTGAAATCTAATTTTTTCACTACAGTTATATGTATAGAGGGATGGAATGCAATGAGAGTGCGAATATAATAATATATATGAACCAGCTGAACCACACAAATAAAAGGAGACGATATGTGGAAGACAACTAGTCTCGATGATACTACTCGTTTGTGTGACTTTATTAATTAATATTGTCAAGAAAAGTGGCTGAGATTCATGACAAAGCAAGTCTTGAGAGTAGACTCGGTTAAATGTTATAATATTTACTTGTGACAATGGTTGGTGGCAAATTTTTTTTGGCATGCTCAAGGAATCACCAAACATTAAATTAAAAAAAATATATCAAAATGATTATATATATTTATCAGTCCATCCCGAATAATATATATGACAATATTACAAAAAAATTTAATTAAATATTATTGAAAATTATGATTACACTCAAATCTCTTTTTAAATGTGATGAGTTGAAATCAACTAATTTAAACTTGGCTAGTAAATAAACGAATCAAGCAGCTGCATCTAAACAAGTTTCTGTAAAACTCTCTAGTTTAGATGAGTCTATTTACTAAATTGAGCTTATATTTTCTTTTTGAAAGGTTATGTTATATATAATCTCAATTTTTCGATAATGTTTATATTTTTATAATAAATGTGTCAAATATCTTTAATTATTATAGAATTCAAGATGATTTTTTATTTTATTATTTAATAAATAATTTTAGATAAGTATTTTCTTTTTGTACAAACGAAAGCAAAACCTCCTTGAGCCTCTGCATGCATGAGACTATCTGGAACAGTTATCAGAACATGCACACAATGAAAATCTTAAAGCATAGTTAGCTAGCCAATCTACAAATATATATTTAAATAAGTACATTTAAATATAAATTAAGCTACAAATATATAAAGGCTTGATTATTCATTTATTAAACGAGGGAACGAAATAAAAGAGGGTTCGAAACTTTGACTGAATTAATAAATTAAGCTCCAAGTGGGCTTGGCTAAGACAATATTTGCCATTTTTCTAGGTTATTTTTTTCTAGGTAGAGAATATATTCCAATGGATGTGATAGGCTGCATATCAAACTTAAAATTAATAATTAAATTATACAACATAAACTTTACTCGTTTAGTTAATTTATTTATTAAAATTTCAATTTACACCCCATAAATTTATATTTTTCGTATCTTATAAATACAAAATTGCCGAATTATATTAAATTACACTGAGTTACTAATGTATCTATTTAATACAAATATATAAATATAAGATGCAAAATAATCACTATATTAATATAAGTATCTGTTAGTGCAAAATAAATAAATATATAAAATAAAGTGATAAATATATAAATATATACAGTAAAGTGATTAAAATAGATAAATACAAAAAGTTGCATATGTACTGTGCCAAAAAGAAAATCCATCTATATCCAAGTTGATATATGGTTACAACTACTAAAAAAATTAGTATTAACTTATTTAGGAATCTAGACAATGGTATCACTATTAAGAAAATGACAAACTGGTGGCCCTCCTGGTTTAACATTGAGAACCTGAAAGGCAAAATGCTCTGGATTCCAAGTTGATGTATCTAAGTGACAAACAACAAGTAATTTAGCATTGAAGCCATCAACACCCCCAATGGAACCATGTAAACCTTTGTGTTCATCACTTTATGACAGTAAAATACAGCATACACATATATCTCCTTATGGCATACTATTTGGTTATCTCCCAACATTTTGATTCCCTTCAAAATAGTATACTCTTGATTCTTGTTATTTTCTTTTGCCTCTTTGCAAAATGTTTGAACTTTGTTTCCAAACTTTGTAATAACAAAGTCGACTAATGATTCTAAAGAAGTAGCACAATTCTTTTCCTCTCCTCTAATGCCTGGTGCCTCGCATTCTCTTATAGTGTCTTTGGTGAGTTGAGCTTTCTTTGATTTGGGTTCTATTGATAAATATCTTAAAATTTCTTGTAATTTTTTTCTTGAAAAGGGTATAGTTTTAGCAATTTTAGGTGGCAAGAAAGTAGATCCATTTTTGGATTTACTGAAAATAATATTCATCTTTTTGCCTGCCACAAGATCATCATATAAAAAGTACATAGTTGTTGTATTGAATATCTCATTTTTCTCAAATTGTTTTGCTTCATCCCAATACCCAACTGCATAAGCTCCCTGACGTATTTGTAAATTAACGGCTTCAATTTCTGATTCTGAAAAGGAAATTTTGTTTCCTATCCGGATGAACAAGAAGAGAAAATTTTACTTTTACATAGCATGAATGTATTAATTTATAAAAAATTATATACATGAAAAAGAAATGGAGAAAATTAACTAACCAGGCTTTAGAAGATCTTGCAGAACTTTAGGCAATGGAGTATTCGGCAGCTTAGATTACCAATACATTTCTGCTGGTGGAAGAGCATTACTTCCATTCACAAAAAGCAGCTGTTAGTTTGATGAAAAAAAAAACAGTATTAATTTCTTTTATATATAAACACATACATTAATCATTTTCAAAATCTCGGTGCAATTTAAAAAAATCAAGATTGTAGACTTTGTTATATAATAATATTAACTTATATATTGTGATAAAGATAGCAATTTTTGGAGCATGTGAAAGGAATTATCAATGCTTCAAAATCTGCATTGGATTCTGAAGCAAGTTGCTTGCTAGATTTCCCTAAATAAATATCCTTTATATGCAAAGCCTATGGACAGAATAATTTTTTAGGTTTAGGAACTCATTTTGTAGAACTGCATTAATAGAAAACTATGAACTATGAAAAGAAAAATAAAATGATTAATGTAATTAAAAGTAGAAAAGAAACAACTCATTAGATTCCATCTAAAGGGAATTTTTTGATCCAATTATTTTTTTTACCGCCGATTTAATCATAAATATATATATAATATGATGATTAAATTTATTTATTCAAATGGTTTTTATAATTAATTATCAGATTATTATTATACTAATTCGAATTGAGTCATAGAATAAATAATAAAAATAAAATAAACTACAGCATAAAAATAGATGTGTGTATGCACTATATAACAGGTATTTCATCCCAATTATTAATTTTTCCGTCGTTTAAATCAAATATTAGATAATATACAGTCGATCAACACTTTGCCTGAGATCCAAGAAAAAAAAAAGGAATATGATTGCTTTTCTAAAATCATCCGTGAATTATTGCTTAGTTACACGCGGATCTCAAGCAATTCCCTTTAATTATATAGTATATCATAGCTGTTCTTGGATATCCCAAATCCACCTCGTGGTTCTTGCGTTAAAAAAATTATTTAAAAATAATAATAAATACCATGAAAGAAGGAGATGAATTATTGTATATAGTTGAGATTCCATTTGTAATCTTAATGTCACTAATATCAAACTCTATATTTAGGACATTAGAATATCAAACAATGAACAAAGAAAAACATGAGAGAAGCATATTGACTACTGACATCAAAATTATGCCATAATTTTTCAGATATATATTAACAAGAAAAAATATAATATGAAAAATTTAACATGGTATCAAAACATATAGCCTTACTCTTATTCTTACTTTGATGATTCAGATAATGACCATTGAAATGTATGACTATGCTCTTAGAAAATCCGAACAGTGGCTACCATGTATTTGTCAAGTATCAATTGGTAGTTGACACTTGAGGGTGAACGATGAACTATCTTATAACATAATAAAGTGCGGATAATCCCACATTTAAAAAAAGTATAAAATTATGATCTAGTTAATATAAAAATAAATTGGTGGAGAATGGCTTCAACGAAGATGGAGAGGCAGCCGATGATATTAGAGACCTTCAAAAGAAAGATGCAAAGACCTTGCTTTTCATCCAACAAGCTGTGAATGAGCGATTTTTCCTCACAAACACAACACAACTTTTTTGCTTGGAAAGGGAGGAAGAAAGAAGAAAGAAAGAAAGAAATAATGGAGAAAGAAAAAAGAAAAAATGGAGAAAAGGTACTAGCAGTTAAATTAAGATTAATTAGCGATGGATCTAGCTGTGGGAATTAATCGTCACTAATTTTAGTGATAATTTGGTAGGACTTTAAAATTCATTTGGCTTTTTATTATTAGCAATAAAAGAAATCCATCACTAATATTTTTTCTATTTTAAAATAAAATAATTCTTTAGTGGCGAATTGTGATAGTTGCTGAATAGCAATATCAACTTTTAGTGACAAATATCTTAATATTGTTGCCAAAGTCTTAACCCAATAATTGACACTAGATTTAACTATTAATTTAACTATGGATTTCCTCATTTCGACGTCAAACTCTTGGTGCCAATTATTGATGTATAAAATATAGATGCAAATTCTTACTGTTGCTAAATTCGTTACTAATCTAGTCAATCCGCCGCTATTGTTATTTTTCTTGCAGTATACACTTCAGCAACTTTACGTGGCAAGACAGTAATCCATTTTTGGATTTATTTAAAATAATATTCATCTTTTGCCTTGCCACAAGATCATCATATAAAAAATATATTGTTGTATTGAATTTCTCATTTTTCTTAAATTGTTTTACCTCATCCCAATACCCAACTGCATAAGCTCCTTGCCGTATTTGTAAATTAATGGCTTCAATTTCTTATCCTGAAAAGGAGATTTTGTTTCCTATGCAGGTAAGCAAGGACAGAGTTTTACTTTTACATAACATGATTGCATTAATTTATAAATAATTATATACATGAAAAATAAATGGAGAAAATTAACTAACCAGGCTTTAAAAGATCTTGCAGAACCTTTGGCAACGGAGTATTTGGCAGCTTAGATTGCCAATACATTTCTGCTGGTAGAATAGCATTACTTCCATTCACAAAAAGCAGCTGTTAGTTTGATGGATAATTTATTTATATATAAATGCATACACTAATTACTTTCAAGAAAATGAAGAAATTAATATATGCTTACACAAATTATAAAATGTTTTGAATGATAATGCTTCTCCTTGTATGTTCATAACCAAGTCATCATTAATTATTCATCGCTATACTTGCATGAGAACATATTCACAAACACAAAGAAACTGAAAATGTAATATGTTTATCTCAGGAAACTATTAGACAGTATTCAAATTTCATATGTTCATCTCATGAAGAAATTAATGTATGCTTACACATATTTTTCATCTTGGTCTTCTTTAACGATATGCTGACCATGATCATCATCTAGAAGTTGCGTTGCAATTACTTCAACAGCATCAGTTATATGTAAAGCTTTCAAAGTGCAGCTTTGCTCGACAGAAGGTAGAGTACTTGGGCCATGTAATTTCGGCCGGAGGTATCAGTACAGATTGAAGTAAAGTTGAGGCCATGCTCAATTAGCCTCATCTCCAAATAACTAAAAGGCCTTACGTATGAGGATTCTTAAGACTTGTTTACTTTCCTGTAAGTGCATAGTATCGTAATTTAGTAGTATAGTCCTGCAAATGCATAGTATCATAATTAAGTAATATAATGATGAATAGAATATCGATCCCATAAGGAAGGGTTAATCTCAAGTACTAAATAATTAAATCATTTATTATTTGAAAAACTAATTAATACGAATTGGAGTTGCAACTCCTTATGCAAGATGAGGAGTTGCAAGACAAAGAGGCCAGTGAAAAATGCAACATAAAGCATTAATTCTGTGTTCCACTGAAATTATATATGCAGAAAAATGGTCTGACATAAACAGCTCCACAAATTAAAGGTACATAATAAAATTTATCAAGCCAGTTACTTATCAAGTATTTTTCAAGTACTATTAATTTAAAATACCATAAACTCCTAGCAACAGACAATTCCAAACTAAGACCAGAGTGATTATTATATAGAGAATGAAATACTGCAATTTCTATTAGCAATTTCCAAAAGAGGGATCAATTTCTGCACAGCGCCACCAACACTCTCTTCTTGTTCGGTTCTCGACCGCAATAGGTGTAAATCAATTAACAAATTGGCTTTTCTCTCATTCTACATATTAAAAAAAACAATTAGTAATCTAAAAACCATTATTGTCAAAATAATAATCTCAAATTACAAATACTGGTAACCTGTAAATACAAATTGTAGAGTTCCTCGTCTTCTTCAGCGAATTAAAGTTTCGATGTTTTGGATTGGGGAAATAACAACCCCAGTGTGCGTGTGACGTCCTATCAATTTTGAACTAGAAAAACGACGTCGTATAAGTCTTTTGAATTATTTTAGTCATAAAATTTTTAAAATTGTAACGTAAATATCCTTCAATTTTAATTTTTGAAGTTATTATTTTTGAATCATTTGATTTTTTTAATTTTAACGTTCATATTCCTTCAATTGTTAACGTTATGCCTTGCCTTTTATTATCATTGCTTAATATCACAAAATTTCACTGTCGCCACCATCTCTCAGTCTCCATTTCATTCTAATAAGTTTCTCTCCCACAGCCTACAACTACAACTATTGCCAAGCTCGAGCTCGGCTTGGCTCGATTCGTATTTGGCTCATTAATATGATAAACGAGCTCGAGCTCGATTTTGAGCTAGTTCACATAGCTAGATATATGATAAAATTTAAAAAAAAACTATCATTATACTAAAATTGGTATTCTATCAACATATAAAACTATCAATCTCCTCAACTGGTGATATTCTTCTTCCCTTCTCGAAAGAGTCAAGTCTAAAATTGGTACGATCTGATACTAACATATAAAATCAAACCTCTATCAACCACAGATACAGAGTTACACAGAGATATTCACTTACTAAATACAAATGTTCATTTACTTTAAATTTTGATGCCAGTGACAATGTCGTCAATCTTCAAAATCATTCGAACACACTCTGTTGCCAGTGTGATTGCACTTGTACTCACAAGCAGCGGCTGCACCACATTCTCCTCCAAGATATTTGTGATCTGCCCCTTTCTGACACTGATGCCGAAATTGATCTCCCCCTGAGCATGCCTGTTCCTAAGCTCAGTAACAATTTCAATCGGGTTAAGCCCAGCATTCTCTGCCAAAGTGTAAGGTATAACCTCCAGCGCTTCTGCAAAAAACTTCACACAATACCCTTCCATTCCATGAAGCACCTTCGCCCATGCCCCAAGCTGCCTAGAAAGCTCAATCTCTGGAGCCCCACCACCTGCAATCAAAAACTTCTTGTTCACCAAACATCTAACCACACACAATGCGTCATGCAAACTTCGTTTTGCCTCATCAATAACCAATTGATTAGAGCCCCGGACAAGCACTGTAGTAGTTTTGAATCGAAATTCCAACAAAACCCACACACTGAGAGCATCCATAAATTTGAATCAAAATAATGCAAAACTTAGATAAATCCAAATGCATCTAACAAAATATTATAACAATTACTTGCAGTGCTCATACCTTTCCAACTTTAGCAACTTCCAAAGAGGCTCTCTCGACCACAAAAATTATCCCATTTGTTTTCGCTTTTGAATCACTGGGGACAATCGGAATGCCCTCCATTTCATGTGTTTGCCCTTCTGTCTCTTCTTCTTCTTCTTCTTCGGCTACAACATCATTAATGCATTCTCATCACTGAAGCAACTGAGAGTCTGAGACATTAGTTAATTCAATTACAGTAAATCATGTACTGTCCACATTATGAGTTTTAACTTTTCTTTTTTGAATTGTAAAGTCGTGTAGATTAAACTAAAATTAGAATCAAATTGAATAGCAAGAAGAAGATCAAGAATTTAAGTTAAACACATCAGCAAAGGTAATTAGAAAGCAGCTAGAAGAATTAAAAAAAAAACAAATGAACAACCTGAGAGTGAGAGGTTGCCATGGTCTTATCGGTGGCCGGTGGTCGGAGCTCCCTCGTCGGCCTGCTGTGTGAATGCCTTGTGAGACAGAGACAGAGATCGGACAGAGATAGAGACAGAGATCGGACAGAGATAGAGACAGAGAGCTAGACAGAGAGCGAGATGGTGAGAGCAAGACAGAGACAGAGAGCGAGCCAGTGAGCGAGACAGAGAGCGAGATGGTGGTCGGAGCTCCCTCGTCGAATCCCTTGCGAGACAGAGACAGAGACTGAGAGCGAGATGGTCAGAGCTGCGATAGAGATGGTTGAGGTTGTTGGTTGAAGTGGCTGCGATGGAGATGGTAAGACAGAAACAGAGAGCGAGACAGAGACAGAGAGCGAGACTGCGATGGAGATGGTGAGAGCGAGATAGAGAGGGGACTGCGATGGAGATCTGTTCACGACTTTAGGGTTCTTGTTTTTGTACCAAAAATTTTATTTTACTCAAAATTTTGATATACTAAAAAATCAAATTTAAAATAATTAGTTAAATTATATCTGTTATTTTCTCTTTTAATCACTAACTTATTATTGTTATATATATATATATTTTATTTTATTTTTACCATATATATTATAGTAAAAATAGTATATTATATATTAAGTAGTATTTATATTATAATATATATATGTATATATTATATACTACCATTTAGCATTGATCTATATACTGTATATTATTATTTTTACTATATACATATACTACATATAATATATAGTGCTTAATATACATATATTACATATAATATATAGTACTTAATATATATATGGTAAAAATAAAATATAATACATATATATGCTTTGCACTAAATGTGCTATTTATATTATAGTATATATGGTATATATATATATTATATATATAGTAAAAATAATAATATGTAATATATATTATAGTAGATAATGAAAATAATTGGTAATATGTATATATATAGCCCATATAATATATATATAATATTATAGTATACAACATATACAAATTCTACATATAATATATAGTATATATAGTGTAAAGTATGTATATGTATAATATAGCAAATACATATATCACATATAATATATATGGTATATATATACTTATTTTTACATATATATACTTTATTTTTATCAAATATTATAGAAAATAATATATCATATATTAAGTAGTATATATATTATATAGTTTATTGTACTATATATAGTATATATATATAACATCATTTTATATTGATGATGTTATATTAACTATAATCAACTTTACAACATTAACCATTTATCTTATATGCAATATATATAATTAATCTTATATGATATATATATAGTGCTTAATATACATATACTACATATAATATACAGTACTTAATATATATATATGGTAAAAATAAAATATAATACATATATATGCTTCGCACTAAATGTACTATTTATATTATAGTATATATGGTGTGTATATATAATATAATTATTTTCATTGTCTACTATATATATATAGTAAAATTAATAATATACAATATATATTATAGTAGACAATGAAAATAATTGGTAATATGTATATATATAGCCCATATAATACATAATATATATATAATATTGTAGTACACAACATATATAAATTCTACATATAATATATAGTATATATAGTATAAAGCATGTATATGTATAATATGGCATATACTTGTATCACATATAATACATATGGTATATATATACTTATTTTTACATATATATACTTTATTTTTATCAAATATTATAAAAAATAATATATCATATATTAAGTAGTATATATATTATATAGTTTATTGTACTATATATAGTATATATATATATATATAACATCATTTTATATTGATGATGTTATATTAACTATAATCAACTTTACAACATTAACCATTTATCTTATATGCAATATATATAATTAATCTTATATGATATAAATATAGTGCTTAATATATATATACTACATATAATATATAGTACTTAATATATATATGGTAAAAATAAAATATAATACATATATATGCTTTGCACTAAATATACTATTTATATTATAGTATAAATGGTGTATGTAATATCTTATTTTTTTAAAAAATAATAATAATAATAATAATAATAATAATAATAAAAACGTGCCCACCTACTTGTTAGTAGGTGGGCAATTAAAAAAATAAATAAAAATAAAAATAAAATAAATAAAAAAATAAATAAAATAAAATAATTATTATATTATATGCTAACAGAAAAGAAAAAGAAAAGAAAAGAAAAGAAAGAAAGAAAGAAAGAAAGAAAGAAAGAAAGAAAGAAAAAGAGACAGAGAACAGAATTAGAGAAACAGAAAATCGGGGGAGAGAGAGAGAGAAAGAAAATTCTTCAGATCTACCGCCGACCGCCGTTCAAACAGTGACACGCGCCGGACCACCGTCTGTGCCGCCCAAACTCGAGCCAAACGCCGCCGGAATCACCCCCAACCGACGACGGAGCCTCCGTCACGCGCCGGTCAAAGTTCTTGCCGGTGAAATTTTCCGATCACTATTCCGACCACTTTCCGACGATATTTTCCGGCGATCCGGGTATTTTTAGAATCCCCATTTTATAAGCTTTAATTTGACACCTCATTTGCTAATTTTGGGTATTTATTTAGAATTTTGATAAATAGTAACCTAAATATATTAAATTAAAAAAAATTAAATTAAATTAAATATATATATATATAATTTATTTAGAATAATAATTATAATTATAATTAATTAAGAATTATAATTAATAAATTAAAATTTAATTAGTAATTAATGAGTTAGATTAAATTTTATTAATTTGATTAATTAGTAGAATTTTTATTTAATTTAGATTAATCATTTGTTTAAAAAAATAAATTATTAGTCTTAGATATTAATTACTTAATGACTAAATAAATTAAGTAATTAGAATGAAAATTTAAATTTAAAATATAGTATGATTAAATTAATTAAATATTTAGGTTGTGAATATTACCAATAAATTATAGAAAATTTCTTATATTATATATATATAAATCAACAAATTGATAATTAATTATTTTAAAATTTTAAAATAATTAATATTTGTGAATTATAAATTGTTAATATAGTTGTTGATTTATTGAATTAATAAATCATAATTTAAATAGAAATAAGTATGTGTATATGAATATTTACTTAAAAAAAATTAATTAGGATTAAAATAAGTTAAATTTTAGAATTTTAGAATTTATGTTAAATTAGTTATTAAATATTAATATTATTGTTGTAGTAGTAAAGTATTATTAAAATTATTATATTTAATAGTAATTATTGATTTTAGTACAAATATTATTATTATCATTATTTTTACCACAATTATAACTATTAAATATTAAAGCTATTATTTTAATTTTTAAATAAATGTATTTCAATAACTAGTATTATTATTATAATTATTATTACTAATATTATTTAGTGTTAAATTTAATATAAATTATTAAATGTGAAATAATAGTAATTAAATAATTATTTAACTATATACATAATATTAATATTATTTTTATTGTTAAAGTTATTGATTTTGTTATAAGTAGTTATTAGAAAATAAAAGTAAATTATTAAGATGAAAGTAAATTATATATATGGTTATTAATATAATTATTAGTAAATTTAATATAAGTTATTATGATTCAATTAGACATAAATAAATAATTATTCTAATAAAATGAATTAATTGAATAATGTATAAAGAAATACAATTAATATTACTATTGTTATTATTAATGTTATTATTATTATTATTATTTTACAATATATGGAATATTATAAGAAAATAGTACAAAAGAAAATAGAAAATTAAAGTAGATACTATATAAAGCATAATTACATAAATTAATTAATAAAATAAATATTATTAAACTATTAAATTAAAGAAACTAAAATAATATAATATAGATGTATAAAAAAATATAATAATATAAATACTTAATAAATTTAGACACGCAAATTATGTTAAGTCGTTAAAAATATTATTGAAATATTTGATAAGTTATTGGGTTAATAATTGTGTAATATTAATTGGAATATTAATTTTAAAATTTTTAGAAATGACCGAGTTATACCGAAACTTCGCTGAAAATTCGTTAGAATTTTAGGAATTATTTCCACGTTTTCTTTTCATGTTATTTAACTCATAGAAATGATAAATCCTAGATAATATTTTAGTAAATTTTTATTTTTATATCACTTTAGGTTTGGATTCTACTGCAATTATAGAACATAGAGAGAGACCGGTCGATTAAATAAGTTGAGCTATCAAATAAGGTGAGTGGGTAATTATATAGCATCGGTAATTTTTATTATGTATATATGATTTATTAAAATTGTTATTTGTTAAAATAAATTTTTATAAAATAATTTAGAAAGGTAAAATAATATTTATGAATATATATAAAAAAAATGGGAACAAATAATGGTATGTTAATGTTTGAATTATGGTATGAAAATTATTTATTGATGCAGTTAAATAAATGTTTTATATACACTCATTATATGTTTTCTAATAGAGACACCTGTGATGACGGGGTGTTAAAGGAATTGACGGATTATGATATGATACTGTCTTTGGGACAGCGCTTGGTATACATATAGCCTTTGGGGCGTATATCAGGTGGTCGCCCTTTGGGGGCAGCTCTGCACATGTGTATGACCATGTTTATTTGCTCTTGGTGCTGCCATGCGTCATCACTGCGCCCAAGATGCCATGTTTACCCTTAGAGTGTCAGTAAATATATATTTACTTACGTCTAAGGTATTATATTTTTCTATGGACTATATATATTGAGTGTAAATAAATAAAAAAATATTTGATGAAAATTTATTACATGATATGGTGAATTTATGTTCTTAAAATTTTTATGCAGTAGTATGAATTTAATTAGTAAGTATATAAGAAAAACTTATTTGTTCCCCATTTGTTATATAATTATCTTCTCACTGAGTAGTTGGACTCACCCCCCCTTATTATAATCATTTCAGATACCGTTGGAGAATAGACCAGTAGATCACCTCTACTCTTACTCCGATCAGTGTATAGTAAAAGTCGAGCCAACATAAGTATCGTTTGGATTTGTTTAAAAAGTAATTACATTTTTATGTTGAACAATAATTAAATATGTATTATTTTTTTTAAGTGTTAGAAATTATTGGATATTATTATTGTATGTGTAAGAAGTATACTAAGGAAATAAATTGTGAGTGATATTTTATAAAAATTAATAGTATAGTAATTTAGGAGATAAGTTCACCCTATGGCTTAAGAGAATGGGGTGTGACATTTTATGGTATCAGAACAAAGGTTTAGGATTCTGTAGACATTGAATAAAAGACCTATAGGAATTTAGATAAATAAAGCTAAGAGATTTAATTTAATAGTGTACCTGATAAAATTACAAATTTAAATATATATATATATATATGTAATAATAATAATAATAATAATAAATAATATAAAAAAATTTGCTGAAGAATAAGAGAGATTTTTTTTATGGTGCACTAATATAAAAATATATATGTACTATAATTTAAGATAATATAAATAATACGAAGTTGACTTATATATATATTTATTTTTGTAGGATAATGCCGCCACTAATGCGAGGTGGTATAGGCCGTGCTAGAAACACTGGCCGGAGAACTCGAGTAGTTAGATTAGAAGATGTTGGCCGACTTCATAGGAATCCTAATCCATCTTCTTATTCTGAGGAATCTTTTGATGCTAATGAGACTGAGGGTAGCAAACAAAATATCGATGTTACTTCACAAGAAGAATCATCTGGAGTAAATCCACCTCCTCCACCTCCAATTCCACCTGTAGCTGCTCCAGCTATGCCTGCATTTATGGATCCTGGTCTCGGAGCTGTTTTTGCTCAATTATTGAATACAGCTATGGCAGCGAATAATCAACGTCAAAGTTCTTGGAATGTTATTTCTCACTGCCAGAAATTGGGAGCAGAGATATTTGATGGGTCATTAGATTCTGAAAAGGCTGACCGATGGTTGAAGAAATTAGAGAAAGCATACTCACTTTGTCGTGTATCAGATGAAGATAAAATAAATTATGTTTATGCTTTTCTTGATAGTGTTGCTGAAAGTTGGTATAACAGACTAGTCCGAGATTTTGGTGCAAATTTGACTTGGGAGATATTTGTGGCTAAATTTCAAAAAGAATATATTACCGACAATTATAGAAGAGAGAAGGAAAATATGTTCTTTAATCTTAAGCAAGGCGGTATGACCATAACACAATATGTGGATAGATATGAAGAATTATACCGTTATGTTTCTCACTTGATTGTCGAGGACAAAGACAGATGCAGTAGGTTCTATAATGGGTTGCACTATACAATTCGTAGGAGTGTGCCCGATTGGCAGAGCTTGAATTTTCGTACTTTGGTGGATAGAACCTTAGAAGTGGAAAAATTAGTAAAAGAGGGAGTTGAATTTGAACAAAGGAAGAGAAAACAATCACAGGGTCCTTTTATTGGGGGTCATGAGGGACAATTCAAGAGGGGAAGCAGTTCTCATTCTAGATCTAGTCATGGTGGTACAGGTAAGGCTGTACAAATTAGATCAGATCAGTGGAGTAACAGGTCTCAGGCTAGTCGTAGTATGGTGGGCCAATCAGTTAGTAATTCAGGTAGTGCTTATAATTTTAGACAGGGCAGTGGTATGGGAGATGGACAGAACAGACGATCTTTTCCTCAATGTGCAACCTGTAATAAGTATCATTTGGGAGAGTGTAGAAGAAAATCTTTAGTTTGTTTTCACTGTGGAGATGCAGGTCATTATATGAGAGATTGTCCTTTACTTGTTCATCCTAACACTTCAGTTCAGGGATCTTCTGTACCTACTAATCAGAGGGGTGGTAGGACACAATCTTTTGTGAGATCATCTGGCAGAGGAGCTAATAGTGGCATGAATAGACCAGGTGGGGCCCCAATATCAAATCAAGGTGCATCATCTAGTAGACCTCCTGCACAAGCTCGAGTCTTTGCTGTCACTCAGCAGGAAGCCGTAGCTTCACCAGAACTGGTCACCGGTATGTTGGTTATTTTTAATAGAGATGCTCATATTCTTATTGATCCTGGCTCCACTCATTCATTTGTATCACATGCATTTTCCACATACGCGAATAAGAATTTGAGTTCTTTAGAAAGTAAATTAATAGTAAGTTTTCCAGTGGGGACATCTATGCAGTGTGAACATGTGTATAAAAATTCAACAGTCAGGCTAGGTGATTGTGAGTTGTTAGCAGATCTTATTCCTTTGCCCATACATGAATTTGATGTTATTTTAGGGATGGATTGGCTATCTCGCCACCATGCTACAGTTGATTGTTATGAGAAGAAGGTGACTTTTAGTCTACCTGAGCATCCTAACCTTACATTCTACGGTGAGCGAAAGTTTCTTCCATCTTGTGTTATTTCTGCTATGACGGCTCAAAAATTTATTAAGAAGGGTTGTCAAGCATATTTAGCACATGTGATTGATACACATTTAGAAGGGCCTAAATTGGAAGATATCCCTATAGTGTGTGATTTTTCAGAAGTTTTTCCTGAAGAGCTTCCAGGTTTACCCCCTGATAGAGAAGTGGAATTTTCTATTGATGTTCAGCCTGGTATAGCTCCTATCTCTCAAGCTCCTTATAGAATGGCTCCTGCAGAGTTAAAGGAATTAAAGGTGCAGTTGCAAGAATTGTTGGATAAAGGATTTATTAGACCCAGTGTTTCACCCTGGGGAGCTCCTGTGTTATTTGTGAAAAAGAAAGATGGCTCTATGCGGCTGTGCATTGACTATAGACAGCTAAACCGGGTCACTATCCGAAATAAATATCCTTTACCCCGTATAGATGATCTTTTTGATCAGCTTCAAGGTGCCAAAGTCTTTTCCAAGATAGATTTACGATCGGGATATCACCAGTTGAAAATAAAAGAGTCAGATGTACCTAAGACAGCCTTTAGAACTCGTTATGGACATTACGAATTTTTAGTAATGCCATTCGGGTTAACCAATGCCCCAGCTGCTTTCATGGATCTTATGAATCGGGTATTTCATCCTTATCTGGATAGGTTTGTAATTGTATTTATTGATGATATCCTAGTGTATTCTCGAAGTAGAGAGGAGCATGAGAAACACTTAAAGATTGTATTGCAAATCTTGAAGAACAAGCAATTGTATGCCAAGCTTAGTAAATGTGAATTTTGGCTGGATAAGGTAGTATTTCTGGGTCATGTAATATCAGCAGAGGGAGTTTATGTAGATCCTAAGAAAATAGAAGTTGTGATGAACTGGGAGCCACCCACAAATCCTACAGAAGTGAGGAGTTTCTTAGGCTTGGCAGGGTATTATCGACGTTTTGTTCAAAACTTCTCCATTATTGCTTCACCATTGACAAAGCTGCTAAGGAAGAATGTGAAGTTTAACTGGACAGAGGAGTGTCATCAGAGTTTTGAAAAATTGAAGGCCTGTTTGACTTCTGCTCCTGTTCTTACTCTTCCTTCAGGCGATGGTGGTTATATGGTGTATAGTGATGCTTCAAGAAAAGGTTTGGGATGTGTTTTAATGCAACATGGGAAGGTGATTGCTTATGCATTTAGACAGCTCCGACTACATGAAATGAATTATCCCACTCATGATCTGGAACTCGCTGCAGTGATTTTTGCCCTAAAAATTTGGAGGCATTATCTTTATGGAGAAAAGTGCCAGATATTCACTGATCATAAGAGTTTAAAATATCTTCTTTCTCAGAAGGAGTTAAACTTAAGGCAGAGGCGATGGATTGAGCTGCTAAAGGATTATGATTGTACTATTGAGTATCACCCTGGAAAGGCTAATGTAGTAGCTGATGCTTTAAGCCGAAAATCTTATGGTAATCTTTTCCATATCAAGATGGTACGGCTTCCGTTATTATTAGACCTTCGATCTTTAGGAGTAGATTTAATGATGAATGAATTAGGAGCACTGCTGGCAACTTTTAAGGTTAGACCGATCTTGATTGAAAAAGTTAAAGAAGCACAAGTTCAAGATGAGAAAATGAAGAAGATTATTGATGGTGTGAAGGCAGGTACTCATACAGATTATTCTATCAAAGAAGATGACACCTTAGTACTTGGTAGCCGATTATGTGTACCAAATGTTGATACTTTAAAAAGAGAAATAATGGAAGAAGCTCATTGTTCTGCACATTCTATGCATCCGAGTAGTACCAAGATGTATAGAACACTTAAAGAAAACTATTGGTGGAAGGGTATGAAGAAGGATATAGCAAACTTTGTAACAAAATGCTTGGTGTGTCAACAAGTTAAGGCGGAACATCAACATCCTTCAGGTCTTCTGCAATCTCTTTCGATTCCTGAATGGAAGTGGGAGCATATTACTATGGACTTTGTTTCTGGCTTGCCCCGTACTCAGCAGGGTCATGATGCTATTTGGGTAGTTGTAGATAGGTTGACAAAGTCATCTCACTTTCTGCCTATCAGAATGGTTTTCTCTCTTGATAAGCTTGCAGAAATTTATGTGAAGGAAATCATCAGATTACATGGTGCTCCAGTATCTATAGTATCAGACAGGGATCCACGATTTACTTCTAGGTTTTGGCCTAGCCTGCAGAATGCTTTGGGTACAAAGGTAAAGTTCAGTACTTCTTTTCATCCTCAAACAGATGGTCAATCGGAACGCACCATTCAGACTTTGGAGGATATGCTTAGAGCCTGTGTCATGGAATTCAAAGGAAGTTGGGATAAGCATTTACCATTGATGGAGTTTGCTTATAATAACAGTTTCCACTCGAGTATCGGTATGGCACCTTATGAAGCATTATACGGAAGAAAATGTAGAACTCCAGTATGCTGGGATGAAGTTGGAGAAAGAGAATTGGTGGGTCCAGAATTAGTTCAGATGACTGCTGATAAAGTTCAATTGATTAAAGACAGATTAAAGGTGGCACTAGATAGACAGAAGAGCTATGCAGATTTGAAGAGAAAGGATATCGAGTATGATGTGGGTGACAAAGTGTTTTTAAAAATCTCTCCATGGAAAGGTGTAGTGCGATTTGGTAAACGGAGAAAGTTAAGTCCTCGGTTTATTGGGCCTTATATCGTGGAAAGGATCGGCCCTGTTGCTTATAGAATTGTACTACCACCAGAATTATCTCAAATACATGATGTCTTTCATGTGTCCATGTTGAGAAAATACAGAAGCGATCCTTCACATGTACTCCAGAGACAACCAGTGGAATTACGAGAAGATTTGACATATGAAGAAGAACCAGTCGCAATTTTAGCTCGAGAAGAGAGAGTATTAAGAAACAAGGTTATTCCTTTAGTGAAGGTTTTATGGAATAATCATTCGAAGAAAGAAGCCACTTGGGAAAGGGAATAAGATATGATTTCTAAATATCCTCATTTGTTTTCTCCCATAAGCGAATAAAAAAAAAATTCGGGGACGAATTTTTAATTTAGAGGGGAAGAATGTAATATCTTATTTTTTTTAAAAATAATAATAATAAAAACGTGCCCACCTACTTGTTAGTAGGTGGGCAATTAAAAAAATAAATAAAAATAAAAATAAAATAAAAAATAAATAAATAAAATAAAATAATTATTATATTATATGCTAACAGAAAAGAAAAAAAAAGAAAAGAAAAGAAAGAAAGAAAGAAAGAAAGAAAGAAAGAAAGAAAAAGAGACAGAGAACAGAATTAGAGAAACAGAAAATCGGGGGAGAGAGAGAGAGAGAGAGAATTCTTCAGATCTATCGCCGACCGCCGTTCAAACAGTGACACGCGCCGGACCACCTTCTGTGCCGCCCAAACTCGAGCCAAACGCCGCCGGAATCACCCCCAACCGACGCCGGAGCCGCCGTCACGCGCCGGTCAAAGTTCTTGCCGGTGAAATTTTCCGATCACTATTCCGACCACTTTCCGATGATATTTTCCTGCGATCTGGGTATTTTTGGAATCCTCATTTTATAAGCTTTAATTTGACACCTCATTTGCTAATTTTGGGTATTTATTTAGAATTTTGATGAATAGTAACCTAAATATATTAAATTAAAAAAAATTAAATTAAATATATATATATAATTTATTTAGAATAATAATTATAATTATAATTAATTAAGAATTATAATTAATAAATTAAAATTTAATTAGTAATTAATGAGTTAGATTAAATTTTATTAATTTGATTAATTAGTAGAATTTTTATTTAATTTAGATTAATCATTTGTTTAAAAAAATAAATTATTAGTCTTAGATATTAATTACTTAATGACTAAATAAATTAAGTAATTAGAATGAAAATTTAAATTTAAAATATAGTATGATTAAATTAATTAAATATTTAGGTTGTGAATATTACCAATAAATTATAGAAAATTTCTTATATTATATATATATATAAATCAACAAATTGATAATTAATTATTTTAAAATTTTAAAATAATTAATATTTATGAATTATAAATTGTTAATATAGTTGTTGATTTATTAAATTAATAAATCATAATTTAAATAGAAATAAGTATGTGTATATGAATATTTACTTAAAAAAAATTAATTAGGATTAAAATAAGTTAAATTTTAGAATTTTAGAATTTATGTTAAATTAGTTATTAAATATTAATATTATTGTTGTAGTAGTAAAGTATTATTAAAATTATTATATTTAATAGTAATTATTGATTTTAGTACAAATATTATTATTATCATTATTTTTACCACAATTATAACTATTAAATATTAAAGCTATTATTTTAATTTTTAAATAAATGTATTTCAATAAATAGTATTATTATTATAATTATTATTACTAATATTATTTAGTGTTAAATTTAATATAAATTATTAAATGTGAAATAATAGTAATTAAATAATTATTTAACTATATACATAATATTAATATTATTTTTATTGTTAAAGTTATTGATTTTGTTATAAGTAGTTATTAGAAAATAAAAGTAAATTATTAAGATGAAAGTAAATTATATATATGGTTATTAATATAATTATTAGTAAATTTAATATAAGTTATTATGATTCAATTAGACATAAATAAATAATTATTCTAATAAAATGAATTAATTGAATAATGTATAAAGAAATACAATTAATATTACTATTGTTATTATTAATGTTATTATTATTATTATTATTTTACAATATATGGAATATTATAAGAAAATAGTACAAAAGAAAATAGAAAATTAAAGTAGATACTATATAAAGCATAATTACATAAATTAATTAATAAAATAAATATTATTAAACTATTAAATTAAAGAAACTAAAATAATATAATATAGATGTATAAAAAAATATAATAATATAAATACTTAATAAATTTAGACACGCAAATTATGTTAAGTCGTTAAAAATATTATTGAAATATTTGATAAGTTATTGGGTTAATAATTGTGTAATATTAATTGGAATATTAATTTTAAAATTTTTAGAAATGACCGAGTTATACCGAAACTTCGCTGAAAATTCGTTAGAATTTTAGGAATTATTTCCACGTTTTCTTTTCATGTTATTTAACTCATAGAAATGATAAATCCTAGATAATATTTTAGTAAATTTTTATTTTTATATCACTTTAGGTTTGGATTCTACTGCAATTATAGAACATAGAGAGAGACCGGTCGATTAAATAAGTTGAGCTATCAAATAAGGTGAGTGGGTAATTATATAGCATCGGTAATTTTTATTATGTATATATGATTTATTAAAATTGTTATTTGTTAAAATAAATTTTTATAAAATAATTTAGAAAGGTAAAATAATATTTATGAATATATATATAAAAAAATGGGAACAAATAATGGTATGTTAATGTTTGAATTATGGTATGAAAATTATTTATTGATGCAGTTAAATAAATGTTTTATATACACTCATTATATGTTTTCTAATAGAGACACCTGTGATGACGGGGTGTTAAAGGAATTGACGGATTATGATATGATACTGTCTTTGGGACAGCGCTTGGTATACATATAGTCTTTGGGGCGTATATCAGGTGGTCGCCCTTTGGGGGCAGCTCTGCACATGTGTATGACCATGTTTATTTGCTCTTGGTGCTGCCATGCGTCATCACTGCGCCCAAGATGCCATGTTTACCCTTAGAGTGTCAGTAAATATATATTTACTTACGCCTAAGGTATTATATTTTTCTATGGACTATATATATTGAGTGTAAATAAATAAAAAAATATTTGATGAAAATTTATTACATGATATGGTGAATTTATGTTCTTAAAATTTTTATGCAGTAGTATGAATTTAATTAGTAAGTATATAAGAAAAACTTATTTGTTCCCCCTTTGTTATATAATTATCTTCTCACTGAGTAGTTGGACTCACCCCCCCTTATTATAATCATTTCAGATACCGTTGGAGAATAGACCAGTAGATCACCTCTACTCTTACTCCGATCAGTGTATAGTAAAAGTCGAGCCAACATAAGTATCGTTTGGATTTGTTTAAAAAGTAATTACATTTTTATGTTGAACAATAATTAAATATGTATTATTTTTTTTAAGTGTTAGAAATTATTGGATATTATTATTGTATGTGTAAGAAGTATACTAAGGAAATAAATTGTGAGTGATATTTTATAAAAATTAATAGTATAGTAATTTAGGAGATAAGTTCACCCTATGGCTTAAGAGAATGGGGTGTGACATTTTATGGTATAAGTTGGACTAAGAAATTTTTGTCTCAAGGAGGTCGCCTTCTTTTAATCAAACATGTTCTTAACTGCATTCCTCTTCATATTATGGGAGCAATGAGAATCCCCTCTAAAGTCATGAAGATTTTAGAAGCTAAAATGGCTGGATTTCTTTGGGGCAGTGCTAATAATCATGATCGGCGTCATTGGATCAATTTCCAACAGATTTGCTATCCTCAAACTGAAGGGGGTCTCGGTATCCGACCTTTGCATGCTATTCAGAAAGCCTTCGATGTTAAAGTTTATTATTCCTATAGCTATGAGGATTCTTTATGGACTCGCTTTTTGAAACGGAAATATGGTAGGAGAGGATCTATGCGCAGCCTACTCACTGACTCGAGTTCTTGGCGGCGTATATGCAGTTCATATCAGTTTGCGTGTGATGTTTTAGACACAGTTTCTCAATCCGCTGCTGGTCATGATAACAATTTTGTTTTTTCCGTTGTTTATGATCTTGTTCGTCCAAGAAAAAGCTCCACTTTATCTTTTTCTAGCATCTGGGACTCATCCTTCCCTCTTAAATTTTCTGTTCTGTCATGGAGACTACTGCTCAATGCCTTGCCATTACAACAGCGTTTGCATACTTTTGACATTGCTGGTCCTTCCTGGTGTCCTTTTTGTCGCAATGCTGAGGGCAGTAGAGATCACATTTTTTATTTCTGTTCAGTTTCTCAATCGGTGTGGCGTTTCTTTGGGGACTATTTTTGAGTAAAAATTGTCTTAGGAGCTCTCTTCGTCAAGAACTAATGGCTTGGTGGCTTGTTTTGAATCCTAAGTCATTAATTGGTGTTCTTAGGAGATTAATACCACAGGTAATCATATGGTATATTTGGCGTGTCTATTGCTCTTTTTCTTGGGGTGATGGTGATTTTTCTACTTCCAAAATTTTATTCCAAGCTAGACATTTTATCTATTGCTGGGGAGTCATTAACTCCCATAGGAAGATCGCAAGGAGATTAGTTAATGGGATCGAGGATCTTCTTCCCCCTGCTTTTGGCTCTTTGCAGAAAAAACTTACTCTTGTTTATTGGAGGCGTCCTATCTTGCAATATAAGGTGAATGTGGATGCGTCCTACACTAAGAATCGATTGGCGGGCGGAGCTGTTATTAGAGATAAAAATGGCCAATTCGTTGCCGCAGTTTATTTCCCGATCGTAGCGACTTCTACCCTACAAGCGGAAACTATAGCTATCAAAACGGCTATTGATTGGAGCTCTTCCCAAATCCCTCCGCCTTTCCATCTCGAAAATGATTCCTTGCAGATTTTCCTTCAGTTGCAATATGCTCCAAGACTTACAGGCACGCTTGCTGCGATTTCTGGTTTCCTTCAAGCCACCGGTTCTGTCATTTCTCATATACACAGGGAAGGTAACCAAATTTCTCATCATCTTGCTCAATTGGGTAGAAGTTCTAGCTCTCTTTTCTCTTTTGCCAGTTTCAGATCCTTGCCTCATCATGTTCAAGGCCTTCTCAACACAGATATCATGAAGCTCCCATATTTGCGCTTTCACTAGCTGCGTTGGTTCCTGTTTTTGGCTGTAGCTTTCTTCTCTTTCATTTCTGTTTCAATCTTTACTGTTTTTTGGCTTGTGTAATCTTTTTCTATTTTCATATTGCCTCTTTTATTAAGGCTTTGTATTTGACTTATATGGGTTTTTTCCCAAATTTTGACATTTAATAAAATCTGCGGTGGTGCCGTCCACCTTTACTAAAAAAAAATATTTATTATATATGTATTTTATATATATTGTATTTTTTATGTATATTAAGAATTTGAGAAAAATAAAATTATTTATCAATAAAAAATAATATTATAGTAACCCATATTTTTTTATTATTTATTTATTTTTTATGAAATAAGAAACATTAAATAAAAAAATCTTATCCATTATTCTCTGTATAAGTATACATCAAATGCATAAAGACATAAAAAAAATTTTAACAAGAAAAAAATCAATCATCTCCAAATTTTTTACCATAATTTCTTGCGTTGTTTCTTTTTTTGTCTGCAACAAGAAAAAAAGTGACAAACTATTAAAACAAGAAAATAAAAATAATTTTCTCTATAAATAGGGGAGAAAATTATCACGAGGGGATACAAAAAAGAAAAAAAAGAAGGTAAAAAATATGCAGAGAGAATTGATAAAAAAAACAAGGAAATTCATATAAAAAAGAGCACTAAAAAAAGATACACAAAAGATACAAAAAAAAAAAATATCTAAGTAAAAGAGTGAAAGTGGAGAGCATATTTTAAAAATTTTTGATAAAAGAAACTCAAAATTTATTAAATACAGAAAGCGTTTTTAACGAAATATTAGAAATCAAAATAAAAAGCAGGAGAAACCCAGCAATAATCAACAATCAAAGATTATATAATAAGGTAAATGTATCATGAACTTTTTTTAGGGTAAGTTTCAAAACTATTTTTTTATTGTAAATTTTCGGTATATAAAAGGATATATAGTCAGATGGTGATTGTATAAAATTGTCAATTTATGGTGTACATAAACGCACACATATAAAATTTAAATTCATACTTGCAAAACTACATATTGAATATCAATAGCAACTCATACAAAATAGATCATCACCAATATGATAAAAAGTCTAATAAATAAGTAAAAAAGAACACATAAAACAAATGAGCACTATACGAACAACATAGCAGTTGAAAGTTATTTACTCCCCACCATTCATGCAAGCAAAAACATAAATGTTAAAGATCTAAATGCAATCGAAAAAATAAAAAATAAAAGTTAAATATAGAAATAAATTTAAGTAAAAAAAAATGCATGTGATCTTAAATCTCAAATACATCAGTTTTTATTAAATTAATATAAAATAATATTATTTTAAAATATAAAATACAAAAAAAGAAATCAAATTAAAAAAAACGAATAATATATCCGTTTTGCCAATATTATTTATCCATGTTATTTTTTTTATTTTTAATATTAATTGCAATGGTTACAACTACAATTATTTTTTATATATTTTAATATATAAATGGGTTGCAAACATTTCATTACTTCTTTTATTTATTTATTTTTGCTTTTCATGTTTTTCCTTACTTCTTTTAAGAATATTACTCTTAGGCTTGGATAATTGAACCTAGCTTGCAATTGTAACCACATGGTTTACTGTTGGAATCACCTCCCCTTTTTTTAAAATTTTTCTTAATTAATTTATATTCGTCGTCTTTGAAAAATTAATTAACTCACTTTATTATTTTTAAATTTTAAATTTTACATCAGTCGTCCTTAAAATTAAGAGTTTTATAACAAAATCATCCTATATTCAAAAATTATCGTCATCTTAGTTAACGACGCAATATGAGCTCTTAAAATAAATCTCTTATAAATTAAAATAAATTTCATCCGTCATCCCTGAAGAATTCTCTGAATTTCATCAGTAATCCTTAAAGAATTTCTTAATTCCATCTGTTATCCTTAAATAATCTCTTAATTTTATTTGTCATTCTTAAAAAATTAATTTAAAATCACATATAATCCATATTGGTGCAAATATTTTATCCTTAGACTTCTCTTTTTAAAAATAAATATCTAATCATCCAAGAAAATCACATATTAATTAGTTTAAAAATCTTAAATAATTTTAAAAAATTCAATTTTTTTACATTTGAATGATAATTTTAAATAATTTTTTACATTTGAATAAAAATAATAATTCTATTTTTATTTTTATAAAATAATATTTAATTATTATTATTATAATTCAACTGTAAAAAAATAAAATTTTTTAAATTTTCTAATTTTAAAAATAGTATAATTATTATTGTAATATTTTTTATTTTTCTAAAATTATTTTAAACAATAATTGTCATTATTATTCAAATGTAAAAAAATTAAAATTTCTAAAATTATTTAAAATTTTATAATTTTGAAAATTTTAATTTTTTTAAAAAAATTTACTAATAGATTTATTAAACTTATTAAAAAATTATCCAATTTTAAATAATTTTAAAAAATTTACTAATAGATTTATTAAACTGATTAATAAGTTTTATTTAATAATTAAATGACATAACTTTGTAATTAATAATAATTACAGCAATTATTATACTATTTTTAAAATTAGAAAATTTTAAAAAATTTAAATTTTACGGTTGAATTATAAGAATAATTATTAAATATTATTTTTCAAAGATAAAAATATTATTATTATTATTATTCAAATGTAAAAAAAATTATTTAAAATTATCACTTAAATGTAAAAAAAATTGAAAATTTTAAAATTATTTAAAATTTGGTAAACTAATTAATATGTGATTTGTCTGGATAGTTAGACATTCGTTTTTAAAGTGAGAAGTTCAAAGATAAAATCATTACACTAATATGGGTTATATTTGATTTTAATTTAATTCTTTAAGGATAATAGGTAATATTAAGAGATTATTTAATGATGATGTGGGAAATTAAGAAATTTTTTAAAGATGACTAATGAAATTAAAAGAATTATAAGAAAAATCCATCAAATAAAAAATATTTTTTTTAATATCATGTCTTCCTATATTGGTGTGTCAGTACAATAGTTCAAACGTCTTAATTTTATTATATTTTTTAAACCAGTCATACTAAAAAAAATTTATCCTTCACTTTGTATTTAATTAACCAATAATAAAATTAAAGCGATTACTATATTCGGTTAATAGGTATAATAATTAAATTTAAATTTTTATATCTAAGGGATATATAGATACACGAAAATAATATCCAATAAATAAATCCAATAACTGTATTTAGAAAGTGGGTGCAATAATTGTCAAACCAATTTAAAATTCATATATAGAAATAAATATGTGAACATAAAAAAAATATAAAAAAATATAGATTCGACAATTATATCCAGAAAGCGGTTATGATTACAAATATAACATATAATAATAATAATAATCGAACTACGAAAATTTTAATTCCATCAAACAGGACATAAGTATTAAAAATCAAGTTTCGAACTTAATTTCACTTTAATAAAAAAATATTTTTAAAAAATATATTAATAAAATATAAAAATAAAAGATATAAAAAATATTTAATAAAATAAAAAATAAAAATAATTATATCCAAAGAGTGGACATAATTTAAAAAAATAATAAATTTAACAAATATTAAACTATAAAATTCTTATATTTAGATAGTGAACATAAGGATTAAATTATTAATTAATAAATAATATTTATCTACAAGGATAATAAAATCATAAAAAATAATAAAATAAAATAATAAAATTTAATAAAAAATTTTATTTCCAAACAGTGGATACAATAGTCAAAGATAAAAAAATAAGAAAATATAATTAGGATTCTTATTCAGACATTGAATATAACTCCTTTTAAAAATAAAAAATAGATAATAAAATATCATTATAATTATAGCACTAATATTTGAGTGTCGTATGGTTCTTTTTCTTCCTTACAAGTAATCAACTCCCAAACTTAGAAATACAGATCATTACTAGGTATCCAATCAAATCTTATTATTGATTGATAACGACTCCTAACATATATAAAAAAAATAATTAAACATAAATTGACAAAATTAATTAAATTAATATTTCGCCGACTCTCCGTCGTTCCGTGTGCGACATATATTGAAATAAAATATTTCAAAAAAAGTAAAAACAAATAAAACCAAAAAAGAAAAAAAAACAACACTATTTTAGCATAAGAAAAATGGTAAATTTTATAATTTTGAAAAAAAACCTAACTATCACGTTTAACAAAAATGGAAAATGATTTTCGTGTATTGTGTAATTTTACTTTAATTTTTTAATCATTTATTATTAATTATATAACATTTATGTGTAATTTTATTAAAATAGATATAAATACATAATATATTTATTTAATCTTATAGGTCGTGCCGAGCTGGACCACTAGTCGTACTGAGTGAGTCAATCTAATAGGCTAAATACTCTAATTTTGCTCGGTCTAGAACACATGAACATACCAAGTAAAATGAGTTGTACTTGACACTTAGGTCGTGTTAGACACGACCGAAAACAGGTTGGGCTGGGCAGCACGTAAATTTCCATGTATACTTCCTTTGACATTTATACAAATCATAAATATCTATTTCATTTATGTTTTACTCTGTACAATAGTTCAAGAACAATATAGCTTGGTGTAATCTTTAATTAATCTGTTTAGTATGCACCCCACTCAATTTTTTTCAAGAAAAAAAAGTTACATCATAGTACTACAAATTACTTGATACAATGTGTTTCCTTCAAGCCTAACGAATAACTTGTTGCTCTTTTGATTTGGGTTGTGAGCATGCTAGAGTATATAAGATTTTTTGACCAAATGTGCTCAATATAACTTCTAACCAAAGCTATTGTATGAATTTATCAAAGGACTAACAAGAAATTAAAGTCTTCAAACTCCCTTTAATCAGTTTGTTTGAATTTTATAGGTAAAAATTGAATTAATGAAAGTAGTGAAAAAATGGATTGTGGAATGAATTTATCAAAGGACTAACCATCCTAGTTGGAATAATAAATTACTTCGATAATTATATATATTAATTTTTTTTAAAAAATATACCCTAAAAATTTTATGGTGAACTCTATAATTTTTCTTGATAAATACATATAGTTATCTAATTAGTTTGTTATTCCAACTAGGATGTCTAGTTGGAATAACTGTTCTATTATATAATTTTTCTATTTTTCCATTAACTTTCATAATTTTAGCCATTTTTTTATAACTATCTTCACTTTCTTGAACTACTAAAAAGTGGTTAATTTTATGTGTAAATACAATGAAAGATAGGATTTTTGTTTTAGTGAAAAATTACATAACTTGGCCGGTATATATTTTTTCATCAAAGCATGTAAATTTTCAAGAAGAACAAAATTACATAATTAATGCAATGATACAAAATTATATAATATAATTACAAAAAAAAAACTACTTTTCTTAATGAAAAATTGTATAATTTATTTGATTGTCTATTTTTTCATTAAAATATACAACAATTCCTTTTTTTTTTCCTTTTTCACTATATAAAATTTTCATTGGTAACTTTATTAAGAAAAAATATACATATATATATATATATATTGTATGACACAGTAATAAAATTGTTTTCTTAATAAAAAATCACATAACTTTTTTAGTTGTCTAATGTTTTTTATTGAATCATGTAATGAACTATTTTTAATATTTATGTAGTTGTTAATTGAATTATACAAATACATGGAGGCATTATAGCCATACTTAATGGTGTTGAATTGGTCTTGAATAGATATATTTTGTCTTTAAATGTGATTTGAAACATGAAACTTAACTTTTTTCATTAAAAAAACTAGGCTATCTTCCACTCCCTTGAACAAGGCTAAATTTATGGAACCTATAGATGTGATTCTAAGTCTTTAGATGTGATATGGAACTTGAAATTTTGTTTTAGTATTCCACCCTCTTGAACACGGTTTTAGAATTGACATTATAACCTGCAAAATTGGGACCAATTTTTTATGCCACAATTATTCAGAACTTTTTAAAAATTTTTTATTCCACAATTATTCACAATTATTCTACAATATTTCCCTTTTCTTTTTCACTATATAAAATTTTCATTGTTATACATAGCTTTATCAAGGGAAAAAAACTATATATCATTTAATGAGAAAAAAGAAACTATATGACAAACTAACAAAATTACTTATTTAGTTGTATAATTTTTTTTTATCAAATAATGCAGTTAACTATTTTTAATATTTGTACTTATTGATTGAATTATGCAAATACAAGGAGGGATTTATCTTTTCCAGCCCCTTGAACAAGGCAACCTATGATGGCACAACTGATTATAAGAGATTCCAAGTGTAAGTCAATCACAGCTCAAGTCACAAGTCTACCAATTATTTCCAAATCAATATTTTCACTCCAATTCAATTAGGTATATAAATACTTTTCTTAAAGAAAAATTTGCATAACTTATTCCATAATGTAATTTTCACCAAATTTTTCAGCTTTTCCTTTTCTTTTGATCGATCTTTTTCACTATATAAATTTTCCATTGGTTTATATAACTTTATCAGGAAAAATAAATACACAATTTAAAGTTAGAAAATTATGAGGCACAAAAGAACATTAATTACTTTTCCGAATAGAAAAAGTTTATGACATATTAAATTAATAATGAAAGTCTTCTTAATAATTTTATAGTTTATGTATTAAATAATATAAATACATTAAGGCACTATACACGGACGTTACAATAAATTGCAGAAATTGTAGAATTATCTCTATAGGAAGATCTTATCTTTAGATATGATATGAAACATGAAATTATTTAATTTGAATTTTTCAGCCCCCTTGAACACGGCTTTAAAATTGACACATAACCTGTAATAATCTTGGGAGCCAAATTTTCATAGCATAATTACTTAGAGCTGCCTTTTTTTTTTTAAAAAAAAGAAATTTTCAACGATGTAATTTACATTTTTTATATTTGAAATTGATTATATTTGAATCCAATCTTAGTAAAATTTATAGAATTTGCAAATATATATAAATATAAATTTAAAAAAAAATTATTTTAAGGATCATTTAGAAAAAAATCATATATTTTTTAAAATCTTTATTTTTACTTTTTTTTCTTATCTATATCTTGACTCAAAGGATAAAGCTACTAAATGTCTCCTAAATAATTTTTTTTTCTTTTACATCTAAAACATACCAATGTAAAAGTCATTTAATTTATAAACAAATTTATTAATTATCCCCAATTAAGGTAAGTTATAAAAGTACCTTCACTTCTTTTTTCTTTACATACGTAAAAAATGTTAAGGACTAACAATCTCTCCAATTTCGTATCTGTTTTTGTAATTAAAAGAAAGAAAATCATGTTGATAAATAAAAAGTAGGTAAAAAAAAAAAAGAAAAGCTAATGGATTTGGTATAACTGTACAGTTCGTGTAAACTTGAGCATCGAGCAAACTAAAAGCACAACACACACAAAAGAAGTAATATAATAGTTTCATATCTCCTTTTGCTTTTTATAAATTTATTTATTGATTTGTTGTTTAGAAAAAAAAAACACTGGTGGAAATGATTATTTCATGGCACAGTTTCATACGATTTTTTTTAACGCCCAAATCCGTTAATTTATGTCATCGTGATTTTTTTTTTCAATTCCTGAAAAAATAAGGAATGGAGAGAGATGATATGAGAAAAGATGTTAATTTTATATAAAGAAAAAGAAGTACAGAGATTTTTTTTAAAAGGACAATGGGTAAGTTACGAACTCCATATATATATGTGTGTGGTCAGCATTTTATATGGATATGGCATTTTTAATTTTTATGATCATTTGAATTTTGACGTGGCAGCCACAGTCTTCATCAGTATTAGATGTGTTAATATAAATACCTCTCCATGTGTTGTGTCTAAAGACGTACAATTAAGCAAATCCCTCTAATAATCTAAAGATGTTCTCCTTTATTCCTATGTTTGCATTTTCCTTTCTGATCCTTTCTTTTGCTTTCGCTACTGCAACTGATCCTTCTTCTTTTGTTCCTGTCCGCAATAAACTAGCAAAGGATCAGGTGAATGCTCTTCTTCAATGGAAAGCTAGTCTTGATAATCATAGCCAATCTGTCTTGTCTTCCTGGGTTCTCAACGGTGCTAGTGCTCCTTGCAATTATTGGTTCGGTATTTACTGTGATAAGGCTGGAAATGTTGCCAATATAAGCCTTGTGGACTCTGGTTTAAACGTCACACTTCGAGGTCTTCACTTTTTGACATCCTTCCCTAATCTTTTTGGGCTTAACCTTAGTAACAACTCATTCCATGGGAACATTCCTTCGCATATCTTTAATCTTTCCAAACTTAATCAGGGGCGGAACCAGAAATTCAAGTTTGGGGGGACCGAATCTACTATTTTATATTCATAAATTTATATATTCCAAAATGTAAAAATTATCATAGTTAAACACTCAAACTTAAATATAGTTGCAAAATAAAACAATTCATAATTTAAGTTTGTAAATCACATAAACAATAAAAATAAATGTGAAGATAATAGATTTACCTCATCATTTAAGTTGTGCTCGCTGCTCTTTCATTAAATAGAAATCATCAATAATCTTGTCCACCGAAATTGTTCTTGCAATTTTTTTTTCGATGTACATAATCATAGAATCTCTAAGAAAATCATCTTTCATCTTATTACGAAGCCTTGTCTTCAAAATTTTCATTGCTGAAAAAGCTCGCTCACTAGTTGCTGTTGAAACTGGAAGAGTTAAAATAAGTCGAATCAATCTATCAACCAATGGATATGAATCAGACTTTCCTGTCTCCACCAAACCGCTACATAATTCAGCAATAGTAGATAACTTTCCCAATTCTGGATGGTTAGGCACATCAAGTTCAAAAAGCTGCAACTGAAACTTCAATAAAAATTTTTCTTGATCAGTGAAATCTTCAGGATAAAATTTTTCAGCCAAAGTGCAAATATCATTAATTTTGAATGATTTGAAATTATCTCTTGGAGACAAAGCTGTACTCAAAATAAGTAATTCTGTTGATTGCTCACTAAATCTGCTATTCAATTCTTGTAATTGCTGATCTATAGTAGCAGTAAATATATCCACTCGATAATGATGCTCTACTGTCACAATGTCTTTTTAGTGCCGAGATTGAATTATATCAGAAAAGAGTGCATTCATATCAGGACTTTCAATATTATGTTGCTTACAAAATGATACCACATTCTGTAACAAAGCCTCCCAACCTTCATCTCTTAATCTCTGAATCAATAATTTTGTACGAGATACTAAATGCATTGCATTTAAAATATCTTGAGATTTTAGCTGCAAAGACTGGCATAATGCATCACTAATTCCCATAAGCTCTTTCATCACATGCAAAATAAATATAAATTCAAAAGACATTAGCAACTTTAGAGCATATTTAGCATCACCACGTTGAGCAAAATTTGATCCATCAACAGCTATAATTTGAAGAACTGAACAAGTTGCACCAAAAATGCTTATAAGACTGCATATGGAATTAAAATGAGAACTCCATCTAGTATCTCCAGGTCGCTGTAGAGTTCTAATTTGATTAGCTCCTTTTCCGGTGTCAAGCTCATCGTTTTCAACTAACCTTTTGGTTTTAGCTATTTGTTGAGCTTGTAACTCATCATTGCGTTTAGAAGATGCACTAACAGTGTTGACAATAAAGGACAAATTTTTGAAAAATGCATGAATATCTGCCACTTCTCTAGCTGCAGCAACAAGCACTAATTGCAATTGATGAGCTAAGCAATGGACATAGTATGCATAAGGACAATCTTTAAGGATTAAAGCTTGCAAACCATTCCATTCACCACGCATATTACTAGCCCCATCATACCCTTGACCTCGTATGTTTTCAACACTGAGATTATGATGAGATAAAGTAGAATAAATTCCTTCCTTAAGAGTCAATGATGATGTATCTTTAACATGAATAAGATCTAAGAAACGTTCACGTACAAACCCATCTTTATCAACAAATCGAACAACAAGAGTCATTTGCTCTCTTTTAGATTCATCCCGAGATTCATCAACAATCAAGCAAAATTTGGCACAACTAATTTCTTCTCGAATAGCAAGCTTCACATTTCTAGAATACACATGTAAAATTTCCTTTTGAATGGCTGGTGATGTGTAATTTGCATTTTGTGGGGCATTTTTTAATACAACATCATTAACTTCTTTATTATAAGAGGCTAAAATATCTAACATTTCAAGAAAATTACCTTGATTTTCTGAATCAGGATGCTCATCATGCCCTCGAAATGCACAAGCCTGAAAGGATAACCATCGAACAGCATCTATGGAAGCTTTCAACCGCAATCGATTATTTTGAACTTGTTGTGTGCTTTGCTTTTCAATTGCCTTCTCGATGTGGCTTGATTGATTTCTTAAATCCTCATAAGACTTGACACAAACATTGTGTGATGAATTAGGAGTTCTTCCCATATGAGATAGAAATGCACAATCTTTGCCATTATTAACTTTTTTCCAATTTTTGAATCCTGTAGCAGTAAATGTATCACTCCCAAATTTTCCAATTGATTTACTGCTAAAAAGATAACATGGAAGACAAAAAGCAGCATCTTTGGCAGGTGAGTACTCTAACCATGGGAATTTTCTTAGCCAACTTTCTTGAAACCTACGACGATGACTTTCTGGACCAGAAAATGGATATGAAAATTCAGATGCAAGAGATCTATATGGTCCATATTTGATATAAGCTCTTCGAATCTCATCTCGTTGATTAACTGCATACTCCCATATTTGAGGACGTAAACCAGGATCGCGTACTAATGAAGCAATGTCAATCTCTTCTCCATTATATTTTGCTTGATGATCCACTTTTGGAATTTTAGATGACGGTTGCTCTTGTAAAATATCATCATCATCTAGGCTGCAAGCTGCCTCAATTGGTGGTGAGTTGTTCTGATTCCTTTCTTTTTTCTTAAAAAATGAATCAATTTTTGTTGATTTCATCTGTTAAAACATTAACGTATTAGTTTATTAAATACTAAACTTATGAGGAAGCCAAAAAAATAACCTCATCTCAAAAATAAAAATTCAACAATCTCAATCTCTATTCTAATAAAAATCCATCATATTTATCTTTAAAATATTCTCACAATAGTTTCCATTGGATTATACCTAATAATATAACTACTAAATATACATAATCATTTATTCATAATAATTCATAACTCAATTGCCAAAAATCAATCATTATATTCGTACTACAATAAATTTTTTAAAAGTATTTATGCACTAAAGGATTAAAATAATAAATAAAGAAATATAAACTTTTACATATCCAGCAAAGAGTAACCCCTTCCTAACAATTCTGATTTTGAAATATAAAAAAATTAGTTAAGAAATAGATTATAGACATAGACTGATAGACACTGTACTAAAAATTGAAATAGAATAATGGGTTAGGAGTTACCTTTTTGTAAGTTGTTCTTATTATCAATAAAAAATTGGATAGCTTTTCCTCTTTCTTGTAGCAGAGAAGACAAAAACAAATAGATTAGGTATACGTATACTGTGCAAAAAACAGAAGATGAGAAGAACAGCCGTTTGTCCTTTTACATTCTTAATACTAATAGATTATTAGTTTGCTTTTTAAAAGAAGGTAAAAGTAGATTGTTAAATAAGTGGGCTTGAATTTGTTGTATGTGGCCCATGTATATATTACTAATAATAGGACAAATGGTCTTAATAAGTTAAAATTTTTTTTTTCGTTGGTGGGGCCTGTTGACTAAAGTAATGTCTTTTATATTTTTTCCTTATTAGTAGAGATTACAGGATTATTTGTAGGATCTTATTTTCCTATTTTATGATGTAATACTTGTATATAAACTGATATTACAAACAATAAAATATACATAAACCCTAAATAACAGCCTCCTATTACAGTTTAATACAAGTTAACATGGTATCAGAGCGAGTATCTGATCCAGAAGAATTCAATTCTTTTGTTTAAACCAAGCTCATCATATACCAAACCAAGCCTTCTCAGAAACCAACCAGAACTCAGAGACCAACCAGAACCCCTTCTCCTAACCAAAAATGGCAAACACAGAAGAATTATCATTGCAGTTAGCCAACCTGCTCAAAAACAACTCTAATGTTCCTGTAATCCAAACCAATGCAGAAGACTTAACTATTGATGTCAAGCTAGAAGACGATAACTATCTGTTATGGCAAAGATTGATGCGGAAGGGTATAGGTGGCCGAGGCCAATTGAGCCACATTACAGGTAGACCTCCAGCACCTGCAGAAGAAGACCCAAATTATCCAGTGTGGGAACAAATCGACAATCTTGTTTTTACCTGGATAATATCAAATGTTGACGAGCGACTGGTAAATAGGATAGCCGAATACCCGACGGCCAAAGCCCTTTGGGATGGCCTTGCCGTGACATATGGCAGCGGAGTAGATGGATTCCAAGTCTATGACTTGCACATGAAAGCTTACAGGCAAACACAAGGATCACAGACTCTTGAGGAGTATTGGACGAATATTCAATCTATATGGATGGCCATAGATCGAAAACAAAAAAACCCAATGGACTGTTGTACCATCGGGATTTCAAAATTTGACAAAATGCAACAAGATCAAAGAATTTACCAATTTCTTGCAGGATTGGATGAAAAATATGACAGAATTCGTCGAGAGGTTCTCAAATCGGATCCCTTACCCTCAGTTGAGTCCGTTTATGCCCAGGTCAGAAGGGAGGCCACCACGCTCAAGATCTTGAAGCCGGCATCCAACCCTTTAGAAGACTCATCATCATCGGGTATTGGGCAGGGACTGGCAGCAAAAAACCCAGAGAGAAACCGAGATGAGACCAGCAACTCAAGGCGCTCAGACAGAGGTTTTTCACAACGCGATGGGCGCTCAGACAGAGGTTCTTCACAGCGCGATGACAAAGCTTCTCTAGTGTGCAGCCACTGTGGAATGAAGAAGCACACAAAAGAATCATGCTTCAAATTGATCGGTTTTCCAGAATGGTGGAGCGACTCAAATCAAACGAAAACAAGCAATAGATCAAGCAATGGGCGAGTCGCCGCCGGTGTGGGCATCAACGAAGTCACCAGCAGCACCAGCAGTGGCCGCTCAATGGTGAACGAAGAAAACGAAGAAGAAAAGGAAAGAGGAATGGCGGCATTTGCAGGGAAAATTGGTAACCCTAAACCCTTTCTTAATGTATTTATGGAAGGAGTTTATAATAAAAATAAAAAAAACAAAAAATTAAAAGAAAGAAATAAGGAGGCAGAAATTAAAATGGGTGGGGTTGCTTATCATGTGGGCCAAAATGTTCCAAGAGGCCCAAAGGCCCAATATTCTATTACAGGTTCAAAACAGAAGCAGAAGCCCAATGGTGAGAAATTGGGCTGGCTATTTGACTGTGCCGCCACCGATACCATGACATATGACCGTTCTGACATTGTTGAAATTAGAAAGCCACATTTGACTCATATCCAAAATGCCAACGGAGAATGATCTAATGTGCAAGGGGCAGGAACAGTTGAAGTGACTCCAAATTTGAAACTCTCAAAATGCCTCTACGTTCCCTCACTATCATGCAAACTTTTGTCTGTAAGTCAAGTTACAGCTGAGCTAGATTGTGTAGTACTAATGTTTTCTCGATTCTGTCTTTTACAGGACATTCATACAGGGGAGATAATTGGGCGTGGTACTGAGCGCGGAGGACTGTATCATGTTGATGAGATGGCTCAAAACGGAAAGGGAATGCTGGCTCATGGAACTTCAGAAAGACAAATATGGTTATGGCATCGTCGTCTAGGTCATCCGTCTATTTATTACCTTAAGTTTTTATTTCCATCTTTGTTTAGACAGAAAGTTGATTTTACTTGTGAAACCTGCATATTTGCAAAAAACCATAGAATTTCTTTTCCCCAGAATAATACCCGAGTTAAGACTATATTTTCATTAATTCATTCGGATGTATGGGGGCCCGCTCCAATTAATAGTGGTCCTTTTCAGTATTTCTTATTGTTTATTGATGATTTTTCACGAATAACTTGGGTATATTTTTTGAAAAACAAATCCGAAGTGTCTGAGAAATTTATGGTTTTTTACAATATGATCCTTACACAATTTGACAAGAAAATTCAAACCCTTAGGTCTGATAATGGTGGCGAATTTGTTAACCAGAGTATGAAAACCTTCTGTAATGAAAAAGGAATTATTCACCAAACAACCTGTCCCAATACCCCCCAACAAAACGGAGTAGCCGAAAGAAAGAATCGGTTCCTCCTTGAAATGACCAGATCCATGTTGATTGAAGCAAAAGTTCCCAAACATTTTTGGGCTGAAGCCGTTGCTACTTCAGTCTATTTATCCAACAGACTACCTACCAAAAGCCTTGACCATAAAACACCAATCCAAGTCCTTCAAACCCAAACTATCCTACCTCCACCTTTAACCCTACAACCAAGAATTTTTGGCTGTTCAGTTTATGTCCATATTCCAAAACATGAACGTTCCAAGCTTGATCCTTGTGCTAGGAAATGTGTGTTTATCGGGTATGGGATAAATCAAAAAGGTTATAGATGTTACAATCCTGATACCAGACGAACATTTGTGACTATGGATTGTGATTTTCTTGAGTCAGAATTTTTTTACTCTACCCAACCTAGTCGTCAGGGGGAGAATCATAAGGACTCCTTAGATTGGTTAGATAACTTGTTTGTCTCTGATGGAGTTCCAACAGAGCCTTGCTCCCAAACCATCGAGCCAATTCTTGACATAGTGCAGAATGACGCATCTGAATCACGTCCTGACACACCTCCTATGAATGATCCTCTTGAGGTAAGTACTACTAGTCCTACTAGATCTGTGGGTGAAATTGTTGACTCTGATTATGAAAGTGTAGTGCCTGAAGATGATAGATATGTGTTACCACCCAGATCTACTCGAGGAGTTCCTCCTAAGAAGTATACTCCAGAACATATATCCAGATCCTCCAGATATCCCCTAGGTAATGTTGTCAGGGGGAGTATCTCAGATAATGCTAAATCTTTTTCAACTATCCTCTACTCTGAACAGGTTCCTAGAAATGCAGAAGAGGCAAAAATTGATAAAAGATGGTGGGAAGCCATGAAAGTTGAGATGGAAGCTCTTGTGAAGAACGAAACTTGGAAAAAAAGTATACTACCAAAAGGGAAGCATCCAGTCGGATGTAAATGGGTGTTTACAATAAAACACAAGGCAGATGGGTCCATCGAACGCTATAAGGCAAGATTAGTAGCGAAGGGGTATACACAAACATATGGGATTGACTATTCAGAAACTTTCTCACCTGTAGCTAAAATTGATACCATCAGGGTTCTATTCTCAGTTGTAGCTAATAGAGACTGGCCACTCCATCAGTTTGATGTAAAAAACGCCTTTCTACATGGAGACTTAAGTGAGGTGGTGTATATGGAAGCTCCACCTGGGTTCAAAAATGACTTCAAGGAAAATGAAGTATGCAGATTGAAAAAGGCTCTTTATGGCTTGAAGCAATCACCAAGGGCTTGGTTTGGTAAGTTTACAGTGGCTATGAGAAAATATGGGTACAAACAAAGCAATGCAGATCATACACTGTTTCTAAAGAGGAAAGGAAATTTGATCACTTGTCTGATTATTTATGTAGATGATATGATCATAACAGGGAGTGATTCTGAAGAAATAGCAGAATTAAGAAAAAACTTGTTGACAGAGTTTGAAATGAAAGATCTTGGAGGACTCAAATACTTTCTTGGGATAAAGGTCCTTAGATAAAAAATGGGGATCTTTATGTCACAGAAGAAATACATTCTTGATCTTTTGACAGAGACAGGCTTATTAGATTGTAAACCAGCTGAAACTCCTCTACCTGTTAATCATGGACTACAAGTCAAAGAAGGAAGTAACCCAGCAGATAAAGACAGATATCAACGACTAGTTGGCAAGCTCATCTACCTTTTCCACACCAGGCCAGACATTGCCTATGCAGTAAGTGTAATCAGCCAATTTATGCATCAGCCTCAAGAGGAACATATGGAGGCAGCTCTAAGAATCATAAGGTATTTGAAAGGTACTTATGGACTAGGAATTATCTTCAGAAAAAATGAGCGTCTTGACCTTGAGATCTATACGGATGCAGATTGGGCTGGAAACCCAAATGATAGAAGGTCCACTTCTGGGTATTTTGCCTTACTCGGAGGAAATTTGGTAACTTGGCGAAGCAAAAAACAGAAAGTGGTGGCGCTCTCCAGTGCAGAGGCTGAGTTTCGAGGGATTGCAAAGGAAGTTACAGAACTTCTATGGCTGAAGAAATTATTGACAGAAATTGGTTTTCCCCCTCCATTACCATGTGTGCTTAAATGTGACAATAAGGCAGCAATACAGATTTCAGAAAACCCTGTACAACATGATCGGACTAAACATGTGGAAGTTGATCGTCATTTCATCAAAGAAAAACTTGAAGGAGGGATCCTGGAATTACTTTTTGTTCGTTCTGAAGATCAACTAGCAGATATACTGACAAAGGCAGTAAATGGAAAAATATTCAGAATAATTCTTGACAAGTTGGGTATTGGAGATCCCACTACACAACTTGAGGGGGAGTGTTGACTAAAGTAATGTCTTTTATATTTTTTCCTTATTAGTAGAGATTACAGGATTATTTGTAGGATCTTATTTTCCTATTTTATGATGTAATACTTGTATATAAACTGATATTACAAACAATAAAATATACATAAACCCTAAATAACAGCCTCCTATTACAGTTTAATACAAGTTAACAGGGCCAAGGCTACTACAGGTCCCCCCTTCCTTCCGCCCTTGAACTTAATGTTCTTGACTTGTCTTCCAATGCTATCTCTGGTTCCATTCCTCGAGAAATTGGAACACTGGGCTCTCTCACTCACCTTCATTTATCAAACAATCATCTAACTGCTGGAATCCCAACTTCTATGGGAAATCTGACAAAGCTGTCAATTCTTTTTCTCCATTGGAACCAGCTTTCTGGCCCAATACCTCAACAACTTGGAACTTTGAGATTTCTCACTGACCTTGCTTTGTCATTCAACAATCTCTCAAGTTCAATCCCAGTTTCTATAAGTAATTTAACGAAACTATCAACTCTTTATCTTAATAACAACCAACTTAGTGGTTTTATACCGGTAGAAGTTGGAATGTTGACATCTGTTACCCATTTGAAATTGTCAAAAAATCATCTCACTGGAGAGATCCCAATCTCTATAGGTAACTTGACAAAGATATCCACTCTCTATCTTCACAAGAACCAGCTTTCCGGTTTCTTACCTGTAGAAGTTGGAATGTTGACATTTGTTACCGATTTGCAATTGTCACGTAATCATCTCACTGGAGAGATCCCAATCTCTATAGGTAACTTGACAAAGATATCCACTCTCTACCTTCACGAAAACCATCTTTCTGGTTTTTTACCTGTAGAAATTGGAATGTTGAGATCTGTTATCGATTTGGATTTGTCAGAAAATCATCTCACACTGGAGAGATCCCAATCTCTATAGGTAACTTAACCAAGATATCAACTCTCTATCTTCACACGAACCAGCTTTTCGGTTTCTTACCTGTAGAAATTTGAAAGTTGAGATCTGTTACCGATTTGGAATTGTCACATAATCATCTCACTGGAGAGATCCCAATCTCTATAGGTAACTTGACAAAGATATCCACTCTCTACCTTCACACGAACCAGCTTTCCGGTTTCTTACCTGTAGAAATTGGAATGTTGAGATCTGTTACCGATTTGGAATTGTCAGAAAATCATCTCACTGGAGAGATCCCAATCTCTATAGGTAACTTGATAAAGATATCCACTCTCTATCTTCACACGAACCAGCTTCCTGGCCCAATACCTCAACAACTTGGAACTTTGAGATTTCTCACTGACCTTTCTTTGTCATTCAACAATCTCTCAAGTTCAATTCTAGTTTCTATAAGTAATTTAACGAAACTATCAATTCTTTATCTTAATAACAACCAACTTAGTGGTTTTATACCGGTAGAAGTTGGAATGTTGACATCTGTTACCGATTTGGAATTGGCAGAAAATCATCTCACTGGAAAAATCCCAATCTCTATAGGAAACTTGACAAAGCTATCCATTCATAGTCTTGAAAGCAACAATTTTTTTGGAACTCTTCCTTCAAGCATGATCAATCTTACCATGTTTACTAGTTTACAAATAAATAACAATAGTTTTGAAGGCCACCTACCAGAAGGAATATGCGTTGGTAGACAACTTCAATTTCTCGCTGCTCATGGAAATAATTTCGTGGGTCTCATCCCAAGAAGCCTTAAGAATTGTACAAGTTTGTTGAGACTCCGCCTTGAAAGAAACCAACTTACAGGAAATATATCCGAAGACTTTGGCACATATCCACATTTGAATTTTATGGATTTAATTGAAAACAAATTCTATGGTAAGCTTTCTTGGAAATGGGAACAATTTTGGAATTTGTCAACCTTGATACTCTCAAAGAATAATATCTCTGGCACCATACCAGCTGATCTGGAGAAGGCAACAAAATTGCAATCACTCCACCTGTCATCCAACCAACTTGTGGGCATGATTCCAAAAGAATTGGGAAAGTTAAAGCTGATTCAACTTTTCATTGGTGATAACAAACTTTCAAGTAGCATTCCTGTAGAAATAGGAATGTTATCTGATCTTGAAAATCTCAGCATGGCGGGAAACAATCTAAGCGGAGCAATTCCTAAGCAGCTTGGTAAGTGCTCAAGACTTGTTTTCTTGGATCTTAGTAGGAATAAATTTACAAATAAAATTCCTTCAGAGATGAGCAAATTAGGCTCTTTAGAGAGTCTGGATCTCAGTCAAAATTTGCTGACACAAGAGATACCGCAGGAGTTTGGAGAATTGCAAAGACTTGAGATATTGGATCTCTCAAACAATATGTTAACAGGTTCAATTCCATCAACTTTTGCTAATTTGGTGAGTTTAACAAAAGTTAATATATCCTACAATGAGCTAGAAGGCCCAATCCCCCAAATTAAAGCATTTCTAAAGGCTTCATTTGATGCACTTAAAAATAATAAAGATTTATGTGGCAATAACTCTAGTCTAAAGCCTTGTGTTTCTCATACAACGAACAACAAATCTAACAAGACGTTGATTCTTGTTAGTGTGATGGGTATTTTATTTCTATTATTGGTGTTGGTGAGTGGAGGCTTACTCATCTTTTGCCAAAGAATTAGAAATGAGAAATCTAAGTCAGGGGAGGCAATTTTTGCAATATGGAGCCCAGATGGAAATATTCAATATCAAGATATTATTGAGGCTATAGAGGAGTTCGACTCTAAGTATTGCATTGGGGAAGGAGGGTATGGAACTGTCTACAAGGCTGTGCTTGGAACAGGTCAAGTGTTTGCAGTCAAGAAGCTTCACCAATCACAAGATGGTGAGATTACTGATTTGAAACCATTTAGAAGCGAAATTTGTGTGTTGACCAACATTCGTCATCGGAACATTGTGAAGTTGTATGGATTTTGCTCGCATGCCAGACACTCATTTTTGATATATGAATTCATAGAAAGAGGAAGCTTGAAAAAGATATTAAGCAATGGGGAAGAAGCAAAGGAGTTTGGTTGGAAAAAAAGACTAAATGTTATTGGAGGAATAGCTAATGCATTGTCTTATATGCACCATGATTGCTCTCTTCCAATTATTCATAGAGACATTTCCAGCAACAATGTTTTGTTGGATTCAGAATTTGAGGTTCATGTCTCTGATTTTGGAACAGCTAGGCTTTTAAAGCCTGACTCGTCAAATTGGACCTCTTTTGCAGGGACATATGGATACTTGATTAATTTATTTTTTTCATATTAAAATTAATGCAATTTTACAATTTATTAATGAAATTAAAGTGTAATTGAATTTTTTTTCCTATTTTGTAGAGCTTGTTTATACTATGGCAGTCAACGAAAAATGTGATGTCTATAGTTTTGGTGTGGTGACTCTTGAAATAATAATGGGAAGGCATCCAGCTGATTTCATTTCATCTCTTTCTCTGTCGTTATCATCATTATCATGGCCAATCGATCAACATACTCTTGAAGATGTGATTGACCAACGCCTCCCGTTTCCTAGAAATAAAGTTGTTGATGGATTGATACTAGCTATAAAAGTTGCACTTGAATGTTCGAGTGCCAATCCTCAATCTCGGCCAACCATGAGACAAGTTTCTTCACAGCTAGTTTTTAGCTAAATTGCAGCCATTGATAAAAACCACTACTAGAAGTCAAATTGTGTGATTTTTTTTACTTAGCTTGTACTACATGTTATATTGTAGCTAAGTGTATTATAATATTACTGTATCTTGTTGGCCAATGTTTTTATATGAAGTTTTGATTATGCTTATCTTTCAAATAGATATTGCATAATTATAGAATAATAATGCTAATAATTCTTTTTCAATTATGAGTGAACAACCAAAATACGATTACAATTTTTCAATGACACACTATATCATGTTTTTAAAAAAATTTTTACCAGTGGTATTTTAGTTATTTTATTATGAATTAATTATAAACTATGTAAAATTTATAATAAATCAATGATAAATTTATTGTAAACTAATGAAAATATGAGATTTCAGTAAATATTTTATAAATTCTGGTATTTTGATAAATAATTTATAAATATGATAAATTTAAAATTATTTTTAATTTTTCTTGTATTTTTGTCAAAAGCCAAATACAAATTATACTTTATATTTTCAGTTATTTTTAAATATTCAATTGTCTTTTTTTTTTATTATGCCTTCCATTGTTTAATATAGTGTATTATAGTCAGTTTCCCCAATTAAATTTATGAAGATTGAGGAGTTTCTGTGAGCTAGAGTTCCACCATCCATCAAATATTTGTGGAATTGTTATTGAATTAATATACTTTGGCACCATTATTAAGACTGTTGCGTACTAAAAAAAATATATTATGCGAGGTTTATGAATTAAATGTTTATTTTTAAAACAAATATGACATGTTTTATTATTAATTCTTAGTTATAAAAATTTAAAAATAATAATATATAATTTGCGTTTGTGTTTTGAAATAGTATTTTACTTAAGAGTAAGCTATAAACAATAATAGATAAACGAGAAGAGCAAGTACCATTTATTTTGCCAAATCTCTGAAACAATAACGAAATGAATTAAATTATTTAAGATAGTATTTGGAGAGATTCACTATGCTATTACAGTATATAACATGTTTGTGGGATAGTACATATCAATATTTAATATTGAAGTCAAGTAATTTTATAAATAGTTATTTTGTAAAAAAACTCATATTTATTAATAAATTAATCTCATTCTCCATGAATGTGGAATGTGAATTTGTTTTAAATTTTTAGTTTTATTAATTTAATTCATGTGAAACTCAATCAATTTTTTAAGATTTAATTCAAATATATTAATTAATTTCATGAAATTCTAATTAAATAAATTTTCATTTATATTAAAATAAGAGCGAAATCATAATTAATAAAAAAATATTTTCTGCCTCAATAATTTTTTTTCTAAATTCAAGGGTATAAAATAATCTATTCGTGTTTTTTTTTTCCATTAAATCAAATAGTAATACAATTACATAGTTAATATAATTTTATGTTAATAGGATAATATCGAACAACTTATATATAGTGCTCAATATTTTAGGTGGTATTATTGGATTATTTTATGTAGATAACACGCAGCTAAAGTTTTAAAATAATTTAAAATAAATCTATTTACATTTAAATTTTTTTTAAAAAATTTCAACATAAAAATGAATAAATTTTAAAATTGAGTTAAAAAGAATAAATTTTAAAATTGAGTTATAATGAATAAATTTTAAAATTGAGTTCCGCCGCTGTAAGCAAGGAATAAGTGTTGGTGTTTTTTTTTTTGGATATCCGCTCTAGATCCGTTTTGATTATATATAATAATTTAATATAAATTTTTATTTATTAATTTTATTTTAATTATATATAGACACGTAGACATTTATGGAGATATTGAAAAGGCTGTACTATTTCTTGTTTAATAAAAGGAAAAATAAGAGAATTTTAAAAAGAAAACAAATAGATAGTATTATTGAAAAAAAATATATAACTTTGGAGTCATCATCACCCGTTAATGGAACAATATAAACCTTCGAGTTCATGATTTTATGACAATAAAATACAGCATATACATATATCTCCTTATGACATACTATTTGATTATCACCCATCATTTTAACTCCCTTTAAAATAGTATACTTCTGATTCTTTTTATCTTCTTTTGCCTCATTGGAATGAACTTCAACTTTCTTTCCAAACTTTGTAATGATAAATTCAACTAATGATTCTAAAGAAGTAGCACAGTACTTGTCTTCTCCTCTAATACCTGGTGCTTCACATTCTTCAATGGTTTTCTTTATAATTTTAGCTTCTTTTGATTTGGGTTTTATTGAAAAATACTTGAGAATTTCTGGCAACTTCTTGCTTGAAAAGGGTATAGTTTTAGTGTCACACCCATTCTCTTAAGCCATAGGGTGAACTTTTCTCATAAATTACTATATTATTAATTATTATAAAAATATCACTCACAATTTATTTCCTTAGTATACTTCTTACACATACAATAATAATATCCAATAATTTCTAACACTTAAAATACATATTAATTATTGTTCAACATGAAAATATAAATACTTTTTAAGCAAAATCTAACGATACTTATGTTGGCTCGACTTTTACTATACACTGATCGGAGTAAGAGTAGAGGTAATCTACAGGTCTATTCTCCAACGGTATCTGAAATGATTATATAATAAGGGGTGAGTCCAACTACTCAGTAAGAAGATAATTATATAACAAAGGGGGAACAAATAAGTTTTTCTTATATACTTACTAATTAAATTCATACTACTGCATAATAATTTTAAGAATATAAATTCACCATATCATGTAATAAATTGTCATCATAAATTTTTTTTTTATTTACACTCAATATATATAGTCCATAGAAAAATATAATACCTTAGGCGTAAGTAAATATATATTTACTGACACTCTAAGGGTAAAACATGGCATCTTGGGAGCAGTGATGACGCATGGCAGCACCAAGAGCAAATAAACATTGTCATACACATGTGCAGAGCTGCCCCCAAAGGGCGACCACCTGATATACGCCCCAAAGGCTATATGTATACCAAGCGCTGTCCCAAAGACAGTATCATATCATAATCCGTCAATTCCTTTAACACCCCGTCATCACAGGTGTCTCTATTAGAAAACATATAATGAGTGTATATAAAGCATTTATTTAACTGTATCAATAAATAATTTTCATACCATAATTCAAACATTAACATACCATTATTTGTTCCCATTTATATATATATATATATATTCATAAATATTATTTTACCTTTCTAAATTATTTTATAAAAATTTATTTTAACAAATAACAATTTAATAAATCATATATACATAATAAAAATTACCGATGCTATATAATTACCCACTCACCTTATTTGATAGCTCAACTTATTTAATCGACCGGTTCCTCTCTATGTTATATAATTGCAGTAGAATCCAAACCTAAAGTGATATAAAAATAATAATTTACTAATAATTATATTAATAACCATATATATAATTTACTTTCATCTTAATATTTTACTTTTATTTTCTAATAACTACTTATAACAATATCAATAACTTTAACAATAAAGATGATATTAATATTATGTATATAGTTAAAATAATTATTTAATTACTATTATTTCACATTTAACAATTTATATTAAATTTAATACTAAATAATATTAGTAATAATAATTATAATAATAATACTAGTTATTGAAATACATTTATATAAAAATTAAAATAATAGCTTTAATATTTAATAGTTATAATTGTGGTAAAAATAATGATAATAATAATACTTGTACTAAAATCAATAATTACTAATAAATATAATAATTTTAATAATACTTTATTACTACAACAATAATATTAATATTTAATAACTAATTTAACATTAATTATGTTTTTAATAAAATTACTGTCTTAATTATTATAATGATGAAATAAAAATTTTAATTAAATATTATGAATTTCTATAAATTTTATTTATATCTAATTTATTATCTAATTTGATCATTTACTAATTAAATTCTAATTTAATCATTTTACTAATTAATTGATTTAATTTTACTTATATAATCTAGTTAATTTTAACACTTATATATATATTAATAGTTTATTAGTAAAATTTAATATAACTAAATTAACAATTTATTAATTTATGATCTTTTAATCATTACATGCATATATATATATATATATATTTATAATTCAATTTATTTATTCTGGAATTATTTTTTTTATTTATTTTTTTATAGATTCATAAATTCTAAAATTTAACTTATTTTTAATCCTAATTAATTTTTTTTAAGTTAATATTCATATACACATACTTATTTCTATTTTAATTATGATTTATTAATTCAATAAATCAACAACTATATTAACAATTTATAATTCATAAATATTAATTATTTTAAAAATTTAAAATAATTAATTATCAATTTATTAATTTATATATATATATATAATATAAGAAATTTTCTATAATTTATTGATAAATATTCACAACCTAAATATTTAATTAATTTAATCATACTATATTTTAAATTTAAATTTTCATTCTAATTACTTAATTTATTTAGTCATTAAGTAATTAATATCTATTACTAATAATTTTTTTTAAACAAATGATTAATCTAAATTAAATAAAAATTCTACTAATTAATCAAATTAATAAAATTTAATCTAACTCATTAATTACTAATTAAATTTTAATTTATTAATTATAATTCTTAATTAATTATAATTATAATTATTATTCTAAATAAATTATATATATATATATATTTAATTTAATTTTTTTTATTTAATTTAATTTATTTAGGTTACTATTCATCAAAATTCTAAATACATACCCTAAATTAGCAAATGAGGTGTCAAATTAAAGCTTATAAAATGAGGGTTTCAAAAATACCCGGATCGCCAGAAAATGTCGTCAAAAAGTGGCCGGAATAGTGATCGAAAAATTTCACCGGCAAGAACTTTGACCGGCGCATGACGGCGACTCCGGCGTCGGTTGGGGGTAATTTCGGCGGCGTTTGGCTTGAATTTGGGCTGCACAGACGGTGGTCTGGCGCGTGTTAGTGTTTGAACGGCAGTCGGCGGTAGATCTGAAGAATTCTCTCTCTCTCTCTTTCTCTCTCTCTCTCTCCCCATTTTCTGTTTTCTTCTCTGTTTCCTTTCTTTCTTTCTTTCTTTTCTTTTCTTTTCTTTTCTTTTCTTTTCTTTTCTTTTCTTTTCTGTTAGTTTAAATATATTTATTATTATTATTATTATTATTATTTTAATTGCCCACCTACTTGTTAGTAGGTGGGCACTTTTTTTTTTTAAACCAGATATTACATTTAGCAATTTTACGTGGCAAAAAACTAGATGAATTTGAAGATTTAGAGAAGATGATGTTCATCTTTTTAGCAGGAACAAGATCATCATATAGAAAGTATATAGTGGTTGTAATGAATATCTCATTTTTCTCAAATTGTTTTTCTTCAGACCAATACCCAACTCCATAGCGTGCCCTGCGTCCTCTTTCATTACTAGCCTGAATCTCTGATTCTGAGAAGGAACTTTTATATCCTGCGCATTGGCTTACAATTGCAAATAAATAACTGACCATTACTGCATGTATATGTAAACAATATAGATATAAAAAAACAACTAACCTGCAGGTTTTAGAAGATCTTGTAGAACCATTGGCATTGGAGTGTTTGGCAGCTTAGATTGCCAATAAACCTCTGCAGTTAGATTAGCCTTACTTCCTTTGATAAGAAAAAGCTGCAAATTAATATTCCACCCTCTTGAACACGGTTTTGGAATTGACATTATAACCTGCAAAATTGGGACCAATTTTGTATGCCACAATTTTTAAAATTTTTTTTTTCAGGTATATAAATGATTGTTAACAAAAAAAAAAAGAAAAAAGAGAAGCAAATCAGTTAATCGCATGGTAAAAGAAAGAAGCATCTGTAACATCCCCTATCTGAATCTGAGTTGCGGCTAAAACATGTCAAAATAATCATTTTTATTGTTCAAAGGTTATAAAAATTAGCTAATCTCAAATGAATTTTACAAATAATCTGAATATAAAAATTCATTTAAAAAAACTGCAAATGATTTTAAAATACGAATTATACAGAATGTTATGTTAATTGTGAAGTCTAATGATTTATCACCCATCCAATTTCCCACAAATAGCTGATTTACTCGGAGTAGCCATGCACAAGATGAAACGAAAAGATATTCATCTTCAACCAATAAAAGTATAATATGGTTCAAATGAAGAAGAAAAATGAAAGATACGATTTAGTTATAAATTCGAGACAAATTTAATTATGTGTAATGAATTATAATAAATTTTAAATTTGAGCCGCTTAATATAAATATAAAAAATAATAAATAGGCAAAATAGCACTTGCCTATATATTTTTTGTGCATATAATTTGCATTTTTTTTTTAAAAAAAATCTATGAATTTGATTCCTGAATCCTCTCCTTTTTCTGTTAGAAATTAACAATCGAAGGTACTCATGAAAGGGGGAGAAAACCTTATTCTCCTAAAATATAAAATATACGTAGATCACTAGATTATTCAAATTAAATTGCAAAGGGCAGAATTGCGTACCTGACATCATCATATGTTGAAGCTGAAGACGATTTTGGGGTTTGTCGCCTTCCAGGAGATACACACTTTAAGTTTAGCGGAAGCACTACTGAAGGAACGTAATGTTCTCTCAAAATTGTTATGTTCCCCTGGAGACTACGACCCCTTATTTATAACTGATGATGATGATTTCTGTTTTGGTCCTTCAACAAAACAGAAATTCTTATCGGTCTCTACACTTATAATCCTATTACGAGTAGGACACCTCAATAGTCAACAATCCTTATTTGATCATAACTTTAATTTGACTATTTTAATTTGACTGCAATACATATTTAATATTTAAATATATTTAGCCCACACTTATGATTAATTAGAGGATTAATTTTAACAATTTAAAATTAATTCTAACAATCTCCCACTTGGGCTAACATATATTAAATATAAATGTATATACCTTAATGAGCTCATAAAAGCAGTCATACTGAAGGTGCCTCAAACAATCTCGTCCATTGATTATATCGATAAAGGACTGAAGGGCCAGTCGCCACATTCATCGTGACTCAAACCATCATCAATCACATTACCAATACTCTCAAATGACATAGATCAATAATAGGAGTGTAGCATGAAAACTACATGTAATATGATCTAATCATGCCTGTTTCCAACTGGTCACACTTAATTGAGATCAACCACAAAAATAACACAGAGTGTAATAAACAAAAGTGAATATTTCATTTTCTGCAGAAACTGAATTAACATATCCAAAACCAAATAGAGCATTCAAAACATAATGAAAACATAATGAACAAAACTCCCACTGAAACTAAACATCCTCAAACAATATGACACCCACATGAGCAGTGTGCTCATGAAAGACTTTCGGTATCAATGCCTTAGTAAGAGGATCTATAATTATGGAGTTCGTTCTAACATGCTCTATGGATATCTGTCCACTCTGTATTTTCTCCATTTACAGCCAGAAACTAAATACCAAATAGCTCCTACTGTCATTGGAGAATCAAACTGCTGAATTAATGTCACACTTAAAACTTTATTAGCATTTTCAATGCTAACCATAATGTGCAGCCCTGTGACATTCAGCAAAGTCAAAAAAAAAAATTCATGATCAAATGTCTCATAGCATACTACAAATTCCAAAACCATGGAATGTAGTCTAATGTGGATCTTTTGCTACTCAAGACATTCGATAAAGTCAGAATCAGTATACCAAATGATCTCATACTAATATGACTTTCTGTATGTGAGCATACGTTCCTTTATTCTCTGAATATATCTTAAAACCTTATTGGCTGCCTTCCAATGATCCATTTTTGGATCACTAAGATATCAACCTAACATGCCAATTATAAACACAATATTCAGATAAGTATAAATTTGAGTATACACCAGAATCCCAACTGCCGATGCATAGGAAACTGCTACATCTACTGAACCTCAAGTTCATCCTTAAAACACTGTATGAGACTAAACTTATCACCTATGATGATCATGGGTATAAATTGGTTTATATTCTTGCATACCAAACCTCTTGAGCATATTCTAAATGTAGCTCTTTTGTAATAATTCAAGAATACATCGAGAGTAATCTCGAAGTATCTGGATCCTTAATACAAAAGAAACTTTATCTAAACCTTTCATGCAACAAGACCTTACAGCTGGTAACAAAAAATTATGCTATCCACACATAAAACCAGGAAAATAAACCTACTCCCACTGAATTAGTGAAACACACAGTGATATACACAGTCCTCAATAGCATTTGTCTCAATACCAAATGAGACAACTACTTGATGGAACTAAAGTACCACAAACGAGATGCTTGCTTGAGCCTATAAATGGATTTTCTTAATTTGCATATCAGTAGCTTTGAGTTTCCTTATTCAAAGCAATCTGACTGCACCAAATAGATTGTTTTATCAATGTCTCCATAGATAAACACAATCTCAATATCCATTTGATGAAACTCAAGAACAATTGTGCAACGAGAGCCATGATTGTCCTAAAAGAGTCCTTCAATAAAACCAAAGAGAAGATCTCTTTATAGTCAATCCATTCCTTCTGAGTAAAGCCTTTAACTGCAAGACATGCTTTATATCTCTCCATATTACCTTTAGAATTCCTTTTGGTCTTAAATATTCATTTAAAACCAATAGGTTTCTTTCCTTCAGGTAATGGGATAAGATTCCAAACTTTATTGTCTTGCATAAACTTAAACTCTTCACTCATTGCCTCAATCCACTTATGAGAGTTAGAATCCTATAGAAATACTACATAAACATCTAGAATAGCACTTCTCTTCTCTCTAATGGACCTATTTAAAGGCACATGTTCTGGCTCAAATTCTTAAGGTTGATGAGCTTGATCCTAATGAAGAACGGATCTTCAAACTGATGGGAAGTTCTTTAACATTGTCTTATATTGGATCTAGAATTGCTTCTAGAATAAGAGTGACACTACCACTCCAGAAAACAATGATGAGAATCAAAATTTCCTAACTTGATCTCTCCTCAAAGACAATGTTTATAACCTTATTTCCCCCCTCAAGCTCAACATCCTAAAGAATGTCATAATACACATCTCAATACACTAATATGGTAGTAGGAATATAAAATTTAGACCCTATGATCACTCAGAATAACCAATAAAGTAGCAGTTAACATATTTGGAGTCCAATTTTACCCTTATTAGGCCTATAAGGCCTAGCCTTAGCTGGATATCCCTGAGTATGAAAGTACTTAGACTACTTTGATTGGTACTTAATTAGAAAGATAGATTGCTATATTTAATGCTTTTTCTTAGAAAAGACTCTGATAAGGATGAATGACTAATCATACTCCTCATCAAATCCAAAAGAGTCTTGTAATGTCTCTCAGCATCACCATTCATACTGGTTATACCAATCATTGTGTACTGATGGACTATACCACATTTCTGTAGGAAAATAACAATTGGTCCAGAACGCTACGCACCTGAGCTATTAAATCTGCCACAGTACTCACAACCACAGTCAGATGTAATAGATTTAATCTTCTTTCCGAGTTGATTTTCAACTTCAGCCTTATAAGATTAAAATAAAGCGTCCACAGACTTAGATTTTTCATGAATGAGATATAGGTACCTTTAACGTGAGTAATCATCTTATGAATGATATGAATTATCTTTGGTCATTCATGATGCTATAGAGAATAAACCACAGATATCCATATATATCAACTCTAAGATGACTGAAGACTTAATAGCACCTAATCTCTATGTTTGGTCTATTTTAACTTAGTATTCTTAACATAGAAATCCAAATCTGTGTAATCAAATGTATCTAGGATACCATTTGACACAAGATGTTCTATTCTAGATTTGGATGTGTAATCCAAACATCTGTGTCAAAGTTCAGCTGAGTTATCCATATCCAGCTTTCCTTTAATATCTCTAGTACTCACATGCAGAGTTTCATTATAAGAAGCATTGACATTTAACGTATATAGATTATCATAAACATTTAAGAAACTAGTATCAAATATTTGAATCTATAGATAAAGTAAATTATCTGTTTCTAAATGAACAAGTAAAAAACAAATTTGTCCAAATAAGAAACAGAGACCAAATTCTATCTAAAAGATAGTATAACAAAAGTATCTATAAGATTCAAATAATATCCAGTTCTTAAACACAATCTAAAATGTTTTTATGTCTCTATTTCTACCAGTTTGCCATTTACTATATAGACATATCTATCACCGTCAATTGGTTTTCAGTAGTTCAAGTAACTATACAATGAAACATTTATATGAATAGTAGCACTGTAATCCATTCAATAAGTGTTTCTAGATACTAAAGTTGAATTAACCTCATAATAAACTAAACAAGGTACTATCCTTCTTTATACGTCGCGTGGTGTAATTGGGACAGTCCTTCTATTAGCAGTCTTATTCTTCTTTTCACCTTTGTCCTTATCTGCTGAAGCAACCAAACGAGCATTCTCCCCTTTATTAGCCATCAACTAGATAGATTAAAAGGTCATCTGGTAAAATCAAATCCAGAGCCTTTAGCCTCTTGGCTATTTAGGACATGCTCAGAATATGCTCCCTAATACTACCATTGCCAGTATACCTAACGAAAATTAGATTGCTGAAAATGTCCCCACTTCGACTTCATCACACTTGACATAGTCGCTTTCCAGTTGGGCAAGGTAGTTCATAGCATTATAGCTTTAGCAGAGTGGCTCTTCAAATATTTCTGGGATTCTTTGATGCATGATCACTGGACCCAAGCAAGATAAAAAATCTCCCACTTCTCATACTGAACCCTCTGAGCATCTTTGCTCTCTTCAGTAGGAGAAATAGGTTCATCCTTCCTAAATGCTAAGTCCAAATACATGCGCCCCAGATAAATCAACATGTTTGAATTTCTAAATCTAAGTTTAACCTCTAAAGAAAAGGTACACTAGGAGTTTATATAGCATATTAGCTAAATTCAGAGAAAAATAAAAAATTATACGCTCACGATCCACAAATTATAAACTTGATTTTGAGTTTAAATAATGGAAACAAGATACCAGACACAACGTTAATATTCTCATCTTTGGACATAAAATATTAACTGTAATTGGTATCTCACGCAGCAATCAAAATATTGACAATTAGTCCCGTCAGATAATAACCTTCCTTTGGGCCGATATATTATCCATATGGATAAAACCAAATAATTGTCACATATTTATTGCAACACGTGTATTCAAAACTCAGCCAGATAGCAGCCTTCCTTTGGGCCGGCATACTACCCGCAACGAATTTTAATACACCTGTCTAATATCCCAAATAAATTAATTAAAACAATAGAGGTCACTTTGGTGACTTATTGCTTCAATTAATTTATTATTAAAAATATTAGACACAATCAGAACTAAAATACCAAAATTTAAACTCAATTGAATTAAATTTTAAATTGAAATTTTAAAATTAAATGAATTTTTTTTATTTACGATTTAATCGAAGATCAAATCAAAATTTCATAAAGATTTAATCAATTAATTAAAATCCTTAACTGTGTTCTTCTAAACCAAAACGAAGAACAACGACACTGTTCACGAAATACTGTTCACGAAACATTGTTTACAAAATATTGTTCACGAAACACTGTTCACGAAACAGTTTCAAAACAGATTTTTTAAATTAATTAATTACATAATTAATTAACCGAAAAATTAATTAATTCCAGAAAAAATCACAAGCACAAATTCAAGTTCAGAAATTGATTTTTTCAGAATCAATTAAATAATAACAGTAATTTAATCCATAAACAAATCAAACCAAAATTGATTTCAGATTAATAATTTCGATTTCAAATTAATTCTCGAAAATTACAATCACCGAATTAATTTTCTAGAATTAAAACAATAATCAATACCGCAATTTAATCGGAAAATCTAGCAACCTAGCATAGGGCTCTGATACCAATTGAAAGAGGGAGAAAACCTTATTCCCCTAAAATATAAAATATGCGTAGATCACTAGATTATTCAAATTAAATTGCAAAGGGCAGAATTGCATACCTGACATCATCATATGTTGAAGCTGAAGACGATTTTGGGGTTTGTCGCCTTCCAGGAGATACACACTTTAAGTTTAGCGGAAGCACTACTGAAGGAACGTAATGTTCTCTCAAAATTGTTATGTTCCCCTGGAGACCACGACCCCTTATTTATAACTGATGATGATGATTTCTGTTTTGGTCCTTCAACAAAACAGAAATTCTTATCGGTCTCTACACTTATAATCCTATTACGAGTAGGACACCTCAATAGTCAACAATCCTTATTTGATCATAACTTTAATTTGACTATTTTAATTTGACTGCAATACATATTTAATATTTAAATATATTTAGCCCACACTTATGATTAATTAGAGGATTAATTTTAACAATTTAAAATTAATTCTAACAACTCAAACGAATTATGAAATTTTTTTTACCAAATTATATAATTTTTCAAGAAGAAAATAGTACGTAATTAATTCAATAACATAAAATTATATAACATAATTAAAAAAAAACTTCTTTTCTTAATGAAAAATTGTATAACTTATTTGATTATGTAATTTTTCATCGCAAACTACAATATTTCCTTTTTTCTTTTTCACTATATAAATTTTTCATTGTTATACATAGCTTTATCAAGGGAAAAAAACTATATATCATTTAATGATAAAAAAGAAACTATATGACAAACTAACAAAATTACTTATTTAGTTGTATAATTTTTTTTATCAAATAATGTAGTTAACTATTTTTAATATTTGTACTTATTGATTGAATTATGCAAATACAAGGAGGGATTAATCTTTCCCAGCCCCTTGAACAAGGCAACCTATGATGGCACAATTGATTATAAGATATATACAAAGTATATTTGTAGTATATATTGAGTATATTTTTGGTATATTTTATGAGATTATTTTTAATTATGACTCATGATTTACTTATTTAGTTGAATAATTCTTTTTATTAAATAATGTAGTCAATTAACTATTTTTAATATTTTTGCATATTCATTGAATTACGCAATTAGATGCATGGAGGCATTATAGTGATACTGAATGCTGTTGATGTTGCAGCTTAGAATTGCTTGACTATTCCCACCCCCTTGGCCTATCATGGCACAACTGATACAGATTCCAAGTGCAAGTCAATTATCTCCAAATTGATATTTTCACTCCAATTCAATTAAGTATATATCAATACTTTTCTTAAATAAAAATTCCACAACTTATTGCATTATGTAATTTTTCACCAAATATTTATCACTTTTCCTTTTCTTATTTCAAAAAAAAAATCTTATTCAGTATATAAATTTTCCATTGGTTTATATAACTTTATCAAGAAAAAATAAATACACAATTTAAGGTTAGAAAAGAACATTAATTACTTTTCCGAATAGAAAAAGTTTATGACATATTAAATTAATTATGAAAGTCTTCTTAATAATTATATAGTTTATGTATTAAATAATATAAATACATTAAGGCATTACACGGGCGTTACAATAAATTGCAGAAATTGTAGAATTATCTCTATAGGAAGATCTTATCTTTAGACGTGATATGAAACTTGAAATTATTTAATTTGAATTTTTCAGCCCCCTTGAACACGACTTTAAAATTGACACATAACCTGCAATAGTCTTGGGAGCCAAATTTTCATGCATAATTACTCAGAGCTGCCTTTTTTAAAAAAAAAAAATTTCAACGATGTAATTCACATTTTTTATATTTTAAATTGATTATATTTGAATCCAATCTTAGTAAAATTTATAGAATTTGCAAATATATATAAATTTTAAATTAATAATACATGCTGCTAATCAATAAATAAGTAAAATCCAAACCACTTTATATATGTACATGGTTTTAAACGGTTATAATTATTTCTCAACCAAATTAAACTGCCAAATTTTTAAAAATATTCAAACTAAACCAAATCACTTAATAAAGTTTGATTCAATTCAATTTGGCTGTTCAAATCACATAATTCATATCCCTAGCTAATTGCAAGTGATAAATATAAATTTTAAAAAAATTATTTTAAGGATCATTTAGAAAATAATAATATATTTTTTAAAATCTTTATTTTTTACTTTTTTTTCTTATCTATATCTTGAATCAAAGGATAAAGCTACTAAATGTCTCCTAAATAATTTTTTTTTTCTATTACATCTAAAACATACCAATGTAAAAGTCATTTAATTTATAAACAAATTTATTAATTATCCCCAATTAAGGTAAGTTACAAAAGTACCTTCACTTCTTTTTTCTTTACATACGTAAAAAATGCTAAGAACTTTTCTTATCTATATCTTTTTGCTTTTTATAAATTTATTTATTGATTTGTTGTTTAGAAAAAAAAAACACTGGTGGAAATGATTATTTCATCAGTATTAGATGTGTTAATATAAATACCTCTCCATGTGTTGTGTCTAAAGACGTACAATTAAGCAAATCCCTCTAATAATCTAAAGATGTTCTCCTTTATTCCTATGTTTGCATTTTCCTTTCTGATCCTTTCTTTTGCTTTCGCTACTGCAACTGATCCTTCTTCTTTTGTTCCTGTCCACAATAAACTAGCAAAGGATCAGGTGAATGCTCTTCTTCAATGGAAAGCTAGTATTGATAATCATAGCCAATCTGTCTTGTCTTCCTGGGTTCTCAACGATACTAGTGCTCCTTGCAATTATTGGTTCGGTATTTACTGTGATAAGGCTGGAAATGTTGCCAAAGAATTAGAAATGAGAAATCTAAGTCAGGGGAGGCAATTTTTGCAATATGGAGCCCAAATGGAAATATTCAATATCAAGATATTATTGAGGCTACAGAGGAGTTCGACTCTAAGTATTGCATTGGGGAAGGAGGGTATGGAACTGTCTACAAGGCTGTGCTTGGAACAGGTCAAGTGTTTGCAGTCAAGAAGCTTCACCAATCACAAGATGGTGAGATTACTGATTTGAAACCATTTAGAAGCGAAATTTGTGTGTTGACCAACATTCGTCATCGGAACATTGTGAAGTTGTATGGATTTTGCTCGCATGCCAGACACTCATTTTTGATATATGAATTCATAGAAAGAGGAAGCTTGAAAAAGATATTAAGCAATGGGGAAGAAGCAAAGGATTTTGGTTGGAATAAAAGACTAAATGTTGTTGGAGGAATAGCTAATGCATTGTCTTATATGCACCATGATTGCTCTCTTCCAATTATTCATAGAGACATTTCCAGCAACAATGTTTTGTTGGATTCAGAATTTGAGGTTCATGTCTCTGATTTTGGAACAGCTAGGCTTTTAACGCCTGACTCGTCAAATTGGACCTCTTTTGCAGGGACATATGTGTTTTTTGGGTTTTTTGGGTTCCCTCCTATGTGAAAACTCAATATTTGAGCCCACTTATTTTAGCCCAATAGGCTATTAATGTTTAGCATATTTATATACAAATATTACCCTAAGTCAAGTGTGTGTGTGTCATTGTGTATCAGTCTATAAAAAAAAAGAAAGAGAGAAAAGGGAGAGAAAAAAGAAAGAGATTTTTTTTCTCTGCAAAGGGAGTCAACAGGGCAGTCTTTATTTTCCGGCGATCGGACGGTCATACGTGATCCGATCAGGCTGAAATTTGGACAGAAGTTAGAGGACTCATCGTTCTCCATTCTGAACGGTGAAGATCTATTTTGAACGGTTGGATTGCCGGCATTTGTGGCTCGAAGTTTACTGTTCACGTGCAGTTCTGCAACAGCGACCAGTTTGCCTTTCTCCGACGATCGGACGGTCATTTGTGGTCGGATTTGGCTGAATTTTGGTGAGCACGTTTAGAATTGATTGTTCTTTAATCTGGACGGTGGAGATCAGATTTGAATAACCGGAGCTCATCCATTGGCATGAACAGTAGCTATTTTTGGGTGATTTTTCTCCATTCTCTTGTTTATTTTTGATGTTTGGTTGATTTGGTGTTGCTACTTTACTTGAAGGTTGTTGTAGTAGCTTATAGTTTCTGTAAACATTGATCTTTGATAGTGTAGCTCTTTTACTTGGACTAAGAGAGGTCCCGTGGTTTTTATCCTTCACATTGAAGGGGTTTTCCACGTTAAAAATCCTTGTGTTTATGTATGAATGATTTTTGTGCATCTTAGGCAGATTGTAGATTGGTTGTTTATTGAATTTTACTTAGTCACTCCTCATAGATTCATTCAAGTGGGGAAGAACTTATCCAGGTTCCTTTCCCAACAAGTGGTATCAGAGCTAGTTCATTAGTTCATTGGTTGTTTGCTTGTTTGAATGATGGAGGTGAATGTGAGTAAAATGGTTTGTTTGGATGGCACAAATTATCACAAGTGGAAAGGAAAAATGAAAGATTTTCTTATTGTGAAAAGATTGCATTTACCTGTATTTGCTTCTCAAAAACCTGAGTCTAAATCTAATGAAGATTGGGAATTTGAGCATTTGCAAGTATGTGGTTTTATTAGGCAATGGGTAGAAGATAATGTATTGAATCATATTGCTAATGAAACAAATGCCAAGACCTTGTGGGAAAAGCTTGAAACTTTGTATGCTTCAAAGACTGGTAATAATAAGTTATTTCTGCTTAAACAAGCTATGCGCTTGCAATATAGAGAAGACAACTCTATACTTGATCATGTGAATGAATTTCAAGGTATCTTTGATCAATTATCTGGCATGGGTGTCAAATTTGATGAAGAGGTTATTGGACTTTGGTTGTTGAATACACTTCCTGACTCATGGGAAAACTTTCGTGTATCTTTGACTAATTCTGCTCCTGAAAGTGGTGTAACCATGTCGTATGCAAAGACTGGTGTTTTGAATGAAGAGATGAGAAGAAGAAATCAGGGGGCATCTAGTTCACAGTCAGAAATTTTGGTTACTGAAAACAGGGGGAGAAGTAAAAGCAGGAGTCAAGATCAGAATAGAGGCAAAAGCAGGAGTAAATCAAAATCAAGGTATAAGAACCTTGAATGTCATTACTGTGGTAAACCAGGGCATATCAAGAAATATTGTTTCAAGTGGAAGAAAGAGAACAAGGCAGACAAAGGGAAGCAAGAAAAGAGAGCCAATGATAACAATACTGATCGTGTTGCCACTACCACTTCAGATGATGATTTGGCTATAGTTTATCAAGAGAATATAGTCAATATAGCTTATGATGATACTGCTTGGGTTCTTGACAGTGGTGCATGCTTTCATGTTACATCAAGGAAGGAGTTCTTCACATCTTATACTCCGGGTGATTTTGGAGTTTTGAAGATGGGGAATGATGGAGTGTCAAAGGTGATAGGCACTGGAACTGTTTGTTTGGAGACCCAAAATGGAACAAAATTGGAGCTGAAAAATGTTAGACATGCACCGGACATTAGGTTGCATTTGATCTCTACTAGTAAGCTTGATGATGATGGCTATTGCAGCATTTTTGATGATGGAAAATGTAAAATCAGCAAAGGCTCCTTGGTTGTGGGTAGAGGAAAGATGGCTTCGGGCTTATATTGGTTGCAAGCTTCAATCTCTACAGATCTTGTTAATGCAGTTGAAAGTGATAGCTCTTCAGAATTATGGCACAAGAGGTTGAGTCACATTAGTGAGAAGGGACTTGATTGTCTAGCTAAAAAGAATTTACTTTCTGGATTGAAAGGTGCAAGGTTAGACAGGTGTGTTCATTGCTTGGCTGGAAAACAGAAGAGAGTTTCTTTCAAACATCATTCTCCTTCCAGGAAAAATGATTTGCTTGAGCTGGTACATTCAGATGTATGTGGTCCTTTGAAGGAAAAGTCATTTGGTGGTGCAATTTACTTTGTGACCTTTATTGATGATCATTCTAGGAGACTTTGGGTTCGTACCTTAAAGTCCAAAGATCAAGTTCTTAGTGCATTTAAAGAATTTCAAGCTTCTGCTGAGAGAGAAACTGGAAAGAAGTTGAAATGTATTCGCACTGATAATGGTGGTGAGTATTGTGGGCCTTTTGATGCATATTGCAGAGAACAGGGTATCAGACATCAGAAGACACCTCCTAAGACTCCTCAGCTGAATGGTTTGGCAGAAAGGATGAACAGAACATTGATGGAGAGAGTCAGATGTGTACTTTCAGAGGCTAAATTACCTAACTCTTTTTGGGGTGAAGCTTTGTATACTGTTGCACATGTGATTAATCTAACTCCTACTGTTGCATTGGGAAATGATGTTCCAAATAGGTTCTGGTATGGGAAGGATGTTTCTTATGACCACCTACGAGTGTTTGGTTGCAAATGTTTTGTGCATGTTCCCAAAGATGAGAGGTCCAAGTTAGATGCCAAGACTAGACAGTGTATCTTCATTGGCTATAGGCAAGATGAGTTTGGTTACAGATGCTATGATCCAATTCAGAAGAAACTTGTTAGAAGTCGAGATGTAGTATTTATAGAAGATCAAACTATTGTAGATATCAACAAGGTGGAGAAATCAAAGCCTGAGACTGGTGGTTTGATTGACCTAGACTTATCTCCTACAACTCATATGCCTGATGCAGTTGAGGTTCAGAATCATGGTGATGTGCAAAATGATAATCAGAATACAGATGAGGTTGGTGCTCCTGAATATGAAGCAGTTGATGATCAACAAGAGGCACATGTTGAGGAACCAGAAGTTCCACTTAGGAGGTCTACTAGAGATCGAATGCATTCTACCAGGTATTCATCTAATGAGTATATACTCTTGACAGATGGAGAAGAACCCGAATGCTATGAAGAAGCTATTGAGAGTGAGCAAAAGGCAGAATGGATTACAGCTATGAAAGATGAAATGCATTCTTTAGCTGATAATCACACCTTTGAATTGGTGAAGCTTCCTAAAGATAGAAAAGCCTTGAAGAATAGGTGGATTTATAAAATAAAGCAAGAAGAGAATTCATCATCTCCACGATATAAAGCTAGATTAGTTGTCAAGGGCTTTAGTCAGAAAAAGGGAGTTGACTTTGAGGAGATTTTCTCACCAGTGGTCAAGATGTCATCAATTCGTGTTATTTTGGGATTAGCTGCTACTCTTGATTTAGAGGTTGAGCAAATGGATGTTAAAACAGCCTTCCTTCATGGTGATTTAGAGGAAGAAATCTACATGGAACAACCTGAAGGTTTTGTGGTAAAAGGAAAAGAAAATTATGTTTGCAAACTGAAAAAGAGTTTGTATGGGCTGAAACAAGCACCTAGGCAATGGTATAAGAAGTTTGAGTCAGTTATGGTTCAACAAGGCTACAAGAAGACTACTTCTGATCATTGTGTTTTTGTGCAGAGATTTTCTGATAGTGATTTTATCATCCTGTTGCTATATGTTGATGATATGCTCATTGTGGGTTCTAGTTCTTCAAGAATTGATAGCTTGAAGAAAGAGTTGAGCAAGTCCTTTGCAATGAAGGATTTAGGGCCAGCAAAGCAGATTCTTGGCTTGAGGATCATTCGTGATAGGAAATGCAAGAAGCTGTGGCTATCTCAAGAAAAGTATATTGAGAAAGTATTACAGCGATTTAATATGGCTAAAGCTAAACCTGTAAGTACCCCTCTTGCCATGTCTTTCAAATTGAGTGGCAAACAATCTCCTTCTAGTGAGCAAGAGAAAGAATATATGCAGAAAGTTCCTTATGCATCTGCAGTAGGTAGCTTGATGTATGCTATGGTTTGCACTAGGCCAGACATAGCTCATGCAGTTGGTACTGTTAGTAGATTTTTGTCTAATCCAGGAAAAGAGCATTGGGATGCTGTGAAGTGGATTTTGAGATATCTCCGTGGCACTGCTAGTTTGAAGTTGTGTTTTGGGACTGGGAAGCCTATTCTCAGTGGTTATACAGATTCTGATTTGGCAGGGGATGCAGATTCAAGAAAGTCTACTTCTGGATATCTGATCACTTTTGCAGGGGGAGCTGTGGCATGGCAATCTAGATTGCAGAAATGCATTGCATTGTCTACTACAGAAGCCGAATTCATTGCAGCAACTGAAGCATGTAAAGAATTGCTTTGGATGAAGAAGTTTGTGAATGAGCTTGGCTTTATACAGAAGAGATATGTCTTATTTTGTGACAGTCAGAGCGCGATTCATCTCGGTAAGAATCCTACTTTTCATTGTAGATCCAAACACATAGATATGAGGTATCATTGGATTCGTGATGTTTTGGATTCTAAGCAACTTGAACTTGAGAAGATACATACTGATGATAATGGTTCTGATATGTGCACAAAGGCTTTACCAAGAGGGAAGTTTGAGACATGTTGTAGATTTGCCGGTTTGGCAAACTCCTTCACATAGTCGGGAAGGGGGAGAATTGTTAGGTTTTTTGGGTTCCCTCCTATGTGAAAACCCAATATTTGAGCCCACTTATTTTAGCCCAATAGGCTATTAATGTTTAGCATATTTATATACAAATATTACCCTAAGTCAAGTGTGTGTGTGTCATTGTGTATCAGTCACTAAAAAGAAAGAAAGAGAGAAAAGGGAGAGAAAAGAAAGATATTTTTTTTCTCTGCAAAGGGAGTCAACAGGGCAGTCTTTATTTTCCGGCGATCGGACGGTCATACGTGATCCGATCAGGCTGAAATTTTGACAGAAGTTAGAGGACTCATCGTTCTCCATTCTGAACGGTGAAGATCTATTTTGAACGGTTGGATTGCCGGCATTTGTGGCTCGAAGTTTACTGTTTACGTGCAGTTCTGCAACAGCGACCAGTTTGCCTTTCTCCGACGATCGGACGGTCATTTGTGGTCGGATTTGGCTGAATTTTGGTGAGCACGTTTAGAATTGATTGTTCTTTAATCTGGACGGTGGAGATCAGATTTGAATAACCGGAGCTCATCCATTGGCATGAACAGTAGCTATTTTTGGGTGATTTTTCTCCATTCTCTTGTTTATTTTTGATGTTTGGTTGATTTGGTGTTGCTACTTTACTTGAAGGTTGTTGTAGTAGCTTATAGTTTCTGTAAACATTGATCTTTGATAGTGGAGCTCTTTTACTTGGACCAAGAGAGGTCCCGTGGTTTTTATCCTTCACATTGAAGGGGTTTTCCACATTAAAAATCCTTGTGTTTATGTATGAATGATTTTTGTGCATCTTAGGCAGATTGTAGATTGGTTGTTTATTAAATTTTACTTAGTCACTCCTCATAGATTCATTCAAGTGGGGAAGAACTTATCCAGGTTCCTTTCCCAACAAGTGTGATGGGTATTTTATTTCTATTATTGGTGTTGGTGAGTGGAGGCTTACTCATCTTTTGCCAAAGAATTAGAAATGAGAAATCTAAGTCAGGGGAGGCAATTTTTGCAATATGGAGCCCAGATGGAAATATTCAATATCAAGATATTATTGAGGCTACAGAGGAGTTCGACTCTAAGTATTGCATTGGGGAAGGAGGGTATGGAACTGTCTACAAGGCTGTGCTCGGAACAGGTCAAGTGTTTGCCGTCAAGAAGCTTCACCAATCACAAGATGGTGAGATTACTGATTTGAAACCATTTAGAAGCGAAATTTGTGTGTTGACCAACATTCGTCATCGGAACATTGTGAAGTTGTATGGATTTTGCTCGCATGCCAGACACTCATTTTTGATATATGAATTCATAGAAAGAGGAAGCTTGAAAAAGATATTAAGCAATGGGGAAGAAGCAAAGGATTTTGGTTGGAAAAAAAGACTAAATGTTGTTGGAGGAATAGCTAATGCATTGTCTTATATGCACCATGATTGCTCTCTTACAATTATTCATAGAGACATTTCCAGCAACAATGTTTTGTTGGATTCAGAATTTGAGGTTCATGTCTCTGATTTTGGAACAGCTAGGCTTTTAACGCCTGACTCGTCAAATTGGACCTCTTTTGCAGGGACATATGGATGCACAGCTCCAGGTATATAAATATACTTGATTAATTTTCTTATTTTTTTCATATTAAAATTAATGCAATTTTACAATTTATTAATGAAATTAAAGTGTAATTGAAATTTTTTTTTTCTATTTTGTAGAGCTTGCTTATACTATGGCAGTCAACGAAAAATGTGATGTCTATAGTTTTGGTGTGGTGACTCTTGAAATAATAATGGGAAGGCATCCAGCTGATTTCATTTCATCTCTTTCTCTGTCGTTATCATCATTATCATGGCCAATCGATCAACATACTCTTGAAGATGTGATTGACCAACGCCTCCTGTTTCCTAGAAATAAAGTTGTTGATGGATTGATACTAGCTATAAAGGTTGCACTTGAATGTTTGAGTGCCAATCCTCAATCTCGGCCAACCATGAGACAAGTTTCTTCACAGCTAGTTTTTAGCTAAATTGCAGCCATTGATAAAAACCATTACTAGAAGTCAAATTGTGTGATTTTTTTTTTGACTTTGCTTGTACTACATGTTATATTGTAGCAAAGTGTATTATAATATTACTGTATCTTGTTGGCCAATGTTTTTATATGAAGTTTTGATTATGCTCATCTTTCAAATAGATATTGCATAATTATAGAATAATAATGCTAATAATTCTTTTTCAATTATGAGTGAACAACCAAAATACGATTACAATTTTTCTTTATATGCATTGTACATTTTTTTCTGATTTTGTTTAGGTTTTTTTTTTTTTTTTGCTTAGGTTAGATGATTGATTAAAGATAGGCATGAGCTACATAATGAAATATGAGAAAATAACACACGACATCATGTTTTTAAAAATTTTTTTACCGGTGGTATTTTATTTACTTTATTATAAATTAATTATAAATTATGTAGAATTTATAATAAATCAATGATAAATTCATTATAAATTAATGAAAATCTGAGATTTTAGTAATTATTTTATAAATTCTGGTATTTTAATAAATAATTTATAAATATGATAAATTTAAAATTATTTTTAATTTTTTTGTATTTTTGTCAAAAGCCAAATGACAAATTATACTTTACATTTTCAGTTATTTTTAAATATTCAATTGTCTTTTTATATTAAATAATATTTGTTGTTCTTCGCTTTTTTATTATTTTTATTTTGCCTTCCATTGTTTAATATAGTGTATTATAGCCAGTTTCCCCAATTAAATTTATGAAGATTGAGGAGTTTCTGTGAGCTAGAGTTCCACCATCCATCAAATATTTGTGGAATTGTTATTGGATTAATATACTTTGGCACCACTATTAAGACTGCAGCGTACTAAAAAAAATATATTATGCGAGGTTTATGAATTAAATGTTTATTTTTAAAACAAATATGACATGTTTTATTATTAATTCTTAGTTATAAAAATTTAAAAATAATAATATATAATTTGCGTTTGTGTTTTGAAACAGTATTTTACTTAAGAGTAAGCTATACACAATAATAGATAAACGAGAAAAGCTAGTACCATTTATTTTGCCCAATCTCTGAAACAATAACGAAATGAATTAAATTATTTAAGATAGAATTTAGAGAGATTCACTATGCTATTACAGTATATAACATGTTTGTGGGATAGTTCATATCAATATTGAAGTCAAGTAATTTTATAAATAGTTATTTTGTAAAAAAACTCATATTTATTAATAAATTAATCTCATTCTCCAGGAATGTGGAATGTGAATTTGTTTTAAATTTTTAGTTTTATTAATTTAATTCATGTGCAACTCAATCAATTTTTTAAGATTTAATTCAAATATATTAATTAATTTCATGAAATTCTAATTAAATAAATTTTCACTTATATTAAAATAAGAGCGAAATCATAATTTATAAAAATTTTAATTAGAATTTTATTAAAATAATTTATAAAATATTATTAACTTTTGAATTTCATGAAGTTATTGAATCTTAATTTCGTGAAGTTATCCACATAATTTATAAAATAGTGCTCAATATTTTAGGTGGTATTACTAAAATTTTACGTGGATAACACGCTGCTAAAGTTCTAAAATAATTTAAAATAGATCTATTTATATTTAAATTTTTTTTTCAAAAATTTCAACATAAAAATGAATAAATTTTAAAATTGAGTTAAAAGGAATAAATTTTAAAATTGAGTTCCGCCACTGTAAGCAAGGAATAAGTGTTGGTGTTTCCTATGTCGATTTTTTTTTGTGGATACCCGCTCTAAATCCGTTTTGATTATATATAATAATTTAATGTAAATTTTTATTTATTAATTTTATTTTAATTATATATAGACACGTAGACATTTATATAGATATTGAAAAGGCTGTACTATTTCTTGTTTAATAAAAGGAAAAATAAGAGAATTTTAAAAAGAAAACAAATGGATACTGTATTATTGAAAAAATATATATATAATTTTGGATTTTATTATCTTAGGCAATTAAGGTAGACAACTTGTTTAATTGATTAAGACTTTTTTCTACTTGACAAAAGCGGAATTTACTAATTTTCTGACTTTTGGGCTGACGTTCTCAATGGTTATTAATTAATTAATACTATTTTTGTTTTTTGTGAGATTTCCACAAAATCATTTTGACAAAACCGGTTCTAATTGTATACTTACAACCACTTTTTTTTTATTCCAATAAAACATATACTTACAAGCACTTAATACAAAGGCTACAAATAAATTAAGAGTAATAACCGTCTATATAATTTTTTTTAAAAAAATTATATTTGAGTTATATAAAATTGCAATCATTCTTTTTTATTTTTTTTGGGATTGTATCTTTCATTTGATAAATATAAATGTGAAAATAATAATAGAAATACGGTAAGTTATATTTTTTTAATATTCGATGGTCCAAATCCTAATTTTATGCATTGTTCTTACAAACTTACTTCATTTATTGATAGTTAATTTTGACCATAAGAAAGGAGATAATAAAAATTGAGCGAAAGCTTATCTCATTTATGAAGATTTACACTATATCTCTTTAGTGAAATTGCCACTTATATATATATATATATATATATTAAAAAAATTTCACTAAAATTGTTATTTGATATAATAAAAAAATTATTTTTTTCATCTATACCCTTATCATTAATGTTTTAATTAATGAAATAAGAATATAATAATTTTAAAATTAATAATTGATGAAGAATGTTTAGTCTACTTAAAATAATTTTATATAATATTTAAAGAATTTAATAATTTTTCTTAATATATGACAAATGAATATTTTATAAAAACTCAAACATCTTCCATCTCATTAAATTGTACATTTAGAGACAAGAGGAGAGAAGCCCAACATCCGTCTAAGTTGATATTATCATTACACAAAAATTTTAGCAAGTAGCTGAAATTTTTCATCAAATAGTATGAATTATTCACTAAAACTAATTTATTTAGGAACCCAAACAACAGTATCACTATTAAGGAAATGACAAACTGGTGGACCTCCTGGCTTAATATTGAGGACTTGAAAGGCAAAATGCTTTGGGTTCCAAGATGATGTATCCAAGTGGCAAACAACAAGTGCTTGAGCTTTGGAGTCATCATCACCCATTAATGGAACGATATAAACCTTCGAGTTCATGATTTTATGACAATAAAATACAGCATATACATATATCTCCTTATGACATACTATTTGATTATCACCCATCATTTTAACTCCCTTTAAAATAGTATACTTCTGATTCTTTTTATCTTCTTTTGCCTCATTGGAATGAACTTCAACTTGTTGAGTAAATTGCAAAGTCAAAAATGGAGGTGCCTAATTTTGTCAAAAATGGAGGTGCCTAACCATTATTAAATTTCACCAATCCAATTTTTGAAGCCTATATAAACCCCTTATATCTCATTTGGAAGATCATCCCAAAAATTAGAGAGTTTGAGAGTTTAAAAGAGTTTGAGAGTTTAAAAGAGTTTGAGAGAAAAGCTTGAGAAAAAGGCTTGTAAAAGAATTTTTTTTTGTGAAGAAAAATTCTTAGGTGTAATTGGGTGTGGGTTGTGAGTTGTGAGTGTTGTAAACACTTCATGTAATTTTTCTCCTTTTAGTAAAAAGATCTGCAGCAAGTCCAGAGACGTAGGCACAATTGGCCGAACACCGTTATCAATTTTGTGTGTGTATTATTTTTATTGTTATTTCTCATTCTCTCGAATCTAATTTATAAGAAAATCTGTGTAATTTTCCCAACAACTGGTATCAGAGCTGCTGATTGTGAATTCTGTCAATTTTCTGTGAGTGGTTTGCAAGAATTGTCAGAAAAGATCCAGAGAAAATTAGATTCGAGTGGGAGTGATGGCTGCAGATGAAGGAAAGGTGAAAATTGAAAAATTCGATGGTACAGACTTTGGTTTTTGGAAGATGCAGATCGAAGATTATCTGTATCAGAAAAATCTTTATCAACCTCTTTCTGATAAGAAGCCAGATGATATGAAGGAAGAAGATTGGAAACTTCTAGATAGACAAGCTCTCGGAGTTATCCGATTGACGTTATCCCGTAATGTTGCTTTCAACATAGCAAAAGAAAAGACCACGACAGGACTTATGAAGGCTCTCTCCAGTATGTATGAAAAGCCATCAGCCTCTAAAAAAGTTCACTTGATGAGGCGGTTATTTAATTTGCGGATGACGGAAGGCGCATCGGTAGCTCAACATCTAAATGAACTCAATACAGTCACAACCCAATTGAGTTCAGTTGGGATCGAATTTGATGAAGAAATTCGAGCATTAATACTTTTATCTTCTCTATCAGAAAGTTAGAATGCTACTGTCACGGCTGTGAGTAGCTCATCGGGAAGCAATAAGTTGAAATTTGATGATGTTCGTGATCTGGTTCTCAGTGAAGAGATTCGACGGAGAGAGTCGGGTGAATCATCAACCTCTTCAGTTTTGCATACAGAGTCAAGAGGAAGAAATTCAACCAGAGAAAATGGGCATGGCAAATATCGTGGTAGATCAAAGAGCAGAAGGTCCAAATCTAGAAATCCCAATAATTTACAAAGCTCAAAGACTGTTGAGTGTTGGAACTGTGGGAAGACTGGACACTATAAAAATCAGTGCAAGAGTGCATCGAAGGACCAGGAGCCGAAGATAGAGGCAAATATTGCTTCCACCTCAGGAACAGAAGATGCATTGATATGCTCTTTGGAGAGCAAAGAGGAGTCTTGGGTATTAGACTCTAGAGCATCATTCCATGCCACTTCGCAAAAGGAATTCTTCGAGAGGTATGTCCCTGGAAACCTTGGAAAGGTATATCTTGGTGATGATCAACCTTGTGATATTATTGGTAAAGGTGTAGCGAAGATTAAGTTGAATGGGTCTATTTAGGAGTTGAAGGATGTCAGACATATTCCCGACCTGAGAAAGAACTTAATTTCAGCAGGGCAGTTGGCTAGTGAAGGCTACACTACAATCTTTCATGGTGATGATTGGAAGATTTCAAAGGGGGCAATGACTATTGCTCGGGACAAAAAGAGTGGTACTCTTTACATGACAGTAGGAGCATGCTGTTCAATTGCAGTTGCAGCAGAAAATAAAAATTCTAATTTGTGGCACAAGAGACTTGGCCACATGAGTGAGAAAGGGATGAAAATTATACACTCAAAGGGAAAACTTCCAAGTCTACAGCCAGTTGACATAGACATGTGTGAAAGTTGCATACTTGGAAAGCAGAAGAGGGTCAGCTTTCAGACAAGTGGCAGAACACCAAAGAAGGAAAGACTATAGCTCATTCACTCTGATGTTTGGGGACCAACGGCAACTTCATCCATTGGTGAAAAATACTATTTCGTGACTTTCATCGATGATCACTCTCGGAAAGTATGGGTTTACTTTCTAAAGCATAAATCTGAAGTGTTTGAGACTTTCAGGAGATGGAAAGTTATGGTAGAAAACGAGACAGGTTTAAAGATTAAAAGGCTCAAAACCGACAATGGAGGTGAATATGAAGACATCAGATTCAAGAAGTTCTGCTATGAGCACGGGATTAGAATGGAGAGACCCGTGCCGGGCACTCCTCAACATAATGGTGTAGCTGAGCATATGAACCGAACACTGACAGAAAGAGCCAGAAGCATTCGTATGCAGTCAGGTCTATCAAAATACTTCTGGGCAGAAGCAGTCAACACAGCAGCTTACTTGATTAACCGAGGCCCATCGGTTCTATTGGAGCATAAAATACCAGAAGAGGTATGGAGCGGAAAAGAGATAAAACTATCACATCTAAAATTTTGTTGTTGTGTAGCATATGTGCATATTAGTGATCAAGGTAGGAATAAGCTTGATCCCAAATCTAAAAAATGCATCTTTATCGGCTATGGTGAGGATGAGTTTGGCTATCGCATTTGGGATGACAAAAACAAGAAGGTGATTCGCAGTAGAGATGTGATTTTCAATGAAAAAGTGATGTACAAGGATATATATAAATCTGATACCAACAACACAGAGCAGAGTGAGTCAGTGTTTGTAGATATAGATGATGTCCCAGAAAGTCGCGTGATGGAGCCGATTGTAGTAAATCCTCATCAAGAGGAACTCGTTGGGCAAAACAGTGTGCAGCAATCTGACACACCGCAACCTCCTACTCCAGCTCCTATATTGATAAGGTCTTCTCGGCCTCATGTGCCTAACAAGAGATACATGAATTATTTGTTGCTCACTGATCAAGGAAAGCCTGAATGCTATGATGAAGCTTGTCAGACTAGAGATGCTAACAAGTGGGAGTTTGCCATGAAAGACGAGATGAAGTCTCTGATCTCTAACCAGACATGGGAACTAGTTGAGTTACCCATGGGGAAGAAGGCACTTTACAACAAATGGGTGTATCGGGTAAAAGAGGAGCATGATGGTTCAAAGAGATACAAAGCCCGATTAGTTGTCAAAGGGTTCCAGCAGAAGGAAGGAATTGACTACCCCGAAATTTTTGCTTCTGTTGTGAAGCTCAATACTATCAGATTAGTGTTGAGCATTGTTGCTATTGAAGATCTTCATCTTGAACAATTAGATGTGAAGACTGCATTTCTTCATGGAGATTTAGATGAAGAGATATATATGCACCAGCCAGAAGGTTTTCAAGAAAAAGGGAAGGAAAACATGGTGTGCAGACTTAAGAAGAGCTTGTATGGACTAAAACAAGCCCCAAGACAGTGGTACAGAAAGTTTGATGGCTTCATGCATAAGGAAGGATTCCAGAGGTGCAATACCGACCATTGTTGCTACTTCAAGAGATATAACTCCAGTTATATTATTTTACTACTTTATGTAGATGACATGTTAGTAGCAGGTTCAGATATGAAGGATATCAAAAGGTTGAAGCAACAGTTGTCAAAGGAATTTAACATGAAAGACTTAGGTCCAGCAAAAAGGATTATTGGAATGCAAATCACAAGAGATAAGGAGAAAAGACTTTTGCAGTTATGTCAGGCAGAGTACATCAACCGTGTTTTGCAGAGATTCAACATGGGTGACGCCAAGCCAGTTAGCACACCCTTGGCTAGTCACTTTCGTCTATCTAAGGATCAATCCCCTCAGACGGAGAAAGAGAGAGAACACATGGCTAAGGTTCCTTACGCTTCAGCCATTGGAAGTTTGATGTGCGCAATGGTTTGTACAAGACCAAACATTAGCTATGCAGTGGGAGTTGTAAGCAGGTTTATGTCAAATCCAGGAAAAGTTCATTGAGAAGCTGTAAAATGGATTTTGAGATATCTACAGGGCACCATAAAAAAGTATTTGTACTTTGGTAAAGGAGAGTTAAAAGTACAAGGCTACGTAGATACAGACTTTGGAGGTGAAGTCGATCACCGGAAAAGTACCACCGGTTATATATTCACTGTTGGAAATACATTTGTTAGTTGGATGTCGAAGTTACAAAAGATTGTCACTCTATCCACTATAGAAGCTGAATATGTAGCAGTGACTGAAGCCAGTAAAGAGATGATATGGCTTCAAGGTTTGTTAACTGAGCTGGGTTTCAAACAAGAGAAGAATGTCTTATACAGTGATAGTCAGAGTGCGATACACTTGGCGAAAAATTCTGTATTTCATTCTCGAACCAAGCATATTGGACTTCGTTATCACTTCATCAGAACTCTGTTGGAGCATGATGTGTTAATACTAGAGAAGATCCAAGAAAGTAAGAATCCAGCAGATATGTTGACAAAGACGGTGGCTATTGAGAAACTGAAGTTGTGTTCAACTTCAGTTGGCTTACAAGAATAACAAGACTGGAAAGACCTGCTGCATAAATCGTGGTGTGAAGACAGATTAAAATCAGTCTTCAAGTGGGAGATTGTTGAGTAAATTGCAAAGTCAAAAATGGAGGTGCTTAATTTTTTTTATCAAAAATGGAGGTGCCTAATTTTGTCAAAAATGGAGGTGCCTAACCATTATTAAATTTCACCAATCTAATTTTTGAAGCCTATATAAACTCCTTATATCTCATTTGGAAGATCATCCCAAAAATTAGAGAGTTTGAGAGTTTAAGAGAGTTTGAGAGAAAAGCTTGAGAAAAAGGCTTGTAAAAGAATTTTTTTTTGTGAAGAAATTTTTTTAGTGTAATTGGGTGTGGGTTGTGAGTTGTGAGTGTTGTAAACACTTCATGTAATTTTTCTCCTTTTAATAAAAAGATCTGCAGCAGGTCCGGAGACGCAGGCACAATTGGCCGAACTCCGTTATTAATTTTGTGTGTGTATTATTTTTATTGTTATTTCTCATTCTCTCGAATCTAATTTATAAGAAAATCTGTGTAATTTTCCCAACACAACTTTCTTTCCAAACTTTGTAATGATAAATTCAACTAATGATTCTAAAGAAGTAGCACAGTACTTGTCTTCTCCTCTAATACCTGGTGCTTCACATTCTTCAATGGTTTTCTTTATAATTTTAGCTTCTTTTGATTTGGGTTTTATTGAAAAATACTTGAGAATTTCTGGCAACTTCTTGCTTGAAAAGGGTATAGTTTTAGCAATTTTACGTGGCAAAAAACTAGATGAATTTGAAGATTTAGAGAAGATGATGTTCATCTTTTTAGCAGGAACAAGATCATCATATAGAAAGTATATAGTGGTTGTATTGAATATCTCATTTTTCTCAAATTGTTTTTCTTCAGACCAATACCCAACTCCATAGCGTGCCCTGCGTCCTCTTTCATTACTAGCCTGAATCTCTGATTCTGAGAAGGAACTTTTATATCCTGCGCATTGGCATACAATTGCAAATAAATAACTGACCATTACTACATGTATATGTAAACAATATAAATATAAAAAAACAACTAACCTGCAGGTTTTAGAAGATCTTGTAGAACCATTGGCAATGGAGTGTGTGGCAGCTTAGATTGCCAATAAACCTCTGCAGTTAGATTAGCATTACTTCCTTTGATAAGAAAAAGCTGCAAATTAATTAGATTGGTGATTAAATTAATATTAATTTCATTTGTATAAATATATACGCACATATATTCTATAAAATTATGTAAAGAATAAATAGAATATGCTTACACAAACAAAAGAAAAGATGGGAAGGAAATGAAAATACTCCATGTATATAAAATTGAACTTGAGTAAGAATTTAATATATTGAAATTTGAAAAATCCAAGCAGTTATATGTATAGAGGGATGGAATGCAATGAGAGTGCGAATATAATAGTATATATGAACCAGCTGAACCACACAAATAAGAGTAGACGACATATGGAAGACAACTAGTCTCGATGATACTACTCGTTTGTGTGACTTTATTTATTAATATTGTCAAGAAAAGTGGCTGAGATTCATGACAAAGCAAGTCTTGAGAGTAGACTCGGTTAAATGTTATAATATTTACTTGTGACAATGGTTGGTGGCAAATTTTTTTGGCATGTTCAAGGAATCACTAGGGCTGTAATCGAGCCGAGCCGAGCCGAACTTTGGATAGCTCAAGCTCGGCTCATTATAAAATAGTCGAGTTCGAACTCGAACTCGAATCGAGTCCGAGCCGAGCCCGAGCTTGTATCGAGCCAGCTCATATATCATGTATATCGAGCTTGAACTCGAGCTTGATTTAAATAAGTTTAACAAACTCAATAAACTTATTTTTATTTTTATTTTTCATTCACTTTTTCTAAATTTTCATAAAAGATATACTAAAATTTATATTTTTATGAAAGATGAATAATATAATTATATATTAACAAAAATAAAATATTATATTACTATAATTTTATATTTTACTATAAATTACTAAGCTATTTTATATTGTATATTATTTAATTTATTTATCACATATACCATATATTAATAAATTATATAAATTAAGTTAGTCAAAAAATTAATATATTCACATACATAGTTTAATATATATAAATTAAATTATATATATTTTTAATCCAATACACTAAATGAGCTAGCTTACGAGCTTAACTCACGAGCTTTTTAAATGAGCTAGCTCGCGAGCTAACGAGCCGAGTATTTCATAGCTTGAGCTTGGCTCATTTAATAAATGAGCAGTTCGAGCTCGAGCCTGAACGAGCTTTTACCGAGCCGAGACCCAAGCCGAGCTCGAGTAGCTTAGCTCATTTACAGCCCTATGAATCACCAAACATTAAATTAAAAAAAATATATCAAAATGATTATATATATTTATCAGTCCATCCCGAATAATATATATGACAATATTACAAAAAAAATTAATTAAATATTATTGAAAATTATGATTACACTCAAATCTCTTTTTAAATGTGATGAGTTGAAATCAACTAATTTAAACTTGGCTAGTAAATAAACGAATCAAGCAGCCGCATCTAATCAAGTTTTTGTAAAACTCTCTAGTTTAGATGAGTCTATTTACTAAATTGAGCTTATATTTTCTTTTTGAAAGGTTATGTTATAAATAATCTCAATTTTTCGATAATGTTTATATTTTTATAATAAATGTGTCAAATATCTTTAATTATTATAGAATTCAAGATGATTTTTTATTTTATTATTTAATAAATAATTTTAGATAAGTATTTTCTTTTTGTACAAACGAAAGCAAAACCTCCTTGAGCCTCCGCATGCATGAGACTATCTGGAACAGTTATCAGAACATGCACACAATGAAAAATCTTAAAGCATAGTTAGCTAGCCAATCTACAAATATATATTTAAATAAGTACATTTAAATATAAATTAAGCTACAAATATATAAAGGCTTGATTATTCATTTATTAAACGAGGGAACGAAATAAAAGAGGGATCAAAACTTTGACTGAATTAATAAATTAATAAATTAAGCTCCAAGTGGGCTTGGCTAAGACAATATTTTCCATTTTTCTAGGTTATTTTTTTCTAGGTAGAGAATATATTCCAATGGATGTGATAGGCTGCATATGAAACTTAAAATTAATAATTAAATTATATAATATAAATTTACTCGTTTAGTTAATTTATTTATTGAAATTTTAATTTTAACCCCATAAATTTACATTTTTCACATCTTATAAATGCAAAATTACCGAATTATACTAAATTACACTGAGTTACTCGTGTATCTATTTAATACAAATATATAAATATAATATGCAAAATAATCACTATATTAATATAAGTATCTGTTAGTGCAAAATAAATAAATATATAAAATAAAGTGATAAATATATAAATATATACAGTAAAGTGATTAAAATAGATAAATACAAAAAGTTGCATATGTATTGTGCCAAAAAGAAAATCCATCTATATCCAAGTTGATATATGGTTACAACTACTAAAAAAATTAGTATTAACTTATTTAGGAATCCAGACAATGGTATCACTATTAAGAAAATGACAAACTGGTGGCCCTCCTGGTTTAACATTGAGAACCTGAAAGGCAAAATGCTCTGGATTCCAAGTTGATGTATCTAAGTGACAAACAACAAGTAATTTAGCATTGAAGCCATCAACACCCCCCCAATGGAACCATGTAAACCTTTGTGTTCATCACTTTATGACAGTAAAATACAGCATACACATATATCTCCTTATGGCATACTATTTGGTTATCTCCCAACATTTTGATTCCCTTCAAAATAGTATACTCTTGATTCTTGTTATTTTCTTTTGCCTCATTGCAAAATGTTTGAACTTTGTTTCCAAACTTTGTAATAACAAAGTCGACTAATGATTCTAAAGAAGTAGCACAATACTTTTCCTCTCCTCTAATGCCTGGTGCCTCGCATTCTCTTATAGTGTCTTTGGTGAGTTGAGCTTTCTTTGATTTGGGTTCTGTTGATAAATATCTTAAAATTTCTTGTAATGTTTTTCTTGAAAAGGGTATAGTTTTAGCAATTTTACGTGGCAAGAAAGTAGATCCATTTTTGGATTTACTGAAAATAATATTCATCTTTTTGCCTGCCACAAGATCATCATATAAAAAGTATATAGTTGTTGTATTGAATATCTCATTTTTCTCAAATTGTTTTGCTTCATCCCAATACCCAACTGCATAAGCTCCCTGACGTATTTGCAAATTAACGGCTTCAATTTCTGATTCTGAAAAGGAAATTTTGTTTCCTATCCGGATGAACAAGAAGAGAAAATTTTACTTTTACATAGCATGAATGTATTAATTTATAAAAAATTATATACATGAAAAAGAAATGGAGAAAATTAACTAACCAGGCTTTAGAAGATCTTGCAGAACTTTAGGCAATGGAGTATTCGGCAGCTTAGATTGCCAATACATTTCTGCTGGTGGAAGAGCATTACTTCCATTCACAAAAAGCAGCTGTTAGTTTGATGAAAAAAAAACAGTATTAATTTCTTTTATATATAAACACATTACATTAATCATTTTCAAGAAAATAAAGAAATTATTTGCTTACACAAATTAGAGCAAGCATGGGAAGAAAATTAAAGTACTCCATATACATATTTAAGCACAAATTTAATATATTGAAATTTTAAACATCTAAGCTATTATTCGTGTGTATAAATATATATGGGGTATGCAAAGAGAGTTGGAAAACATGCATGCACAACAAATAATGAAATGATATTTCGGAAAAATATGATCCAAAGCTACAAAGTCTGAGAAACTTTTGGATGATAATAATGCCTCTTCTTGTGAGCTTGTTTACTTGAGTTGTCAAGAGAAGTGGCCGTGATTTGCAAAATCTCGGTGCAATTTAAGAAAATCAAGATTGTAGACTTTGTTATATAATAATATTAAATTATATATTGTGATAAAGATAGCAATTTTTGGAGCATGTGAAAGGAATTATCAATGCTTCAAAATCTGCATTGGATTCTGAAGCAAGTTGCTTGCTAGATTTCCCTAAATAAATATCCATTATATGCAAAGCCTATGGACAGAATAATTTTATAGGTTTAGTTAGGAACTCATTTTGTAGAACTGCATTAATAGAAAACTATGAACTATGAAAAGAAAAATAAAATGATTAATGTAATTAAAAGTAGAAAAGAAACAACTCATTAAATTCCATCTAAAGGGAATTTTTTGATCCAATTATTTTTTTTACCACCGATTTAATCATATATATATATATATAATATGATGATTAAATGTCAAGAACCTTTAGCCGAGCGGTTGAGCTCATGGCCGGGATCCTCGAGGTCCTGGGTTCGACACCTCCCCCCCCCCTCCCCCAAATAAAAAAATAATAATAATATGATAATTAAATTTATTCATTCAAATGGTTTTTATAATTAATTATCAGATTATTATTATACTAATTCGAATTGAGTCATAGAATAAATAATAAAAATAAAATACACTATAGCATAAAAATAGATGTATGTATGCACTGTATAACAGGTATTTAATCCCAATTATTAATTTTTCTGTCATTTAAATCATATATTAGATAATATATAATCGATCGACACTTTGCCTGAGATCTAAGAAAAAAAAGGAATGTGATTACTTTTCTACAATCATCCGTGAATTATTGCTTAGTTACTCGCGGATCTCAAGCAATCCCCTTTAATTATATAGTATATCATAGCTGTTCTTAGATATCCCAAATCCACCTCGTGGTTCTTGCGTTAAAAAAACTATATATATTTTAAAATAAATCCCATGAAAGAAGGAGATGAATTATTGTATATAGTTGAGATTCCATTTGTAATCTTAATGTCACTAATACCAAACTCTACACTTAGTGTTGTGCAGCGGAAGTAAATAGCACGCAAATTACTTACTATTATACAAGTAAATAGTATATGAAATATTGTACTAAAAATAAATACCAAGAAAATTCCCAAGAAATGCTGGAGGGGTCACAAACGGTTCCGCTTAAAACCCAGTCTCCTTAGACAGAATTTCACTCGGATAATTAATAGCACAATATAACAAAACAACTACCCTTGATAATAGCTATAAAACTGAGACAAAATAACACACCGAATTTAACGTGGTTCACCCTTTTACTTTGGGCTACGTCCACGGGACAAACTCCGAAAATATTCTTCCACTATTAAAAATAGTAGGCTTACAAGAGAGACTTCTCTAGAAATATTTCTAGAGGTACAATTATTACAATTGAGATAAACCAAAAATAGTGGCACTCAAGTATTTCCCAAACACTCCAAAATTAAACTACTTCACTATTTTGTCACTCCCCAAATAATTCTCTCTCTCTCTCACTCAAACTCATCAAAGCAATTTTGCTTTGGCTTACACCATTTTTCATCATCAATTTTTCTTCTCTCAATTCTTATCATTGAATTGGAGGAGGAAAGGCCTAAAGGCCTTTTCTTTCAACTACACCTTTCTCTCTTTCTTTTGGTGTCTTTGATTTTTGAGTGTGTGTTAGAAGAGGAAATGAATGCCATATATATAGGCTTTCCCATATGGTTGTTGGCCTAACTAATTAGGCAATTCAACATTCAACAATGGTGGCTTCAAAATTGGTGGTTTGTGATGGCTTCAAAAATTGTGGCTTGTTGATCTCCAAGTCGAAAATTGTGGCTTGTTTCTCATATGGTTAGGTACCACCTTTCAATTCTCCCCCTACCGACCATATGAATTAACTGTCATTCCTGTAGATGATCTACAAAACTCAAACTTTTCCCTTGGTAGAATCTTTGTTAACATGTCTACACCATTTTCTTCAGTATGAATCTTTTCAAGCTGCAAAAGCTTTTTCTCCAACACATCTCTGATCCAGTGGTATCTCACATCAATATGCTTTGATCTTGAGTGGAAGGAGGAATTCTTCCCAAGGTGAATAGCGCTCTGACTATCACAATAAAGTAAATATCTATCCTGCTGAAATCCAAGTTCATCTAAGAACTTTTTCATCCGCAAGAGCTCTTTGCAAGCTTCAGTTACAGCATAAATTATGCTTCAGTTGTTGAGAGAACAACACACTTTTGCAACCTTGATTGCCATGACATTGCTCCCCCTGCAAATGAAATCAAATAACCTGATGTAGATTTTCTTGAGTCAACATCGCCTGCCATATCTGCAACTGTGTAGCCAATTAACACAGGTTTACCATTACCAAAACATAAACATATTTTGGAAGTACCACAGAGATATCTGAGAATCCATTTCACAGCAGCCCAATGTTCCTTGCCAGGATTAGAAAGGAACCAACTCACTACCCCCACTATGTGAGCAATAACTGGCTGTGTATACACTATGGCATACATCAAACTCCCAACTGTTGAAGCATATGGAACTCTATCCATCTCTTCCTTCTTCTTTTCCATTGAAGGGCTTTGTTTGGAACTAAGCTTAAAAATGATTAGTAAGAGGATAACTAACCTTTAGCTTTGTTCATGTTGAACCTTTGAAGTACTTTCTCAATGTACTTCTCTTGTGATAACCATAACTTCTTGGCGCCTCTGTCTCTAATTATCTTCATGCCAAGAATTTGTATTGATGGCTCTAAGTCTTTCACAGCAAAAGACTTACTCAGCTTCTTCTTTAAGCTGTTGATTCTGAAAATATTCTGGCCAACAATCAACATATCATCCACATATAACAAAAGGATGATAAAATCGTCATCAAAGAATTTCTTCACAAAAAACACAATGGTCTAAAGTAGTCTTCATGTACTCTTGCTCCCCCATAACTGACTCAAACTTCTTATACCATTGTCTCGGTGCCTTTTACAAGCCATACAGACTTTTCTTCAATTTGTAGACATAATCTTCTTTTCCTCTTTTCTTGAAATTCTCTGGTTGTTCCATGTATATCTCTTCCTCTAAGTCACCATAAAGGAAGGCAATCTTCACATCCATCTGCTTGATCTCCAAGTTAAGACTTGCAGCTAATCCCAGCACTGTAAGAATGGATGTCATTTTCACCACTGGTGAAAAAAAAATCTCATCAAAGTCAATCCCTTTTCTTTGACTGAATCCCTTAACAACTAATATGGCTTTGAATCGTGGCTGGGAAATGTGTTCATCATGCTTTATCCCGAACACTCATTTATTCTTCAAAGCCCTCTTGCCTGTTGGAAACTTCACAAGCTCAAAAGTTTTATTAACATGCAAAAATTTTATCTCATCTTGCATGGCTTTAATCCATTTCTTCCTCTTTTCATCTGCCATAGCTTCTTGGTAATCCTCAGGTTCTCCCCCATCAGTGAGTAACACATACTGATCATTCAAGTATCTAGTAGAAGGTTGTCGAGTTCTAGTAGATCTCCTCAATGGAACCCGAGGAACTTCTACTGGTAGTGGTGGCTGATTTTCAATCTGGTCCTCATCATCATCCGATTGGACCTCTGTAGGAGCATCGATGTCAGTATTTTCTGGCTGACAATTTTGTATTTCATTTCCAACTTGTCTTGGCACTGCCTTTGGAGGAACTAGCTTTAAGTTTGTTGAATCACCTTTGGATTCAGGAATATCCTTTTTCACTTTGTTAATGTCTTCAATGGTTTGATCTTCAACAAATACGGCATCACGGCTTCTAAGAAGCTTTTTCTGAACTGGATCATAAAATCTATAGCCAAGCTGATCATGATCTTGACCATAACCAATAAATATACATTGTTGTGTTTTAGCATCTAGCTTCTACCGCTCATCCTTTGGTATGTGCATAAATACCTTGTACCCAAATGCTCTTAAGTGATTATAAGAGACATCCATTCCAGACCATATTCTTTCTGGAATGTCAAACTTCAAAGGAACACACGGTGAAAGATTCAGAATATGAACCGCTACACTCAGTGCTTCTGCCCAAAAATGACTTTTGAAGCTTCGCATGTGATAGCAAACATCTAACTCTCTCAATGAGAGTCATGTTCATTCTCTCAGCTGCACCATTCAACCGAGTTGTCTGCTTGTGTCGAATGCCCTGCTCCTTATAATATCTCTGAAGTGATCCAATATACTCACCCCCATTATCTAACTTAATACACTTCAATTTCTTCCCAGTTTTTCTTTTAACTAGGGCATAAAACTGTTTAAATACCTTTACAACTTGATCTTTATTTTTCAAGGTATAAACCCACAGTTTCCTTGAACAGTCATCAAATGAAAGTCACGAAATAAGAGGAGCCACTAATTCCATTAGGAGCAGAAATTGTTAAAATCTTCATAGTTTCTCAAAACTCTGGCAATGAAAAAAAAAAATCACTATCAGAGCAAGCACCTTATACTTGCTCATGCTCAAGTTATCATTCTTCATTTATCTTGTCATCGGGTTTAGTCACACTAAACACCGGTAAATACATCTTCATCACAAATAGGAGATCCTTCATCTTGTTTCTCCATATGTGGTAATTCGAGCCATTTAGGCCGATCATCATGCTTAACTTTGCCTCCATCTCTTTAACACAAAGAGGTTAACTCCAATACTGCGTGCATGAACCAAGCTCTGATACCACTTGTTGTGCAGCGGAAGTAAATAGCACGCAAATTACTTACTATTATACAAGTAAATAGTGTATGAAATATTGTACTAAAAATAAATACCAAGAAAATTTTCAGGAAATGCTGGAGGTGTCACAAACGGTCCAGCTTAAAACCCAGTCTCCTTAGACAGAATTTCACTTGGATAATTAATAGCACAATATAACAAAACAACTACCCTTGATAATAGCTATAAAACTGAGACAAAATAACACACCGAATTTAACGTGGTTCACCCTTTTACTTTGGGCTACGTCTACGGGACAAACTCCGAAAATATTCTTCCACTATTAAAAATAGTAGGCTTAAAAGAGAGACTTCTCTAGAAATATTTCTAGAGGTACAATTATTACAATTGATATAAACCCAAAATAGTGGCACTCAAGTGTTTCCCAAACACTCCAAAATTAAACTACTTCACTATTTTGTCACTCCCCAAATAATTCTCTCTCTCTCTCACTCAAACTAATCAAAGCAATTTTGCTTTGGCTTACACCATTTTTCATCACCAATTTTTCTTCTCTCAATTCTTGTCATTGAATTGGAGGAGGAACTACACCTCTCTCTCTTTCTTTTGGTGTCTTTGATTTTTGAGTGTGTGTTAGAAGAGGAAATGAATGCCATATATATAGGCTTTTCCATATGGTTGTTGGCCTAACTAATTAGGCAATTCAACATTCAACAATGCTGGCTTTAAAATTGGTGGTTTGTGATGGCTTCAAAAATTGTGGCTTGTTGATCTCCAAGTCGAAAATTGTGGCTTGTTTCTCATATGGTTAGGTACCACCTTTCACTTAGGACATTAGAATACCAAATCTTGAACAAATAAAGACACGAGAGAAAAGCATATTGGCTGCTGACATCAAAATTATGCTACAATTTTTCAGATATATTAATAAGAAAAAATATAAAATAAAAAATTTAGCATGATAGCAGAGCATATATTCTTATTCTTACTTGGATGGTTTAGACAATGACCATTGAAATGTATGATTGTTTTTAGAAAACTTGGACAATGACTATCATGTATTTGTCAAGTATCAATTGATTAGTTAACACTTGAGGGAGAGTAATGAACTATCTTATAATATAATAAAGTATGGGTAATTACACATTTAAAAAAAATATAAAAATAGATTGGTGGAGAATGGCTGCTAAGAAGATGGAGAGGCAGCCGATAATATTAGAGACCTTCAAAAGAAAAATGCCAAGGCCTTGTTTTTGATCCAACAAGCTGTGGATGAGCAATATTTATTCACAAACACAAAACAAACTTTTTGCTTGGAAAGGGAGGAAGAAAGAAATAATGGAGAAAGCAAAAAGAAAAAAAATCTAGAAAAGGAAGTAACAGTTAAATTTAGGATTAATTAGCGATGGATCAAGCTGCGGGAATTAATCGTCGCCAATTTTAGGAATAATTTGGTAGGATTTTAAAATTCATTTGGATTTTTATTATTAGCGATAAAAGAAATCCATCGCGAATATTTTTCTATTTTAAAATAAAATAATTCTTTAGTGGCAAATTGTGATCGTCGCTAAATAGTGACTTCAACTTTTAGTGACAAATATCTTAATATTGTTGCCAAAGTCTTGACACAATAATTGACACTAGATTTAACTATGAATTTAGCTATGAATTTCCTTATTTTGTGGTCAAACTCTTGGCGCCAATTATTGATATATAATTTAGATACAAATTCTTACTGTTGCTAAATTCGTTGCTACTCTATAATAAATTTATATATCATTGTAAATCTGCCGCTATTATTATTTTCCTTGTAGTGTACGCTTTAGCAACCTTTTGTGGCAATATTTAAAATAATATTCATTCTTTTTCCTGCCACAAGATCATCATATAAAAAAATATATTATTGTGTTGAATAACTCATTTTTCTTAAATTGTTTTACCTAATCCCAATACCCAACTACGTACGCTCCCTAACGTATTTGTAAATTAATGGCTTCAATTTCTTATCCTGAAAAGGAGATTTTGTTTCCTATGCAGGTGAGCAAGAAGATGAAATTTTACTTTTACATAACACGATTGCATTAATTTATAAATAATTATATACATGAAAAATAAATGGAGAAAATTAACTAACCAGGCTTTAAAAGATCTTGCAGAACCTTAGGCAACGGAGTATTTGGCAGCTTAGATTGCCAATACATTTCTGCTGGTAAAATAGCATTACTTCCATTAACAAAAAGCAGCTGTTAGTTTGATGGATAATTTATTTATATATAAATGCATACACTAATTACTTTCAAGAAAATGAAGAAATTAATATATGCTTACACAAATTATAAAATGTTTTGAATGATAATGCTTCTCCTTGTATGTTCATAACCAAGTCATCATTATTTATTCATCGCTATACTTGCATGAGAACATATTCATAAACACAAAGCAACTGAAAATGTAATATGTTTATCTCAGGAAACTATTAGATAGTACGCAAATTTCTTATGTTCATCTCATGAAGAAATTAATGTATGCTTACACATATTTTTCATCTTGGTCTTCTTTGACGATATGCTGACCATGATCACCATCTAGAAGTTGTGTTGCAATTACTTCAACAGCATCAGTTATATGTAAAGCTTTCAAAGTGCAGCTTTGCTCGATAGAAGGTAGAGTGCTTGGGCCATGTAATTTCGGCTGGAGGTATCAGTACAGATTGAAGTCCATGCTCAATTAGCCTCGTCCCCAAATAACTGAAGGCCTTACGTATGAGGATTCTTAAGACTTGTTCATTTTCCTGCAAGGGCATAATATCGTAATTTAGTAATATAGTCCTGTAAGTGCATAGTATCATAATTAAGTAATACAGTGAAGTTAATCATAAGTACTAAATAATTAAATCAATTATTATTTAAAAAACTAATTAATACAAATTTAAAAAACTTAATTAATTAAATAAAACCTAAATAAATTTAACTCTTATAATTAAAAATTACGGTTAGATTTTTCAATTAATTATTTATAATTTTTCTACAGTATTAATTCAATTTTATTTTTCTTTGATTATTGATTGATTCTTTCTAAAATTAAAGTCCAATCTCTTTCAAGATCTAAACCTAACATTACTATTAATTCCTATATCTATTTTTGTGATCACAAAAATTAATTAAACTCATTAAGTTTTGTGAAAATCTTTAAACAATCTCTTAAGTGTTTTATTTATCTGTAAGCAAAAACCACTCAAGATTATTATCTCCTAGAACTAAATATTTCTACTCTCCCTCTATCACATATACGCCTTTACAATTTTTTTACTTATAGCATTCAAGATCCAGGGCATCACTACTGAAGAAGTTTTTTACTCCATAGATTGAACTCATTAGTGCCTTCATTACGAACCTTAACAATTCCTTCAATAAAACCCAATTTATTCTTAGCTCTGATTGCGATCTTCACAGATCAACTCCATGCAGGTAATTGTTACTAGTTAAGAGATTTGAAACCAAAATCACACCAGGATTATCAGATGGATAAAGATGCAGTGAATTAGCATTGTACTGAGATCTAGTTTCTTTTGTTTGATGGCTCCCTTGAGTAGTTTGCTCACTCATCTCTCCAATTTTGATCAAAAAACAAATAACGAGTCATAAAACAAGGTAAAAACTGAGTAATTTTAGTGTATATGGATCGCTGCCTAAGGCTTTAATACCATGAATGAAATCAAGCTATCATTGAAGAACTTCATTCATTGATAAGAAAATTAGTTACATGCATTTATATGCATGCGACTCCAATTGTCAGTGCTAAAAAAAATAACCAACTATTTGTAACAGAAAGTTAACAACTTCAAAACAAGTCCCGCCAATAATTCGAAAACACAGCTCAGAAGCTTGATAAACTCGATACTCTGGCTTTGTATGCTATGTTTCGTATAAATAACTTATACATGTCTTCAACACGGTGTAAAGAGACTTGCTCCTTCAGAAAAGATTTGGAGTTCAAATTCTCTCCTATTTATTAAGTACATGATCCATCAAAAATAAGTGTAGCATTTCACATAAAATATCTCTCATCACTAATGTTAATAATCATAATCATCTAATAAATGATGAAGGAATCACCATATCAAGCTTGTTACCTGTTTTAGTTGACAAATTCATACATTTTTTTTAAACAACTCCACACAAATTTACAAATGAAATCAGGATTGCAAAACTACAAGAAGGTACAAGAGATTTCAGAAAGTGGATTTTGAATTTAATACACATTTCACATTTGGCATAACAAAAACAACATTAAATTCAATAAATTGTTCAAAATACTAGCTTCTTTCCACACAAAAGAATGGGATATTGGGAATCTTTTTTTCTATGAATCTGACAAATTTCATGAATTTAAAATTCTCAATCCAAAAATAAAGCAAATTATAAAAGCCCAAAATAAGTTGAATTAAAATTTTAAATGTCCATTTGATCTAACAAGTCAAAGTGAAGCACATCTTGACTTTACGAGGCAATAGTGCTATTTCAGACTGATCTTTAGCTTATAAGTCTCTCATTCTTTGCACATTGCTCCTACAAATTGAGAACTCATTTAACGGAAATTAACCAAAGCTCTATAACCAAGAAAAATACAAGTTTCCTTGCCAAAATACATAATCCACTCTTTCACAATGAAATGAGCGTGCATTTGGATAGATAATGAATTGAAATGAAAATGAGATTTGTATTTTCAGTGAACAATTATTTCCAGTTGTCGGACAAGTCTCGCTTTCTGGATGGCACACATAGGCTGTCAGGTACCTGTGATTAAACAGAATTATTAATAAGTTTACAAATTAAATTGAATTTACCCGGATTATATCTCCATTCATTATACTCATAAGTTTACATAATTAAATAATACTAATCGTATAAGCACATTTCAATATTATTGCTATCGTCTTTTTCACAGATTTACCTATAGGTGTTTGTGCAGATTCCTTAACTTGTAGTATCAGAATTATCAATTTCAAATTCCCAGCTCCAAACTCACTTAACAGTTTCTTATCTGCTTTTAGGATGCCCCATTACACATGGAACTCCATTAGTTGATTGGGACAAACTATTCCAGAAATTTAATTTTCCCTCTTGTTATGTTTCGACCAGTTGAGTTTTAGATATCCTAAGCCCCTTGTTGTCCTGAAATTCTTCCTTGTCGATTTTATGTTGCTCTATGTTCCTTACACAATTCCACCCCAGATAATTATTAGCTTATGTTCCACCAGATTCTCTATTATTTAGCTCCAATTAATAGCCATCTACCTATAACAGATATTTGTACTGAATTTCTGATTCTCAATTTCTTAAAACTTATAATTTCTGATTCTCAATTTCTTACCCTTTTCCTTTACTCATTATTTGGCTAACCTATAACAGATGTCTAGCTCCCCATTTCGGTTTAATAATTTATCTTCTGTGTTGATTCTTTGGTTTTGCCATATATGTATATATTTTTTCCATAATTCAGCGTCTATTAACATTTTGCTCTGGCTGATTTGTATTAGTTAAACCTGTATCATAGTCTTTAAAAACAGAACAATCAGCAATTGACAAACCTGTAACATTGTCCTTTAAAACAGAACAATCAGTAGTGACATGCTTAGAGGATTCGGCAGATGATAAGCTGTTTGTAGAGATTTTAGGCACCCATTGCTTGGTCTCAGTTGTCTTGATAGGAACCTCTGAGGGGAGTTTAGAAGAGTTAACCACACTGTTGATAACAACACAGTTAGAGATATCATGCCCCAATCGACTACAATGCGAACAGTAAGCTGGAAGGCTTTCATACGAAACTGATTGAAAGAATCCATTTTTGCCATTACCAATCCAAATACGATCTGGCTTCTCCTTTGTCAAATCTAGCTCCACACAAATTCGAGCTGCTGAAGGGCGAGTAAGAGAGGATGTGGCTGCATCAATTTTGAGTGGTTTTCCAATTAAGTTAGCTATAGGATGAAGAGCAGACTTGTTGAAGAGGTGAACAGGCAGTCCATCAAGAGAAACCCAAGCCGGAACCACAGGATTATCAACATTAGATCGAAAATCAGCTGTCCATTTAGATACACGCATACAAAATCCATTGAAGAACCACAGCTGTCTCAACCAACAACGAAGATAATCTTCTTCCAAATCAAAAATAATAAGAACATTACTAGCATCTAACAGACCCAATGAGAAGGAACCCTTAAAACCAATCATCTCAAAATATTTGTGAAGTGATTTCATATTTGGCCTACCTGAACCAAAAAAACCAACAAGTGCAAATCTGAAAGGGCGAGCCAGGAGATCGATTTCATCTTGTGTAAAGTAAACCGCTGGAACCCCTTTAAAACGAGAGGCAGGCTTCGAAGCAGAGGAATCCACATCACTAAAAGAGCGATCCACAGATTTGAAAGACGAAGATGAGGAGGAAGAATGCAGCCCCAATTTCAGAGCATCCACAAATGAAGGTTTGGGCGGCCCAAGAGGGGCCGCCGTCTGACCGGAGTCTAAAGCCGTGATGGGCAAAGAAAGAAAATGAAGGGAACCCTAGTAAAATAGATTGGTCATGCAAAGATTTTACTTTTGGACCAATTTAATTTTAGTATTTATATTTATGGCATGAATTAGTTAGGAATATCAAGGTTAAGGATTATTGGAGGAGAAATGAGTGGTGTCTCCCTGATCCAATTGATGATTTAACACACAGAGCTTGGCAAGAAATTCAGTGGCAGGGAGTGCTGCAACAAGAGGATAGTTTCATTTTGTGGCTTGCTTTGAGAAATAAGTTAGCAGTAAAAAGTAGGTTGGTTAGATGGGGTACTGTTGATGATGGAAATTGTATATTTTGCCATAGTGCTGCTGAAACAGTCAATCATTTGTTTTTTGAATGCTCTTTCAGTAATAGGATTTGGAATCAAACATTGGCAAAGTGTGGTATTGGCTGGAGGAATCTTCCTCGGAGAAGAATAATTAGTTGGTTTATGAGGAATGCAATTGGGAAAAGTTTTAAAGCCAGACTAAGACGATGTGCATTCTTATCTATAGTTTATTATATTTGGTGGGAAAGGAATCAAGTGATTTTTCATCAGAAGGCTGCTGACAGTAGGAAGGTTGGGTTTAAAATAGCGCAATCTGTTAAAAGTTTATTTGTGGGACAGAGCTCAGGAATTAAGGGAGTGGAATATATGGAGCTGATGGTTTGTGGCTCCTATTGATGTCCATAGCCTTGTTCTTGTGCTGCTGGTTGCTATTAGCCTATGTGCTATGCTGTAACTGTCGATGCAGTGAAGGATCCTCAATGTATGGCTGCTGGATATGGTTGTTGCCAGAACTTGGGTTTGCAGGAGGCTAGTAGTGCCCAGCTGCTGTTTGTTTTGTGCTACTGATGCAGCACATTATGCTTTGGATTGTTGCTGAATTTTTTTGGAGCTGCATGACATAATGGGAGCTACAAAAATTCTGCTTGATTGCCACTATCTGGGCTGCTTTTATGCTATTGTGGATGCTGTTTTTTTTTTTTTAAAATGTCTATACTGGACTTGGCTGCTAGTTTTTTTTTTAGGAGTTGAGTTAGTTTGTGTGGTTGAGGAAAATTGTAGATATTCACTGTACAGAATTGCTTCATTCTTTGATTATAAAATTTTGAATTTTATTGACCAAAAATATCAATTGTTCGTATCATTTTATTACAGATATTTGCTTCTCTTTTTTATTCCTAGATATTCATCCAGTATACTAATCTATCTTAGTATGTTTCACAGTTAAGACTTTTTTTTTTCATTTCTTCCATATTTTAAGTTTCCATTTTTTTTCAAAATTTCTTTATTTATACGGTTTGAATTGAATTAGTAATTTGAATTGCTCAAATTCGTCTTTTTTTTTTTCCTTTTTGAGAATTAAAATTGTGTGAGAATGAATGGCATTTTAATATTTTTCTAAGTTTTTATTTGTAAAAGTAAAATTTAATATGTTAAGTAATTAAAATTACACTGAAAGAATTTTATTTTTGCTAAAGAATTTTTTTGTCGCTAAATTAATAGAAAAAATTGCACTAATTACCTGATTTGTTTTTATCTTTTCGAAATCACAGCCTAATTTTTTTTAATTGAGGTGATTTTTATTTTTTTTGTAATTTTATTTTTTTATTTAAAAATAATTTTTTATGTTATATTCTCAAAATAAACACAAAAATACAGATACACAACATCTACATAACATAAATAAATTACATACACAATAATCAACATCCACTCAACATACATCAAATATCTACTGCATTGATTAAGCATTTACTAAATATTATCAAATGTGTACACAATATGCATAAAATTCACACATCATTTACATAAAATATACACAATATATATATCATACACATAATATCTATAAAAAATCTACACAATATATCAAATATATACATAATATACTAAATATTTACACAATATTTATATAACGAAATTAATATTTTTTTAGCTTTTTCATGTATATAATATGTAGATTTTGTTTTAAAATAAATTTAATATTTTTATTAATATATTTTTATATTTTGCTTTTTGATTATTTTTTGTGAGTATTATTTATTTCTAATCAAAATTAAAATTTTATTTTTTATTTGTAATCGAAATTAAAATTTTTCTTCATAAAAATTAATATATTTTATAAACTTAAAATATAATTAAAAATATAATTTTAATTGTTTTGTTGTAAATTGAAAAAAAATAAAAATTAAAAGTAAAATATTATTTGTAGAGAAAAAAATATTTTTGAAAACAAAATTATTTCGATAAAGAGTAGATATTTTTAAAAATTTACTTTAATTTTTTTTAAAGTGTAAATACTTTTTTGTATAGTAATTTTGAAATACTTTTTTTTGTTGGGATTGGTTTGTAAAAGCCCTAAATTAATAATAGCGGTCAACCCATTAGCGACAAAGGTTCAATGGGTAAAAAATATGTAACTCGCCCACTGTCAATTGGAAGATTTAGTTTTTAAAAATATATAACTTGCCCATTGTCTATGGAAGATTTTGTTTGAACCTTACTACAAATGAGGCTCTAGTACCACGCTAGCACTATGTGTCTTTTTATTCTCTCTCCTTTATTTTCATAAAATTAAATCAATTTTAATTCTATCACTAAATCAAAGTTTTATTAAATAAGTTAATTAATGAGATTAATGCACTGAAAAAATAATTTATTTAATTTTACATTTGTTGATTTTATATTTAATTACACCTGTATGAAGTTTGATTTTGTGATTTTCGTTTCTTAGCATTTCGTGTTGATAATTCTGGTTTCTTTATTTTTATCTACCCAATTATTATTTTCTTAAATGAAATTCTTTCTAAATTCAATATCTCCCAATATATCATGGAGTTTGATCGGAAAAAAAAAAAAGAATTTTATGAAGACTCTCTTTATAAGTTATTTCCAAAAGAAAAATATCTTTAATTAGTTCATAAAATTTACAAGTTCTGCCCTCTTGCATGCACATGCTATATATTTAATGCATGAATGTTTTCGTTTTAAAAATTTTACTTAATTTAGTTAATTGTTGAGTAAAAAGAAAATGAATACAATTATTTTACTTTTTTCTTTTTACTAAGTTTGAATTATACGTGAAATGAAAAAGAGTAAAAATAAGAAAAAAGCTGAAAGTGGCATAATTAAAAATAGAAACAAAAAGTGCTGGGAATGCAGCTACATGAAAACTCGGCAAAGAGAATTTTACAGTCTTTCCAGTTCTATCCGCTCGATTCTAAAAAAAATGATTTACATGTAAAAGAGAGAGAGAGAGAGAGAGAGAGAGAGAGAGAAATACGTGCAACAGCTAAAGCTAGAGTGCTCAAACTCGAATACGAGGGGACTTTCAGCAATACTCAAAGTCGAATACTGCAGCACATCAAACCAGTCAAGCATGTTTTGGAGAAACAGAAACTTCCATCATCTGGCTATTTAAAGCACAAGTTACCTGCTTTATTTGAGTCATCTGAGACTTGTTTTTTAGCTTAAAGCCCCCGTACTCTGTATTTCCAAGATTTGATACTAATTAATCATTATTAATTCCATTTACTTTGATTAATTCATTTGGATATTTAATTGATGACTGCATGCACTCAGATTACATGGATTATTTATCTACTTAAGCAAGTGAGCTATATGTTTTAAACAATTCTGCACCTATATATGGCATATGGTTAACTTACATTTGACATTTAATTAAATTGATATTAGAATTACACAATATTTTTACTAAATAATTATAATTTTTTATTAATATAATATAAAATTCCATCATTGAGTAAAATTGTGATATTACATTTTTGAACTCAAATTAGAGTATAATAATAAAAAAGAAAATCATATAATATTTGTCTAACTCATCAGTTTGGAACCCAAACAATAGTATCGCTGTTAAGGAAGTGACAAATTGGTAATCCTCCAGGTTTAACTTTGAGAACCTGAAAAGCAAAATGCTGTGGATTCCAAACTGATGTATCTGAATGGCAGATAACAATAGCCTTAGCTTTGGAGCCATTAACACTTATCAATGGATTATATAAGCCTTTGTGCTACTAATTTTATGGCAATAAAATACTGCATATGGATACATCTCCTTATGGCAAACTATTTGATTGTCTCCTATCATTTTGATTCCTTCTGAAATAGTATACTCCTGTTCTTTGTTCTCCTCTTCTACCTTATTAGAAAATGCTTCAACTTTATTATTTCCAAATTTTGCAATCACAAAATCAACTAATGATTCTAAAGAAGTAGCACAGTATTTGTCTTCTCCTCTAATGCCTGGCGCCTCACATTCTTGTATTGTATATTTCATCACTCGAGCTTCTTTTGATGTCGCTTTAATCGAAAAATGATTCAAAATTTTTGGTAATTTGTTACGTGTAAAAGGTATAGATTCAACAGTTTTACGTGGCATGAAAATGGAGTCGCCACCAGATTTAGCGAAAATAAGCCTCATCGTTTTGTTGGGAAGGAGATCATCATATAAGAAGAACACAGTACACTACAAAAAAACAGCAATCTGCGACGCAATCTGCGATACCATTAACGACGAAATCAACGACCAAAATACGATAGCGACAATATCAGCGACGAACAACGAGAAAAATCGAGCGGACGGTAATGTCCTGGTCGCTAAAAAATCAACGACAAATCAGCGACCAATTGTGCGTGTCGTTGATTAGTGACAAATCAGCGACAAAACAGAGACAAATTCAACGACATTTTCATTTTTGGCGGGAATTATTTATTCCCGCTGAAAGTCGTCGCTGATTTAGCTTTGGTCGTTGAATTGTCTCTGTTTGGGTCGTTAATTTAGTCGCTGAATTTGTCGCTAATTTGCTCGCTAAATTTTGTCGCTGATGTATCGCAGAATATGCCGCAATATTTTTCTCGTTGTTTCAATCGTTGATTTGTCGCAGAATTCAATATTTTTTTTTGTCACCTTTGGTCGCTGATTTTGTCGCAATTTTGTAATTGTTTGGCTATATTTTTTCAGTATTCCAATTTTTTTTTGTCTACACATTTTCAAGAACCTGTTGAATTTCAAATATAATAACCAAACCTGTTTATAAAATAGTCATTCATTACAATAATAATCAAATAACACAACATTCATAATTAAGTTATTAGTGGCAATAAGTATACATAAACAATTCGAATGTAAAGTTTACCCCTTAAGAAAGTATATTGAACACATAAGGTCTTAATAATCAGTCACTCCAAACACAAACAAAGAGAACACCAACTATAATAATCCGACACTCCAAACACAAACAAAGAGAACACAAACTTTAATAATCCGACACTCCAAACACAAACAAAGAAAACACCAACTTTGATAATCCGACACTCCAAACACAAACAAAGGGAACACCAACTATCAAGTATATCCTACATACGAACATCGTCTTCCTCCACATTGTCATTTGCCGGAGCAGGAGGAGCATTTGTTTTCCTTCGTTGCTCAGATAAGAATATTTCTCCTGCCAAAGATATATGCAAATCAAATTACATTTTTAACTATTTAATCTAAAATAGGATAAAAAAATTAAATTAACTTGAGAAGAAACAAAGTTATACATAAACTAACTCGGAGCGCTTATCAATGAAGACTTTATTTCTATCGGTTTTGCTTGTGTGACCAAATAAGAATATTGAATTTTAAATAAGATTGAATTTTAGATTTATCAAAAAAAAAAGATTGAATTTTAGTATTTTGTTCATAATAAAACTAATTTTTATGAGTTAATAATACGAAAAGACATCTACTGCTAAATTATATTTTTTTTATTTATAATAATTTTAAAATTTGAATATCGTTTGTTTGAGTTCATAGCCTTTGATATATAGTCAATCCGAAATGACATCTACTGCTAAATTCACTTAAAGTTTCCGATTTTCATTTGTTCCAAAAAAAAATTGAAAAAAAATTCAATATCAAGTACAATGACTCAATTTAAAATTTTAAACTTGTAAAATAAACAATAATAAATTTATTAACTTAATAATAAGAAATTTTTCAAAAATACCCATAATAGAAATATTTTAAAAAATACCACTTTTAAACTTTTAATTTTTAAAAATACCCCACTCTATAGTATATCAAAGATAATATCTCATTTCCAGAAATATACATCTAATGCACATATAGTATAAAAAACATTCAAAAATTGTAGAATATTCTTAAAAAAACTAAAAAAATAATATATGATGTAATTTTCTTTTAATAATATTATAATTTTTTTGTTATGATTGCGAGCTCTTAAATTTAAACTTCCATGTTAGAGATAAATCTATATATATAAAAAAAGTCTCCAATATATAAAGAAGAAATGCATTTACATGGAAATTTGGATAAATCATTTTAGAACTTTTCTCATAACATAACCAAAACTGCATTTGCACAATTCATGAGGATTCTACCTGCATAACAGTTATAGCATTTGGCTTCACCCGTTACTATAAAGGGGAATCAAAGAAATTCTATATTGTCATTTATAAGACTAGAACTCCAGAAATCAGTTTGACTGCATCTCTATTTTCAGTTAGATGTCAAACACTAACAGTTCAGCAACTACATGTCCTGTAAGTATGATCCATTAAACAAGAAAAGACCTAATTCAATTAAGGTAAAGAGAGGCGAATCATAAGAGGAAGACATGATATATCATTGAACACGCAACTTTCATAAGCCAAGGCGTGCAAAAGCATGTGCAATTCAATTTTAAGCAAATTCAGAAATAAACAACCTAGTAAGTTCTCTATTAAATAAATTGGAACAAAATCAATAGCTTCCCACGATTCAATAAGATGAGAAGGCATATCAAGGTGCTTAATTAGTTTGTTCAGATCATATGCCTAAACTTTATTAATAAAACCACCAAATCAATTGAATAGAAGTTTCGTCCATTTTGAGTTCACTGCAATCATTGTTCCAAGAATTGTTTCTAATTGATTAGAGCCAAATTGTTCGACAAGAAATTATGCATTCAAATCTAGTTGAGAACTTTCTAAAGGAAGGCCAAAATCTAAACAAAATTCACATAAAAACCAACAACCAGCCAGTTTTAAGCATAATAAATAATAAGAACTGAATAGCAGAACCTGAAAAATTCATATTAGTTGAAAGTAAAAAAGTATACACACTGTTTTCTTACCCAACCAAACAAAAGGCCAGAGTAGGAGTATATATATATTTGCACCACCAGAAAAAAAAAATCAAAAGGAAAACAAAGGCAATAAATAACAGAAAAACGAAAGCAATATCAAATATATTGCTGTTAAGAATTTTAAAATTAAAAGAAAATGAAAAAAAAACGTAGAACAAAAAATAAACAAAAATATATATCAGTAAAGAAATTAAGCAAACGAAAAAAAAATCAGTACACTACAGACTAGAGATAAAACCAAAAGTTCTAAAAATCACAAAACAAACAGAATACGTTTCAATAAAAAGTTTCCGATCAAGAGAAAGTGAAACCTTAAACCGATCGGACGATGACGGGGAGAGCTCGGCGCAAGAAGCCTCGATCAGAGGAGCAGTAACTGTAGATCTAAGAAGACTGAAGAAAGCCATTGCAGTCAGTCAGTCACATGCCGAGTCTCTTCCCGACCCTAAAACAGAAGAGAGAAAGACTGCCTTTATGTTTGCGTGCGGCTGTTAGGAATAGGCAGAGGGCGAAATGAAAATGAATATATATATTTTTTCCTGTTTTTAAAAGCAAAGAGATATACAGAGAAGCTGCTTTTTTTAATATGTAAAAGCGCAGTTTAATTTTTTTTTTAGAAATTTACGCTGCATAATATATTTTTTAACTTTTTTAAAATATTTTATATTTTTTAATATTTTTAATATACTAAAAATATATTTAATATATACTTTTAAAAATTAAATATATATTTAATATATTAAATGTTTATTCAAAATATACTTCTAAAAGGAGTATTTTTAAAATTAAAAATTAAAAAAGAGTATTTTTGAAATTGAAAAAGAAAAATATATATTTTTAAAAATATTTTTATTTTTTAGAATAATTTTAAAGAAGCTCCTTTTTTAATTGCCAGACCTTTGCGCACTCTAAGACATTGATAATAATTGCCAGACCTTTGCGCACTCTAAGACATTAACCCTGTAGAAGAAGAAGGAATCATCTGCAAACAACAAATGAGAGATACTAGGGTTGTTCCTCGCGACCCGGCAACCATGTATATCTCCAGTAACTTAAACCATGTATATCATGTATTTTAAAATAGAAAATAAAATTAATTTCTCGGTAATCCGTCGCAATATTCTCGCAAATTAACGATAATTCTGCGACTAACTATTTTTCTCGCAAATCAGTTAGCCATTTAGCGACTAATTAGCGACCAATTACTTTAAAAATAGAAAATAAAATTAATTTCTCGCTAATCCGTCGCTATATTCTCGCAAATTAACGATAATTCTGCGACTAACTATTTTTCTCGCAAATCAGCGAGCCATTTAGCGACCAATTACTTTAAAATAGAAAATAAAATTAATTTCTCGCTAATTGGTCGCTATATTCTCGCAAATTAACGATAATTCTGCGACTAAATATTTTTCTCGCAAATCAGCGAGCAATTTAGCGACTAATTAGCGACCAATTACTTTAAAATAGAAAATAAATTTAATTTCTCGCTAATCGGTCGCTATATTCTCTCAAATTAACTATAATTCTGCGACTAACTATTTTTCTCTCAAATCAGCGAGCCATTTAGCGACTAATTAGCGACCAATTACTTTAAAATAGAAAATAAAATTAATTTCTCGCTAATTGGTCGCTATATTCTCGCAAATTAAAGATAATTCTGCGACTAAATATTTTTCTCGCAAATCAACGAGCAATTTAGCGACTAATTAGCGACAAAAAACTTTCCAATAAAAAATAAACACATTCTTTGCTAATTTGTTGTAAATTAGTCGTAACATCGTCGCTGATTGTCGGCGCCAAAATTTGGCGCAAAATTCAGCGACACATTCAGCGAGAAACTACTTTTTATCGCTATTCAGCGACAGATTCTACGACCATTTTTTTTGTCGTTAATCAGCGACACATTTAGCGACCCATTCAGCGACAGAATGTTGGAAAGACGCTTATCTTGATTCTTTGTCGTAAAGTTGTCGTTGGTAAAGTCGCTAATCAGCGACGAAATAAGATTGTCGCAGAATGCGTCGCTGATTGCGCTTTTTTTTTGTAGTGGTAGTGATATTGAAAATGGTATTATTTTTGTTAAATTCCTGTATTTCTGACCAGCAGGGGCATAGCTAGGCCTAGGCACGCCCGGGCAGCCGCCCAGGCCTGGCTGAGGAAAATTTTCAAGAAGAAAAGGTTAGGGGCTGCCGTTAATGGTGGAGAGCAGTAGCAGAGCAGCGGCACCTGTAAGTTCTTTGTTGCTGTTGAAGAAAGAAGACAACAGCGGCCCTTTAAAAGTTTAGTTTAATTTTTTTTTTTAATGATATGAGATACGGTGCCGTTTTGTTAAAAAAAAATTATAACAGTATAAAAGTTAAAAGAAACGAGCAGACAGCAACACGAAAACAAACAGAGGGGTTTATCCCATATCAGGCGGCTCCCTTCATCATCTTAATCTCATCTTCGGCCGATTGCCGGCGTCTAGCAGTAGCCGGCAGCCGACCACCACCGCCTGCCGCCACTAATTATTCATTGTTGAAGCTTGAAGGTTAGTTGCTCACAGCTCACTTGCCCTAATTTTTTTCCCAATTTCCCTCTTCTTATTAATTGTTAGTTCTAGGGCTATACTAAATTTTTAGTTGATAAATTGAGGCATTGAGTTTATTGTTTGATTGATTAAGATATTATTTGTTGAGATGTAATTGAAATATATATTGAGTTGAGTTAAATTGATTTATTTGTTTAGATATTGATATCTTTTAAAAATTAAGATTGATTATAGGTTCATTGAATTTTAATTGTTTGTTGAATTTTTTAAATTAAGTTAATTGAGTTAATTGCTTTGAATTATTGAGATATTGGTTGTTGATTTTGAGAAAATGAGTTGATTTTGTGTTGATTTGTTGAGATATTAGTTGTTAATTTTGAGAAATGGAGTTGATTTTGTGTTGAATTATTGAGATATTGGTTGTTGATTTTGAGAAATTGAGTTGTTTTTGTGTTGAATTGTTGAGATAGGAAATGGAAAAATATTTTTCTAAACGTACAAATCCAAATCAAGTTCCGAATCAAGGGGAAAATAATGAGAATGTTGTAGAAGCCGATAATGTACAAAATTGTGATAGAATAGGTTCTGTTGAAGCAAGTAGAAAGAGAGCAAGAGTGGAGTCCTAGTCCTCTAATAATGATATTATAGTTGATCCAGCATTACAGATACCTATACATGAGTATCCTCCCGAAGCTAGAGACGAGGTTAGGAGGAAGTATGTTCTTCATGGTCCTTGTCAACCATTGAATCATGCTTTTCCGACGAGGAGAATTGGAAGCACTAACAGAAAATTTCAAAGTAATTGGTTTGCACTTCATCCATGGTTGGAGTATAGCGTATCAGCCGATGCTGTTTTTTGTTTTTGGTGCTACCTGTTTAGAGGTGACAAAGGTCGAAAATATGGAGATGAAGTGTTCACAGTTAAAGGTTTTATTAATTGGAAGAACGCAACTAGATCATTTAAAGAACATGAAGGCAAAGTTGGTAGTGCTCACCATGATGCACAAACCCAATATTTGGCTTACAAAGACCAAAGGCAAAGTATTCTTCATAACATGAGTACTGCAAAGGCGAAGTCTGATTCATCTTATCGCTTTCGACTTACAGCAAGTTTGGATGTTATTCGGTTGTCTTGAGAATGGTATAGCTTTTCGTGGTCATGATGAGTCCGAGGATTCTACATACAAGGGTAATTTCTTGAATATACTCAAATGGTACGGCATGCGTTGTCCAGATGTAGGAAAGGAAGTGTTAACAAATGCTCCAAAAAACAACCAACTTCCCCCGACATTCAACATGATCTTATAGGAGCTTGTGCAGGAGAAACAAGAGCAGCAATTATTAAAGATATTGGAGGCCGTGTGTTTTCCATACTGTTGGATGAGGCTCGAGATTGTTCAGTGAAAGAGCAAATGACATTTGTCTTAAGGTATTTGAACAATGTTGGAGAGGTGCAAGAGAGCTTTATTGGGTTAGTTCATGTTAGCGACACTTCAGCAGCTACCTTGAAAAATGCAGTTGACACCTTTTTGACACAACATGGATTATCAATATCAAATGTTAGAGGTCAAGGATATGATGGTGCATCAAATATGCGAGGGGAGTTAAATGGATTAAAAACACTAATTCAAAATGAGAACCCCAGCGCCTGGTATATTCATTGTTTTGCTCACCAACTCCAACTAGTTGTTGTAACTGTTGCAGGAGAACTCAAATGTGTTCATCAATTTTTTACATATGTTTCCATGGCAGTCAATTTGGTTGGTGCTTCTTGCAAAAGAAAAAATCAACTTCGACAGCTACAACATGAACAGATGGTGCAACGCATAGAAGAAAATGAACTTTATACTGGAAAGGGATTGAATCAAGAAAAAAGTTTATCTAGACCTGGTAGTACTCGATGGGGTTCTCACTATAAAACCATTGTTCGCCTTTTACATATGTGGACTCCTGTGTTAGAAGTGCTTACAAATGTATACCATGATGGCACAGACATCGAGCAGAGTAGCACAGTGTACGGTTTGGTTGAAGTTATGGAAAGATATGAATTTGTATTTATTGCCCATTTGATGGTGGAACTTCTCGGAATAACAAATGACTTATCCTCTCTACTTCAAAGAAAAGATCAAGACATTTTGGCTGCCGTTGGTTTAATTGGGACAACAAAAGCACAGTAACGATTGAGGGAGGCTGGATTTGAGGAATTAACACAAGAAGTTGATAAATTTTGTGTTTCTGCTGAAATTCCCATTCCTAATATGGAAGAAAGATTGTCCGGCCGTCTTCGAGGGACAGAACCTCCCACATTTGCCCACTACTTCCGTGTTGATATCTTTTACCAGGTACATATTATGTAAATTCAATTTATTTATGCATTGTTAATAATTTTGGTGGGTAATTAGTATCATTTTCTTTTTAAATCTGTTAGGTTATTGATCGTGTTATTACAGAGATGAACAATTGTTTTACCGAGTCTAGTAGCGAGTTGTTAGAGTGCATATCATGTCTTGATCCCAGGAATAATTTTTCTAGATTTGATGTTTCAAAACTCCTTCGTCTTGCTGAGTTATATCCACTGGATTTTTCTCCTACTGATAGAGTAGACCTCAAATTTCAACTCAGAAATTATATCACTGAAATGAGAAGAAATGAGAATTTTGCTGATATTTGTAATATTGGAGGTCTTGCAAGGAAGATGATTCAGCTTGATATTCATCGAATTTTTCAATTGATGTTTCGCCTTATTGAATTAGCTCTGGTTTTACCAGTTGCAACCGCTACTGTTGAAAGAGCGTTTTCATCAATGAAAATTATAAAGACGGATTTGCGAAACAAGATGGGGGACGACCTACTAAATGATTATATGATTTGTTATGTGGAGCGATATGTATTTTCAAAAATTGATAATGGAGTTATTCTGAATCATTTTCAAAATATGAAAACTCGTAGGCACTTATTACCGCCTAAACAGTAATTGTATTATATATATATATATATATAAATTAATATTTCTAGACTAAGTTTCAATTTTATCTTCGTGTTTCTAGAATATATTTGAATTTTATTGCCGCATTAATATTAGTTTTCACTGCCTTTTGACTTTTTACGGCCGTTGACTTTTCATCCGCCTGTTGACCTTGCCCGGGCGCCGACAACTTGCTGGCTACGCCACTGCTGACCAGTACCCAACTGCATAAGTAACTCGGAATGGTGTTACATATGAAATTCTCGATGGAAACTTGGGACGTGTAAGATTGATTTTGTTTCCTGCATCTGTACTTAAAAAATGCAAAGTAATAAATATGAAGACAATATTGATTTAAAAAAATATTCATGATAAAAGAAATTCATATTTTTCAACTACCCAGTTTTCGGTTATTGTTATTTCTGTGAATTTTACGTACACATAATTTTCAATATTAGTGATAAATTAAATGACATTGCCAGAACTTCCAAATTGTGCACGTGATTCATTTCTTAGTATTGATTTTTGATCTATGCTAAAATAAAAATGCAGAAAAGTAATATTTTGATAGCAAAAGCTTAGAAAAATATTTTGCATTTTGTTTAACCCTTTTCTTTTTACAAAAATGATTATTGTAAAAATGATATTGTTAGAACACAAAGGTTATAGTCCAATAATATAACTTTTGGATAAGATATCTTTACTTCTTTTATCATTTTGAATGAAATTTAAATAAAATTTAATTAGATTCAAATGATCAGATTTTGTTTAGCTCAAGGCGAGATTAAGAATAAAAATTATTAGTAAAATCAAAATTAGTTCTATTCATCTATCAAATAGGTATGCTTGATAGCAAAGAATTATCACAAGAAGAAACTAGTCTATTTTCAAAAATTTAGCCAAGCCAAAAGGTGCAGAGTTATTCAAAATAAGTTAGATCATTTCATATTCTATTAAAAGCAAAGAAGAAGCATTCAACATATATATATATATATATATATATATCTTCTACTTAATTTCTAAAATGAAAAAAAAAATGAAGTAATTAGAAACTTTAATTAATTAACTAACCAATTGGCTGTATAAGATATTGCAGAGCTTTTGGCATTGGAGTGTTTGGCAACTTAGATTTCCAATAGGCCTCTGCAGGCAGAGAAGCATTGCTTCCTTGTAGAACAAGCTGCCACAAATTAAGGAATTGATATAATAAAAATGAGATTAGTAAACTCAATAATTACAAAAATAAAAGCATATCTATATATAATATGATAATGAACATTTAACTGGCCATATATAAAATTTCATGCTCACACATAATAAAGCAAAGATGGGAAGAAGATGGAACTCCATAGAAGAAAGCTATTGTAAGTTTTACTAATTTCTTAGGAATTGCCAAATTTATTAGAAGTGGAAAGTGATCAATAATTCTATGAGTTGACTGACTCCAACTGTAAAGGAAAGTGACACTGTCTTTGACAAATGTAAGTTGAAAAAATAAATAAAAACACAAATTAAAAAGGAGATAGGAAAATCGATTAATGTGTTTTACAAGATCAAATTATTACAAGATGAGCCAAAATTACATTATTACATTTTTAGAGAATATGTGGCATATGATCATATAAGAGTGATCAAATAAAGAGTTTTTTTTTTTTTTTACAAACTTATGTACATATATATATATAAAAAGCTATTGATACTATAAAAATACCAGTCTCAAGAAATTTTATAAAAAATATCATATTTTTATTCAAATAATATTAAATACCAAAGAGTATATAGTGGGGTTATACTTGGTATATATTGAATTTATTATATGCATACTTCAGTGATACAAGTTTAAAAATTTTATTGCAGAATAAATATTATTGAACAATAATTCAAATAAAATATAAATTACATTATATATATATATATTAATAATTCCATATAGTATATATAAAATTTATACTTAATATATTGGGTATATGTTGGGTTTATTATGCAATACTTAGTATATATATATTGGGTATACATTGAGTTTATTATATAAAAATATAGCAAATATAGATTAACTCACACTTTTTGTGTAAAATAAAATATTATTAAACAAATACCAAAAAGTTATAATAATGTGTTTATGCTTAATATATATTGAATTTATTATATACAAATTATAGAATTAATAATATTTATTCTTTATTATGCAATAATTCAGTAATATAATTAAGTTTCAAATTTCATTATATAATAAAACATTGTTGAACAATGACTCAAATATAACTTAAATTACATTTTGTATTAATAGTTTGATAAAGTGTATACAAAGTTTTTTCTTAGCATATATCAGATTTATTATATACCAAATAGAAATATTATTAAGCATAATAATTTTATTTAGTAAATTTATCAAACAGTATGCATATATTTTCATTTGCATAAGACAAAATAATTAAAAAAAAACATTATCTTCCAAAGGTTCTATTAAATACAAAAAATCAAAAAGGACCAAATATATACTATAAAATATACTAATAATAAACCAATAATATACTAATAATATTATACCAATGAGAATCAATCAATATATTACCAAGTTTTATTAGGCATGAGAAATGCCAATAATACTAAACCAGCATACTCAAAAATAAAATAAAAGATAAAGGATATATATTTCAAACTAATAATAAAATTAATATTTCTTTGGATGAGGTTACGTGTTCAAAAAATAAAATAAAAATAATATTTTTTTCTAAGTTATTTTCTCATATTTGTTTGAAAAAATAATTTTACCTTATCACTTCAACGTAAAAAGATGATGTAAAATAATTATTTTATTTTATTTTTCCATATATAAGTTCACATTGTGCTATAGAGTCCATGTAATAATACTTAAGAAACAGTGCTAACAAATTTTATCTAAACAAATTAAAATTTTAAAAATATAAGTGATTGAAATAAAAGATTATTCATGAAATTACATGAAATTAACCCCTCTAACTTCAGTTATTTTATACCCAAAGAAAAAATTTCAAAAAAAAAACCCAAAGAAAAAACAAAAACAAGATTAAAAAAATAGAATAATAAGAACTAGATTTTCTGTTTCGAGCAAAAAAGCGCATGGCTGGCTATCCATACAGTAACAGCTACCAATCAATAGCATTCAGATTAGATTAAAAAAAAAAACTTAGCAATTTCAAAAGAAATAACAAAATATGGTAAAAAAAGTATTAAAAAAAAAGCAACAGTAATTGGGAATAGTTAGTTTAATGATAAAGGTTTAAGATCATGAAAAATCTATTAAAATATGCATTATTTTTAATTTAAATTTTTACTTTGAAAACTCAGATTTTATAAAATTTGAAAACATAAAGGCTCAAGAATGAGTTTTTCAAACCCAAAATTTAAACGAAGACAAAAAAAGTCGAGATATTAGATTCTGTTCTCTTCAGAAAATCTTACTTAGAAGTCCAAAAAAACAGCGGTTTTTGGCTTCACTTCATATCGCGTGTTGACGTTTTGATTTCGTATAGACAGAAAAGAATTAAAAATTTTTAATCTTTTAGTTTGAAAACTCGGATTTTATAGTAATAAAAAGATAAAAATAGTCTCTAATATTCTCCACGAACATTAAATGTTAGAGTGATTTTGAATTATTTAAAAAATTTAAGTGTGAGAAAATTTATCATTAGGCCCAATTCTTAAAAAAAATTCCATAGAAATAGGTTTTTCTTTTTCCAATTCTCCTTTTTATAAAAAAAAAGATTAAATTATCATCGCTTTCTATATATAACATAAGTGGGTAATATGGCTCGCCAATTCAGGGTTGTTGTAATCTGGGCTTTCTCTAATATAATTCTACTTTCTGATAAAAAAAAATTGAGCAATATGGCTTTTTTTTGGTCAATTTATATGGCTGTTTTCCACATACCAAATTACTAAGAATGATTCCTGAGCAAGGGGAGAAATGGTAGCCCTCATGATGACACTGTTGTATTTTTTAGATGGTATAGAATCCTTATAATCTACTTTACTTTCGTAGCCACTATTCCTTTAAATTGTAAATTCTTATTTTATTTTTTAATTAAAAACTATTTTCATTTTATATTTTAAAAATGTATTTTATATTTTTTAAAACTATATAATAATTTTTAATTATACATAAAGATGTACACGAGTTGAGTTTGAGACATTTTACAAATCAATCGAACTTGATCCGTGAAACAAAATTTAAACTAAGCTCGACTGAAAAATAATAATATTTCGATCGACTTGTATATATTCGGTTACAGTCGAGTGAAAATGGATAGATTGAGATCAAACTTATCAAAAGAATCTTGTATGATAAAATTCTTAATAAAAATCCTGATAAAAAAAGAAAAAATATATAATAAAAAATTATATAAAATAAAATATAATAAAATTTTAAACATAAATCTAATCATAACTAATTAATCCTAATCGAACGTCAATAATAAAATCTCTAAAATAAACCCTAGTCTAAAATCCTTTTATAAAATAAAGTCTTTTTTTTTATAGAAAATAGAACTACATAATCAAATCTCAAATTCAAATATCTTTTTAACTAAAAAAATAAAATCTCAGACCCAGTCCAAAAAAAATAAAAAACAAAATTTCACTATTCTTTTAATTGAAAATGTTTAACTTAAAATCCCAAACTGAAAACAATAAACAACCTTAAAACTAAAAATCACAACAAAGTTACAGAAACAGAGAGGAGTTTCAAATTCAAAATTCCTAAACTCACAAAAAACTATTTGATTGGTGGAAGAAAGTGAGATCTAGAGAGAAGATCGGTGGAAACTGAGAAAGAAAGTAAGAGAGTGAGAGAGAGAAAGAGTTGAGAGAGAAATTTTGAAGAGAGAGAAATGTGAAGTGAAATGTGCAATAGAGGAGTTGAAGTTTAAGATGTCTGTATACACACCAAAAACGATGTTGTTTAGTATATTATATATGTGTTATAATAGTCAGTCAGATTTGAATTCTCGCAAAAATTTAGAATCCAATCCGACGGATCGAGAAAACTAAAAAAATTTAAAAATCTTTACTTGCTGTTGACCGACCAAGCATCATAGACCAACCAAACTCAATATGAAAACTCCAGTGCGGGTGGTTTTGGTGGGGTATAAAGATTCTGCATAGCTCTAATTATACATACACAAATACATAATTTATTGTGGGCTTGTTGTATACACATCATAATTTATTGTAGCTTTGGTGCCATCAACACCCTTCAATGGAACCATATAACCTTTGGTATTATTAATTGTATGGCAATAAAATACAACATATGGATATATCTCCTTATGGCAAACTATCTGATTGTCTCCTATCATTTTGATTCCATTTATAATTGTATACTGTTGTTGCTTGTTTCTTCTTTTGAAGTTGGTTTAATTGAAAAATAGTTGAAATTTTTTTGTAATTTCTTGCTTGAAAAGGGTTTGGCTTCAACCATTTTATGCGGCTAGAAATTAGAGAGATTGGTAGATTTAGGGAAAATAAGTGTCATCTTTCTATATGGAAGAAGATCATCATATAAGAAATATATAGTAGTTGTGTTGGTTATTATGGCATCTTTGTCAAACTTTTTGGTTTCTGCCCAATACCCTAAATTATAATCCGTCCTTAGTGCTTGAACTGAACTTTTATCCTCCGCATACGAAAATGTGATTTTGATTTCTGAATCTGTTTACAATTGCAAATCAAAAAGATGATGATGTGCTCTGTATGAAAATGAAGAAAATAAATAAACATGATTTGTCTGATAAGTAAATTCCTATATTTTATTGTCTCTTATTTTTTTTTTTTCAAAGTGATAATAAATTCGTAAAGAATTTCTCATTCTGAAAAAATAAAACGAAATAAAAATTTGAGACGCATTTTTTAAACTATAAAATTAAACAAGCTCAATAGTTAAATTAATTGCGAGGCTCTGAAATTGAATTTTGCTAATGGAAATGACTTGAAAATCTAAGTAAATTCAATATCTATATCAACTAAACTGGATCTAGTCAGCGCGTAATAATAAGGTAAACAAAAAATTATTTAGGAAACACCAACTCGGAGTGGGAAAACACTAACAAAAATTAAGTGAAGAAACTCCATATATATGTGTGAAAATTAATAATCTTAATTAGTTTTTCTTTTTGTAACTACTGCTCATATGTATGTGTGTGTGTATATAAATGTTAAGTACTCACACATAATAAAGCAAAGATGGGAAGAAAACCAAACTTCATATGAACTCCTCTAGAAATCTATTCTTGATCATGTGTATATAATTCAGTATTTATATATATAATTGGAAGTGTTGGACTTAATTATAATATTTGGATTTCTTGACATGAGTTCTTTCTTGAGAAAACGTTGAAACCATTCAATATTTTTTTTTCTCGTCTTTAACATTTTTTTGGGATTGGTATCTCCAATATACTCCAGCAAATACTACATAGAGATTTAATAAGTTAACAATTAAATATCATTCTTATAATAAAATAATTTAAAATTTTATAAGTTAACGATAATTGCATTAGCAAAAATCTATTAATTATTTATAAGTAAATTTCAACACTTATCCACTTTTAAGTCTATCTGTAATTTCATGGTTCTATAGGTTTTATTAGAAGAAATTATATGATAAATCACTTATGTGAAAAAAAAAATCTACAATTTTTAATTAAATTTCAAAAAATATATATTTTTTAAATTTAAATAAAAATATATTAACAAGTGAAAATGATTACCAATTGACAATGGTTCTATATGTTATATTGAATACATATTTTTAATATATTAATTATTACAAATTGAAAATGATATTTTTGAAATTAAAAATTGAAAGGTAAGTATTTTTTTTCAAAAAATAAATATTTTTAAAATACTTTTACTTTTAAAATATTTTTATCAAAAGTCTATTTTATATGGTACCATATGTGTAATAAAAAAATATGTGTTAGAATATTTTGTATTATAAAATTCGATTTATTATAAGCTCCAATGTGCCAATACTGAAAAAAAATGGTAAATGACCAAATCAATATGATTTATTTGAAAGGTATACTTTTAAGACTGGGCTTTGCAAGAAAATGGGTGGATCTTATCTTATTTTGTGTCTTCTCAGTCATCTATATGATTAATGTGAATGGTTGTGAGTTTGGGCCTATAATTCCACATAAGAGGTTGTGTCAAGGTGACTCATTGTCTCCATACCTGTTCATTCTTGGCGCAGAAGGGCTGTCTACTCTTCTTCAGAAGGCAAAAAGAGCTGGAGTTTTGCATGGGGTTAAGGTATGCCCGTGGAGTCCTAGCATTTCTCATTTATTTTTTTTTGCTGACGATTCATTCTTCTTTTTTAGAGCTACAAGGGAGGAGTGCCTTAAGCTGAAAGGTATTTTGCATGTTTATGAAACTGCTTCTAGCCAGGCGATAAATTATAAAAAATCTGGAGTGTTTTTCAGCGGGAATGTTTCAGTCGAGATTCAACAGGACTTGAGTCATATTCTGGGTGTTTTCTCGCACATTGATCATGGGTGATACTTAGGTCTTCCATTATTGGTGGGCCGAAACAAAAAGAACATTTTTGCCTATATAAAATCCAAATTACATAGCCGCCTTAACAATTGGAGCACAAAATTTCTATCTAAGGCTGTTAAAAAAGTTTTATTAAAGTCTATTGCACAAGCCCTTCCAACCTTTACTATGAGAGTTTTCCTTATACATGTCTCATTAGGGGAAGAGCTACAGAGAATAATGATCAATTTCTAGTGGTGTTGAAAATTGGATGGGAGAAGAAGAATGCATTGGGCTTTATGGGATAATCTATGCAAGAGCAAGGATGAAGGAGGTATGGGTTTTCACAACTTTCATCATTTCAATTTGGCCTTGCTAGGAAAGTAATGTTGGAGAATTTTTAGCAGTCCTGGTTCATTGATTGCACGCATATTCAAAGCTAAATATTTTTCAGACGAAAATGTTTTAACTGGTTCATTGGGATCTAATCCCAGTTTCACTTGGAGGAGCTTGTTCACTGCTAAAGATGTACTTATAAAAGACCTTCGCTGGATAATTGGTAATAGGCAGACTGTACAGGTGTGGGTGGATCCATAGATTCCTAGAGACCAGCAGTTTCAGGTTTTGAGTGACTGCATACCTAGTTTCAAAGACTTGACAGTGTGTCATCTGTTGTTGGAAGATCGTAGGGAATGGAATCATGATTTAGCGGCAAGTTTATTTGTAGAAGATGAAGCAAAGGTTATAATGAGTATCTCACTAAGTTACAGAGATGTGGAAGATTGTTGAATCTAGAATTTTTCAAAATCTAGTTGTTATACTGTTAAATATGCATATTACCTTCTGCATGGAACTTTTCAAAGGCATCCTGTAGGATCACAAAGTGTTTGGAGGAGGATTTGGCATACTAATGTGCCGCCTAAGGTTAGGAACTTTGCATGGAGTTTTCTAAATAAGAGTTTGCCTGTAAAAGCAGCACTCCAAGCAAAGGGAGTGGCTATTACGGGCAATTGTGAGAGATGTGGTTTCTTTGAAACTCTGGGTCATACTCTGTTTGACTGCTATAAGGCTAGGGGTTGCTGGAACCTATTGAGCGTTCATGTACAAACTCCTACGGATAACAACTTCCAGGAGTGGATGGCGGCGATAATGAGTATATATATGCATCAAGGATTAATTTTAGGAAATACTGGGGTACTTGTGGCGTATCTGGATAGAAAGGAATTTATTTCTATGGCAAGGGAAAAGATACTCGGATCATACTTCACTATTGCTAATGAGAAAGTTTATCTGTGACTGGAAATAAGCACAAAGCCTGTACAAGTGAGTGGTTCCTGCTGCTGCTAGTTCTATCATCGAAACATCGAATTGGGAAGCGCCTCAATCTGGTTATTGGAAATGTAATGTTGATGATGCCTTTAATCTTGTTAGTTCAGAAGTGGGGTTTGGAGCTGTGGTTCGGGACTTTAATGGAAATCTTCTGTCTATTTGCTCATGCCATTTTGGTGGTTGTTGTTCCTCCTTTATAGTTGAATTGTTGGGCTGCAAGAAAACTATCCAGTATGTGGTGCAAAACTTTCCTAGTCCAGGAACTTTTGAATTGGATGCACAGCGGGTGGTTCAGACACTAGCATTCATGGAAGAGGATTGTTCTGAGTATGGTAATATTGTTGAAGACTGTAAAACGATGCTTGAAGGAAGGTCGGATGTTAATGTTTGTTGGGTAAGGAGACAAGATAATGTTGTAGCTCATGAGATTGCAAGGGCTTCGCATAATTTTCCTTGTTTCCATGTCTGGGATGATATCTCAACTGCTATTTCTATATTGGTTCATTCTTCTCAATAATATTTTTTAGTCATTATTTCAAAAAAAAAATTAATTAACAATTCAAATGATGTGATACAGTGTCTGTCTTCCCCCTTAATATTTGGTGCTCTTTCATCGTCGTTTTTCATGGTTTATACTTCTTTTGATTTGGATTTTTATATAAAAAATTTTGGATTTTATTAAATTCCATAGGCAAGGACATTAAAATGTTTAAAATTCTAAATCAATCACCTGTAAATTTAAGAAGTTGAGAGCTAACTAGCTAAATCTTTTGATTTGTCAAAATTTTTTTTAATTTAAAATTTTTAAAAAAATTTATAGAAATTTCAAATTAATTTTTTTATATGAGAAATTAAAATTTTAATATTTTGACTAACTCAAAATAACTCGCAAATATTTTATTTATATTACTTTTATTGAATAGTCCTACAAACTTGCAATTCAAAGTTATCCAACCCAAATTCAAAATTATCTAATTAAAATATGTATAACCTAACTCATTCTATTAATTAACCCCACATAAAATAATTAAATTATATTAATTTTAACAATATTCATCCCTCCTCAAAAAAAAAATATTCACCCATTTAAATCCTTGTTTATCAATGCAAAATTCTTTTTCATTAGATTTATTTAAGTGCAATCCAACATAATTAATTAATAATATTGTTATATTAGTATAACACTTTCATTTAAAAAAAATAAAAAAAGACGTATATCATAAATTCAGATCCCTATGTTTGACATGTTGATGCAATTGCAATTTGATACCATGTTAAGGTTTGAAGGAATTGTAAATCGTCATTGCTGTGGAATAGTCAAATGAACAAGTGAGAGTCAAAGCCGTGGTCAAAGTCCTTGACAAAATAAAGCGTTGATCTTCACGTCAGCAAACAACTTGCTTAATTAATTAATAATTTATATAATTTTCTTTTTTGACAGAAGGGCCAATTTACTAATAATATTTGGACTTTTTGAAAGGATTTTCCAATGGTTATTGGACAGCCGCAAATACACAAGACATTGGAAAATTTTATAGTTTGATTTGAACTTTTTTTAACAAAATAATACTAATAGTAGTAGTTACCCACTTAATTTTTTGCTTTGTTTTTTCTGATTGTATGCTACCTAATCTTTTTGACAGACCAGTTCTTTAACCCTTGCAATAAATGAATAAAATTAGTAATATAATGAATGAAAGTTTAGTGTATTTTTTCTCAAAAAAAAAAAAAAGGTTTAGTGTATTGTTGTTACTTCAGTGGTAATTAAAAGGTCTAAATTCTGATCAGAAACAAATTTACTTAAAAAAATAAGATCAATAATATGATTATATTTATGTTAGTAAGCCAGGGATAGAATAATTCTTTTGTATTGAAAGATTGATCATATTCTCTCATCATCTATTTCTGTGATAATCCATGTCAATAATTTGTTATTTGAAATGATTGAATATTTAAAAATTTATCATTATATTTTATATTTTTCATGATTTATGTTTTAAACCCAAATACAAATTCATAAAAATATTTCAAATGACTTATATAAACCAACCCACAGATTAAAATTAACTTTTATAAAATTGCATCCATTCATTTTTACAAATATAAAAATGAAAAATAACAATAAAAATATGATAAGTAATATTTTCTTTAATAAAATTAGATGGTCAAAATCCTAATTAATTATATACTTTATATATTGATGGCTGATCCTAACAACACAGAAATTAGTTTTTAACCCAAGATCATTTGATAAAGGGAAAATTATACCATCCATAACTTTTTATAAAAAATTTTCATATTTTATTAGGAGTATTTTAATTATTTTATAAAAATATATAATAAATTCATAACAAATCCATAATAAATTTATAAAAATGAAGTATAAATTTAATATATTAAATATATATCTAAAATATATCCCTAAAAAGGTGTATTTTTGAAATAAAAGGAAAGTTGATATTTTTGAAAATATTTTATTTTATTAGAATATTTTTGAAGAAATCCATTATTCATACTTGAAAATTTAATATTTTATGATAATTCAATTTAAATATATCTTATTTTAAGTGAATTTTATGTTTAAAATAAAAAAATCATGAAATAATTATTTTAATTTGAAAAAATGATTTTTTTTTGTAGTAAATAAAAATCATGCCATGGAAGTTTGACTTTACAAGAATTCCAATAAATTATATTGAGCCTATATTCATTAATCAAATTAATTAAATCTATATTTTTAATTTGATTAATGGATATAAATAAGGGTTCCTTTAACAAGTGAATATTTAATACCCCAATTATTATTTAATAGCCTTAATTATAGTATTAGTTTTTCCTGTTTTCCATGTCATTATTAATTACCTTTAATAATGTTAAATTCTCATGAAAATTAAATAGAAAATAAAAAAATATTATTTAGAGCAATATTAATATAAATATTTTTATTAAATAAAAAATAAATGTAAAATAATTTTAATAAATATTTTTTAATGATATTTTCACATCAATTGGATATATAAAACTATGTACATACTAAACGGGTATTTTTTTTTCATTTTTAAGTTATTGTTAATAATTAAATAAAATTTACTTAATCTTAAAAATGATAAATAGTGCATGAGTAATCTCATACATCCACTAATATGGTTCATATCTACCATGTTAGTTAATATGATGGAAATTTTTCTAAAAGCTAAGACTGAAAATTATTTAAATGGTTGATTTGTACTTTTCTTTATAAATTAAAATTTTTATAATTAAATTTGCAAATAAATTTTTATTTATTTTAAAATTTTAAGCAATAGTTTTCATATATTCTTATAGTGTGCTATTTCACAGAGATATGGGTGTTGATCGAATATAAGGTTTAAAAAATTGATTAATATAAAAAAGTAATTAATACAATAAATCAAATCTCTTTACTTAATATAAATTAATACTTTAAATTGATATAGGGAAATTAACTTTATTGAACTATGAGTATTAGTGATTTACCATTTTAATAAGGAAAGAAGTTAATAAAATAAAATAAATTTTCTTATTTGATGATTCCTAAAGAGTGCCCTGAGGCACTTGTTAACATTATTCTATAAATACTAGGGTATGTAATAAACTGTAAAAAAATAAATGATAATACTAATATTAAATTATTAAACTAAGTTAATTGGTTAAAAAAAAAAGAGAAAACTATAATAATTGAATTATTAGTGTTAGTGGACAAAATAACAAACTCACCCAATAATATTATCGGAGCATTATTTATAGATGTATAAATATATATATAATTAAAACAATTATTGAATAAAAAATTTTAATAATTGAAATTTGAAATTATTAGTTTTAGTGGACAAAATACCGAACTCATCCAATAATCGGAGCATTATTTGTTGATGTACAAAAAAATATATATAATCAAAACAATAATTAAATAAAAAAACTTTAATAATTGAAATTTGAAATTATTAGTTAGTATTATATTAATGAGAGTGAGAGTTATTAATTGGAGAATTTGATATCAGACACTGGAGAGAGAAAGAGACAGAGAAAGAGAGAAACAAAAAAGAAATGGAAGAAAGGGGAGGAGAAAGTTAGTCTTGATTTTGACTCCGATCTACCGCCGTTCGGCCTTAAATATCTGACACACGCTAGCCACCATAAAAGCCCACTCGACAAGCTTTTCAATGCCACCCGAAGATTTTGGCTGTACAAAGTTGAAAGGAGGGGTACCACCTGCAGCAGTTTTCAGTTAGGTTTTGGCTGTTTTCTATTTTTTTTTTTCTGTAAGACTAGTATTTTTGGAATACTTGCTTCATAACCTTCAATTTTGTATATCATTTATAAATTTTAAATTACTTTTAATTTTAACCAGAATCCGACGATGGAAACTGTTTTCTGGCAATAGTGACACTATTCTGACAACAGTTAAAAAATAAATAAATAAATAAATATATAATAAAATGAATTGAATATATAATTAAATGAAATTAATTATTATTAATTTTAGTATTTAATTGATGAAAAATATTAAGTAATTAATAAAATGAAAAATATTAGGTAGTTAATAAAATGAAATATAATTTATGATTAGTAATTTATAATTTATAATTAAAGACTTATTTATTTAAAATTTATGAATTGAGATGAATTTAGCAATGATATTATAATTATTTGATTAATTAATGACAATTAAAAGAAAATAAATTTAGAATAAATAAAAGTAACTAAGTAAATAAATAATAATCATAATAATTATAATAAATAATTAATAATCATAATAATTATAATAATTATAATAAATAATTAATCACTATAATTTTGAATATTAAATTAAAATTTATTAGTTATTTAATAAATTAAATTTGAATTAATTATTTTCTAATTAATTATTTAGTTAGAATAATTTATTTTACTAATTGATTTAGATTAATAATTTAAGATTCTAGTAATAGTTATTTATAGAATTAAGTTGTTATATTTAAGTATAAATATAAATATATGTATGAATGATTAATTGGAAGAAAATAAATTAGTAGTTTATTTATTTAAATTATAACTATTATTATTTTCATTAAATCATTATTTGTATAAGGATTTTTAATTATTAAATTAGATTTGATTAATTAATTATAACATGATTAAATTAAGTGGTAAGTGTATTATGTTTAAAACTTATAAAATTAGTTACTTAATTAAAAGAGCTAGTAATATTATAACTATGAAATTAATGATTAAGTTATTATTATTATCATCATCATCATCATTACTCCTGCTGCTACTATCAATATACTATATTTATTACTTTTAAGTCTATTATTATTGATAATTTGTGTCTACTATAACTAAATTTCGCAAGTGTACGATTCATAATAAATAATAAAGTGTGAGTAGAGTATCGTTTCTACAGAGAATGAGCTATTTGACTAATATAAATTCAAGTTAACTATTATTTGAAAATCAATTAATTTAATGAAAATTAACTAACTAATTATTAATTTAAAATTCAAAATTGAATTTTAAACTTAAATTAAATTAAACTATCTTATCAAATTCAAAATTATAATTATAATTCAAATTCAAATTTTAAAAATAATTTAAGATTAATAAGTAGGATTATGTTTTATTAAAATTATTTCAAATGGGCAAAAATTAATTCTAACTTTTCTCTAATCAAGATTATCAATTCTCTAAATTCAATCTTCTTTTTTTACAAGCAAGAAAATCTTAATGGATAAATATTATCTTCTCATTCTCATGAGAAATAATCCTTAACCATTCTAAGCTCAAACGAATTTTAATGGTATCTAGAAAATCTTTTATCTCTAAAATGAATTTCTAAAGTTGTTGATCTTCAAATTTAAAATCATACATATCTCTCACTTGTGATATGATTTCAATAAAACAAGTAATTGGTGGCCAATCAATTACAAGCATTAAGGACAAGATTCTAAAAAACATTAATTCAAGAAATGATTCAATCTATCAATTTAATTTAATATCCATCATCTATAAGTTCTAAATCCACCTAATCCTATTAAGGAGATTAGTTATTTATAGCAAAATTAAACATAAAAGCAATAGAAATGAAGAATTTAAATATAGAATCCATAACTATAATATTCAATTTAATGGAATAACAAAGAAATCAAAGAAATATAAATTGAAATTCTAAACCAAAAATAATTGTTTGATCTTGGCAAATGAATCTTTGTAGAAGTGGTTGAATCCTCCCAAAAGCATAAGCCTCCTTTTCTCTAATGGTGGATAAAGGTTTTTTGAGAGAAAATGAAGATGGAGAGGAATAAACTCTAAGGTGGCTGTCAATTTTCTCCAAAATGATGAATTTATAGTATTCTCAAAGTTTTAAAAATGCCCCTAGAGTTTTAGTGAAGAGTTGCTACCTAAACATCAGAAAAATTAAGCAATTTAATATTTTCAGTCATGCACGGGTGTGCTAAATGGTCAGCATGGGTGTGCTGATCTGATACTCTTCAAAATCTCAAATTTCATAATTTTTGGCAGCCTTGAAAATTTCTACACGGGTGTGCAGATTTGGTTAGCACAGGTAATATACCTGTAATTACCATGGAATTAGAGTTGAAAAGATGCCCATTTTTTATTGTTCTTTATGAATTTAGGATTATTTTTGATAAAAAAAAATACTTTTATTTGCAGATCTAATATCTTGGTGGTATTTTTGCAGATCTAATACTTTTAATAAAGAAAATGATAAAATTTAGAAGTATTTTGGTCAACATTGGCATGCTAATTATCCCAGATATGCCTATACTAGAGAGATTGAAGCTGTGAGCCAAGGAACTAAGAGATATAGTAGCTAGTTTTTCTGTACGGGCATGTCATTTCAAATTGACATGCCTATGCTAGAAGTTCTAACAGTAAAGAAAAGATCCAGTGATATTTTGAACAACACGGGAATGTCGTTCCTCACAGACACGCCTATGCTGACAATAGCGGGAGCAAATCAACATGCTCATGCTAAAAATATCAGAGAAAAATAGATGTCCGGTAGCATTTTCAATAATACGGACATACCAAATTCAAACAATATGCCTGTACATATAAAATTGCTTTTGTATCATGAAGTCAAATTTGACATGGGCGTACTGATTAGACCCGCATGCCCATGCATATTTGAAACGAGCTGAAAATATAGATTTCAAGGCAAAAATGCATATCTGGAACGAGCTGAAAATGCAAATTCCAAGGGATAGTTGTGACATGATATAAATACATCTTTTCAGTCATTAAAGAAGGGGCGAACCTCATACTTAACATTCTTAGCAAGTTTTGAGATCCAAGCAAAAAAAAAAGAGATAATCAAGCTCTTAAATGAAATTTTTTGTAGATTTGACAGTTTTTAAATATTGAAGAGTCATCTTTGCAAGATTGAAGACATTTAATTGGGTTTTTTCTTCCTTTTTCTCTTGTCAATTTTGTTTCTAGCTATTTTTACATAGATTCATGAAAATTATAATTGGGATTTATAGTTTTTGTTTAAGTTTTGTAATGGATAACTAATCTTCACGTGGGATTATGTGATTTGGATGTTTGAATAATGAGTTTTTAATTATTTATCAATATATATATAGAGGCTTATCTTAAATCTTTGATTTGTTGATTTTAGATTAAATGTTAGCAATTGTTTGGCCACTAATTATTAAAATCCATTGAATCATATAATAAACGAGAGTTGAGTATGATTTTGGATGTAAAATCAATAACTTTAAGTAATTAGCTTAGAGATAAATAATTACTTGGAGATCTAGAGATAGTATCTTATTAAAATTGGATTAGGCATTATTTAATTGTCATGAGAATAGAGGATTAAACTTTACCCATTCACATTCCACTTGCTTGAGAGAGAGGTGGATAATTTTTGTGATATTTAGATATCTAAGATTTAAGAAATGAGCTTAGTTATTGAAATTAATTAAATCCATTTGAAAAATCCCAATAAAACCTAATCCTACACTTTTATTATTGATTATTTAGAATTCAATTTAGAGTAATTAGTTTAACTAGTTAATTTGGTAATTAAATTTATTGATACTTAATAATTTTCAGATAATAGTTGAACTGAATTTAAGATACTCAAAAAAATCATCTTCCCTATGGATACGACATTCATACTCTCACTCTACTATGTGTTATGATACAGTGCGCTTACGGTGTTAGATATAGTAGTATTTTCACACACCCATACAACAATCAAACATTCAACACACTAACAACAATATGTGTGCAGAATTTTTTGCTTCTGCCTCTTTTTTTGCTTCTTACACAACTTAGTTTTGACTTGTACAGGCATGCCCAATCAATTTGCACGCCGGTGTGTTCTATTTTTTCTCTGTTTTCCACTTTTTAAGGAATTAAATGCTCCATTTTTGCTCATCCATGCCATCTTACCATTATCCTACCAAAACAAACAAAATCTCATCAAAATAGGCAAAGTTTCCACAAACACCATTAAATGAGTTATTTTCAGTTACAATTTAAGATCAAACATGAGATTATCAATTATATGTTTATTTCAATATTTAGTATTATTGTCATTAGTAATATTATTTAGTATTAGATTTAACATAAATTATTAAAATTGAAATAATGATAATTAAATAATTATTTTTAACTACGTAAATAATGTTATTATTTTATTATCAAAATTATTGACTTTGTTATAAGTGATTATTAGAAAATAAAAATAAAGTATTAAGAAGTAAATAAATTAAATATTAATATTAATATTATTACTATTAAACTTACTCAATAATAGTATATATTGTTATTATTACTATTAAGACAAACTTATTTTGGAAACTAAGAATATATATGTATTAATTTATATTAATTGAAAATAAATATAAGATTGTATATTATTTTTATATTAAAGATTAAATAAATACTATTTAATACCTAATTGAATAAATTAGTTAATAAAATAAATATTAGTATTATTATTATTAAATTATTAAAATAAATGAACTAAAATAATATAGTTTAGTTACATATCGAAATATGATAAATATTTAATAAAATTTTGATATTCAAAATATATTGAGTCATTAAAAATATTGTTGAAAATTTATATGAGCAAATGGCTTGATAAATTGAGAAATACACGTTGGAGTATTATTTTAAAATTTTGGAAAAAGTCTAAATTAGGTTGAAACTCTGTCGAAAATTTGCTAGAATTTAAGGACCATTTTCACGTATTTTTTCCATGGCATACATTCATAGTAGCTGATAAAATTTAGATTATGCTTTAAAATTAATTATTATTTTTATATTATTTTAGAAATGAATCCAGCTGCAATCGTTGAATATAAAGAAAATCATGTTGGTTAGATAGGTATGGTCTTAGTCCAGGTGAGTAGATATATATGTAATATTATATTTCTAAAGTATTATACATATATAATTTTTAAAAGAAAAAGTTACTAAATTTAGAATGATAGTTCGTTTTTGAATGATATTTATTTTTTATAAATTGTGAGCAAAAAATGGTAGTTGAGTTTTTTATATATGTGATTGATTAATTATACTGTAGCTGGATAAATAATTATATACATTCTTGCTATAATCATACATGATCACATCTTGATGATGAGTGTTTATAGAAATTAAAATTGTAATGATTTATTCTTTGGAGGGGGAGGGGAGGGGGGTTTGCTCTGTACATGTATATTGAAGTTATTTCTCCTTAGGCTTGCGAAGCAAGTCATCATACGCTCCTAAATTAAAGTTTGATCAGTAAAGAATCATATTTGAGTGTATACAAATGATGTTTGAACTGAATTATTCGTATTATTCAAAGAATTAAGAAATATTTGAAAGTTATATTTGAGATTTCAAGTTTTATTTTTCCAGCTGATTAATGATGATGATATATGCAAATACTTATATATATATATATATATATTGTTTAAACCTTGTTTGTTCTCCCTTGTTTCATATTTATCTATTTATTGAATAGTTGAACTCACACTTTTAATATATAAACATTTTCAGATACAGTTGGAGAATAATCTAGTAGAATTCTTCTCGTTTTTATTCCATCAGCGTATAGAAGAGATTAAGCCAACATATTATCATTTACCATTTGAATATGTTACCTAAGATGTATGAAATGATAATAATATTTGTGTGAATGATGATGAAATTTTCATATACATATAGTTATGTGTATTTGAAGGAATCTAAGTATTTAAATTTTGAGTGGTGATAATATAATAAGTTATTTTGGTTTTTTTAAGATTCTAGATGAGACACTGTAAGATTTGTCCACCCCTAGTGTCATGAAAGTGGGGTGTGACATGGTAGCTCTCAATTCTATTAATTAATTTCTCTTTTTCTCGTGCTATCAACAGCCATCAAAAGCCACCAAAGGAACCATATAAGCTTTTATGCTGTTAATTATATGAAATTAATGAAAAATTGCAAATTATATTTTGTCCATCTAAATCATGGATAAGATACATAAGACCCATAGATATGATATTTGAACTGCTATATTAAGATCTAACGTCCATTGTCAATGTAAAATAGGCTTGACCTTTTTCTTTTCTTTTTCTTTTTCTTTTTTTTTTTGACATTTAAACAAACCATAAATATATTTCATTTATGTTTTACTCTCTTTAAAATAGTTCAAGAACAATATAGTTTGGAGTAATCTTTAGTTAATCTGTTTAGTAAGTGCTCCATTCAATTTTTTTCAAGAAAAAAATATTACATGATAATACTAGAAAATTACTTGACACAATGAAAGATAGGTTTTCTTTTTTAATGAAAAATTACATAACTTGGCCGGTATATAATTTTTCATCAAATTATGTAAATTTTAAGAAGAACAAAGTTATGACATAATGATGACAAAGTGGACTCTAAGAATTTCTGTTCGGGTTCAGGTTTTGCTTTAGATAGTTCTCCTACCTACAAGATAAGAGAAAAGATCGGACTCCAGTAGGGAGACTCCGATGTTTAAATCAGCGATCGGTTTGTCTGCAAATAGATGAATTTAAGAAGTTAGAAAACGATCATTTACCTATACGGATCCACCATTTTTTTATAATTGAGGAGCAGGAGACAACATTTGTATGTGTCAGATGATCTTTAAGATGTGTTGGCGTCATACACCTATTATGTCAGAGATATGTCTGCCGGATACTTAGGAGCTCGATAAAGATAACAAAGTTCAGAATCTATATCCAATCTATCAACGAGAGCTCAGTCCAGGTGTTATAAGGATACCGGGCTCGGTCTACGAGCTCGGTGAATAGGGGGTAGTACCACATAATTAATTCAGTGATATAAAATTATATAATACAATTGCAAAAAAAACTAATTTTTTTAATGTAAAATTGTATAACTTATTTAATTGTATATTATTTTTTTCATTTAAATCTACAATAATTCCTTTTTCCTTTTCACTATATAAAATTTTCATTGGTAACTTTATCAAGAAAAAAAAACTGTATATTGTATGACACACCAATAAAATTACTTTTCTCAATAAAAAAAAATATCACATAACTTATATAGTTGTACAATTCCTTTTTTTTATTGAATCATGTAATGAACTATTTTTAAGATTTATGTACTTGTTAATTGAATTATACAAATGTACATGGAGGCATTATAGCGATACTGAATGGTGTTGATGTTGCAGCATCAGAGATTTGGCCTTGAATAGGTATATGTATTTTGCCTGTTAATGTGATTTGAAACATGCAACTTTACCTTTTTTAATTCAAAAAACTAGGCTATTGGCCCTCTTCCACTCCCTTGAACAAGCCTAAATTCATGGAACCTATATCTTATCTTTAGATGTGATATGAAACTTGAAATTTATTATTAATATCCCACCCCCTTGAACACGGTTTTAGAATTGACATAACCTGCAAATTGGGACCAATTTTTTATGCCACAATTATTTAGAACTTGTTTTTAAAAATTTTTTAACGAAGTGACAAAGCATAAGTAGGTCAAGGCTCAAAAGTCTCGCAAATGCATCCAAATTTGAATATTTCAATTCTTATGTTAAATTCATTTTACAGAGGTCTGCATATCCATGCGTTGCCATAAATCGTATTCATTTTTTTTTCCAGATATATGAATGATTTTTAACAAAAATCAAATCAGTTAATCGCATAATAAAAGAAAGACGCTTCTGTAACATCCCCTATCTGAATCTGAGTCGCGGCTAAAACATGTCAAGATAATCATTTTTATTGTTCAAAGGTTATACAAATTAGCTAATCCCAAATGAATTTTATAAATAATCTGAATATAAAAATTCATTTTTAAAAAATTGCAAATGAATTTAATATACGAATTATTCAGAATGTTATGTTAATTGTGAAGTCTAATGATTTATCACCCATCCAATTTCCTGCAAAAAGCTTATTTACTCGGTGTAGCCATGCACAAGATGAAACCAAAAGATACTGATCTTCAACCAATAAAAGTATAATATGGTTCAAATGAAGAAGAAAAATGAAAGATACGATTTAATTATAAATTCGAGACATCAAATAAAAAGTAATATAATAAGAACTCAAATAAAAAGTAATATAATAAAAAATCAAATAAAAAGTAATATAATAAAAATTTCGATGAATTTGTAAATTCTTAAAGTTACTGAAATTTGTATAAAAAAAAATTATATAAAAAGTTATGTGTCGCACACGGGACAACGAGGAGCCGATAGAATTTAATAGATTTAATTTGATTTTTATCGATTGATATTTAGTTTATTATTTTTCATATATATTAAAAGTCATCACCAATCAATTATAAGGTGGATACCTAATAATGGTCTGCATTTCTAGAATCAGGGGATTAATTACTTATAGGGAAAAAAAATACCCTATAACACCCAAAATTGATACTATAATTATTGTAATTTTTATATCTATTTTTTATTTGTAAGAGAAAAATAATAATTAGGTATCCACCATATTAAACAACAAAACTATAGAAAGATAATAATTATGAAATTCTATTTAATAACTTTTTTAAAAAAAATAATTTTATATAACATAAATTTATATTCAAATTTTTTTATAAATTAAACTAAATTAATGAAAATTTATACTAACAGTATATTATACTAATCAATTTTTTTAGGACTTCAAAAAAAATATTATTATAAAAAAATTAAACATAACATAATATAAATAACTATAATTAAAGTATATAAAATATAATATAAAAAATAAATTCATACATCGCACGGGTCTACGCCTAATTATAATAAATTTTAAATTTGAGTCGCTTAATATAAATATAAAAAATTAATAAATAGGCCAAGTGCATACGAATAGCACTTGCCCATATTTTTTTGGTGCATATAATTTGCATCTAAAAAAATCTGTGAATTTGATTCCTAAATCCTCTCCTTATTCTGTTAGAAATTAATAATCGAATATACTCAAATGAATTATGCACTTTTTTTTTACCATATTATATAATTTTTCAAGAAGAAAAAGTACATATCTAATTCAATAACATAAAATTACATGACATAATTAAAAAAAAAAAACCTTCTTTTCTTAATGAAAAATTGTATAACTTATTCGATTATGTAATTTTTCATCACAATCTACAATATTTCCTTTTTCTTTTTCACTACAAAACTTTTCGTTGGTATACAATAACTTTATCAAGAAAAAAAAGTATATATCATTTAATGCTAAAGAAACTATATGACACTAACAAAATTACTTTCTTAATATAATTAGTATCCATATTAAGGCGATGAATATAATTCTTTGTTATAAAAAAAATAGATAATAAAATATTACAATAATTATAATACCAATGTTTGGGCGTCATAGAGTTCTTTTTATTCTCTACGCATAATCAACCCCGGAATATAAAAATACAGATCATTATTAGGTATTCAATCAAATCTCATTATTAATTGGTAGCGACTCCTAACACTCAAAAATAACAACTAAATAGAAATTGACAAAAACCAATTAAATCAATATCTCACCGGCTTTCCATCACCCATTGTGCGACATATATAGAAATAAAATATTTCAAAAAAGTAAAAATAAATAAAACCAAAAAGGAAAAAATAACACCATTTTAGCATAAGCAAAAGGGGTAAATTTTATAGTTTTGAAAAAAAACCTAACTCTCATGTGTAATAAAAATGGAAAATGATTTTCGTGTATCGTGTAATTTTGCTTTAATTTATTAGTCATTTATTGTTAATTACATAAAAATATATATGCAATTTTATTAAAATAGATATAAATACATAATATATTTATTTAATTTGACAAGTCATGCCGAGCTAGGCCAAGGCCACTAGTCGGACTGAGAGGGTCAATCTAATAGGCTAAATACTCTAATTCTACCCGGTCTAGGACACTTGAGCATGCCAAGTAAAATGAGTTATACTTGACACTTAGGTCATGTTAGACACGACCAAAAATAGATTGGGCTGGGTAGCACGTAAATTTCCATGTATACTTCCTTTGACATTTAAACAAATCATAAATATCTATTTCATTTATGTTTTATTCTTTACAATAGTTCAAGAATAATATAGTTTGGTGTAATCTTTAATTAATCTATTTAGTAAGTGTTCCACTCAATTTTCTTCAAGAAAAAAAATTACATCATAATACAATAAATTACTTGATACAATGTGTTTCCATCAAGCATAACGAATAACTTGTTGGTCTTTTGATTTGGGTTGTGGGTATGCTAGAGTATATAAGATTTTTTGATCAAATGCTCTCAATTTGATCTCTAACCAAAGCTATTGTATGAATTTATCAAATGCCTAATAAGAAATTAAAATCTCCAAATTCCCTTTAATCAGTTTGTTTGAATTTTACAGGTAAAAATTGAATTATTGAAAGTAGTAAAAAAATGGGTTGAAGAATGATAACTGTAGAAAAAATATTGTTTGACTGAAAAATAAACCATAATTAAAATAAATTCAGCAAATTTGAAATAAGAATAGTGAAATACAATACTAAGCTCGAAAAATACTGAATTGAAAAGCTAAAGTTAAGTGAAATGAAATGAATAAATTAGACAAATTAAATTAACCAGAAAAAACTAAAAATTCATTATTGTGGAAATGAAATCTGCTATTGTGGAATTTAAATTATGCAGCTTGGATTTCTAAGATTGAGGGTTGTATTTGATTGTTTGATTAATTTTTGGCCATGATTGTTGGTTCTTGGATGGATCCCTTTCTTTTCTTTCCTTTTAAACATGTTCTTTGAAAATGGCTTTTTAATTTTTAGGCTACTAAATCCATTTTAATTTTTTGTGGGATTATGGATTTGTGCTCCCTAAAAATTTGGAAGTTGCTTATGTATTTAAGAAATTTCATATTCATGACTTTAAGTTACAATCTCACATTTCTTCTCTATTTTTTTGAGAAATTATATAGTATAACGTTATTCCAACTAATCATCATAGTTGGAATGATAAATTAATTAGATAATTATATATATTTATGTATTTTTTTAAAAAATATATCCTAAAATTTATATGGTGAACTCTATAATTTCTCTTGATAAATATATATATTTATCTAGTTAGTTTGTTATTCCAACTAGAATGTTCTATTATATAATTTTTCTATTAACTTTCATAATTTTAGCCATTTTTTTAACTATCTTCACTTTCTTTAATTACTAAAAAGTGGTTAATTTTATGTGTAAACACAACGAAAGATAGGATTTTTTTAGTGAAAAATTACATAACTTGGTCTGTATATATTTTTTCATCAAAGCATGTAATTTTTCAAGAAGAACAAAATTACATAATTAATGCAATGATACAAAATTATATAATATAATTACAAAAAAAAAACTACTTTTCTTCATGAAAAATTGTATAATTTATTTGATTGTCTATTTTTTCATTAAAATATACAACAATTCCTTTTTTTTCTTTTTCACTATATAAAATTTTCATTGGTAACTTTATCAAGAAAAAATATGCATATATATATATATATATTGTATGACACAGTAATAAAATTGTTTTCTTAATAAAAAATCACATAACTTATTTAGTTGTATAATGTTTTTTATTGAATCATGTAATGAACTATTTTTAATATTTATGTAGTTGTTAATTGAATTATACAAATACATGGAGGCATTATAGTCATACTTAATGGTGTTGATGTTGCAGCATCATAGAATTGGTCTTGAATAGATATATTTTGTCTTTAAATGTGATTTGAAACATGAAACTTCTTTTCTTAATGAAAAATTGTATAACTTATTTGATTATGTAATTTTTCATCGCAATCTACAATATTTCCTTTTTCTTTTTCACTATATAAATTTTTCATTGTTATACATAGCTTTATCAAGGGAAAAAAACTATATATCATTTAATGATAAAAAAGAAACTATATGACAAACTAACAAAATTACTTATTTAGTTGTATAATTTTTTTATCAAATAATGTAATTAACTATTTTTAATATTTGTACTTATTGATTGAATTATGCAAATACAAGGAGGGATTAATCTTTCCCAGCCCCTTGAACAAGGCAACCTATGATGGCACAACTGATTATAAGATATATACAAAGTATATTTGTAGTATATATTGAGTATATTTTTGGTATATTTTATGAGATTATTTTTAATTATGACTCATGATTTACTTATTTAGTTGAATAATTCTTTTTATTAAATAATGTAGTTAATTAACTATTTTTACATATTCATTGAATTACGCAAATAGATGCATGGAGGCATTATAGTGATACTGAATGCTGTTGATGTTGCAGCTTAGAATTGCTTGACTATTCCCACCCCCTTGGCCTATCATGGCACAACTGATAGAGATTCCAAGTGCAAGTCAATTATCTCCAAATTGATATTTTCACTCCAATTCAATTAAGTATATATCAATACTTTTCTTAAATAAAAATTCCACAAATTATTCCATTATGTAATTTTTCACCAAATATTTATCACTTTTCCTTTTCTTTCAATCTTATTCAGTATATAAATTTTCCATTGGTTTATATAACTTTATCAGGAAAAAATAAATACACAATTTAAAGTTAGAAAATTATGAGGCACAAAAGAACATTAATTACTTTTCCGAATAGAAAAAGTTTATGACATATTAAATTAATTATGAAAGTCTTCTTAATAATTATATAGTTTATGTATTAAATAATATAAATACATTAAGGCATTACAGGGACGTTACAATAAATTGCAGAAATTGTAGAATTATCTCTATAGGAAGATCTTATCTTTAGATGTGATATGAAACTTGAAATTATTTAATTTGAATTTTTCAACCCCCTTGAACACGGCTTTAAAATTGACACATAACCTGCAATAATCTTGGGAGCCAAATATTCATGGCATAATTACTCAGAGCTGCCTTTTAAAAAAAAAAAGAAATTTTCAACGATATAATTCTCATTTTTTATATTTGAAATTGATTATATAGAATTTGCAAATATATATACATTTTAAATTAATAATACATGCTGCTAATCAATAAATAAGTAAAATCCAAACCACTTTATATATGTACATGGTTTTAAACAGTTTTAATTATTTCTCAACCAAATTAAACTGCCAAATTTTTAAAAATATTCAAACTAAACCAAATCACTTAATAAAGTTTGATTCAATTCAATTTGGCTGTTCAAATCACATAATTCATATCCCTAGCTAATTGCAAGTGATAAATATAAATTTAAAAAAAATTATTTTAAGGATCATTTAGAAAATAATAATATATTTTTTAAAATCTTTATTTTTTTACTTTTTTTTCTTATCTATATCTTGAATCAAAGGATAAAGCTACTAAATGTCTCCTAAATAATTTTTTTTTTCTATTACATCTAAAACATACCAATGTAAAAGTCATTTAATTTATAAACGAATTTATTAATTATCCCCAATTAAGGTAAGTTAAGAGCTCCATATATATACGTGTGTGGTCAGCATTTTATATGGATATGGCATTTTTAAATTTTATGATCATTTGAATTTTGACGTGGCAGCCACAGTCTTCATCAGTATTAGATGTGTTAATATAAATACCTCTCCATGTGTTGTGTCTAAAGACGTACAATTAAGCAAATCCCTCTAATAATCTAAAGATGTTCTTCTTTATTCCTATGTTTGCATTTTCCTTTCTGATCCTTTCTTTTGCTTTCGCTACTGCTACTGATCCTTCTTCTTTTGTTCCTGTCCACAATAAACTAGCAAAGGATCAGGTGAATGCTCTTCTTCAATGGAAAGCTAGTCTTGATAATCATAGCCAATCTGTCTTGTCTTCCTGGGTTCTCAACGGTACTAGTGCTCCTTGCAATTATTGGTTCGGTATTTACTGTGATAAGGCTGGAAATGTTGCCGATATAAGCCTTGTGGACTCTGGTTTAAACGCCACACTTCAAGGTCTTCACTTTTTGACATCCTTCCCTAATCTTATTGGGCTTAACCTTAGTAACAACTCTTTCCATGGGAACATTCCTTCCCATATCTTTAATCTTTCTAAACTTAATGTTCTTGACTTGTCTTACAATGCTATCTCTGGTTCCATTCCTCGAGAAATTGGAAGACTGGGCTCTCTCACTCACCTTCATTTATCAAACAATCATCTAACTGCTGGAATCCCAACTTCTATGGGAAATCTGACAAAGCTGTCAATTCTTTTTCTCCATCGAAACCAACTTTCTGGCCCAATACCTCAACAACTTGGAACTTTGAGATTTCTCACTGACCTTGCTTTGTCATTCAACAATCTCTCAAGTTCAATCCCAGTTTCTATAAGTAATTTAACGAAACTATCAGCTCTTTATCTTAACAACAACCAACTTAGTGGTTTTATACCGGTAGAAGTTGGAATGTTGACATCTGTTACCCATTTGGAATTGTCAGAAAATCATCTCACTGGAGAGATCCCAATCTCTATAGGTAACTTGACAAAGATATCCACTCTCTATCTTCACACGAACCAGCTTTCCGGTATCTTACCTGTAGAAGTTGGAATGTTGACATCTGTTACCGATTTGCAATTGTCAATTAATCATCTCACTGGAGAGATCCCAATCTCTATAAGTAACTTGATAAAGATATCCACTCTCTACCTTCAAGCGAACCAGCTTTCCGGTTTCTTACCTGTAGAAATTGGAATGTTGAGATCTGTTACCGATTTGGATTTGTCAGAAAATCATCTCACTGGAGAGATCCCAATCTCTATAGGTAACTTGACAAAGATATTCATTCTCTATCTTCACACGAACTAGCTTTCCGGTTTCTTACCTGTAGAAATTGGAATGTTGACATCTGTTACCGTTTTGCAATTGTCACATAATCATCTCACCGGAGAGATCTCAATCTCTATAGGTAACTTGACAAAGATATCCACTCTCTACCTTCACACGAACCAGCTTTCCGGTTTCTTACCTGTAGAAATTGGAATGTTGAGATCTGTTACCGATTTGGAATTGGCAGAAAATCATCTCACCGGAAAAATCCCAATTTCTATAGGAAACTTGACAAAGCTATCCATTCTTATTCTTGCAAGCAACAAATTTTTTGGAACTCTTCCTTCAAGCATGAACAATCTTACCATGTTTACTAGGTTACTAATATATAACAATAGTTTTGAAGGCCACCTACCAGAAGGAATATGCGTTGGTAGACAACTTCAATTTCTCGCTGCTCATGGAAATAATTTCGTGGGTCTCATCCCAAGAAGCCTTAAGAATTGTACAAGTTTGTTGAGACTCCGCCTTGAAAGAAACCAACTTACAGGAAATATATCCGAAGACTTTGGCACATATCCACATTTGAATTTTATGGATTTAAGTGAAAACAAATTCTATGGTAAGCTTTCTTGGAAATGGGAACAATTTTGGAATTTGTCAACCTTGATACTCTCAAAGAATAATATCTCTGGCACCATACCAGCAGATCTGGAGAAGGCAACAAAATTGCAATCACTCCACCTGTCATCCAACCAACTTGTGGGCATGATTCCAAAAGAATTGGGAAAGTTAAAGCTGATTCAACTTTTCATTGATGATAACAAACTTTCAAGTAGCATTCCTGCAGAAATAGGAATGTTATCTGATCTTGAAAATCTCAGCATGGCGGGAAACAATCTAAGCGGAGCAATTCCTAAGCAGCTTGGTAAGTGCTCAAGACTTGTTTTCTTGGATCTTAGTAGGAATAAATTTACAAATAAAATTCCTTCAGAGATGAGCAAATTAGGCTCTTTAGAGAGTCTGGATCTCAGTCAAAATTTGCTGACTCGAGAGATACCGCAGGAGTTTGGAGAATTGCAAAGACTTGAGATATTGGATCTCTCAAACAATATGTTAACAGGTTCAATTCCATCAACTTTTGCTAATTTGGTGAGTTTAACAAAAGTTTGATGCATTTCTAAAGGCTTCATTTGATGCACTTAAAAATAATAGAGATTTATGCGGCAATAACTCTAGTCTAAAGCCTTGTGTTTCTCATACAACGAACAACAAATCTAACAAGACGTTGATTCTTGTTAGTGTGATGGGTATTTTATTTCTATTATTGGTGTTGGTGAGTGGAGGCTTACTCATCTTTTGCCAAAGAATTAGAAATCAGAAATCTAAGTCAGGGGAGGCAATTTTTGCAATATGGAGCCCAGATGGAAATATTCAATATCAAGATATTATTGAGGCTACAGAGGAGTTCGACTCTAAGTATTGCATTGGGGAAGGAGGGTATGGAACTGTCTACAAGGCTGTGCTTGGAACAGGTCAAGTGTTTGCAGTCAAGAAGCTTCACCAATCACAAGATGGTGAGATTACTGACTTGAAACCATTTAGAAGCGAAATTTGTGTGTTGACCAACATTCGCCATCGGAACATTGTGAAGTTCTATGGATACTGCTCCCATGCCAGACACTCATTTTTGATATATGAATTCATAGAAAGAGGAAGCTTGAAAAAGATATTAAGCAATGGGGAAGAAGCAAAGGAGTTTGGTTGGAAAAAAAGACTAAATGTTGTTGGAGGAATAGCTAATGCATTGTCTTATATGCACCATGATTGCTCTCTTCCAATTATTCATCGAGACATTTCCAGCAACAATGTTTTGTTGGATTCAGAATTTGAGGTTCATGTCTCTGATTTTGGAACAGCTAGGCTTTTAATGCCTGACTCGTCAAATTGGACCTCTTTTGCAGGGACATATGGATACACAGCTCCAGGTATATAAATATACTTGATTAATTTTCTTATTTTTTTCATATTAAAATTAATGCAATTTTACAATTTATTAATGAAATTAAAGTGTAATTGAATTTTTTTTTTCTATTTTGTAGAGCTTGCTTATACTATGGCAGTCAACGAAAAATGTGATGTCTATAGTTTTGGTGTGGTGACTCTTGAAATAATAATGGGAAGGCATCCAGCTGATTTCATTTCATCTCTTTCTCTGTCGTTATCATCATTATCATGGCCAATCGATCAACATACTCTTGAAGATGTGATTGACCAACGCCTCCCGTTTCCTAGAAATAAAGTTGTTGATGGATTGATACTAGCTATAAAGGTTGCACTTGAATGTTTGAGTGCCAATCCTCAATCTCGGCCAACCATGAGACAAGTTTCTTCACAGCTAGTTTTTAGCTAAATTGCAGCCATTGATAAAAACCACTACTAGAAGTCAAATTGTGTGAATTTTTTTTTTTACTTAGCTTGTACTATATGTTATCTTCTAGCTAATTGTATTATAATATTACTGTATCTTGTTGGCCAATGTTTTTATATGAAGTTTTGATTATGCTTATCTTTCAAATAGATATTGCATAATTATAGAATAATAATGCTAATAATTCTTTTTCTATTATGAGTGAACAACCAAAATATGATTACAATTTTTCTTTATATATTATGCGAGGTTTATGAATTAAATGTTTATTTTTAAAACAAATATGACATGTTTTATTATTAATTCTTAGTTATAAAAATTTAAAAATAATAATATATAATTTGCGTTTGTGTTTTGAAATAGTGTTTTACTTAAGAGTAAGCTATAAACAATAATAGATAAACGAGAAGAGCTAGTACCATTTATTTTGCCCAATCTCTGAAACAATAACGAAATGAATTAAATTATTTAAGATAGTATTTAGAGAGATTCACTATGCTATTACAGTATATAACATGTTTGTGGGATAGTCCATATCAATATTGAAGTCAAGTAATTTTATAAATAGTTATTTTGTAAAAAAACTCATATTTATTAATAAATTAATCTCATTCTCCATGAATGTGGAATGTGAATTTGTTTTAAATTTTTAGTTTTATTAATTTAATTCATGTGCAACTCAATCAATTTTTTAAGATTAATTTCATGAAATTGTAATTAAATAAATTTTCATTTATATTAAAATAAGAGCAAAATCATAATTTATAAAAAAATATTTTCTGCCTCAATAATTTTTTTTCTAAATTCAAGGGTATAAAATAATCTATTCGTGTTTTTTTTCCATCAAATCAAATAGTTCTAAAATAATTTAAAATAGATTATAGATTAAAATAGTTCAAATAGCCCAATATTTTAGGTGGTATTATTGGATTATTTGACGTGGATAACACGCAGCTAAAGTTCCAAAATAATTTAAAATAGATTATAGATTAAAATAGTTCAAATAGCCCAATATTTTAGGTGGTATTATTGGATTATTTGACGTGGATAAGACGCAGCTAAAGTTCTAAAATAATTTAAAATAGATCTATTTATATTTAATTTTTTTTTAAAAATTTCAACATAAAAATAAATAAATTTTAAAATTTAGTTAAAATGAATAAATTTTAAAATTGAGTTCCGCCACTGTAAGTAAGGAATAAGTGTTTTCCTATACTATCCATTTAGCTGGCTCATCCTCCATTACGAAAAATTGGAGTCGATCCGTTTTGATTATATATAATAATTTAATATAAATTTTTATTTATTAATTTTATTTTAATTATATATAGACACGTAGACAGTTATGGAGATATTGAAAAGGCTGTACTATTTCTTGTTTAATAAAAGGAAAAATAAGAGAATTTTAAAAAGAAAACAAATGGATACTGTATTATTGAAAAAAATATATATAATTTTGCATTTTATTATCTTAGGCAATTAAGGTAGACAACTTGTTTAATTGATTAAGACTTTTTCCTACTGGACAAAAGGGAAATTTACTAATTTTCTGACTTTTGGGCTTACATTCTCAATGGTTATTAATTAATTAATACTATTTTTGTTTTTTGTGAGATTTCCACAAAATCATTTTGACAAAATCGGTTCTAATTGTATACTTACAACCACTTTTTTTTTTTTTATTCGAATAAAACATATACTTACAACCACTTAATACAAAGGCTACAAATAAATTAAGAGTAATAACCGTCTATATAATTTTTTTTAAAAAAAAAATTAAATTTGAGTTATATAAAATTGCAATCATTCTTTTTTATTTTTTTTGGGATTCTATCTTTCATTTGATAAATATAAATGTGAAAATAATAATAGAAATACGGTAAGTTATATTTTTTTAATATTCGATGGTCCAAATCCTAATTTTATGCATTGTTCTTATAAACTTACTTTAGTTATTGATAGTTAATTTTGACCATAAGAAAGGAGATAATAAAAATTGATCGAAAGCTTATCTCATTTATGAAGGTTTACACTATATCTCTTTAGTGAAATTGCCACTTTTATATATATATTAAAAAAGTTTCACTAAAATTACTATTCGATATAATAAAAAATTATTTTTTAACTATATCCTTATTATTAATATTTTAATTAATAAAATAAGAATATAATAATTTTAAAATTAATAATTGATGAAGAATGTTTAGTCTACTTAAAATAATTTTATATAATATTTAAAGAATTTAATAATTTTTTTAATATATGATAAATGAATATTTTATAAAAATTCAAACATCTTCCATCTCATTAAATTGTACATTTAGAGACAAGAGGAGAGAAGCCCAACATCCGTCTAAGTTGATATTATCATTACACAAAAATTTTAGCAAGTAGCTGAAAATTTTCATCAAATAGTATGAATTATTCACTAAAACTAATTTATTTAGGAACCCAAACAATAGTATCACTATTAAGTAAATGACAAACTGGTCTGGCTTAATATTGAGGACTTGAAAGGCAAAATGCTTTGGGTTCCAAGATGATGTATCCAAGTGGCAAACAACAAGTGCTTGAGCTTTGGAGTCATCATCACCCATTAATGGAACGATATAAACCTTCGAGTTCATGATTTTATGACAATAAAATACAGCATATACATATATCTCCTTATGACATACTATTGGATTATCACCCATCATTTTAACTCCCTTTAAAATAGTATACTTCTGATTCTTTTTATCTTCTTTTGCCTCATTGGAATGAACTTCAACTTTCTTTCCAAACTTTGTAATGATAAATTCAACTAATGATTCTAAAGAAGTAGCACAGTACTTGTCTTCTCCTCTAATACCTGGTGCTTCACATTCTTCAATGGTTTTCTTTATAATTTTAGCTTCTTTTGATTTGGGTTTTATTGAAAAATACTTGAGAATTTCTGGCAACTTCTTGCTTGAAAAGGGTATAGTTTTAGCAATTTTACGTGGCAAAAAACTAGATGAATTTGAAGATTTAGAGAAGATGATGTTCATCTTTTTAGCAGGACCAAGATCATCATATAGAAAGTATATAGTGGTTGTATTGAATATCTCATTTTTCTCAAATTGTTTTTCTTCAGACCAATACCCAACTCCATAGCGTGCCCTGCGTCCTCTTTCATTACTAGCCTGAATCTCTGATTCTGAGAAGGAACTTTTATATCCTGCGCATTGGCTTACAATTGCAAATAAATAACTGACCATTACTGCATGTATATGTAAACAATATAGATATAAAAAAACAACTAACCTGCAGGTTTTAGAAGATCTTGTAGAACCATTGGCAATGGAGTGTTTGGCAGCTTAGATTGCCAATAAACCTCTGCAGTTAGATTAGCCTTACTTCCTTTGATAAGAAAAAGCTGCAAATTAATTTGATTGGTGATTAAATTAATATTAATTTCATTTTAATAAATATATACGCACCTATATTTTATAAAATTATGTAAAGAATAAATAGAATATGCTTACACAAACAAAAGAAAAGATGGAAAGGAAATGAAAATACTCCATGTATATAAAATTGAACTTGAGTAAGAATTTAATATATTGAAATTTGAAAAATCCAAGCAGTTATATGTATAGAGGGATGGAATGCAATGAGAGTGCGAATATAATAGTATATATGAACCAGCTGAACCACACAAATAAGAGTAGACGACATATGGAAGACAACTAGCCTCGATGATACTACTCGTTTGTGTGACTTTATTAATTAATATTGTCAAGAAAAGTGGCTGAGAATCATGACAAAAAAAGTCTTGAGAGTAGACTCGGTTAAATGTTATAATATTTACTTGTGACAATGGTTGGTGGCAAATTTTTTTTGGAATGTTCAAGGAATCACCAAACATTAAATTCAAAAAAAATATATCAAAATGATTATATATATTTATCAGTCCATCCCGAATAATATATATGACAATATTACAAAAAAAAATTAATTAAATATTATTAAAAATTATAATTACACTCAAATCTCTTTTTAAATGTGATAAGTTAAAATCAACTATTTTAAACTTGGCTAGTAAATAAACGAATCAAGCAGCCACATCTAATCAAGTTTCTGTAAAACTCTCTAGTTTAGATGAGTCTATTTACTAAATTGAGCTTATATTTTCTTTTTGATAGGTTATGTTATATATAATCTCAATTTTTCGATAATGTTTATATTTTTATTATAAATGTGTCAAATATCTTTAATTATTATAGAATTCAAGATGATTTTTTATTTTATTATTTAATAAATAATTTTAGATAAGTATTTTCTTTTTGTACAAACGAAAGCAAAACCTCCTTGAGCCTCTGCATGCATGAGACTATCTGGAACAGTAATCAGAACATGCACACAATGAAAATCTTAAAGCATAGTTAGCTAGCCAATCTACAAATATATATTTAAATAAGTACATTTAAATATAAATTAAGCTACAAATATATAAAGGCTTGATTATTCATTTATTAAACGAGGGAACGAAATAAAAGAGGGATCGAAACTTTGACTGAATTAATAAATTAATAAATTAAGCTCCAAGTGGGCTTGGCTAAGACAATATTTGCCATTTTTCTAGGTTATTTTTTTCTAGGCAGAGAATATATTCCAATGGATGTGATAGGCTGCATATGAAACTTAAAATTAATAATTAAATTATACAACATAAACTTTACTCGTTTAGTTAATTTATTTATTAAAATTTCAATTTACAACCCATAAATTTATATTTTTTGTATCTTATAAATGCAAAATTGCCGAATTATATTGAATTACACTCGGTTACTAATGTATCTATTTAATACAAATATATAAATATAAGATGCAAAATAATCACTATATTAATATAAGTATCTGTTAGTGCAAAATAAATAAATATATAAAATAAAGTGATAAATATATAAATATATACAGTAAAGTGATTAAAATAGATAAATACAAAAAGTTTCATATGTACTGTGCCAAAAAGAAAATCCATCTATATCCAAGTTGATATATGGTTACAACTACTAAAAAAATTAGTATTAACTTATTTAGGAATCCAGACAATGGTATCACTATTAAGAAAATGACAAACTGGTGGCCCTCCTGGTTCAACATTGAGAACCTGAAAGGCAAAATGCTCTGGATTCCAAGTTGATGTATCTAACAGACAAACAACAAGTAATTTAGCATTGAAGCCATCAACAACCCCCAATGGAACCATGTAAACCTTTGTGTTCATCACTTTATGACAGTAAAATACAGCATACACATATATCTCCTTATGGCATACTATTTGGTTATCTCCCAACATTTTGATTCCCTTCAAAATAGTATACTCTTGATTCTTGTTATTTTCTTTTGCCTCATTGCAAAATGTTTGAACTTTGTTTCCAAACTTTGTAATAACAAAGTCGACTAATGATTCTAAAGAAGTAGCACAATTCTTTTCCTCTCCTCTAATGCCTGGTGCCTCGCATTCTCTTATAGTGTCTTTGGTGAGTTGAGCTTTCTTTGATTTGGGTTCTATTGATAAATATCTTAAAATTTCTTGTAATTTTTTTTCTTGAAAAGGGTATAGTTTTAGCAATTTTACGTGGCAAGAAAGTAGATCCATTTTTGGATTTACTGAAAATAATATTCATCTTTTTGCCTGCCACAAGATCATCATATAAAAAGTATATAGTTGTTGTATTGAATATCTCATTTTTCTCAAATTGTTTTGCTTCATCCCAATACCCAACTGCATAAGCTCCCTGACGTATTTGTAAATTAACGGTTCAATTTCTGATTCTGAAAAGGAAATTTTGTTTCCTATCCGGATGAACAAGAAGAGAAAATTTTACTTTTACATAGCATGAATGTATTAATTTATAAAAAATTATATACATGAAAAAGAAATGGAGAAAATTAACTAACCAGGCTTTAGAAGATCTTGCAGAACTTTAGGCAATGGAGTATTCGGCAGCTTAGATTGCCAATACATTTCTGCTGGTGGAAGAGCATTACTTCCATTCACAAAAAGCAGCTGTTAGTTTGATGAAAAAAAAACAGTATTAATTTCTTTTATATATAAACACATACATTAATCATTTTCAAGAAAATGAAGCAATTATTTGCTTACACAAATTAGAGCAAGCATGGGAAGAAAATTAAAGTACTCCATATATATATTTAAGCACAAATTTAATATATTGAAATTTTAAACATCTAAGCTATTATTCGTGTGTATAAATATATATGGGGTATGCAATGAGAGTTGGAAAACATGCATGCACAACAAATAATGAAATGTTATTTCGGAAAAATATGATCCAAAGCTACAAAGTCTGAGAAACTTTTGGATGATAATAATGCCTCTTCTTGTGAGCTTGTTTACTTGAGTTGTCAAGAGAAGTGGCCGTGATTTGCAAAATCTCGGTGCAATTTAAGAAAATCAAGATTGCAGACTTTGTTATATAATAATATTAACTTATATATTGTGATAAAGATAGCAATTTTTGGAGCATGTGAAAGGAATTATCAATGCTTCAAAATATGCATTGGATTCTGAAGCAAGTTGCTTGCTAGATTTCCCTAAATAAATATCCATTATATGCAAAGCCTATGGACAGAATAATTTTTTAGGTTTAGGAACTCATTTTGTAGAACTGCATTAATAGAAAACTATGAACTATGAAAAGAAAAATAAAATGATTAATGTAATTAAAAGTAGAAAAGAAAACTCATTAGATTCCATCTAAAGGGAATTTTTTGATCCAATTATTTTTTTTACCGCCGATTTAATCATATATATATATATAATATGATGATTAAATTTATTTATTCAAATGGTTTTTATAATTAATTTATCAGATTATTATTATACTAATTCGAATTGAGTCATAGAATAAATAATAAAAATAAAATAAACTACAGCATAAAAATAGATGTGTGTATGCACTATATAACAGGTATTTCATCCCAATTATGAATTTTTCCGTCGTTTAAATCATATATTAGATAATATATAGTCGATCAACACTTTGCCTGAGATATAAGAAAAAAAAAAAGGAATATGATTGCTTTTCTAAAATCATCCGTGAATTATTGCTTAGTTACTCGCGGATCTCAAGCAATTCCCTTTAATTATATAGTATATCATAGCTGTTCTTGGATATCCCAAATCCACCTCGTGGTTCTTGCGTTAAAAAAATTATTTAAAAATAATAATAAATACCATGAAAGAAGGAGATGAATTATTGTATATAGTTGAGATTCCATTTGTAATCTTAATGTCACTAATATCAAACTCTATACTTAGGACATTAGAATATCAAACAATGAACAAAGAAAAACATGAGAGAAGCATATTGACTACTGACATCAAAATTATGCCATAATTTTTCAGATATATATTAACAAGAAAAAATATAATATGAAAAATTTAACATGATATCAAAACATATAGCCTTACTCTTATTCTGACTTTGATGATTCAGACAATGACCATTGAAATGTATGACTATGCTTTTAGAAAATCTAAACAGTGGCTACCATGTATTTGTCAAGTATCAATTGGTAGTTGACACTTGAGAGTGAACGATGAACTATCTTATAACATAATAAAGTGCGGATAATCCCACATCTAAAAAAAATATAAAATTGTGATCTAGTTAATATAAAAATGAATTGGTGGAGAATGGCTTCAACGAAGATAGAGAGGCAGCCGATGATATTAGAGACCTTCAAAAGAAAGATGCAAAGACCTTGCTTTTCATCAAACAAGCTGTGAATGAGCGATTTTTCCTCACAAACACAACACAACTTTTTTGCTTGGAAACGGAGGAAGAAAGAAGAAAGAAGAAAGGAAGAAAGAAATAATGGAGAAAGAAAAAAGAAAAAATGGAGAAAAGGTAGTAGCAGTTAAATTAAGGTTAATTAGCGATGGATCTAGCTGTGGGAATTAATCGTCGCTAATTTTAGGGATAAATTGGTAGGACTTTAAAATTCATTTGTCTTTTTATTATTAGCAATAAAAGAAATCCATCACTAATATTTTTCTATTTTAAAATAAAATAATTCTTTAGTGGCAAATTGTGATAGTTGCTAAATAGCAACATCAACTTTTAGCGACAAATATCTTAATATTGTTGCCAAAGTCTTAACCCAATAATTGACACTAGATTTAACTATTAATTTAACTATGGAATTCCTCATTTCGACGTCAAACTCTGGGTGCCAATTATTGATGTATAAAATATAGATGCAAATTCTTACTGTTGCTAAATTCATTACTAATCTGTAATAAATTTATATATTATAGTCAATCCGCCGCTATTGTTATTTTTCTTGCAGTGTACACTTCTGCAACTTTACGTGGCAAGACAGTAATCCATTTTTGGATTTATTTAAAATAATATTCATCTTTTTCCTTGCCACAAGATCATCATATAAAAAATATATTGTTGTATTGAATTTCTCATTTTTCTTAAATTATTTTACCTCATCCCAATACCCAACTGCATAAGCTCCTTGCCGTATTTGTAAATTAATGGCTTCAATTTCTTATCCTGAAAAAGAGATTTTGTTTCCTATGCAGGTGAGCAAGGACAGAAAGTTTTACTTTTGCATAACATGATTGCATTAATTTATAAATAATTATATACATGAAAAATAAATGGAGAAAATTAACTAACCAGGCTATAAAAGATCTTGCAGAACCTTAGGCAACGGAGTATTTGGCAGCTTAGATTGCCAATACATTTCTGCTGGTAGAATAGCATTACTTCCATTCACAAAAAGCAGCTGTTAGTTTGATGGATATTTTATTTATATATAAATGCATACACTAATTACTTTCAAGAAAATGAAGAAATTAATATATGCTTACACAAATTATAAAATGTTTTGAATGATAATGCTTCTCCTTGTATGTTCATAACCAAGTCATCATTATTTATTCATCGCTATACTTGCATGAGAACATATTCACAAACACAAAGCAACTGAAAATGTAATATGTTTATCTCAGGAAACTATTAGACAGTATGCAAATTTCATATGTTCATCTCATGAAGAAATTAATGTATGCTTACACATATTTTTCATCTTGGTCTTCTTTAACGATATGCTGACCATGATCATCATCTAGAAGTTGCGTTGCAATTACTTCAACAGCATCAGTTATATGTAAAGCTTTCAAAGTGCAGCTTTGCTCGACAGAAGGTAGAGTACTTGGGCCATGTAATTTCGGCCGGAGGTATCAGTACAGATTGAAGTAAAGTTGAGGCCATGCTCAATTAGCCTCATCTCCAAATAACTAAAAGGCCTTACCTATGAGGATTCTTAAGAATTGTTTACTTTCCTGTAAGTGCATAGTATCGTAATTTAGTAGTATAGTCCTGCAAATGCAAAGTATCATAGTTAAGTAATATAATGATGAATAGAATATCGATCCCATAAGGAAGGGTTAATCTCAAGTACTAAATAATTAAATCATTTATTATTTGAAAAACTAATTAATACGAATTTAAAAAACTTTAATTAAACAAAAACTAAATAAATTTACATCTTATAATTAAAGACCATGGTTAGACTTTTCATTTAATTATTTATAATTTTTCTAAAGTATTAACTCAATTTTATTTTCCTTTGATTATTGATTGATTCTTTCTAAAATTAAGGTATACTCTCTTTCAAGATTTAAAACTAATATTAATATTAATGCTTATGTTACTCTCATTATCACAAAAATTAATTTAACTCATTAGATTTTGTGAAGACCTTTAAACAACCTACTAAGTATTTTTCTTATCTCTAAGCAAAAACTGTTTAAGATTATTATCTCTTAGAACTAAATGCTTCTACTCTCGTTCTATCACATAAACGGCTTTACAATTTATTTACTTATAGCATTCAGGATCCAGGACATCACCACTGAAGAAGTTTTTTATTCCATAGGTTGAACTCATTAGTGCCTTCATTAGGAACTTTAACAATTCATTCAATAAAACACAATTTATCCTTAGCTCTTATTGCGATCTTCACATTAAATCCATTCCGGTAATCGTTACCAGTTAAGGGATTTGAAACCAAAATCATAACAGGACTATCATATGGATAAAGATGCAGTGAATTAGCATTGTACTGAGATCTAGTTTCTTTTGTTTGATGGCTCCCTTGAGTAGTTTGCTCACTCATCTCTTCAATTTTGATCAAAAAACAAATAACGAGCTATAAAACAAGGTAAAATTGAGTAATTTTAGTGTATATGGAACGCTGCCTAAGGCTCTAATACCATGAATGAAATCAAGCTATCTTTTAAAGAATTTATGAATAATATTCTCGTTGTTTTCTCATTAATATCTCAACACTTATATACACAGCTATGAGATAAGATACAGATCATACAAATACATATTTGAATACAAATTGTAACTGAATGGAGATAAACCTTATCACAGTAATCCATCACAATATCCCCCCTCAATCTTTAGGTGGGCACACACAAAGATTGGAACAAAGCAGCTTGAACCTTGAACCAGACAAGCCCTTTGTAAAAATGTCAGCATACTGATCTCGAGTAGAAACATGAGAAACCAAGAGAAGTCCAGCAGTAACTTTCTCCCTTACAAAATGTATATCCAACTCAATATGCTTAGTACGTGCATGTTGAATTGGATTAGCAGCCATGTAAATGGTACTAATATTATCACAAAGAACGATTGGTGGCTGCCGCAAACACACAGACAATTCTTTCAACAAACTTTGAATCCACGCCAATTCGGCTACTGTACTTGCAACCGCCCTGTACTCAGCTTCTTCACTAGAACGCGACACAGTAGCCTGTTTCTTGGAAGACCAAGAAATTAAATTTGTACCAAAATAAACACAAAACCCAGTAGTAGACCGTCTAGTATCACGGCAACCTGCTCAATCTGCATCTGAGTATGCCGAAAGGGAAGATACTGAAGATGGAGACAATTGTAAACCATGGGTTATTGTACCTTTAACATATCGAAGAATCCTTTTAACAGTCGTGAAATGAACCTCACGAGGAGAATGCATGTATTGACAAACTTGGTTGACTGCAAAAACAATATCCGGCCGAGTAAAAGTTAAATATTGAAGAGCTCCAACTAAACTCCTGTACATCTTAGGATCTTTGAACAACGGACTGTCTAGAGAAGCAGACAAGGATTCAGTGGAGCTGGACGGAGTTGACATGAGTTTCACAGTCGCCAGCCCTGCTCGAGCTAATAAGGCAGCAGCATATTTCTTTTGGTGCAAAAACAAACCCTGAGAATTCTTGTCAACCTGAACACCAAGAAAGTAATGTAGTGATCCAAGATCACTCATAGCAAACTCAGACTTCAATTTTGCCATAATATAAGAAAGTAAATTAGAAGAAGCTGTCAACACAATATCATCAACATAAAGTAACAAAATCGCCATATGAGAATTCTGACGTAAAATAAACATTGACGAATCAGCTCTACTGCACGAAAAACACAAAGACCGAAGAAAAGCAGTAAACCTCTCAAACCAGGCCCGTGGAGCTTGTTTCAATCCATACAAAGCTTTGTTCAATTTGCAAACATAATCAGGATACTGAGGATGAACAAACCCCTTAGGCTGAGCCATATAAACATCTTCCTTCAAATAGCCATGCAAGAAAGCATTTTTGACATCTAATTGATGAATATTCCAATTTTTAGACACTGCCAAAGACAACACGGTACGAATAGTTGTAGGCTTAACAACCGGGCTATACGTTTCATCATAATCAAGGCCAGCAGTTTGAGCAAAGCCCTGTGCAACCAATCGCGCCTTATAGCGCTCCAAAGTACCATCAGACCGAAGTTTCACCTTATACACCCATTTCGAACCAATAATATTGCAGTTAACAGGTCTGGGCACCAAGTGCCAAGTCTGATTAGCAAGTAAAGCATCATATTCTAGAGACATTGCTTTGAGCCACTCCATAATCTTATAGGCTGCAGAAAAAGATGTGGGTTCGGATAGAAGAGAAGGGGAAGAATGGACAGCCGTAAAGGAAAGAGGATGCTTAGGTTTCGAATGCCCAGTTTTAGATCGAGTAAGCATTGGGTGGTGATTTGGAGGAGCTAGAGATTGAGAAGACTGTTGTTGAGACGCAGAATTAGTAACAACTGGAAGAGAAATAGGATTTTCAGACCCTAGTGGAGACGTAACAGAATTTTCGGGTGACAAAATCGGTGAAGACCGTGGAGACATGGCAGTATCGACAGCAGTAGTTAATTGATTTTGAGAACTTGGAACTGAAGAGGGACTAGACTGTCGTAAAAGAGACATGTGATGAGGGAATGGTGGTAGAACGGGATGAGACATAGAAGAAATAGATAACGGGGAATAGGTGTTAGAGTTTGACTCTTTTGAAAGTTGGAGATAGGGAAACTCAGATTCAACAAAAGTGACATGACGAGAGATATAAACTTTCCGGGTTTTAGGATCATAACACCTAAATCCTTTGTAATTGGTAGGATACCCTAGAAAAATACAATGAACTGAACGAGGCTCTAACTTATGATGCTTTTGAGCGGAAATATTCGGGAAACAAGAACATCCGAAAACACGCAAGTGAGAGTAAAAAGGAGGCTTCTTGGTTAATTTTTCATAAGGACAGAAATTAGATAAAGAAGGAGTGGGCAAAAGATTATGTATGTGAACAGCAGTATTTAAAGCTTCAACCCAAAATTCATGCGGTAAATTAGATTGCACAAGTAAAGTTCGTACCATAGTGATAAGTGTTCGATGCAATCGTTCAGCAGCCCCGTTTTGCTGCGGAGTATAGGGACAAGAATATTGGATCCGAAGACCTTTACGATCAGCAAAATCATGAAATTGACGACTTGTGTACTCTCCACCACCATCACATTGTAATATTTTAATAGAAGTATCAAACTGATTTTTGATAAAAGCAAAAAAACTCTCAAATGTATGAAAAACCTCACTCTTTTGTTTAAGTGGAAATAACCAGACAAAGCGAGAATAATCATCCATAAACACGACATAGTATTTAAAGCCAGTAAAGGACGCTACAGGAGAAGTCCAAACATCTGAATGAATTAAATGAAAAGGAGCAACTGCTCTTACATGACTCGATTTAAAGGACAAGCGAGAATGCTTGCCTAAATGACAAGCAGTACAAAAAACATTATTACAAGCAGCAGAAATATTATTCAAACGAAACACAGTAGAAAGAACAGCAGGACTTGGATGACCCAAGCGACAATGCCAAACCATGGACGAAATATGTGAAGCTTGAAAACACTGAGGAACAACCGAATGAGACGAAGACACAGAGGGAAACTCATAGAGATCACCCGGACTACTGCAACTGAGAAGAGGTTTCTGCGTCCGAAAGTCCTTCACAAAAAAACCATGTGGATTAAATTCAATAGAACAAGAATTATCAGTAGTAAATCGTTTGACGGACAGAAGATTACGAGTTAAAGAAGGAACCACAAGCACATTAGACAATCGAAACTTATTATTTGACAAGTAAAAATGAGATTGACCAATATGTGTGATTGGATGAGACAAACCATTACCAAAAACCACAGAACTAGAACCGAAATATGGACGAACGTGAGAAAGAGTACCTGGTGTATTCACCATGTGAGAAGAGGCCCCAGAATCAGGCAACCAAGTATTAGGTGCAGGCTCATGAAGTTGTAAGGCTGCATAGGACCAATTAAAAGAATCTGATGGAGATGAAACATTCGAACGTGCTAAAGAAGGACAATCACGAGCAGTATGATAAAACTCAAGGCAGATTTGACACTGAACAACTGGAGCATTTACAGAGGAAATCTGTGAAGGTGGGCGAGGACCAAGAAGACCCGGATTATAATATTGATTTGAGGGAGGTCGAGGGTGATGGTAACCCCCACGACCACAGCCACGTCCCCTCCCACGGTAAGAAAAATTATGAAAATAATACTCAGTTCCAGCAGAATGTGGATTTCGATTTTGAGAGTTCCCTTGTGTCCTACCCCCACGTCCACGAGAAGAGTTGGAGGTGGAACGTTCAGACACCACTAAGGCAGTTTGAGGAGAGGAACTAGAAATAGAAGAAGAGAAGGACCGTTTGGAACGAGTCTGCAACCTTAGTTCTTGAAGGTATAAAGCAGTTCTGGTTTCAATAAAAGAAGGCAACGGTTTGTGACTACTTAAATTAATAACAACATTTTCATAGTCCGCAGGTAACCCTTCAAGAATTTGCATCACCAAATCATCTTCGGTTATGAGATGCCCAATGGAACAAAGAGAATCATAAATGGTTTTTAGTTTTTGGAGATAGTCATCAATGGAAAGGGTTTCTTTAGTGACACTATAGAATTCTGCCTTAAGTTGCAGAACTTTGGCATGGGCTTGATCTTTGAAAAGAGTTTCGATAGCTAACCAAGTTTGTCTAGCAGTAAGAGAAACATTGGGTTTAATAAGACTTCGAAGAACATCGGCACTAACAGTGGCTTGAATCCAAGACAAAACAAGAGAGTCAATTCGTTTCCAAATGAGATAATCAGGATTAGGTTGTGAAGAACCATCAGAATCAATAGTGTCAACAGGTGATTCAGCAGAACCATCAACATGGCTATACACATCGTAGCCTTGGAGGACAGGAATAAGAAGTGATCGCCATAGAAGAAAATTGGTGAAGGTCAAGGTTTCACTGACATAGTTACGAATATTGGAGACACCGAAAGATGGATGAGTAAGACGATCAGAATGGTTCTGAGTTGCAGAAGCAGTTGAAGGAGTAGGAGATGAAGTAGCGAAAGGTGTGACAGACATGACGAAAAGGAAAAAAAAAAGAAACTCAAGAAAAAAAGAAACAAGAGAGAATAGAATCCTATTCTAGCTCTGATACCATAAAGAATTTATGAATAATATTCTCGTTGTTTTCTCATTAATATCTCAACACTTATATACACAGCCATGAGATAAGATACAGATCATACAAATACATATTTGAATACAAATTGTAACTGAATGGAGATAAACCTTATCACAGTAATCCATCACAATATCTTTAAAGAAGAACTTCATTCATTGATAAGAAAATTAGTTACATGCATCTATATGCATGAGACTCCAATTGTCAATGCTAAAAAAAAATAACCAACTATTTGTAACAAAAATAATTCGAAAACACAGCTCAGAAGTTTGATAAACTCAATACTGTGGCTTTGTATGCTATGTTTCATATAAATAACTTATACATGTCTTCAACATGGTGTTAAGAGATTTGCTCCTTCAGAAAAGATTTGGAGTTCAAATTCTCTCCTATTTATTAAGTACATGATCCATTAAAAATAAGTGTAGCATTTCACATAAAATATCTCTCATCACTAATGTTAATAATCATAATCATCTAATAAATTATGAAAAAATCACTATATCAAGATTGTTACCTGTTTTACTTGACAAATTCATACATTGTTTTTAAACAACTCCACACAAATTTACAATTGAAATCAGGATTTCAAAACTACTAGAAGGTACAAGAGATTTCAGAAAGTGGATTTTGAATTTAATACACATTTCACATTTCGCATAACAAAAACAACATTAAATTCAATAAATTGTTCAAAATACTAACTTCTTTCCACACAGAAGAATGGGATATTGAGAATTTTTTTTGTTCTATGAATCTGACAAATTTCATGAATTTAAAATTCTCAATCCAAAAATAAAGCAAATTATAAAAGCCCAAAATAAGTTGAAATAAAATTTTAAATGCCCATTTGATCTAACTAGTCCAAGTGAAGCACATCTTGACTTCACGAGGCAACAGTGTTATTTTAGACAAATCTTTGGCTTAGAGGTCTCTCATTCTTTGCACATTCCTCCTACAAATTGAGAGCTCATTTAACGGAAATTAACCAAAGCTCTATAACCAAGAAAAATACAAGTTTCCTTGCTAAAATACATAATTCACTCTTTCACAATGAAATGAGCGTGCATTTGGATAGATAATGAATTGAAATGAAAATAAGATTTGTATTTCAAGTGAACAATTATTATAAAAAATATCAACATTATGACGTCAAATCCAAATAATCAATCATTTCAAATGAGCCTTGAGAGCATTTATGTTAAAATGAAACATGCAAAAAAAATGATTTATACTCGCAAAACAAAACGATTTATACTCTTGAATCTCCGAAAGTAAAATCCTAACGCATTTTCTGAATTGCTAACAAGATTCACCACTGATTAACTTACTGCAAGAATAGTTCATGCATCGAAAAGGTTGAAATGAAGCTAGTGTATAGCTATGAACAACACTCAGCACATGATGAAAACACCAAGTTTAAGGGTTTAATATTTTCAAATATGAAATGGGATACATCGAAATTTCCTGCTAAACTACAACAACTCCTAAGGATCCATGTAAGATTCACCACTGATTAACTTACTGCAAGAATATTTCATGCATCAAAAAGGTTGAAATGAAGCTAGTGCAGCCCTTAGCGCATGATGAAAACACTAAGTTTAAGGATTTAATATTTTCAAATATGAAATGGGATACATCGAAATTTCCTGCTAAACTACAACAACTCCTAAGGATCCATATAAGATTGACATTCATGGGCACAGAACACTTTGTTTTCAAATATTCTTTTCAGAGTACTATGCACACTATTCTGTGTTTGCAGCGATACCATTATATCCAGTGTGAAACAATGAAAACAAGAATTACCTGAAAAGCTTTTAAGAAAGAATACAACACCTTTGCTCTGCCATTCCTGCAACATAATTCTTCTTGAGAGCATCACAAGCCTTCTGCTCTTCTTGAAGCCCAATTTGCACCTTTTGAAGCTTCTGTAAAATTGATTCAGCAGCAATTACCCACCCCATACAACTGACAGCATGATCACTAAAGCATAAACAGTAATTCAACGTAGAAAGCAAAAAATATTAATACAAATTGTGTGAAAACATATACCAATCAACAAATTAGGCACAAGTAATCCATCATAACCAAAAAACAAGAGCAAACTGATGAAGTTTAGTTGCTTTGGCATGTTAGGATATTTATCAATTATGACATGTTAGGATTTATTTATTCATTTATTTTGGTATTTAAGTAGAATGTATGTCATGAACTAATTATAATTTTTCTTTCAATTCCCATATTTTTTTATTATAAAAAGAATAAAATCTTCACAGATAAGGCATCATTTAAGTTCATAATAGTTTCTTACTCTCTTCAGGTTAGCAACTGAAGTACACACCCCAACAAGTCAATCAGTAGAAAGTAAACAACCGAACCAAAAATTACTACAACAGTTCAGCTTATTTAGTTTATGAATATGGTTCAATTTGATTATATTTTTAGTTTTCGTTATTTCTCTCAGTTAAAATTCCATATTAAACTGGCCAAACACACAACCCGACAAGAAATGGGCAAACATAAACTTCAGTCACACGCAGGCAGCAGAGAAAGTCCAGCCAGATTCATTTTTTACAGGCATGGAGTTGGTAGATTGAGCCTTTCAGAAAGAAATGTGTCAAAAATCAAAACAAAAATATGGTATCACATGGGGCACGTAATTGCCTAATGGAACAAATAGATACCATCATCTAAAAAGTGAGTATCTTTTTTTCCTTCACTAGTTACCATTCAACATTATATTCTTGCTAGGATGGCTGTAAAATTCTGGGTAGGATGTGGCTGGTGTCATTGATACAGCAGAATGCAAATTGGTTACAGGGGTTGCTGCTGTCATGCTGGGGCCTGGACAAGGGAGATATTGATTTGGATTGCGATCTGCTGGTGACTGATGGATTGATAGTGCCCCGTCAATTTACACCCTGTGAATGGATTTGCTTGGTGGTGGCTGTATGGTTCTCGGTATGATGTGGCTGGTGTTTGATGCAGCAAAATGCTACCTGGTTACGGGGAGATGCTGCTGTCATGTTGGTGCCTGGACAAGGAAAAAGTGATTTGCATCTGGGTTATTCTTTTTTGGTAGATTGAGTATGGTTTAGCAGCTGAATCAAGTATGGTTATGATGAATAGCTGGGTGTAATATGTTTGATTATTGTTTGGGTGTAATCTGTTTGATTGTTGTTTGGGTGTAATATGCTGGATTGGGGTCTGTTGGTGGTAGATTAAGCAGGGTTTTAGTAGTTGTGCTAGATAAACACTGCTGTGTGGCTGTGAGGGTAGTTTTCTGCAGCAGGCATTGATTAGAGTGCTGCTGACATTGATCTGTGTCTCCTAAGAATTTATTGATAGGTCTTGGGGGTACATAAATTTGGGTGCAGAATTAATTCTCTGCTGTGTTTTTCTTATGGGATACTTGGGATTGTAATTCTATACTGTACAGATACTTCATTTTTTGGTAATAAAATGGAAACTATATTGACCAAAAAAATTATTAGATTCTTGTTCAATTGCCATTTCTATAATATCTGATTTTCAACACTTTTTCCTATATGAGCAAAAATCTTACCTGCAGCCGCCTTTTACAATCTCTTCCATGGAATTAATCAACTTCATGCAACCATCAGAACTTGTAATGGCATCCTGAATCTGTAAAAGTCAACAAGTGAAGTCAAACATCAGTTAAAATTAATTAGTGTGAACAATCATGTAAATGCATATCCGTGTATGATCCAAGTTTTCAAAGTAGCTTATTTTATAATACAGTGTCTTAAAGAAAGGTAGGTTACTAGGATGCAGGCTTTTGTAGAATGAATATCAGAAGTTCCTACAATCTAGGAGAACTGGTGCACACAATTTTGCTACTTTGGCACCATATGAAACAAATTATATCATTCCAGTTGCCAAATGCCAACCTCCACATACCCACCCTCTCTATCTCAAATTGTATGACAAAATTTATCCAGAAAAATAAAATCATCAAACAGATCATCAAAATTAATGCGTAAGCATAACTTCATCCAATAAAAGATGATTCTGACAAAAAGTTCCAGGAGATTCTAAATTCAATTAATTACCAAGAAAATCCTAAACTTTTATGACTTTTCTGAGTTTTAGCCTATTCTTTTATATCTATTAATTCACATAAATAAACATTGAAGATTTTATCATCTTAGCCTCCATTCCAATCATGAGAAAATTAGCAACCTAAAAATTACATCAATGGTAATCTTGCATTTTTCAAACATAGTGATCAAGTATGGTTTTGACTTGCATAATCAGGAGAAAAAATTATATTATGTTACTTCAAACAAACAATACAATAAGTAACTTATTTGCCATATAACAAAATTCATAAGGCTAAAATTTAAGTTTTTCCTTAATTATTTAAGCAAAATTCATAATTATTCATCATGATTCGAAAATGTCAAGAATACTCTTGATTTAACTATATCCAGCCATTGATTGTATAGGAGAGAAACATAAGGCTAAAATTTACAATTTTTAATGTTCATATGACTAATTACTTCAAACAACTAATTCGATAAGTTAGTTATCTGCCAAACATAATGGAGGTAGAAAATATGCCAAAATCCTAAGTTTTATCTTAAAAAGTGATACAGCATGTAAAGATGAGGAGTTGCAAGACAAAGAGGCCAGTGAAAAATGCAACATAAAACATTAATTCTGTGTTCCACTGAAATTATATATGCAGAAAAATGGTCTCACATAAACAGCTCCACAAATTATCAAGCCAGTTACTTATGAAGTATTTTCAAGTACTATTAATTTAAAATACCATAAACTCCTAGCAACAGACAATTCCAAACTAAGACCAGAGTGATTATTATATAGAGAATGAAATACTGCAATTTCTATTAGCGATTTCCAAAAGAGGGATCAATTTCTGCACAGCGCCACCAGCACTCTCTTCTTGTTCGGTTCTCGACCGCAATAGTTGTAAATCAATTAACAAATTGGCTTTCCTCTCATTCTACATATTAAAAAAAACAAATAGTAATCTAAAAACCATTATTGTCAAAATAATAATCTCAAATTACAAATACTGGTAACCTGCAAATACAAATCGGCAGTCAATTTCTCTATTGAAGCTCTCGCATTGTAGAGTTCCTCGTCTTCTTCAGTGAATTAAAGTTTCGATGTTCTGGATTGGGGAAATAACAACCCAAGTGTGCGTGTGACGTCCTATCAATTTTGAACTAGAAGAACGACGTCGTATAAGTTTTTTGAATTATTTTAGTCATACAATTTTTAAAATTGTAACGTACATATTCTTCAATTTTATTTTTTGAAGTTATTATTTTTGAATCATTTGATTTTTTAAATTTTAACGTTCATATTCCTTCTCCTTTTCATTCTAACAAGTTTCTCTCCCACAGCCTACAATTACAACTGCTAATATTACATCAGATTCACCATCTCAATTTCATATTCAACTAGAGGTTTCACTTCTCATCTATAATTGGCACTTGCTATTTTCTATTCTCCTCTGTGATGTGAAAATTAAATTAATTTTTTACTAATAATATATATATTATGTAAACAATTGCAACAATAATTATACTAAGAATATTCATAGAAAAAAAAGGTGAGTAATAATGGACACACTTAAATATCAAGTATTTCCTTAGATATAATTTTACTAGATATATAATTAATAGCACAAAATACCACCATAACTATACATAAAAATAGCTATTAAATAAATAATAAAAAAATAAAAAAATCACAATTTAATGAAGTTCGGCCAATTTTACCTACGTCCTTCAATACTACTAAAATAATTTTTTACTAACAAAAAAAAATATAAAAAAGAGAGAAAATAAAATTAATATCATATATTTAAAGAACTTATTTTAGGATGGATTTACCAAGGGAGTGAGAGATCCCTTATATAGACAAATAAACCCTCAAAAAATCTCACATCTTTCAACGTAGGATAAATATTCAAACCCAACAAATCTCCACATTAACTATTTTTTTAGACCACATCTCCAAAGGTGTTTTACCACCAATAGCAACTGATGGTAAACGATTAATAAGATGACATGCATAAGTCACAGCCTCAGCCTAAAATTATCTTTCCAACCCAGCATTGGATAACATACACGAAACTTTCTCCACTAATGTTCGGTTTATACGTTCTATCATCCCATTCTATTGTGGTGTATCTCTAATTGTGAAGTGTCTAACAATTTTTTCATCTTGGCAGAATTTCAAAAATTGACCGCTTTTATACTCTCCGTCGTTATATGTGCGGAGATATTTAACTTTTCTGCCCGCTCGAATTTCCACCATCTTTTTCTATATAAGGAAAGTTCTCAACACTTTATTCTTTGTCTTCATAGTATATACCTATACTCTCCGAGAGAAGCCATCAATAAAAGTTACAAAATAGTATTTTCCTCCCATTGATGCTGTCTTGGAAGGACTCCACATATCTGAGTGAATATAGTCTAAAATACCCTTAGTATCTTGGATTGCAGTACCAAACTTTACTCTAGTCTGCTTGCCTTTGACATAATGTTCACATAAATCTAACTCCTGGAGTTGCACTCCTTTCAGTAATCCTTAATCTGACATAAGTTTGAAGGATTTATCATCAGTATGCACCAAGCGTATATGTCATAATCTAGTTACTTCCAACTTCTTTTTATTATTGAAAGCTATTGATGTTGTCCCAATAAATGCATTATCCTGATAGTAATGCAAATTATTGTTCTTTCTTATTCCTTTCATTATCATCAGTGCACCAGAGATGATTTTAATTACTACATCTGCTGCATTTACAATGAAATCATTTGATTCTAGGACTCCACAAAGATGAGATTCTTCTTCAAACTCGGTACATATCGGACATTTGTCAAAGTCTTGATTGATCCATCATGATTCCTTAATTGGATTGAACCAATCCCTTTAATCATACATGGACCATTATTTGCCATGTAAACAGTTGCACCTTTTAGTTCTCTAAAGTCAAACAACCAATCCCGATTGGGACATATATAATGGCTACAACTTGAATCAAGTAGCCATACACTAGAAGAGCTTGTTGATGACACAATAACTAATGAAAGGTATGAGTGTTCATAATTACACTCAGCTGCATTTGAATTCACGATAACTTTTTCTTTATCAGATTTGCTTTTACTTCTCAGCTTAGGACAATTTATCTTCCAATGCCCTTTTTCCAGCAAAAAACACATTTATCTTTAGCTAGTCTAGATTTTGATCTTTCTTTCTTTTCTCTCTTCCTGCTTTGAGAGCGGTATCTCACTATCAATACTTCTGCTGCTCCACTTGAACTCTCTTTCTTGTCTTTTTTTCGTTGTTCGTAACTATATAATGCAGCAGTTACTTCAGAGAGAGTCACTTTATCCTTCCTATGGAGTAGAGTTATTTTAAGAAACTCAAACTCCTTTGGAAAAAGACTCCAATAGCATCAAAACCAAATTTTCATCTTTGAAAGTCACGTCTAAATTTATCATATCAGCTACCAACTGATTAAAATTGGTGATGTGCTCATTCATAGTGGTACCAGGAACATAAGTGAAACGAAATAATCTCTTCTTCATATGAAACTTATTTTGACTATTTTTTTTCAAAAAAAATTTCTCAAATGCTTTTCACAATTTATTTGCAGAAACTTTCTTAGAGAAAACATGCTTTTGTTCTCTAGAAAGGTACGATCGAATTGTACCACATGTCACAGGATTGATGGCTTTTTAATTTTTTTTTTATCAATATCTTATGGTTTCTCTTCTTCAATGATAATGTCTAGATCTTACTGAAAGAGAGCGTCTAGAACCTTACTTGATCACATGCCAAAATGACTTGTACCATAAAAAATCTCCACAACAAATCTAGCATTTGATATAGCAGTCCTTAATCAAATTGACAGGGTGGATGTTGTCTCCTTTGTAGTTGATAATTTGTCTAAGTCGTCTGTCATCTCTGCTTCAAAAAATTATTTAATAGCTAACAAATACGAAATATAAATAATCCAAGAAAATTTTTTCGAATGTAGAAGATCAGACTATAGTGTAACCACAGAGCATTCACAGAAAATCTTAGCTCTAATACTAATTATTATGAAAATTGGATTAATTTTTCACCAATAATATATATAGTGTGTGAACAATTGCACCAATACTTATACCATAAATATTTTTAGGAAAGAGAGATAAGTCACGATGGACATGTTTAAACACCAAATTTTTTCTTAGATAAAATTTTTCTAGATATATAATTAATAGCACAAAATATCACCACAACTATATTTAAAAATAACTATTAAATAAATAATAAAAAAAATAAAGAGAACATTACAATTTAATAAGGTTCAACCAATTTTACATATGTCCTTGGATACAACTAAAATAATTTTTTACTATAAAAAATACAAAAAAAAGATAAAAATAAAATTTTATATTTAAAGGACTTATTTTAAAATGAATTTGGAGATCCCTTGTGTACCCAATCAAACCCTCAAAAAATCCCACGTCCAAAAATAGCGAAACCCAACACTCCATAATTCAGTAACAAAATCCACCCATAGAACATTGACGGTGACTAGATTATCCTGCCAGCATTGATGAATCAGAAAAAGGCGGGCTGGACAACACCGTCCTGTTTCAATCTTCGGACAAGTCTCGATTTCTGGACGGGAGATATCCTTCAAGGCGATCAGGCATGTACTATATCTATCTACATATATTGTTTGTGTTGCCTTTTTTTTTATTTTTTTTAATAAACTGAAAATCAAGAAGAAAATAAAAAAGAAAAAATCTAGAGAAAATGTTGGCAGAAGAAACATAAGATGGGTTTTTGGGTTTTTCCTTTTTCGTTTTATGATTTTAGTTTGGTTTGGAAAAATGGTTTAGTAACCTATTTTTACACTGCACACTACATAATCTGATAAAGTCATTTCGGCACATTTGTCGGAAAAATACCCGTAGAGTTTTTGGTCTTCTTCAGTGAAACTACTATCTGTTTTTGCATTTGTTGAAACGCCATTAAAGTTTCGATCTTCTGGATTTGGTAAATAAGAACCCAGGCACAAGTGTGCCATCCCTACCGATTTTGAATGATTATTTTATTTATAAAATCTTTTAATTGTTAACGTTATTGTTTTAATTATTTTTAATTGTTAATGTTAATTAAATAATATTAATCGTATAAGTTTACATAATTAAATAATATTAATCGCATAAGCATATTTCAATATTATTGCTATTGTCATTTCCACAGATTTACCTATAGGTGTTTATACAGATTCCTTAACTTTTAGTATCAGAATTACCAATTTCACTTGGACATATTGTCTTTATCTACCTTTCAAATTCCCAGGTCCAGCCTCACTTTAACAGTTCCTTATCTGCTTGTAGGTTCACCCATTACACATGGAATTCCATTAGTTGATTTCATTAGGACAACTATTCCAGAAATTTAATTTTCCTTCTTGTTATGTTTAGTTCTCAACATCCCCTTCATGTTTCTACCAGTTGAGTTTTAGATATCCTAAGCTTCTTGATTGTCCCGAAATTGTCCCTTCTTGATTTTATGTTGTGCTCTGATCCTTGCACAATTCCACCCCAGATAATTATTAGCTTATGTTCCACCAGATTCTCCATTAGTTTAGCACCAATTTATAGCCATCAACCTAGTAATTTCTTAAAATTTATAATTTCTGATCCTCAATTTCTTACCCTTTTCCTTTACTCCTTTTTTGGCTAACCTATAACAGATGTCTAGCTCCCCATTTCGGTTTAATAATTTATCTTCTGTGGTGATTCTTTAGTTTTGCCATACATGTATCTCTTTAGTGATGATAATTTAATTTTATTTATGAATTAGTTAGGAATATCAAGTGAAATCAACATAATATTTACATATTTATTAGTGTTTTAAAATATCAACTATCCTGTATTTATTAGTATTTATAATTTAATATAAATCTTGAATATATGTATCTTTTTCTTTTCAATTTCCTAATGGGATGTTGATGTCTATTTTGGGTTAAGTCATATTGTGACTTTGAATCGTTGGCCCATTTTTCAATAGACTAAGCCTTTAGAATGCCCAGTTTGCAACATCAATTTATGGTAGTAATTATAAAATTATCACTATGACAGTTTTCGGTCAAACTACTTCATGAAAATCAAAGCTCTCTATTTCATATCATATAGATTAGATTTAAGCCACGGTTAGATCTAGATTGAATATGATTCAAGTCACCTTTCATATTCCTAATCACGCTTTATACTTTGTTTGAATTACTAACATAGTGCGTTAGTAATTTATTATATTATATAATATTACATAATATAATACTGTAAATAATATTTATCGTATTTGAAAAGATAATATGATATAATATAGTTAAATATAAATTTTTTATTTATTTTTATAATATTTTTAAGATTTTAATATGTTATGAAGATGAAAAATTAGTTATTTATATATATTTAGTATTTAAAAAATTTATTTTGAATATTTTTAAAAGATAAAATTATGAAATTATGAAAAGTCACTAAACTAGTGATTTGAAAATCAATAATTTTTAAATTATGAGATTATCATGAAAAAATATACAAAAATAATGAAAGTCAAAATAAATCAGGATAAAACAATACCATACTGTATAATAAAATCTTGTAAAACTAACATTCAAACAAGGGGATAGAGTTTCTAGAAATTGGGCTTGTGTTGTTTGATTAAAATGACTTGCCGACGCAAATTAATATCTTTTGGTTCTTCCATCACTTTAATATCTTTTGGTTCTTCCATCACTTATCTTATGGAAACTGATGACCAATTTTATTTGTTTATTTTTAAATATTTTCATTAATTTCTTTTATCCTTTTCTTTTGCTTCCTATTATACAAGACAATTAGTCCATATTGTGCCGATTTGGCTCAATTTTATTATGCTTGTGACTTTTTCATAATTATTGTATTGACTTAAAAAATTAGTCATGATGTGCTAGGCCATACTAAAATTTAAAAAGTAATGACTTAACACAACCTATTGATCTTTATATAATAATGTTGTCATTTAAATTATGTCTTATCATACTAATATATATGTTAACCCAATTATTTTTAATAAATTTTACTATTAATTTTAGGCATAGTCTATTTAAAGTCATATAAAAAATTTAATTTAAAATTTTAATTTAATTTACTTATACAACATTAATTAAAAACATAAAAATGTTGAAGAATTTTAAATGATTAAATTATTAAAAAAATTTAATAGTTAAACATTAAAATAAATATAATTTAAAAAAATTAAAAATATAATTTTGTTTAGAATATCATAATATAAAACATAGAGAAAAATTATTATTTTAATAATAGTTCATTTTTAAAATAATTTTAAATTTAATAAAATATTATTTATTTGATGAAAAATAATATGCTTTAAACCTATTATTTTACCATTAATTCATGGGACATTTACAAAACTAAAGTAAAAAAAAATTAAATTTCAAAAATTCTACACCTTCTCAAAACTTTTTTTATCAATAATTTTTTTTAAATATACCTCACTCCTTACTAAAAAAAAGTTTTTTTTCTAAAATATCTTCTCTCTCATTTCAAGCAATATGTTACTATAATTTTTATTTTTAAACTATACTATTGAATTAATATATTCTAATAAAATAATAAAAATTAATATTTTAAATTATATTTTCAATATATAAAATCTATTAATTTTTTATAAAGGAAAATTTTTTATTTTTCATTACAAATTAAAAGTAACGCTCACAAAAAAAATGTATAAAAATATATTAATAAAAATTATTAATTTTATTAATTTTAAAATAATTTTTACATATCATACACAAAAAATAAAGTTTAAAAAATATTTATTTTATTATATAGATATTATATATATATATTATGTGTATGTTATATAGATACTATATCGATGTTATATATTTGTCGTTTTTAAAATTAAGAGTTTTGTAATAAAATCATCCTCGATCCAAAAATTATCATCATCTCAGTTAATGGCGCAGCTCTTAAAATAAATCTCTTATAAATTAAAATAAATTTCATTCGTCATCCCTGAAGAATTCTCTTAATTTCATCAGTAATCCTTAAAGAATCTCTCTAATTCCATCTGTTATCCTTAAATAATCTCTTAATTTTATATGTTATTCTTAAAAAATTAATTTAAAATCACATATAATCCATATTAGTGCAAATATTTTATCCTTAGACTTATCACTTTAAAAATAAATATCTAATCATCCAAGAAAATCACATATTAATTAGTTTAACAAATCTTAAAAAATTTTAAAAAATTTAATTTTTTTACATTTGAATGATAATTTTAAATAATTTTTTACATTTGAATAATAATAATAATAATATTTTTATTTTTATAAAATAATATTTAATAATTATTATTATAATTCAACTGTAAAAAATTGAATTTTTTAAAATTTTTAAAATTTAAAAATAGTATAATTATTATTGTAATATTTTTTATTTTTCTAAAATTATTTTAAACAATAATTGTTATTATTATTCAAATGTAAAAAAAATTAAAATTTTTAAAATTATTTAAAATTGGATAATTTTGAAAATTTTAATTTTTTTAAAAAATTTACTAATAGATTTATTAAAATTATTAATAAATTTTATTTAATTATTAAATGACATAACTTTGTAATTAATAATAATTATTGTTAAAAATAATTTTAAAAAATAAAAAATATTACAGTAATTATTATACTATTTTAAAATTAGAAAATTTTAAAAATTTTAATTTTTTACGGTTGAATTATAAAAAAAATTATTAAATATTATTTTACAAAGATAAAAATATAATAATAATAATAATTATTCAAATGTAAATAAAAATTATTTAAAATTATCACTAAATTGTAAAAAAAATTAAATTTTTTCAAATTATTTAAAATTTGGTAAACTAATTAATATGTGATTTATCTGGATGATTTGACATTCATTTTTAAGGTGAAAAGTTCAAAGATAAAATCATTACACCAATATGGATTATATGTAATTTTAATTTAATTCTTTGAGGATAATAGGTAAAATTAAGAGATTATTTAATGATGATGTGTGAAATTAAGAAATTTTTTAAATATGACTAATGAAATTAAGATAATTATAAGAAAAATACATCAAATAAAAAATAATTTTTTTAATATCATGTCTTCATATATTGGTGTGTCACTACAATAGTTAAAACGTTTTAATTTTATTATATTTTTAAACTAGTCATACTAAAAAAAATTTATCCTTCACTTTGTATTTAATTAACCAATAATAAAATTAATGCGATTACTATATTCGGTTAATAGGTATAATAATTAAATTAAAATTTTTATATCTAAGGGATATATAGATACACGAAAATAATATCCAATAAATAAATCCAATAATTATATTTAGAAAGTGGAAGCAATAATTGTCAAACCGATTTAAAATTCATATATAGAAATAAATATGTGAACATAAAAAAAATATAAAAAAATATAGATTCGACAATTATATCCAGAAAGCTTATGATTACAAATATAACATATAAAAATAATAATAATAATAATAATAATCGAGCTACGGAGATTTTAATTCCATCAAACGGGTACATAGATATTAAAAATCAAATTTCAAACTTAATTTCACTTTAATAAAAAATATATTTTTAAAAAATATATTAATAAATTACAAAAATAAAAGATATAAAAATATTTAATAAAATACAAAATTAAAATAATTATATCCAAAGAGTGGACATAATTTAAAAAATAATAAATTTAACAAATATTAAACTATAAAATTCTTATATTTAGATAGTGAACATAAGGATTAAATTATTAATTAATAAATAACATATATGTTTACAAGAACAATAAAATTATAAAAAATAATAAAATAAAATAATAAAATTTAATAAAAAATTTTATTTCCAAACAGTGAACACAATAGTCAAAAGCTAAAAAAATAAGAAAATATAATTAGGATTCTTATTCAGACACTGAATACAACTCCTTTTAAAAATAACAAATAAATAATAAAATATCATTATAATTATAACACTAATGTTTGGGCGTCGTAGGGTTCTTTTTCTTCCTTACAAGTAATCAACCCTCCAAACTTAGAAATGCAGATCATTACAAGATATCCAATCTAATCTTATTATTGATTGATAACGACTCCTAACATATATAAAAAATAACAACTAAACATAAATTGACAAAATTAATTAAATTAATATTTCGCCGATTCTCCGTCGTTCCGTGTGTGACATATATAGAAATAAAATATTTCAAAAAAAGTAAAAACAAATAAAACCAAAAAAGAAAAAAAACAACACCATTTTAGCATAAGAAAAATGGTAAATTTTATAGTTTTGAAAAAAACCTAACTCTCACGTGTGATAAAAATGGAAAATGATTTTCGTGTATTGCGTAATTTTACTTTAATTTATTAGTCATTTATTATTAATTATATAAAAATTTATGTGTAATTTTATTAAAATAGGTATAAATAAATAATATATTTATTTAATCTTATAGGTCGTGCCGAGCTGGGCCACTAGTCGTACTGAGAGAGTCAATCTAATAGGCTAAATACTCTAATTCTGCTCAGTCTAGAACACATGAACTTATCAAGTAAAATGAGTCGTACTTAATACTTAGGTCATGTTAGACACGACCGAAAACAGGTTGGCCTGGCAGCACGTAAATTTCCATGTGTACTTCCTTTGACATTTATACAAATCATAAATATCTATTTCATTTATGTTTTACTCTGTACAATAGTTCAAGAACAATATAGTTTAGTGTAATCTTTAATTAATCTGTTTAGTAAGCGCCCCACTCAATTTTTTTCAAGAAAAAAAAATACATCATAATACTACAAATTACTTGATACAATGTGTTTCCCTCAAGCCTAACGAATAACTTGTTGGTCTTTTGATTTGGGTTGTGAGCATGCTAGAGTATATAAAATTTTTTGACCAAATGCGCTCAATATAACTTCTAACCAAAGCTATTGTATGAATTTATCGAAGGACTAATAAGAAATTAAAGTCTTCAAACTCCCTTTAATCAGTTTGTTTGAATTCTATAGGTAAAATTAAATTAATGAAAGTAGTGAAAAAATGGGTTGTGGAATGATAACTATAGAAAAAATACTGTTTGGCTAAAAAATGAATCATAATTAAAATAAATTCACTAAATTTGGAATAAGAATAGTGAAATACAATACTAAGCTCGAAAAATACTGAATTAAAAAACTAAAACTAAGTGAAATGAAATGAATAAATTAGACAAATTAAATTAACTAAAAACTAAAAATTTGTTGTTGTGGAACTGAAATCTGTTACTGTGGAATTTAAATTATGTAGTTTGGATTTCTAAGATTGAGGGTTGTATTTGATTGTTTGATAAACTTTTGGTCATGATTGTTGGTTCTTGGATGAATCCCTTTCTTTTCTTTCCTTTTAAAGATCTTCTTTGGAAATGACTTTTTAATTTTTAGGCTACTAAACCAATTTTCATTTTTTGTGAGATTATGGATTTGTGCTCCTAAAAATTTGGAAGTTGCTTATGTATTTAAGAAATTTTATATCCATGACTTTAAGTTACAATCCACCTTTCTTCTCTATTTTTATGAGAAATTATACAATATAACGTTTTTCGAACTAACCATCCTAGTTGTAATAATAAATTACTTAGATAATTATATATATTAATATTTTTTTAAAAAATATACCCTAAAAGTTTTATGGTGAACTCTATAATTTTTCTTGATAAATACATATAGTTATCTAATTAGTTTGTTATTCCAACTAGAATGTCTAGTTGGAATAACTGTTCTATTATATAATTTTTCTATTTTTCCATTAACTTTCATAATTTTAGCCATTTTTTATAACTATCATCACTTTCTTTAACTACTAAAAAGTGGTTAATTTTATGTGTAAATACAAAGAAAGATAGGATTTTTGTTTTAGTGAAAAATTACATAACTTGGCCGGTATATATTTTTTCATCAAAGCATGTAAATTTTCAAGAAGAACAAAATTACATAATTAATGCAATGATACAAAATTATATAATATAATTACAATAAAAACTACTTTTCTTAATGAAAAATTATAATACAACAATTCCTTTTTTTTCTCTTTTTCACTATATAAAATTTTCATTGGTAACTTTATCAAGAAAAAAAAATATACATATATATATATTGTATGGCACAGTAATAAAATTGTTTTCTTAACAAAAAATCACATAACTTATTTAGTTGTATAATGTTTTTTATTGAATCATGTAATGAACTATTTTTAATATTTATGTAGTTGTTAATTGAATTATACAAATACATGGAGGCATTATAGCCATACTTAATGGTGTTGATGTTTCAGCATCATAGAATTGGTCTTGAATAGATATATTTTGTCTTTAAATGTGATTTGAAACATGAAACTTATCCTTTTTTTCATTCAAAAAACTTGAAATTTTGTTTTAATATTCCACCCTCTTGAACACGGTTTTAGAATTGACATTAAAACCTGCAAAATTGGGACCAATTTTTTATGCCACAATTATTCAGAACTTTGAATATGCGTAAGTCAAGTCTCAAAAGTCTCGCAGTTGCATCCAAATTTGAATATTTCAATTCTTATGTTTTTTTATAAGATTTCAATTCTTATGTTAAATTCATTTTATAGAGGTCCATATATCCATGCGTTGCCATAAATCACAATAATTTTTTTTTTCAGGTATATAAATGATTGTTAATAAAAAAAAAAAGAGAAGCAAATCAGTTAATCGCATGGTAAAAGAAAGAAGCATCTGTAACATCCCCTATCTGAATCTGAGTTGCGGTTAAAACATGTCAAAATAATCATTTTTATTGTTCAAAGGTTATAAAAATTAGATAATCTCAAATGAATTTTACAAATAATCTGAATATAAAAATTCATTTAAAAAAAACTGCAAATGAATTTAATATACGAATTATACAGAATGTTATGTTAATTGTGAAGTCATATAATGATTTATCACTATATGACAAACTAACAAAATTACTTATTTAGTTGTATAATTTTTTTATCAAATAATGTAATTAACTATTTTTAATATTTGTACTTATTGACTGAATTATGCAAATACAAGGAGGGATTAATCTTTCCCAGCCCCTTGAACAAGGCAACCTATGATGGCACAACTGATTATAAGATATATACAACGTATATTTGTAGTATATATTGAGTATATTTTTGGTATAATTTATGAGATTATTTTTAATTATGACTCATGATTTACTTATTTAGTTGAATAATTCTTTTTATTAAATAATGTAGTTAATTAACTATTTTTAATATTTTTACATATTCATTGAATTACGCAAATAGATGCATGGAGGCATTATATTGATACTGAATGCTGTTGATGTTGCAGCTTAGAATTGCTTGACTATTCCCACCCCCTTGGCCTATCATGGCACAACTGATAGAGATTTCAAGTGCAAGTCAATTATCTCTATAGGAAGATCTTATCTTTAGATGTGATATAAAACTTGAAATTATTTAATTTGAATTTTTCAGCCCCCTTGAACACGGCTTTAAAATTGACACATAACCTGCAATAATCTTGGGAGCCAAATTTTCATGGCATAATTACTCGGAGCTGTCTTTTTTTTTTAAAAAAAAAGAAATTTTCAACGATGTAATTCACATTTTTTATATTTTAAATTGATTATATTTGAATCCAATCTTAGTAAAATTTATAGAATTTGCAAATATATATAAATTTTAAATTAATAATACATGCTGCTAATCAATAAATAAGTAAAATCCAAACCACTTTATATATGTAATGGTTTTAAACAGTTTTAATTATTTCTCAAACCAAATTAAACTGCCAAATTTTTAAAAATATTCAAACTAAACCAAATCACTTAATAAAGTTTGATTCAATTCAATTTGGCTGTTCAAATCACATAATTCATATCCCTAGCTAATTGCAAGTGATAAATATAAATTTTAAAAAAATTATTTTAAGGATCATTTAGAAAATAATAATATATTTTTTAAAATCTTTATTTTTTACTTTTTTTTCTTATCTATACCTTCACTTCTTTTTTCTTTACATACGTAAAAAATGCTAAGGACTAACAATCTCTCCAATTTCGTATCTGTTTTTGTAATTAAAAGAAAGAAAATCATGTTTATAAATAAAAAGTAGGTAAAAAAAAAGAAAAACTAATGGATTTGGTATAACTGTACAGTTCGTGTAAACTTGAGCATCGAGCAAACTAAAAGCACAACACACACAAAAGAAGTAATATAATAGTTTCATATCTCTTTTTGCTTTTTATAAATTTATTTATTGATTTGTTGTTTAGAAAAAAAAAACACTGGAGGAAATGATTATTTCATGGCACAGTTTCATACGTCCGTTAATTTTATATGGATATGGCATTTTTAATTTTTATGATCATTTGAATTTTGACGTGGCAGCCACAGTCTTCATCAGTATTAGATGTGTTAATATAAATACCTCTCCATGTGTTGTGTCTAAAGACGTACAATTAAGCAAATCCCTCTAATAATCTAAAGATGTTCTCCTTTATTCCTATGTTTTCATTTTCCTTTCTGATCCTTTCTTTTGCTTTCGCTACTGCAACTGATCCTTCTTCTTTTGTTCCTGTCCACAATAAACTAGCAAAGGATCAGGTGAATGCTCTTCTTCAATGGAAAGCTAGTCTTGATAATCATAGCCAATCTGTCTTGTCTTCCTGGGTTCTCAACGGTACTAGTGCTCCTTGCAATTATTGGTTCGGTATTTACTGTGATAAGGCTGGAAATGTTGCCAATATAAGCCTTGTGGACTCTGGTTTAAACGCCACACTTCAAGGTCTTCACTTTTTGACATCCTCCCCTAATCTTATTGGGCTTAACCTTCGTAACAACTCTTTCCATGGGAACATTCCTTCGCATATCTTTAATCTTTCCAAACTTAATGTTCTTGACTTGTCTTACAATGCTATCTCTGGTTCTATTCCTCGAGAAATTGGAAGACTGGGCTCTCTCACTCACCTTGATTTATCAAACAATCATCTAACTGCTGGAATCCCAACTTCTATGGGAAATCTGACAAAGCTGTCAATTCTTTTTCTCCATCAAAACCAACTTTCTGGCCCAATACCTCAAAAACTTGGAACTTTGAGATTTCTCACTGACCTTGCTTTGTCATTCAACAGTCTCTCAAGTTCAATCCCAGTTTCTATAAGTAATTTAACGAAACTATCAACTCTTTATCTTAATAACAACCAACTTAGTGGTTTTATACCGGTAGAAGTTGGAATGTTGACATCTATTACCGATTTGGAATTGTCAGAAAATCATCTCACTGGAGAGATCCCAATCTCTATAGGTAACTTGACAAAGATATCCACTCTCTATCTTCACAAGAACCAACTTTCTGGCCCAATACCTCAACAACTTGGAACTTTGAGATTTCTCACTGACCTTGCTTTGTCATTCAACAATCTCTCAAGTTCAATCCCAGTTTCTATAAGTAATTTAACGAAACTATCAACTCTTTATCTTGGTCAGAACCAACTTAGTGGTTTTATACCGATAGAAGTTGGAATGTTAACATCTGTTACCGATTTGGATTTGGCAGGAAATCATCTCACTGGAGAGATCCCAATCTCTATAGGTAACTTGACAAAGATATCCACTCTCTATCTTCACACGAACCAGCTTTCCGGTTTCTTACCTGTAGAAATTGGAATGTTGAGATCTGTTACCGATTTGAAATTGTCAGAAAATCATCTCATTGGAGAGATCCCAATCTCTATAGGTAACTTGACAAAGATATCCACTCTCTATCTTTACAAGAACCAGCTTTCCGGTTTCTTACCTGTAGAAATTGGAATGTTGAGATCTGTTACCGATTTGGAATTGTCAGAAAATCATCTCACTGGAGAGATTCCAATCTCTATAGGTAACTTGACAAAGATATCCACTCTCTATCTTCACACGAATCAGCTTTCCGGTTTCTTACCTGTAGAAATTGGAATGTTGAGATCTATTACCGATTTGCAATTGTCAGAAAATCATCTCACTGGAGAGATCCCAATCTCTATAGGTAACTTGACAAAGATATCTGCTCTCTATCTTTACACGAACCACTGTAGAAATTGGAATGTTGAGATCTGTTACCGATTTGGAATTGTCGGAAAATAATCTCACCGGAAAAATTCCAATTTCTATAGGAAACTTGACAAAGCTATCCATTCTTAGTCTTGAAAGCAACAAATTTTTTGGAACTCTTCCTTCAAGCATGAACAATCTTAGCATGTTTACTAGTTTACAAATATATAACAATAGTTTTGAAGGCCACCTACCAGAAGGAATATGCGTTGGTAGACAACTTCAATTTCTCGCTGCTCATGGAAATAATTTCGTGGGTCTCATCCCAAGAAGCCTTAAGAATTGTACAAGTTTGTTGAGACTCCGCCTTGAAAGAAACCAACTTACAGGAAATATATCCGAAGACTTTGGCACATATCCACATTTGAATTTTATGGATTTAAGTGAAAACAAATTCTATGGTAAGCTTTCTTGGAAATGGGAACAATTTTGGAATTTGTCAACCTTGATACTCTCAAAGAATAATATCTCTGGCACCATACCAGCTGATCTGGAGAAGGCAACAAAATTGCAATCACTCCACCTGTCATCCAACCAACTTGTGGGCATGATTCCAAAAGAATTGGGAAAGTTAAAGCTGATTCAACTTTTCATTGATGATAACAAACTTTCAAGTAGCATTCCTGCAGAAATAGGAATGTTATCCGATCTTGAAAATCTCAGCATGGCGGGAAACAATCTAAGCGGAGCAATTCCTAAGCAGCTTGGTAAGTGCTCAAGACTTGTTTTCTTGGATCTTAGTAGGAATAAATTTACAAATAAAATTCCTTCAGAGATGAGCAAATTAGGCTCTTTAGAGAGTCTGGATCTCAGTCAAAATTTGCTGACACGAGAGATACCTCAGGAGTTTGGAGAATTGCAAAGACTTGAGATATTGGATCTCTCAAACAATATGTTAACAGGTTCAATTCCATCAACTTTTGCTAATTTGGTGAGTTTAACAAAATTTAATATATCCTACAATGAGCTACAAGGCCCAATCCCCCAAATTAAAGCATTTCTAAAGGCTTCATTTGATGCACTTAAAAATAATAGAGATTTATGTGGCAATAACTCTAGTCTAAAGCCTTGTGTTTCTCATACAACGAACAACAAATCTAACAAGACGTTGATTCTTGTTAGTGTGATGGGTATTTTATTTCTATTATTGGTGTTGGTGAGTGGAGGCTTACTCATCTTTTGCCAAAGAATTAGAAATGAGAAATCTAAGTCAGGGGAGGCAATTTTTGCAATATGGAGCCCAGATGGAAATATTTAATATCAAGATATTATTGAGGCTACAGAGGAGTTCGACTCTAAGTATTGCATTGGGGAAGGAGGGTATGGAACTGTCTACAAGGCTGTGCTTGGAACAGGTCAAGTGTTTGCAGTCAAGAAGCTTCGCCAATCACAAGATGGAGAGATTACTGATTTGAAGCCATTTAGAAGCGAAATTTGTGCATTGACAAACATTCGCCATCGGAACACTGTGAAGTTCTATGGATTCTGCTCCCATGCCAGACACTCATTTTTGATATATGAATTCATAGAAAGAGGAAGCTTGAAAAAGATATTAAGCAATGGGGAAGAAGCAAAGGAGTTTGGCTGGAAAAAAAGACTAAATGTTGTTGGAGGAATAGCTAATGCATTGTCTTATATGCACCATGATTGCTCTCTTCCAATTATTCATAGAGACATTTCCAGCAACAATGTTTTGTTGGATTCAGAGTTTGAGGTTCATGTCTCTGATTTTGGAACAGCTAGGCTTTTAAAGCCTGACTCGTCAAATTGGACCTCTTTGGCAGGGACATATGGATACACAGCTCCAGGTATATAAATATACTTGATTAATTTTCTTATTTTTTTCATATTAAAATCAATGCAATTTTACAATTTATTAATGAAATTAAAGTGTAATTGAATTTTTTTTTTTCTATTTTGTAGAGCTTGCGTATACTATGGCAGTCAACGAAAAATGTGATGTCTATAGTTTTGGTGTGGTGACTCTTGAAATAATAATGGGAAGGCATCCAGCTGATTTCATTTCATCTCTTTCTCTGTCGTTATCATCATTATCATGGCCAATCGATCAACATACTATTGAAGATGTGATTGACCAACGCCTCCCGTTTCCTAGAAATAAAGTTGTTGATGGATTGATACTAGCTATAAAAGTTGCACTTGAATGTTTGAGTGCCAATCCTCAATCTCGGCCAACCATGAGACAAGTCAATTGCAGCCATTGATAAAAACCACTACTAGAAGTCAAATTGTGTGAATTTTTTTTGTACTTAGCTTGTACTATATGTTATCTTGTAGCTAAGTGTATTATAATATTACTGTATCTTGCTGGTCAATGTTTTTATATGAAGTTTTGATTATGCTCATCTTTCAAATAGATATTGCATAATTATAGAATAATAATGCTAATAAATCTTTTTCAATTGTGAGTGAACAAACAAAATACGATTACAATTTTTCTTTATATACATTGTACTTTTATTTCTGATTTTGTTTAGGGTTTTTTTTTTGCTTAGGTTAGATGACTAATTAAACATAGGCCTGAGCTACATAGTAAAAAATGACATACTCCATTAAGTTTTTAAAATTTTTTTTACTAGCGGTATTTTAGTTATTTTATTATAAATTAATTATAAACTATGTAGAATTTATAAACTTATGATAAACTAATGATAAACTCATTGTAAACTAATGAAAATATAGTATTTTAGTAATTATTTTATAAATTCTGGTATTTTGATAAATAATTTATAAATATGATAAATTTAAAATTATTTAATTTTTTTTTGTATTTTTGTCAAAAGCCAAATGACAAATTATACTTTACATTTTCAGTTATTTTTAAATATTCAATTGTCTTTTTATATTAAATAATATTTGTTGCTCTTCGCTTTTTTATTATTTTTATTATGCCTTCCATTGTTTAATATAGTGTATTATAGCCAGTTTCCCCAATTAAATTTATGAAGATTGAGGAGTTTCTGTGAGCTAGAGTTCCACCATCCATCAAATATTTGTGGAATTGTTATTGGATTAATATACTTTGGCACCACTATTAAGACTGTTGCGTACTAAAAAAAATATATTATGCGAGGTTTATGAATTAAATGTTTATTTTTAAAATAAATATGACATGTTTTATTATTAATTCTTAGTTATAAAAATTTAAAAATAATAATATATAATTTGCGTTTGTGTTTTGAAATAGTATTTTACTTAAGAGTAAGCTATAAACAATAATAGATAAACGAGAAGAGCTAGTACCATTTATTTTGCCCAATCTCTTAAACAATAACGAAATGAATTAAATTATTTAAGATAGTATTTAGAGAGATTCACTATGATATTACAGTATATAACATGTTTGTGGGATAGTCCATATCAATATTGAAGTCAAGTAATTTTATAAATAGTTATTTTGTAAAAAAACTCATATTTATTAATAAATTAATCTCATTCTCCATGAATGTGGAATGTGAATTTGTTTTAAATTTTTAGTTTTATTAATTTAATTCATGTGCAACTCAATCAATTTTTTAAGATTTAATTCAAATATATTAATTAATTTCATGAAATTCTAATTAAATAAATTTTCACTTATATTAAAATAAGAGCGAAATCATAATTTATAAAAATTTTAATTAGAATTTTATTAAAATAATTTATAAAATATATTAACTTATGAATTTCATGAAGTTATTGAATCTTAATTTCGTGAAGTTATCCACATAATTTATAAAATAGTGCTCAATATTTTAGGTGGTATTACTAAAATTTTATGTGGATAACACGCTGCTAAAGTTCTAAAATAATTTAAAATAGATCTATTTATATTTAAATTTTTTTTCAAAAATTTCAACATAAAAATGAATAAATTTTAAAATTGAGTTAAAATGAATAAATTTTAAAATTGAGTTCCGCCACTATAAGCAAGAAATAATGGAGTCGATATATAATAATTGAGTTCTTCCACTATAAGCAAGGAAAATTGAGTTCCGTTTTGATTATATATAATAATTTAATGTAAATTTTTATTTATTAATTTTATTTTAATTATATATAGACACGTAGACATTTATAGAGATATTGAAAAGGCTGTACTATTTCTTGTTTAATAAAAGGAAAAATAAGAGAATTATAAAAAGAAAACAAATGGATACTGTATTATTGAAAAAATATATATAATTTTGGATTTTATTGGTAGACAACTTGTTTAATTGATTAAGACTTTTTTCTACTTGACAAAAGGGAAATTTACTAATTTTCTGACTTTTGGGCTGACATTCTCAATGGTTATTAATTAATTAATACTATTTTTGTTTTTTGTGAGATTTCCACAAAATCATTTTGACAAAATCGGTTCTAATTGTATGCTTACAACCACTTTTTTTTTTATTCGAATAAAACATATACTTACAACCACTTAATACAAAGGCTACAAATAAATTAAGAGTAATAACCGTCTATATAATTTTTTTTAAAAAAAAAATTAAATTTGAGTTATATAAAATTGCAACCATTCTTTTTGATTTTTTTTGGGATTCTATCTTTCATTTGATAAATATAAATGTGAAAATAATAATAGAAATACGGTAAGTTATATTTTTTTAATATTCGATTGTCCAAATCCTAATTTTATGCATTGTTCTTATAAACTTACTTCATTTATTGATAGTTAATTTTGACCATAAGAAAGGAGATAATAAAAATTGAGCGAAAGCTTATCTCATTTATGAAAATTTACACTATATCTCTTTAGTGAAATTGCCACTTATATATATATATTAAAAAAATTTCACTAAAATTGTTATTTGATATAATAAAAAAATTATTATTTTTAACTATATCCTTATTATTAATGCTTTAATTAATAAAATAAGAATATAATAATTTTAAAATTAATAATTGATGAAGAATGTTTAGTCTACTTAAAATAATTTTATATAATATTTAAAAATTTTAATAATTTTCTTAATTGATGACAAATGAATATTTTATAAAAATTCAAACATCTTCCATCTCATTAAATTGTTCATTTAGAGACAAGAGGAGAGAAGCTCAACATCCGTCTAAGTTGATATTATCATTATACAAAAATTTTAGCAAGTAGCTGAAATTTTTCATCAAATAGTATGAATTATTCACTAAAACTAATTTATTTAGGAACCCAAACAATAGTATCACTATTAAGGAAATGACAAACTGGTGGACCTCCTGGCTTAATATTTAGGACTTGAAAGGCGAAATGCATTGGGTTCCAAGATGATATATCCAAGTGGCAAAAAACAAGTGCTTGAGCTTTGGAGCCATCTTCACCCATTAATTGAACCATATAAGCTTTCGTTTTCATGATTTTATGACAATAAAATACAGCATATACATATATCTCCTTATGACATACTATTTGATTATCACCCATCATTTTAAGTCCCTTTAAACTAGTATACTTCTGATTCTTTTTATCTTCTTTTGCCTCATTGGAATAAACTTCAACTTTCTTTCCAAACTTTGCAATGATAAATTCAACTAATGATTCTACAGAAGTAGCACAGTACTTGTCTTCTCCTCTAATGCCTGGTGCTTCACATTCTTCAATGATTTGCTTTATAATTTTAGCATCTTTCGATTTGGGTTTTATTGAAAAATACTTGAAAATTTCTGGTAACTTCTTGTTTGAAAAGGGTATAGTTTTAGCAATTTTACGTGGCAAAAAACTAGATGAATTTGAAGATTTAGAGAAAATGATGTTCATCTTTTTAGCAGGAACAAGATCATCATATAGAATGTATACAGTGGTTGTATTGAATATTTCATTTTTCTCAAATTCTTTTTCTTCAGACCAATACCCAACTCCATAGCGTGCCCTGCGTCCTCTTTCATTACTAGCCTGAATCTCTGATTCTGAGAAGGAACTTTTATATCCTGCGCATTGGCTTACAATTGCAAATAAATAACTGACCATTACTGCATGTATATGTAAACAATATAGATATAAAAAAACAACTAACCTGAAATAGAAACGATGATGAAGCAAAAGAATAGACAACACTTGAATGAATTGTATTTTTATTATTAACTCTGTTTATTCAACCATACAGTAAATATTGACAAGAGTATTTATAGAAGCACAAGCTAAACTAAGAGCAATACAAGTTTAATTAGAAATCAATTACCAATAGCCTAATTTGAGTATGACACCTTATCTCTCCAATCCTTATCTCTCCATACACCTTATGACTCCTCATACTCAACAGAATTGGATATAGTAGAAGCACTAGAGATACGTGTATTATTATCCCCCTGCAAACTTGGCCGAGGTTCGAGGCGAAGTTTGGCTACAAAATATGGTAGCGAAAGCTTTGAAACAGGTTTTGTAAAAATGTCCGCTACTTGCTCTTGAGAGGATACATGCTTCGTTATTAGGCATCCTTGTGCTACTTTTTCTCGAACAAAATGATAGTCGAGCTCAATATGTTTACTGCGTGCATGAAAAACAGGATTAATAGTAAGATACAAAGCACTCAAATTATCACAATACAGGACAGGCGTTGGCAAGCTTGAGTGTTGTAGATCATGAAGTATGTAAGTAAGCCAAGTTATTTCTGCAGCAGTATGGGCCATAGCGCGATATTCTGCTTCAGTGCTTGACCTGGAGACTGTGTGTTGTTTCTTGGCACACCAAGAAACAATATTGCTTCCAAGAAAGATGCAATATCCTTTGACATAACAGAGAATACGGTGGACTAGCTTCATATGAGCAGTAGTGGGGCTCTGCATAAATTGTGAGACAAAGTTAACACTAAAAGCTATATCAGGACGTGTGAAAGTGAGATATTGAAGAGCTCCTACCATACTTCGATATTGCAATGGATCAGTAAGCAAGGGAGAAGAACTAACAATATCTATCTTAGAATCAAGTGGCGAAGTCATAGGTTTACAGTCTAACATAGCAAATTTCTCAAGCAAGGTAATAGCATAGTGAGATTGACAAAGATGCAATCCAGTGGTAGTCTCATGAATCTCCATACCAAGAAAGTGATGTAAATGACCAAGATCCTTAATGGCAAATTCTTTACTCAACAAATCAACAAACGAATCAATAAGTGTAACTGTAGAACCAGTAAGCAGCATATCATCAACATAAATTAAAAGAACTAATGTACCTGAATCAGAATGAAAACTAAACAAAGAAGGATCTGCTAAGCTACACGTAAAACCATAACGAATAAGAAATTGACTAAGTCTATCAAACCAAGCACGAGGGGCTTGTTTCAACCCATATAAAGCACGTTGCAACTTACACACATGTTGAGGAAAATTTAAATCAACAAGACCAAGTGGTTGTTCCATGTATATTTCTTCACTGATAAATCCATGTAAAAACGCATTTTTAACATCTAATTGGCCAATTGGCCAATTTGAAGCTAATGCAAAAGATAAGACTAATCGAATCGTACCTGGCTTGACGACTGGAGAGAAGGTTTCAACATAATCAATACCATCAATCTGATCATATCCTTTTGCAACTAACCGAGCCTTCAATCGATCAAGAGAACCATCTGTCTTTAGCTTAGATCGAAACACCCATTTTGAACCAATTACATGCATATTCTTATCACGAGGAACAAGAACCCATGTTTTATTATGGTGTAAAGCATTTAATTCTTCTAACATGGCAGAGTGCCATCCTGGATGTTTTAAGGCTTGACTAATAGTCCTAGGTTCACGTGGCACAGACGTGATATAATCAACAACCAAAGCATACTTAGGATTAGGCTTAGAAATGCCAGACTTAGACCTAGTAATCATAGGATGAGAGGACTGATTAGTTTCAGAATCATCAATAAAAAGAACAGGGTCTACAGTTTGCATTGGTTCACAAGCAAAATCAGATTGAGAAAACACACTTACTTGGTTTTGAACTTGTGACTCATCGTGCAAATCATTCGAACAGTCCACAGGTATCAAATCAGTTCGAGGATTAGAATCATTACCTTGTTCTTGTTCTGCGTTTATAGGTTCAGAAAGCTCCTTCTCCGTCGTCGAATCAGAAGCTTTCCCTACCACTGGTGTTGATCGTTGTCTCCGTTGATAGGTCGTGAATCGTTCACGCTCCACTCGATTTCGCGGACATTGTTCAGCCTCTACCTGTGATTGTGAAACCAGAATTGGTTCTTCTTGCGATGGAGATACTTCGGTTGGTGTCCTAGAACAAAGTGGGTGATCTTCTAAATTTAGGTGTTGCTTTTCTTCATTTTCAGCAAACGACGTCGCTTCCTCAGCTAGAGAGGACGACACCGTTTCTTGTACACCGGCAGACTCATTTTGAGAACCCATTTGAAGCTGATTGCTATTAATTTGATCTTCAGACAACGTGTTCGTCACTGGGTCAGAGCACATTTGAACCCATTCATCAACAATTTTTCCTACACAAGATTTTGAGACCAATTTGTCAGACTTATAAGGAAATACTCCTTCATCAAAAGTAACATGTCTAGAGATAATAAATTTCTTAGAAATTGGGTCAAAACAATTGTAGCCCTTATACTGTGTAGAATAACCTGCAAAAACACACATTTTAGCTTTAGGTTCAAATTTGTTCTTCTTAGTATCCCATACATAAGGAAAACACTTTGAACCAAAGATTCTCAAATGGGAATACTCTGGATTACTTTTATACAACAAATAATAAGGAATGTCAAAGTTAATTGAAGAAGATGGCAATCTATTCATTAAACAGACAGCCGTTGAAAAAGCCTCAACCCATAAATATAAAGGAACATGACTATGATATAATAGAGCATTGTCATGCCAAGCTCGCGTATGATTCGATGACGCCGTTCTACAGCTCCGTTTTGCTCTGGTGTATACGGACAGGAAATAATATGCTTAATACCTTTTTCAAGAAAGTGTGAGGAAAGAGCAGTGTTCACAAATTCTCCACCACCATCTGTTTGCAGAACTTTAATTTTCTTATTAAATTGTGTTAGTACGAACTGCTCAAAGGCAAGAAAAGCAGTACATAAAAATCAGATTTTTGCTTTAATGGAATTAGCCAAGTGAACTTAGAGTAATCATCAACCAAGCATGCATAGAATCGAAATTTATTAATTGACAGAACTGGAGCAGGACCCCATAAATCACAATATAATTTATCAAATGGTTCACTTGATTGACTCATAGAAATATTAAAAGGTAGTTTACTTAATTTTCCTAATTGACAACTATCACAAAAAGACTTAAACTTAGGCAAACCAGTAACACTAATAAGATTTTTATTCTTCAACCGTTGAACAGCAGATTCTTGTGGATGGCCTAAACGCTGATGCCAGACATCAGCGCTATAAGCTTTGAGATGTGACGCAAAATGAGCCTCTGAACAATCTCCGGGAAAAGCATACAAGTTACCCTTTCTTGGCCCCTTCATGAGTGAGCTTCCTGTCTCCCGATCCTTTATAACAACATCAACATTAGAAAACTCACAGTTCACTGAAAAATCATCTGTAAGCTTACTTATTGACATTAAATTTTTTGTTAACTCAGGTATGTATAAAACATTTGAAAGTGGAAGGGTGTGATTTTTTTGTTTAATTTCTGACTTACCTGTACCTTCAATAGACATTGTAGTTCCATTTCCAATAATAACTGAATCATTACTCTTAAAGCTTTTCAAGTCAGTAATCATACCTGTTTGACCAGTCATATGGTCTGTCGCACCCGTATCGGCTGTCCAGTCTGGTTCGAAGATTGAGTTATCTAGTGTTAAAGTAGTAAGAGCACGAGGTAGTTCTCCAGATGTTGTGGGTGCCTTCTCTTTGGATCTCCACCAGCAGATCTTCGCAACATGACCTCGTCGATCACAGATTTGGCAAACCTCATTCCGATATAATTCTCGTTCTTCTGAAGTCATACGTCGTTGTCCTTGTGGTGGAGGACGACGCTGGCCTGGTGTCCTCTGCTGCGGACTTTGAGCCTGAAATCCTCTGCCGTTTGAAGCAAACGATGATGCACCATTCCTCTGCGTTCTATTTTACTGCTGCTGTGAGTAAAAGGCAAGATGAGGTGTGTGGGCAGCAAACTCATTACTAGAGATTGTATACCAAGAGCGACGCTGATCGTGATTTTGCAATTGCGAAATCAATTCCGTATAAGAAGGTCGTGGTGGCTTGAGCATAGTGGTGGTAAAAGATTCATATTGTGGTCCAAGACTAGTAAGAAGATAATAAACTTTTTCTTTTTCTGGAACTGGTTTTCCAATGGCTGCCAGATTATCACAAATCTCTTTGAATTGTCGAACATGGTCTGACAATTTTGTGGTTTCTTCTTTGCGCAGATACGCTAGGTTTTGACGAAGTGTGAATTCCCTCTCCTGGGAATCTTGAGCATATGATTCCGTCAAAGCTTCCCATACTTCAAAAGAGGAATTAAGCCCTATAACCAGACCTAAAGCTTCTTCTGATAATGTTCCTTTAATCCAACCTCGTAGAAGCCGATCGGTTTTCAGCCAGGTAGCATATTGTTGTGTTGCATCTGATTCTGTTTCTGTTGGCTTTTCTGGCGGTTGATTTGTAAGAAGATCCACGAGTTCTTGGCTTTCAGCCAAACTCAGAATATGCTCTCTCCATAGAAGATAATTGGATTGATTGAGCTTCAATGTAACAAAGTTTCCAACGTTAATTGATATGGATGAAGTAGCCATATTTGATGATGATGTTGTTTAACCTCTCTGATACCAAAATAGAAACGATGATGAAGCAAAAGAATAGACAACACTTGAATGAATTGTATTTTTATTATTAACTCTGTTTATTCAACCATACAATAAATATTGACAAGAGTATTTATAGAAGCACAAGCTAAACTAAGAGCAATACAAGTTTAATTAGAAATCAATAACCAATAGCCTAATTTGAGTATGACACCTTATCTCTCCAATCCTTATCTCTCCATACACTTTATGACTCCTCATACTCAACAGAATTGGATATAGAATTGGATATAGTAGAAGCACTAGAGATACGTGTATTATTAACCTGCAGGTTTTAGAAGATCTTGTAGAACCATTGGCAATGGAGTGTTTGGCAGCTTAGATTGCCAATAAACCTCTGCAGTTAGATTAGCCTTACTTCCTTTGATAAGAAAAAGCTGCAAATTAATATTCCACCCTCTTGAACACGGTTTTGGAATTGACATTATAACCTGCAAAATTGGGACCAATTTTTTATGCCACAATTATCCAGAACTTTTTAAAAATTTTTTTTTTCAGGTATATAAATGATTGTTAACAAAAAAAAAAAAAAAAAGAGAAGCAAATCAGTTAATCGCATGGTAAAAGAAAGAAGCATCTGTAACATCCCCTATCTGAATCTGAGTTGCGGCTAAAACATGTCAAAATAATCATTTTTATTGTTCAAAGGTTATAAAAATTAGCTAATCTCAAATGAATTTTACAAATAATCTGAATATAAAAATTCATTTAAAAAAAACTGCAAATGAATTTAATATACGAATTATACAGAATGTTATGTTAATTGTGAAGTCTAATGATTTATCACCCATCCAATTTCCTACAAATAGCTGATTTACTCGGAGTAGCCATGCACAAGATGAAACGAAAAGATATTCATCTTCAACCAATAAAAGTATAATATGGTTCAAATGAAGAAGAAAAATGAAAGATACGATTTAGTTATAAATTCGAGACATTACAAACTTAATTTAATTATGTGTAATGAATTATAATAAATTTTAAATTTGAGCCGCTTAATATAAATATACAAAATAATAAATAGGCAAAATAGCACTTGCCTATATATTTTTTGTGCATATAATTTGCATTTTTTTTTTAAAAAAAAATCTGTGAATTTGATTCCTGAATCCTCTCCTTTTTCTGTTAGAAATTAACAATCGAAGGTACTCAAACGAATTATGAAATTTTTTTTACCAAATTATATAATTTTTCAAGAAGAAAATAGTACGTAATTAATTCAATAACATAAAATTATATAACATAATTAAAAAAAAAACTTCTTTTCTTAATGAAAAATTGTATAACTTATTTGATTATGTAATTTTTCATCGCAAACTACAATATTTCCTTTTTCTTTTTCACTATATAAATTTTTCATTGTTATACATAGCTTTATCAAGGGAAAAAAACTATATATATCATTTAATGATAAAAAAGAAACTATATGACAAACTAACAAAATTACTTATTTAGTTGTATAATTTTTTTTTATCAAATAATGTAGTTAACTATTTTTAATATTTGTACTTATTGATTGAATTATGCAAATACAAGGAGGGATTAATCTTTCCCAGCCCCTTAAACAAGGCAACCTATGATGGCACAACTGATTATAAGATATATACAAAGTATATTTGTAGTATATATTGAGTATATTTTTGGTATATTTATGAGATTATTTTTAATTATGACTCATGATTTACTTATTTAGTTGAATAATTCTTTTTATTAAATAATGTAGTTAATTAACTATTTTTAATATTTTTGCATATTCATTGAATTACGCAAATAGATGCATGGAGGCATTATAGTGATACTGAATGCTGTTGATGTTGCAGCTTAGAATTGCTTGACTATTCCCACCCCCTTGGCCTATCATGGCACAACTGATACAGATTCCAAGTGCAAGTCAATTATCTCCAAATTGATATTTTCACTCCAATTCAATTAAGTATATATCAATACTTTTCTTAAATAAAAATTCCACAACTTATTGCATTATGTAATTTTTCACCAAATATTTATCACTTTTCCTTTTCTTATTTCAAAAAAAAAATCTTATTCAGTATATAAATTTTCCATTGGTTTATATAACTTTATCAGGAAAAAATAAATACACAATTTAAGGTTAGAAAAGAACATTAATTACTTTTCCGAATAGAAAAAGTTTGACATATTAAATTAATTATGAAAGTCTTCTTAATAATTATATAGTTTATGTATTAAATAATATAAATACATTAAGGCATTACACGGGCGTTACAATAAATTGCAGAAATTGTAGAATTATCTCTATAGGAAGATCTTATCTTTAGATATGATATGAAACTTGAAATTATTTAATTTGAATTTTTCAGTCCCCTTGAACACGACTTTAAAATTGACACATAACCTGCAATAATCTTGGGAGCCAAATTTTCATGCATAATTACTCAGAGCTGCCTTTTTTAAAAAAAAAAAATTTTCAACAATGTAATTCACATTTTTTATATTTTAAATTGATTATATTTGAATCCAATCTTAGTAAAATTTATAGAATTTGCAAATATATAAAAATTTTAAATTAATAATACATGCTGCTAATCAATAAATAAGTAAAATCCAAACCACTTTATATATGTACATGGTTTTAAACAGTTATAATTATTTCTCAACCAAATTAAACTGCCAAATTTTTAAAAATATTCAAACTAAACCAAATCACTTAATAAAGTTTGATTCAATTCAATTTGGCTGTTCAAATCACATAATTCATATCCCTAGCTAATTGCAAGTGATAAATATAAATTTTAAAAAAATTATTTTAAGGATCATTTAGAAAATAATAATATATTTTTTAAAATCTTTATTTTTTACTTTTTTTTCTTATCTATATCTTGAATCAAAGGATAAAGCTACTAAATGTCTCCTAAATAATTTTTTTTTTCTATTACATCTAAAACATACCAATGTAAAAGTCATTTAATTTATAAACAAATTTATTAATTATCCCCAATTAAGGTAAGTTAAGAGCTCCATATATATATGTGTGTGGTCAGCATTTTATAAGGATATGGCATTTTTAATTTTTATGGTCATTTGAATTTTGACGTGGCAGCCACAGTCTTCATCAGTATTAGATGTGTTACTATAAATACCTCTCCGTGTGTTGTGTCTAAAGACGTACAATTAAGCAAATCCCTCTAATAATCTAAAGATGTTCTCCTTTATTCCTATGTTTGCATTTTCCTTTCTGATCCTTTCTTTTGCTTTCGCTACTGCAACTGATCCTTCTTCTTTTGTTCCTGTCCACAATAAACTAGCAAAGGATCAGGTGAATGCTCTTCTTCAATGGAAAGCTAGTCTTGATAATCATAGCCAATCTGTCTTGTCTTCCTGGGTTCTCAACGATACTAGTGCTCCTTGCAATTATTGGTTCGGTATTTACTGTGATAAGGCTGGAAATGTTGCCAATATAAGCCTTGTGGACTCTGGTTTAAACGCCACACTTCAAGGTCTTCACTTTTTGACATCCTTCCCTAATCTTATTGGGCTTAACCTTAGTAACAACTCTTTCCATGGGAACATTCCTTCGCATATCTTTAATCTTTCCAAACTTAATGTTCTTGACTTGTCTTCCAATGCTATTTCTGGTTCCATTCCTCGAGAAATTGGAATGTTGAGATCTGTTACCGATTTGGATTTGTCAGAAAATCATCTCACTGGAGAGATCCCAATCTCTATAGGTAACTTGATAAAGATATCCACTCTCTATCTTCACAAGAACCAGCTTTCCGGTTTCTTACCTGTAGAAATTGGAATGTTGACATCTGTTACCAATTTGGCATTGTCAGAAAATCATCTCACCGGAAAAATCCCAATTTCTATAGGAAACTTGACAAAGCTATCTTTTTTCTATCTTCACACGAACCAGCTTTCCGGTTTCTTACCTGTAGAAATTGGAATGTTGACATCTGTTACCAATTTGGCATTGTCAGAAAATCATCTCACCGGAAAAATCCCAATTTCTATAGGAAACTTGACAAAGCTATCCATTCTTAGTCTTGAAAGCAACAAATTTTTTGGAACTCTTCATTCAAGCATGAACAATCTTACCAAGTTTACTCGTTTACTAATATATAACAATAGTTTTGAAGGCCACCTACCAGAAGGAATATGCGTTGGTAGACAACTTCAATTTCTCGCTGCTCATGGAAATAATTTCGTGGGTCTCATCCCAAGAAGCCTTAAGAATTGTACAAGTTTGTTGAGACTCCACCTTGAAAGAAACCAACTTACAGGAAATATATCCGAAGACTTTGGCACATATCCACATTTGAATTTTATGGATTTAAGTGAAAACAAATTCTATGGTAAGCTTTCTTGGAAATGGGAACAATTTTGGAATTTGTCAACCTTGATACTCTCAAAGAATAATATCTCTAGCACCATACCAGCTGATCTGGAGAAGGCAACAAAATTGCAATCACTCCACCTGTCATCCAACCAACTTGTGGGCATGATTCCAAAAGAATTGGGAAAGTTAAAGCTGATTCAACTTTTCATTGATGATAACAAACTTTCAAGTAGCATTCCTGCAGAAATAGGAATGTTATCTGATCTTCAAAATCTCAGCATGGCGGGAAACAATCTAAGCGGAGCAATTCCTAAGCAGCTTGGTAAGTGCTCAAGACTTGTTTTCTTGGATCTTAGTAGGAATAAATTTACAAATAAAATTCCTTCAGAGATGAGCAAATTAGGCTCTTTAGAGAGTCTGGATCTCAGTCAAAATTTGCTGACACAAGAGATACCGCAGGAGTTTGGAGAATTGCAAAGACTTGAGATATTGGATCTCTCAAACAATATGTTAACAGGTTCAATTCCATCAACTTTTGCTAATTTGGTGAGTTTAACAAAAGTTAATATATCCTACAATGAGCTAGAAGGCCCAATCCCCCAAATTAAAGCATTTCTAAAGGCTTCATTTGATGCACTTAAAAATAATAGAGATTTATGTGGCAATAACTCTAGTCTGAAGCCTTGAGTTTCTCATACAACGAACAACAAATCTAACAAGACGTTGATTCTTGTTAGTGTGATGGGTATTTTATTTCTATTATTGGTGTTGGTGAGTGGAGGCTTACTCATCTTTTGCCAAAGAATTAGAAATGAGAAATCTAAGTCAGGGGAGGCAATTTTTGCAATATGGAGCCCAGATGGAAATATTCAATATCAAGATATTATTGAGGCTACAGAGGAGTTCGACTCTAAGTATTGCATTGGGGAAGGAGGGTATGGAATTGTCTACAAGGCTGTGCTTGGAACAGGTCAAGTGGTTGCAGTCAAGAAGCTTCACCAATCACAAGATGGTGAGATTACTGATTTGAAACCATTTAGAAGCGAAATTTGTGTGTTGACCAACATTCGTCATCGGAACATTGTGAAGTTGTATGGATTTTGCTCGCATGCCAGACACTCATTTTTGATATATGAATTCATAAAAAGAGGAAGCTTGAAAAAGATATTAAGCAATGGGGAAGAAGCAAAGGATTTTGGTTGGAATAAAAGACTAAATGTTGTTGGAGGAATAGCTAATGCATTGTCTTATATGCACAATGATTGCTCTCTTCCAATTATTCATAGAGACATTTCCAGCAACAATGTTTTGTTGGATTCAGAATTTGAGGTTCATGTCTCTGATTTTGGAACAGCTAGGCTTTTAACGCCTGACTCGTCAAATTGGACCTCTTTTGCAGGGACATATGGATACACAGCTCCAGGTATATAAATATACTTGATTAATTTTCTTATTTTTTTTCATATTAAAATTAATGCAATTTTACAATATATTAATGAAATTAAAGTGTAATTGAATTTTTTTTTTCTATTTTGTAGAGCTTGCGTATACTATGGCAGTCAACGAAAAATGTGATGTCTATAGTTTTGGTGTGGTGACTCTTGAAATAATAATGGGAAGGCATCCAGCTGATTTCATTTCATCTCTTTCTCTGTCGTTATCATCATTATCATGGCCAATCGATCAACATACTCTTGAAGATGTGATTGACCAACGCCTCCCGTTTCCTAGAAATAAAGTTGTTGATGGATTGATACTAGCTATAAAAGTTGCACTTGAATGTTTGAGTGCCAATCCTCAATCTCGGCCAACCATGAGACAAGTTTCTTCACAGCTAGTTTTTAGCTAAATTGCAGCCTTTGATAAAAACCACTACTAGAAGTCAAATTGTGTGAATTTTTTTTTGTACTTAGCTTGTAGCTAAGTGTATTATAATATTACTGTATCTTGTCTTTCAAATAGATATTGTTGGTGGTAGCACACCAAAATTGAAAAATAAAAATAAAGAAAGTCAAAAATGCAAGGTGCCTAACAATGAAGAAATTGTCAAAAATGTGAGGTGAAAATGGGAGGTGCCTAATTTAGCCTAATTTTCACCTAATTTAGTTTGACAATTTATTTGCATTTGAAGCCTATAAATAGGCTCATTCTCTCCATTTGTAAATACACCAAGCAAACACAAAATATAGCTTAAGGAGAGCTATAGGTTAAATACCAAATAGTTTATATTAGGAATTAGAGAATCAATCTCTTGGAGTTCCTTGGAGTATAAATATTTGGGAGTTGTTTTGTGGGTGTCGGTTAGAAAAATATTTTGTAATTTGTGGTTGTAACAATTTGCCGCATAGTGAATATTTTTCTTGGTTGTCGTTAGACAACGACCGTGGTTTTTCTCCATTCGGGAGTTTTCCACGTTAAATCATTGTGTTTTATTCTCTTTAATTTCACAGTCATTATTTTATTTTCTCATTTGTTCCTGCTTGAATACGGTCCGAAGGGCGGGAAAATAGCGATTTTCCCAACAAGTGGTATCAGAGCTTAGGTGTTATAATTTTTTGTCAAAAATCTTAGTATGCTCTGTGGTTGCAGCTTGGTCTGATCTTCCACATCAGAAAAGATTTTTGTTAAAAATTATTTTTGTTTTTAAGCTGGTGGAGCTTTGGAAAAGGTGGAGCCGTTTTGCTTTGGTGTGCTTGAGTATTGGTGGTGAGATAAATAATTACATGTCGAGGTAAATTCTGTCAAACGACACGAATTTAGTCTAAGGCAAGTGGATTTTAAGTGAGACCTTTGTGACTCCTCCTCTTACCTGGGAATTTACCTGGTGTAATATTTATTTCTGGTCCTTTATTAAGCACAAAGTAAGCATGTCGGCAATGAGATGCGAGATTGAGAAATTTGATGGGAGAATGAATTTTGCACTGTGGCAAGTGCAAGTCAAAGACGTGTTGATACAGTCTGGACTACATAAGGTTTTGCAGGGTAAACCAGTCAGCGGAAGAAATTCAGAAAAAGGCGGTGGCAGTGGAGACTCAGAAAAATCCAAGATTAGTGACGAAGAATGGGAGGAGCTGGATATCAAGGCGGCAAGTCAAATTCGCATGTGTCTAGCAAAAAATGTTCTTGCTAATGTGCTTGGATTGTCCACGACAAAGGAGCTGTGGGAGAAACTGGAAGAATTGTATCAGGGAAAAAATATATCCAACAGGTTATATTTGAAAGAGCAATTTCATACGTTGAAAATGGCGGAAGGTACAAAGCTGTCCGATCACCTGAGTGTCCTCAATGGTATTATCTCTGAATTAGAAACTCTTGGAGTGAAAACCGAAGATGAAGATAAAGCTCTCCGGCTCATCCTGTCACTTCCTTCAACATATGAGCACATGAAGCCTGTTCTGAAATATGGTAGTAAGGAAGTAGTGTATGCGGATGTGGTTAGTAAGCTCATTACTGAGGAGAGAAGACTGAATGAAATGGAAAATAAATCTTATGAGAATTCAGCTTTATCTGTCGGTATCAGGAAAAAGAATAAAGGCTCCGGAAAGAGGAAGGTTGTCTGCTGGGGGTGTGGTCAAACTGGACACGTGAGGAAGGATTGCCCGAACGGTGGAGCTGATTCGGCTAGAAGCTCTAACGTTGTTGCTGCCAATGTGATCTCCTGTGGCGAAGGAGATGATGAGTTGTCTCTGTAGTTGAGAGAAGTGTGTCCTCATGGCATGATTGCTACCCGTTGAGATGCCATGGAAGAGGACTGATTATTGGTAGCTGGTCCACGGAAATGCGCGCTGCATTGGTTGACAGTTGATGCAAGGTGCGTGGTGGAAAAATTATGTCGATGGCTAATGAACTCTCGGAAAGTCAACAGGAGGGTTGCACCATAAACTATTAGCGGGATCCGACATGGCCGATGAAAAATTCTTGGAGTTGGCGAAATAATTCCAAGTGTCGATACTCTTTTATGGTGGAGTATGTTAATTCTTGACGTTAAGAATTATAATTGTCGGTAACAGACAATGTTGTGTTTTTATTTTTCAAGGTGGAGATTGTTGGTGGTAGCACACCAAAATTGAAAAATAAAAATAAAGAAAGTCAAAAATGCAAGGTGCCTAACAATGAAGAAATTGTCAAAAATGTGAGGTGAAAATGGGAGGTGCCTAATTTAGCCTAATTTTCACCTAATTTAGTTTGACAATTTATTTGCATTTGAAGCCTATAAATAGGCTCATTCTCTCCATTTGTAAATACACCAAGCAAACACAAAATATAGCTTAAGGAGAGCTATAGGTTAAATACCAAATAGTTTATATTAGGAATTAGAGAATCAATCTCTTGGAGTTCCTTGGAGTATAAATATTTGGGAGTTGTTTTGTGGGTGTCGGTTAGAAAAATATTTTGTAATTTGTGGTTGTAACAATTTGCCGCATAGTGAATATTTTTCTTGGTTGTCGTTAGACAACGACCGTGGTTTTTCTCCATTCGGGAGTTTTCCACGTTAAATCATTGTGTTTTATTCTCTTTAATTTCACAGTCATTATTTTATTTTCTCATTTGTTCCTGCTTGAATACGGTCCGAAGGGCGGGAAAATAGCGATTTTCCCAACAGATATTGCATAATTATAGAATAATAATGCTAATAATTCTTTTTCAATTATGAGTGAACAACCAAAATACGATTTCCATTTTTCTTTATATACATTGTACATTTTTTTCTGATTTTGTTTAGGGTTTTTTTTTACTTAGGTTAGATGACTGATTAAACATAGGCCTGAGCTATACAATGAAACATGAGAAAATAACACACTACATCATGTTTTTAAAATTTTTTTTTACGATTTTAGTTATTTTATTATAAATTAATTATAAACTATGTAGAATTTATAAATTTATAAAATCAATGATAAATTTATTGTAAACTAACGAAAATCTGATATTTTAGTAATTATTTTATAAATTTTGATATTTTGATAAATAATTTATAAATATAATAAATTTAAAATTATTTTTAATTTTTCGTCAAAAGTCCAATGACAAATCATACTTTACATTTTCAGTTATTTTTAAATATTCAATTGTCTTTTTATATTAAATAATATTTGTTGCTCTTCGCTTTTTTATTATTTTTATTATGCCTTCCATTGTTTAATATAGTGTATTATAGCCAGTTTCCCCAATTAAATTTATGAAGATTGAGGAGTTTCTGTGAGCTAGAGTTCCACCATCCTTCAAATATTTGTGGAATTGTTATTGAATTAATATATTTTGGCACCAGTATTAAAACTGTTGCGTACTAAAAAAAATATATTTATTTTGCCCAATCTCTGAAACAATAACGAAATGAATTAAATTATTTAAGATAGAATTTAGAGAGATTCACTATGCTATTACAGTATATAACATGTTTGTGGGATAGTACATATCAATATTGAAGTCAAGTAATTTTATAAATAGTTATTTTGTAAAAAAACTCATATTTATTAATAAATTAATCTCATTCTCCAGGAATGTGGAATGTGAATTTGTTTTAAATTTTTAGTTTTATTAATTTAATTCATGTGCAACTCAATCAATTTTTTAAGATTTAATTCGAATATATTAATTAATTTCATGAAATTCTAATTAAATAAATTTTCATTTATATTAAAATAAGACCGAAATCATAATTTATAAAAAAAATATTTTCTGCCTCAATAATTTTTTTTCTAAATTCAAGGGTATAAAATAATATATTCGTGTTTTTTCCCATCAAATCAAATAGTAATACAATTACATAGTTAATATACTTTTATGTTACTAGGATAATATCGAACAACTTATATATAGTGCTCAATATTTTAGGCAGTATTATTGGATTATTTGTTGTGGATAACACGCAGCTAAAGTTCTAAAATAATTTAAAATAGATCTATTTATATTTAATTTTTTTTCAAAAATTTCAACATAAAAATGAATAAATTTAAAAATTGAGTTCTGCCACTGTAAGCAAGAAATAAGTGTTGGTGTTTCCTATACAATCCATTTAGTTGGCTCATCTTCCATTACGAAGAATTGAAGTCGATTTTTTTTTTTTTGTGGATATCCGCTCTAGATCTGATTTGATTATATATAATAATTTAATATAAATTTTTATTTATTAATTTTATTTTAATTATATGTAGACATGTAGACATTTTTGGAGATATTGAAAAGGATGTACTATTTCTTGTTTAATAAAAGGAAAAATAAGAGAATTTTAAAAAGAAAACAAATGGATACTGTATTATTGAAAAAAAAAATATAATTTTGGATTTTATTATCTTAGGCAATTAAGGTAGACAACTTGTTTAATTGATTAAGACTTTTTTCTACTTGACAAAAGGGGAATTTACTAATTTTCTGACTTTTGGGCTGACATTCTCAATGGTTATTAATTAATTAATACTATTTTTGTTTTTTGTGAGATTTCCACAAAATCATTTTGACAAAACCGGTTCTAATTGTATACTTCCAACCACTTTTCTTTTATTCGAATAAAACATATACTTACATTACAACCACTTAATACAAAGGCTACAAATAAATTAAGAGTAATAACCGTCTATATAATTTTTTTTAAAAAAAATTAAATTTGAGTTATATAAAATTGCAATCATTCTTTTTTATTTTTTTTGGGATTCTATCTTTCATTTGATAAATATAAATGTGAAAATAATAATAGAAATACGGTAAGTTATATTTTTTTAATATTCCATGGTCCAAATCCTAATTTTATGCATTGTTCTTATAAACTTACTTCATTTATTGATAGTTAATTTTGACCATAAGAAAGGAGATAATAAAAATTGAGCGAAAGCTTATCTCATTTATGAAGGTTTACACTATATCTCTTTAGTGAAATTGCCACTTTTATATATATATTAAAAAAAATTCACTAAAATTGTTATTCGAAATAATAAAAAATTTATTTTTTTAACTATATCCTTATTATTAATGTTTTAATTAATAAAATAAGAATATAATAATTTTAAAATTAATAATTGATGAAGAATGTTTAGTCTACTTAAAATAATTTTATATAATATTTAAAGAATTTAATAATTTTCTTAATATATGAAAAATGAATATTTTATAAAAATTCAAACATCTTCCATCTCATTAAATTGTACATTTAGAGACAAGAGGAGAGAAGCCCAACATCCGTCTAAGTTGATATTATCATTACACAAAAATTTTAGCAAGTAGCTGAAATTTTTCATCAAATAGTATGAATTATTCACTAAAACTAATTTACTTAGGAACCCAAACAATAGTATCACTATTAAGGAAATGACAAACTGGCGGACCTCCTGGCTTAATATTGAGGACTTGAAAGGCAAAATGCTTTGGGTTCCAAGATGATGTATCCAAGTGGCAAACAACAAGTGCTTGAGCTTTGGAGTCATCATCACCCATTAATGGAACGATATAAACCTTCGAGTTCATGATTTTATGACAATAAAATACAGCATATACATATATCTCCTTATGACATACTATTTGATTATCACCCATCATTTTAACTCCCTTTAAAATAGTATACTTCTGATTCTTTTTATCTTCTTTTGCCTCATTGGAATAAACTTCAACTTTCTTTCCAAACTTTGCAATGATAAATTCAACTAATGATTCTAAAGAAGTAGCACAGTACTTGTCTTCTCCTCTAATACCTGGTGCTTCACATTCTTCAATGGTTTTCTTTATAATTTTAGCTTCTTTTGATTTGGGTTTTATTGAAAAATACTTGAGAATTTCTGGCAACTTATTGCTTGAAAAGGGTATAGTTTTAGCAATTTTACGTGGCAAAAAACTAGATGAATTTGAAGATTTAGAGAAGATGATGTTCATCTTTTTAGCAGGAACAAGATCATCATATAGAAAGTATATAGTGGTTGTATTGAATATCTCATTTTTCTCAAATTGTTTTTCTTCAGACCAATACCCAACTCCATAGCGTGCCCTGCGTCCTCTTTCATTACTAGCCTGAATCTCTGATTCTGAGAAGGAACTTTTATATCCTGCGCATTGGCTTACAATTGCAAATAAATAACTGACCATTACTGCATGTATATGTAAACAATATAAATATAAAAAAACAACTAACCTGCAGGTTTTAGAAGATCTTGTAGAACCATTGGCAATGGAGTGTTTGGCAGCTTAGATTGCCAATAAACCTCTGCAGTTAGATTAGCATTACTTGAAGAGATAATGAAGGTTTATCAATGGTTCTGGTTTGACGGCTACAAAGGAAAAAGTTCAAATTAACTTAGGTTATTCTCCATAGGCTAATAAATAAAATGTTCAGCACGTGTATATAAGAAAATTACTGTACAGTCCCTATAATTATTTTTAGTCTTGCAAATTTAATATAAATATATGTACAGCTAACAGAATACACATTAAGAAGAAATAAAGCATTTTTTCTCTCTCATAATTCTAGAGAATTCTGGTAACTGCTCATGGTATCAGAGCCTTTATTCTTGTAGATTGTAGATCCAACTGATCTGCAAAACAATAGATTCAATTTTCTTTGTAGATCTGATTTCATCAATCCTCTCAGTTCCTGATCTCCAATTGACTACCTGAAAATGGCAAATGAAAACAACAATCAGAGAAGAAACAATGAAGTTGAAGATTGCGATCCATACAGAGTTACTAATGCAGATTTGAATACTACAAGTCCGATTAGTATTTCTCTAACTCAGAGAAATTACTTGTCATGGAGTAGAGCTATGATGATAGCATTGATTGCTAGAGATAAAGATAGCTTTGTCAATGGTGAATTAAGAAAACCTAATCCTGGATCACCTGTTCTAAAGAAATGGATAAAGGTGGATAGCATGGTTACAAACTGGATCCTAAACTCAATATCCAGTGACATTGTTGAAGGTTTTATGTTCTCTTCTAGTGCAAAGGACCTATGGGATGAGCTGGCCATCAGATTTGGTGTTTGCAATGGACCACTCATTTATCAAATCAAGAAAGATATTTCAAGTATGAGCCAAGGTAATGATTCTATAACTACCTATTACACAAAGATCAAGAAGTTATGGGATGAATTGGCTTGGTTAAAACCTAGACCTAGCTGTAGCTGTGGAGTTTTAGACAGATGTACCTGTGGAATGTCTAATACTATAGCAAATATGGATAATGAAGAGAAACTTATGCAGTTTTTAATGGGACTGAATGATGGCTATGACAACACTAAGAACCAGATCCTTTTGATGGATCCTTTTCCCAATATCAATAGAGCTTATTCTATGTTTCTTAGTGTTGAAAAACAGAGAGAAGTTAACAATCCAAGCTATGAATCCTTAGAGCATTCTAGTGCTATGTATGTAAGAAGGCAGGGAAATTACAACAATAATGCATCTAGAGACAGTTACAGAAGTGGCAGATTCATACAAGATAGAGACAAGTCAGACAAAATATGTGACCACTGCAAGGGTCATGGACACACAAAAGAATCTTGTTTCAAGCTGATTGGCTATCCTGAGTGGTTTTCTGAACTCAGGAAAAGAAGATCTCAAGCTCATGCTGTGAATTCTGGAGATACACCATTTGCAGACATGCAATATACAAACAGTGGCAGCTATCAGCAATCAGAAGTGAAAGGAAAAATGGTGAACAATGAAGAAAATTATGAATCAGCAACAGCTAACACTATAAGCTTTGCAGGTATTGCCAATTTTTTACAGTCAAAAACAAATGATGCAGGACATAAAGGAAACTGGATTCTGGATTCTGGAGCAACAGATCATGTAACTTACACACTTCAGCATTTCAACACTCTCAAAAGACTACCTCAACCTAAACCAGTAACCTTACCAGATGGAACTGACAAAATTGTTACTCATGTTGGTTCAATTAAGTTGCATGACAAACTGACACTGCATGATGTATTTTACATACCAAGTTTTGCTTGCAATCTTATTTCAGTCACTACCTTAGCCATGAAAAATAATATTTCTATGAGATCATTACCAACTCATTGTGTTTTGCAGGATTTACAGACTGAAGCCATTATTGCTCTTGGGAAAGCTGTGGGGAAGTTGTACTACCTAAAAACTACCTCTTTTCTATTATCTACAAGTAAGATCTTTCATATTTGCAAACAACATCAGACACATGTAAACATACTTTGGCATGCTAGACTTGGCCATATTTCTGTAAATAGAATGATACATGTACCTGAGTTGCAATTTTTAAATAAAGACTGTTTTGATTGTCACATTTGCCCTTTAGCCAAACAGCAAAGAACACCATTTTATCCTAATCCAACTACTGCACATAATCTCTTTGACTTGATTCACATTGATGTATGGGGACCCTATTCAATTACCTCCATTACTGGAGCAAGGTACATGGTTACCATTGTTGATGACAAGAGTAGATACACTTGGTTATATATGATAAATTCCAAGCAACAAGTTTATAATGTTCTACATTCATACCTAGCTCTTATTGAAAACCAATTTCAGACCACTATAAAGAATGTAAGAACAGACAATGGATCTGAATTTTTGAACCAAAATGTACACCAATTACTGTCCTCTAAGGGAATTTTACACCAGCTTTCCTGCCCTTATACCCCCCAACAAAATGGGAGGGTTGAAAGAAAACATAAAGAGCTATTAAACATAGGAAGAGCTTTACTCTACCAAGCTGGTTTACCAAAAGATTTTTGGTCTGAAGTATTATTGACAGCAGCCTATATTACAAACAGAGTTCCATCTGAACTACTGAAATGGAAATCACCCTTTGAGCTCCTACATAAAAAACAACCCACCCTTACTCATTTCAAGACCATAGGCTGCCTATGTTATGCTGCCAATACCAAACCACAAAAACAAAAATTTGACCCTAGGGCTACACCATGTGTATTACTAGGTTATGGTCCACAACAAAAGGCTTATAGACTATTTGACCTCATAAACAGAAAACTCATACACTCTAGGGATGTTCTCTTTAAAGAGCATCTCTTTCCTTTTCAAAAACCAAATCACACTGATGTTACCAAATTTTCCCTACCACATTGTTTTCAAGATGAAGATACACCAGATTTTATACCACAAAATTCACCAACATATGACATACAACACATAAATACTTCATTTCCAAATACTGAACCAAATACAACTTCTTTTCAATCCCCACAATCAGATTTCCAACAACATAACATCCATATCAACCAAAATGACAATCCACAAACAAACCTTGAAGAAAACATACCTGTTTCACAACCTGAGATCACATCACACTTACCCATCAGAAAAAGCACCAGAATAAAATCAAAACCTTCCTGGATGGCAGATTACATCGTTCCCACTCTTTCCACCAGCAATACTGATGCTTCAGCTGCACATGCAAACATAGTGTCAGGTAATTGTTCTTTTCCTTCTTTCTACTCACCCACACATCTTATCTTTCATGCAAATTTAGCGAAAGTGCCAGAACCAAGCTCCTATAATAAAGCTAAACAGAATCCTGCCTGGTTACAAGCTATGCAACAAGAAATTCAAGCATTGGAAGCTAATAATACATGGGAACTCACTACATTGCCTAAGGATAAGAGGGCAATTGGTTGCAAGTGGGTATTTCGTGTTAAATACAAAGCAGATGGGACAGTTGATCGGTATAAAGCAAGACTCGTTGCTAAGGGGTATAATCAACAGCTTGGACTTGACTATAATGACAGTTTTTCCCATGTTGCTAAGCTGGTGACTGTTAGAGTTATGTTAACTCTTGTAGCTTCCTATAGCTGGCCTTTACACCAGCTAGACATAAACAATGCCTACCTACATGGCTATTTGGATGAGGATATCTATATGATTCCTCCGGAGGGGTATGATAAAGCAGTAGGTGGCCAAGTGTGTAAATTGAAGAAATCTTTATATGGCCTTAAACAGGCAGGAAGACAATGGAATAAACAATTTACTTGCAAACTGATCAACTACGGTTTTCAACAATCTCCTAGTGATCATTGTTTGTTCACTAAGGGTTCAGGTGATCAGTTTGTGCTACTTCTAGTCTATGTTGATGATGTGCTTATTACAAGTCCAATAGAACAGAATATCACTGCAGTTAAAGCCTATTTGCATGATCAATTCACTATTAAAGATTTAGGCTTAGCAAAATACTTCTTGGGCTTGGAAATTACTAGAAGTACAGATGGTTTATTCCTTACACAGCAAAAATTTATTTTAGACCTAGTCACTGATTCAGGTCTACAAAATGCAAAGGACGCAATCACACCATTCCCTCAAGGCTACAAGCTAACTGAACAAATGGGAGACTACCTACAAGATCAAAACATGTACAGAAGATTGGTGGGTCGTTTACTTTACCTCAATTTCACTCGTCCTGACATAACTTTCAGTACGCAGCAACTGTCTCAATACATGCAGAAGCCTTGTTCAGGACATCTCCATGCTGCACTTCATCTCCTCAGATACCTTCGCTCCACCTCCAGTAAAGCTTTGTTCTTTCCTTTCAATAATAACTTTTCTGTCAAAGCTTACTGTGACTCTGACTGGGCCGCCTGTCCGATCACTCGTCGAAGCATCTCCGGTTACTGTCTCTTTCTCGGAAGTGCTCTTGTCTCCTGGAAAACGAAGAAACAAGTCGTCGTTAGTAGATCTACAGTCGAAGCTGAATATAGGAGCATGGCTAATGCTACCTGTGAGCTACAATGGGTATACAATCTCCTCAAAGATTTTCAGATCCAGATTACCTTACCGTTGTCGTTGTACTGTGACAACCAGGCTGCTTTACACATAGCAAAAAACCCAGTCTTCCATGAACGTACTAAACACGTGGATATTGACTGCCACGTTGTTCGCCAGCAACTTGATCGCGGGTTCATCGTTCCCAATCATGTTTCTTCTACCTCCCAACTGGCTGATCTCTTTACCAAATCGCTGCCCACAACACTATTTCACTCGTTAGTAGACAAGCTGGGGTTGCGTTGTCTCCCACCACCAGCTTGAGGGGGGCTGAAGAGATAATGAAGGTTTATCAATGGTTCTGGTTTGACGGCTACAAAGGAAAAAGTTCAAATTAACTTAGGTTATTCTCCATAGGCTAATAAATAAAATGTTCAGCACGTGTATATAAGAAAATTACTGTACAGTCCCTATAATTATTTTTAGTCTTGCAAATTTAATATAAATATATGTACAGCTAACAGAATACACATTAAGAAGAAATAAAGCATTTTTTCTCTCTCATAATTCTAGAGAATTCTGGTAACTGCTCATTACTTCCTTTGATAAGAAAAAGCTGCAAATTAATTAGATTGGTGATTAAATTAATATTAATTTCATTTGTATAAATATATACGCACATATATTCTATAAAATTATGTAAAGAATAAATAGAATATGCTTACACAAACAAAAGAAAAGATGGGAAGGAAATGAAAATACTCCATGTATATAAAATTGAACTTTAGTAAGAATTTAATATATTGAAATTTGAAAAATCCAAGCAGTTATATGTATAGAGGGATGGAATGCAATGAGAGTGCGAATATAATAGTATATATGAACCAGCTGAACCACACAAATAAGAGTAGACGACATATGGAAGACAACTAGTTTGTGTGACTTTAAATGTGTGACTATTAATTAATATTGTCAAGAAAAGTGGCTGAGATTCATGACAAAGCAAGTCTTGAGAGTAGACTCGGTTAAATGTTACAATATTTACTTGTGACAATGGTTGTTGGCAAATTTTTGTTGGCATGTTCAAGGAATAACCAAACATTAAATTACAAAATATATATCAAAATGATTATATATATTTATCAGTCCATCCCGAATAATATATATGACAATATTACAAAAAAAAATTTAATTAAATATTATTGAAAATTATGATTACACTCAAATCTCTTTTTAAATGTGATGAGTTGAAATCAACTAATTTAAACTTGGCTAGTAAATAAACGAATCAATCAGCCGCATCTAATCAAATTTATGTAAAACTCTCTAGTTTAGATGAGTCTATTTACTAAATTGAGCTTATATTTTTTTTTTTTGAAAGGTTATGTTATATATAATCTCAATTTTTCGATAATGTTTATATTTTTATAATAAATGTGTCAAATATCTTTAATTATTATAGAATTCAAGATGATTTTTTATTTTATTATTTAATAAATAATTTTAGATAAGTATTTTCTTTTTGTACAAACGAAAGCAAAACCTCCTTGAGCCTCTGCATGCATGAGACTATCTGGAACAGTTATCAGAACATGCACACAATGAAAATCTTAAAGCATAGTTAGCTAGCCAATCTACAAATATATATTTAAATAAGTACATTTAAATATAAATTAAGCTACAAATATATAAAGGCTTGATTATTCATTTATTAAACGAGGGAACGAAATAAAAGAGGGATCAAAACTTTGCCTGAATTAATAAATTAATAAATTAAGCTCCAAGTGGGCTTGGCTAAGACAATATTTGCCATTTTTCTAGGTTATTTTTTTCTAGGTAGAGAATATATTCCAATGGATGTGATAGGCTGCATATGAAACTTAAAATTAATAATTAAATTATACAGCATAAACTTTACTCGTTTTAGTTAATTTATTTATTGAAATTTCAATTTACACCCCATAAATTTATATTTTTTGCATCTTATAAATGCAAAATTGCTGAATTATACTGAATTACACTGAGTTACTAATGTATCTATTTAATATAAATATATAAATATAATATACAAAATAATCACTATATTAATATAGGTATCTGTTAGTGCAAAATAAATAAATATATAAAATAAAGTGATAAATATATACAGTAAAGTGATTAAAATAGATAAATACAAAAAGTTACATATGTATTGTGCCAAAAAGAAAATCCATCTATATCCAAGTTGATATATGGTTACAACTACTAAAAAAATTAGTATTAACTTATTTAGGAATCCAGACAATGGTATCACTATTAAAAAAATGACAAACCGGTGGCCCTCCTGGTTTAACATTGAGAACCTGAAAGGCAAAATGCTCTGGATTCCAAGTTGATGTATGTAAGTGACAAACAACACGTAATTTAACATTGAAGCCATCAACACCCCCCAATGGAACCATGTAAACCTTTGTGTTCATCACTTTATGACAGTAAAATACAGCATACACATATATCTCCTTATGGCATACTATTTGGTTATCTCCCAACATTTTGATTCCCTTCAAAATAGTATACTCTTGATTCTTGTTATTATCTTTTGCCTCATTGCAAAATGTTTGAACTTTGTTTCCAAACTTTGTAATAACAAAGTCGACTAATGATTCTAAAGAAGTAGCACAATACTTTTCCTCTCCTCTAATGCCTGGTGCCTCGCATTCTCTTATAGTGTCTTTGGTGAGTTGAGCTTTCTTTGATTTGGGTTCTATTGATAAATATCTTAAAATTTCTTGTAATTTTTTTCTTGAAAGGGGTATAGTTTTAGCAATTTTACGTGGCAAGAAAGTAGATCCATTTTTGGATTTACTGAAAATGATATTCATCTTTTTGCCTGCCACAAGATCATATAAAAAGTATATAGTTGTTGTATTGAATTTCTCATTTTTCTCAAATTGTTTTGCTTCATCCCAATACCCAACTGCATAAGCTCCCTGACGTATTTGTAAATTAACGGCTTCAATTTCTGATTCTGAAAAGGAAATTTTGTTTCCTATCCGTATGAACAAGAAGAGAAAATTTTACTTTTACATAGCATGAATGTATTAATTTATAAAAAATTATATACATGAAAAAGAAATGGAGAAAATTAACTAACCAGGCTTTAGAAGATCTTGCAGAACTTTAGGCTATGGAGTATTCGGCAGCTTAGATTGCCAATACATTTCTGCTGGTGGAAGAGCATTACTTCCATTCACAAAAAGCAGCTGTTAGTTTGATGAAAAAAAAACAGTATTAATTTCTTTTATATATAAACACATACATTAATCATTTTCAAGAAAATGAAGCAATTATTTGCTTAGACAAATTAGAGCAAGCATGGGAAGAAAATTAAAGTATAACAAATATCTTAATATTGTTGCCAAAGTCTTAACCCAATAATTGACACTAGATTTAACTATTAATTTAACTATGGATTTCCTCATTTCGACGTCAAACTCTTGGTGCCAATTATTGATGTATAAAATATAGATGCAAATTCTTACTGTTGCTAAATTCGTTACTAATCTGTAATAAATTTATATATTATAGTCAATCCGCCGCTATTGTTATTTTTCTTGCAGTGTACACTTCAGCAACTTTACGTGGCAAGACAGTGATCCATTTTTGGATTTATTTAAAATAATATTCATCTTTTGCCTTGCCACAAGATCATCATATAAAAAATATATTGTTGTATTGAATTTCTCATTTTTCTTAAATTGTTTTACCTCATCCCAATACCCAACTGTATAACCTCCTTGCCGTATTTGTAAATTAATGGCTTCAATTTCTTATCCTGAAAAGGAGATTTTGTTTCCTATACAGGTGAGCAAGGACAGAGTTTTACTTTTACATAACATGATTGCATTAATTTATAAATAATTATATACATGAAAAATAAATGGAGAAAATTAACTAACCAGGCTATAAAAGATCTTGCAGAACCTTAGGCAACGGAGTATTTGGCAGCTTAGATTGCCAATACATTTCTGCTGGTACAATAGCATTACTTCCATTCACAAAAAGCAGCTGTTAGTTTGATGGATAATTTATTTATATATAAATGCATACACTAATTACTTTCAAGAAAATGAAGAAATTAATATATGCTTACACAAATTATAAAATGTTTTGAATGATAATGCTTCTCCTTGTATGTTCATAACCAAGTCATCATTATTTATTCATCGCTATACTTGCATGAGAACATATTCACAAACACAAAGCAACTGAAAATGTAATATGTTTATCTCAGGAAACTATTAGACAGTATGCAAATTTCATATGTTCATCTCATGAAGAAATTAATGTATGCTTACACATATTTTTCATCTTGGTATTTTTTGACGATATGCTAACCATGATCATCATCTAGAAGTTGTGTTGCAATTACTTCAACAGCATCAGTTATATGTAAAGCTTTCAAAGTGCAGCTTTGCTCGACAGAAGGTAGAGTACTTGGGCCATGTAATTTCGGCCGGAGGTATCAGTACAGATTGAAGTAAAGTTGAGGCCATGCTCAATTAGCCTCATCTCCAAATAACTAAAAGGCCTTACGTATGAGGATTCTTAAGACTTGTTTACTTTCCTGTAAGTGCATAGTACCGTAATTTAGTAGTATAGTCCTGCAAATGCATAGTATCATAATTAAGTAATATAATGATGAATAGAATATCGATTCCATAAGGAAGGGTTAATCTCAAGTACTAAATAATTAAATCATTTATATTTGAAAAACTAATTAATACGAATTTAAAAAACTTTAATTAAACAAAAACTAAATAAATTTACATCTTATAATTAAAGACCATGGTTAGACTTTTCATTTAATTATTTATGATTTTTCTAAGGTATTAACTCAATTTTATTTTCCTTTGATTATTGATTGATTCTTTCTAAAATTAAGGTATACTCTCTTTCAAGATTTAAAACTAATATTAATATTAATACTTATGTTACTCTCGTGATCACAAAAATTAATTTAACTCATTAGATTTTGTGAAGATCTTTAAACAACCTTCTAAGTATTTTTCTTATCTCTAAGCAAAAACTAATTAAAATTATTATCTCTTAAAACTAAATGCTTCTACTCTCGTTCTATCACATAAACTGCTTTACAATTTATTTACTTATAGCATTCAGGATCAAGGACATCACCACTGAAGAAGTTTTTTATTCCATAGGTTGAACTCATTAGTGCCTTCATTAGGAACGTTAACAATTCCTTCAATAAAACACAATTTATCCTTAGCTCTTATTGCGATCTTCACATTAACTCCATGCAGGTAATCGTTACCAGTTAAGGGATTTGAAACCAAAATCATAACAGGATTATCATATGGATAAAGATGCAGTGAATTAGCATTGTACTGAGATCTAGTTTCTTTTGTTTGATGGCTCCCTTGAGTAGTTTGCTCACTCGTCTCTTCAATTTTGATCAAAAAACAAATAACGAGCTATAAAACAAGGTAAAACTGAGTAAATTTAGTGTATATGGAATGCTGCCTAAGGCTCTAATACCATGAATGAAATCAAGCTATCTTTAAAGAAGAACTTCATTCATTGATAAGAAAATTAGTTACATGCATCTATATGCATGAGACTCCAATTGTCAACGCTAAAAAAAAATAACCAACTATTTGTAACAAAAATAATTCAAAAACACAGCTCAGAAGTTTGATAAACTCGATACTCTGGCTTTGTATGCTATGTTTCATATAAATAACTTATACATGTCTTCAACATGGTGTTAAGAGATTTGCTCCTTCAGAAAAGATTTGGAGTTCAAATTCTCTCCTATTTATTAAGTACATGATCCATAAAAAATAAGTGTAGCATTTCACATAAAATATCTCTCATCACTAATGTTAATAATCATAATCATCTAATAAATTATGAAAAAATCACTATATCAAGCTTGTTACCTGTTTTACTTGACAAATTCATACATTGTTTTTAAACAACTCCACACAAATTTACAATTGAAATCAGGATTGCAAAACTACTAGAAGGTACAAGAGATTTCAGAAAGTGGATTTTGAATTTAATACACATTTCACATTTCGCATAAAAAAACAACATTAAATTCAATAAATTGTTCAAAATACTAACTTCTTTCCACACAGAAGAATGGGATATTGAGAATTTTTTTTGTTCTATGAATCTGACAAATTTCATGAATTTAAAATTCTCAATCCAAAAATAAAGCAAATTATAAAAGCCCAAAATAAGTTGAAATAAAATTTTAAATGCCCATTTGATCTAACTAGTCCAAGTGAAGCACATCTTGACTTCACGAGGTAACAGTGTTATTTAAGATAAATCTTTCGCTTAGAGGTCTCTCATTCTTTGCACATTCCTCCTACAAATTGAGAGCTCATTTAACGGAAATTAACCAAAGCTCTATAACCAAGAAAAATACAAGTTTCCTTGCTAAAATACATAATTCACTCTTTCACAATGAAATGAGCGTGCATTAGGATAGATAATGAATTGAAATGAAAATAAGATTTGTATTTCAAGTGAACAATTATTATAAAAAATATCAACATTATGACGTCAAATCCAAATAATCAATCATTTCAAATGAGCCTTGAGAGCATTTATGTTAAAATGAAACATGCAAAAAAAATGATTTATACTCGCAAAACAAAACGATTTATACTCTTGAATCTCTGAAAGTAAAATCCTAACGCATTTTCTGAATTGCTAACAAGATTCACCACTGATTATATCCAGAAAGAAACAAGATTCACCACTGAAAGTAAAATCCTAACGCATTTTCCTAAAGCTCTATAAGATTGACATTTCATGGGCACAGAACACTTTGTTTTCAAATATTCTTTTCAGAGTACTATGCACACTATTCTGTGTTTGCAGCGATACCATTATATCCAGTGAGAAACAATGAAAACAAGAATTACCTGAAAAGCTTTTAAGAAAGAATACAACACCTTTGCTCTGCCATTCCTGCAACATAATTCTTCTTGAGAGCATCACAAGCCTTCTGCTCTTCTTGAAGCCCAATTTGCACCTTTTGAAGCTTCTGTAAAATTGATTCAGCAGCAATTACCCACCCCAAACAACTGACAGCATGATCACTAAAGCATAAACAGTAATTCAATGTGGAAAGCAAAAAATATTAACACAAATTGTGTGAAAACATATACCAATCAACAAATTAGGCACAAGTAATCCATCATAACCAAAAAACAAGAGCAAACTGATGAAGTTTAGTTGCTTTGGCATGTTAGGATATTTATCAATTATGACATGTTAGGATTTATTTATTCATTTATTTTGGTATTTAAGTAGAATGTATGTAATGAACTAATTATAATTTTTCTTTCAATTCCCATATTTTTTTATTATAAAAAGAATAAAATCTTCACAGATAAGGCATCATTTAAGTTCATAATAGTTTCTTACTCTCTTCAGGTTAGCAACTGAAGTACACACCCCAAAACAAGTCAATCAGTAGAAAGTAAACAACCGAACCAAAATTTACTACAACAGTTCGGCTTATTTAGTTTATGAATATGGTTCAATTTGATTATATTTTTAGTTTTCGTTATTTCTCTCAGTTAAAATTCCATATTAAACTGGCCAACACACAACCCTACAAGAAATGGGCAAACATAAACTTCAGCCACACACAGGCAGCAGAGAAAGTCCAGCCAGCTTCATTTTTTACAGGCATGGAGTTGGTAGATTGAGCCTTTCAGAAAGAAATGTGTCAAAAATCAAAACAAACATATGGTATCACATGGGGCACGTCAATGCCTAATGGAACAAATAGATACCATCATCTAAAAAGTGAGTATCTTTTTTTCCTTCACTAGTTACCAATCAACATTATATTCTTGCTAGGATGGCTGTAAAATTCTGGGTAGGATGTGGCTGGTGTCATTGATACAGCAGAATGCACATTGGTTACAGGGGTTGCTGCTGTCATGCTGGGGCCTGGACAAGGGAGATATTGATTTGGATTGCGATCTGCTGGTGACTGATGGATTGATAGTGCCCCGTCAATTTACACCATGTGAATGGATTTGCTTGGTGGTGGCTGTATGGTTCTCGGTATGATGTGGCTGGTGTTTGATGCAGCAAAATGCTACCTGGTTACGGGGAGATGCTGCAGTCATGTTGGTGCCTGGACAAGGAAAAAGTGATTTGCATCTAGGTTATTCTTTTTTGGTAGATTGAGTATGGTTTAGCACCTGAATCAAGTATGGTTATGATGAATAGCTGGGTGTAATATGTTTGATTATTGTTTGGGTGTAATCTGTTTGATTGTTGTTTGGGTGTAATATGCTGGATTGGGGTCTGTTGGTGGTAGATTAAGCAGGGTTTTAGTAGTTGTGCTAGATAAACACTGCTGTGTGGCTGTGAGGGTAGTTTTCTGCACCAGGCATTGATTAGAGTGCTGCTGACATTGATCTGTGTCTCCTAAGAATTTATTGATAGGTCTTGGGGGTACATAAATTTGGGTGCAGAATTAATTCTCTGCTGTGTTTTTCTTATGGGATACTTGGGATTGTAATTCTATACTGTACAGATACTTCATTTTTTGGTAATAAAATGGAAACTATATTGACCAAAAAAATTATTAGATTCTTGTTCAATTGCCATTTCTATAATATCTGATTTTCAACACTTTTTCCTATATGAGCAAAAATCTTACCTGCAGCCGCCTTTTACAATCTCTTCCATGGAATTAATCAACTTCATGCAACCATCAGAACTTGTAATGGCATCCTGAATCTGTAAAAGTCAAGAGGTGAAGTCAAACATCAGTTAAAATTAATTAGTGTGAACAATCATGTAAATGCATGTCCGTGTATGATCCAAGTTTTCAAACTAGCTTATTTTATAATACAGTGTCTTAAAGAAAGTTAGGTTACTAGGATGCAGGCTTTTGTAGAATGAATATCAGAAGTTCCTACAATCTAGGAGAACTGGTGCACACAATTTTGCTACTTTGGCACCATATGAAACAAATTATATCATTCCAGCTGCCAAATGCCAACCTCCACATACCCACCCTCTCTATCTCAAATTGTATGACAAAATTTATCCAGAAAAATAAAATAATCAAACAGATCATCAAAATTAATGCCTAAGCATAACTTCATCCAATAAAAGATGATTCTGACAAAAAGTTCCAGCAGATTCTAAATTCAATTAATTACCAAGAAAATCCTAAACTTTTATGACTTTTCTGAGTTTTAGCCTATTCTTTTATATCTATTAATTCACATAAATAAACATTGAAGATTTTATCATCTTAGCCTCCATTCCAATCATGAGAAAATTAGCAACCTAAAAATTAAATCAAGGGTAATCTTGCATTTTTCAAACATAGTGATCAAGTATGGTTTTGACTTGCATAATCAGGAGAAAAAATTAGATTATGTTACTTCAAACAAACAATACAATAAGTAACTTATTTGCCATATAACAAAATTCATAAGGCTAAAATTTATTTAAGTTTTCCCTTGATTGTTTAAGCAAAATTCATAATTATTCATCATGATTCGAAAATGTCAAGAATACTCTTGATTTAACTATATCCAGCCATTGATTGTATAGGAGAGAAACATAAGGCTAAAATTTACAATTTTTAATGTTCATATGACTAATTACTTCAAACAATTAATTCGATAAGTTAGTTATCTGCCAAACATATTGGAGGTAGAAAATATGCCAAAATCCTAAGTTTTATCTTAAAAAGTGATGCAGCATGTAAAGATGAGGAGTTGCAAGACAAAGAGGCCAGTGAAAAATGCAACATAAAGCATTAATTCTGTGTTCCACTGAAATTATATATGCAGAAAAATGGTCTGAAATAAACAGCTCCACAAATTAAAGGTACATAATAAAATTTATCAAGCCAGTTACTTATCAAGTATTTTTCAAGTACTATTAATTTAAAATACCATAAACTCCTAGCAACAGACAATTCCAAACTAAGACCAGAGTGATTATTATATAGAGAATGAAATACTGCAATTTCCAAAAGGGGGATCAATTTCTGCACAGCGCCACCAACACTCTCTTCTTGTTCGGTTCTCGACCGCAATAGTTGTAAATCAATTAACAAATTGGCTTTTCTCTCATTCTACATATTAAAAAAAACAATTAGTAATCTAAAAACCATTATTGTCAAAATAATAATCTCAAATTACAAATACTGGTAACCTGTAAATACAAATTGTAGAGTTCCTCGTCTTCTTCAGCGAATTAAAGTTTCGATGTTTTGGATTGGGGAAATAACAACCCAAGTGTGCGTGTGACGTCCTATCAATTTTGAACTAGAAGAACGACGTCGTATAAGTCTTTTGAATTATTTTAGTCATAACATTTTTAAAATTGTAACGTAAATATCCTTCAATTTTAATTTTTAAAGTTATTATTTTTGAATCATTTGATTTTTTTAATTTTAACGTTCATTTTCCTTCAATTGTTAACGTTATGCCTTGACTTTTATTATCATTGCTTAATATCACAAAATTTCACTGTCGCCACCATCTCTCAGTCTCCATTTCATTCTAATAAGTTTCTCTCCCACAGCCTACAACTACAACTGCTAAGATTACATCAGATTCACTAGGGGTATAAACGAGCCGAGTTTTGACATGCTCAGGCTCGGCTCGACACATAAAATTTGAGCTCGAGCTCGAGCTCATTTTAAACGAATATTGCCAAGCTCGAGCTCGGCTCGGCTCGATTCGGATTTGGCTCATTAATATGATAAACGAGCTCGAGCTCGATTTCAAGCTCGTTTTCGAGCTCGAGCTCGATTTCGAGCTAGTTCACATAGCTAGATATATGATAAAATTGGAAAAAAAAACTATCATTATACTAAAATTGGTATTCTATCAACATATAAAACTATCAATCTCCTCAACTGGTGATATTCTTCTTCCCTTCTCGAAAGAGTCAAGTCTTAAATTGGTACGATCTGATACAAACATATAAAATCAAACCTCTATCAACCACGGATACAGAGTTACACAGAGATATTCACTTACTAAATACAAATGTTCATTTACTTTAAATTTTGATGCCAGTGACAATGTCGTCAATCTTCAAAATCATTCGAACATACTTTGTTGCCAGTGTGATTGCACTTGTACTCACAAGCAGTGGCTGCACCACATTCTCCTCCAAGATATTTGTGATCTGCCCCTTTCTGACACTGATGCCGGAATTGATCTCCCCCTGAGCATGCCTATTCTTAAGCTCAGTAACAATTGCAATCGGGTTAAGCCCAGCATTCTCTGCCAAAGTGTAAGGTATAACCTCCAGCGCTTCTGCAAAAAACTTCACACAATACCCTTCCATTCCATGAAGCACCTTCGCCCATGCCCCAAGCTGCCTAGAAAGCTCAATCTCTGGAGCCCCACCACCTGCAATCAAAAACTTCTTGTTCACCAAACATCTAACCACACACAATGCGTCATGCAAACTTCTTTCTGCCTCATCAATAACCAATTGATTAGAGCCCCGGACAAGCACTGTAGTAGTTTTGAATCGAAATTCCAACAAAACCCATACACTGAGAGCATCCATAAATTTGAATCAAAATAATGCAAAACTTAGATAAATCCAAATGCATCTAACAAAATATTATAACAATTACTTGCAGTGCTCATACCTTTCCAACTTTAGCAACTTCCAAAGAGACTCTCTCGACCGTGAAAATTATCCCATTTGTTTTCGCTTTTGAATCACTGGGGACAATCGGAATGCCCTCCATTTCATGTGTTTGCCCTTCTGTCTCTTCTTCTTCTTCTTCGGCTACAACATCATTAATGCATTCTCATCACTGAAGCAACTGAGAGTCTGAGACATTAGTTAATTCAATTACAGAAAATCATGTACTGTCCACATTATGAGTTTTAACTTTTCTTTTCTGAATTGTAAAGTCGTGTAGATTAAACTAAAATTAGAATCAAATTGAATAGCAAGAAGAAGATCAAGAATTTAAGTTAAACACATCAGCAAAGGTAATTAGAAAGCAGCTAGAAGAATTTAAAAAAAAAAACAAATGAACAACCTGAGAGTGAGAGGTTGCCATGGTCTTATCGGTGGCCGGTGGTCGGAGCTCCCTCGTCGGCCTGCTGTGTGAATGCCTTGTGAGATAGAGACAGAGATCGGACAGAGATAGAGACAGAGATCGGACAGAGATAGAGACAGAGAGCTAGACAGAGAGCGAGATGGTGAGAGCAAGACAGAGACAGAGAGCAAGCCAGTGAGCGAGACAGAGAGCAAGATGGTGGTCGGAGCTCCCTCGTCGGCCTGCTGTGTGAATCCCTTGCGAGACAGAGACAGAGACTGAGAGCGAGATGGTGAGAGCGAGATGGTCAGAGCTGTGATAGAGATGGTTGAGGTTGTTGGTTGAGGTGGCTGCGATGGAGATGGTGAGACAGAAACAGAGAGCGAGACAAAGACAGAGACAGAGAGCGAGACTGCGATGGAGATGGTGAGAGCGAGATAGAGAGGGGACTGTGATGGAGATTTGTTCAAGACTTTAGGGTTCTTGTTTTTGTACCAAAAATTTTATTTTACTCAAAATTTTGATATACTAAAAAATCAAATTTAAAATAATTAGTTAAATTATATCTATTATTTTCTCTTTTAATCACTATCTTATTATTGTTCAATATATATATATATTTTATTTTATTTTTACCATATATATTATAGTAAAAATAGTATATTATATATTAAGTAGTATTTATATTATAATATATATATTTGTATATATTATATACTACCATTTAGCATTGATCTATATACTGTATATTATTATTTTTACTATATACATATACTACATATAATATATAGTGCTTAATATACATATATTACATATAATATATAGTACTTAATATATATATGGTAAAAATAAAATAAAATATATATATATATATATATGCTTTGCACTAAATGTGCTATTTATATTATAGTATATATGGTGTATATATATATTATATATATAGTAAAAATAATAATATATAATATATATTATAGTAGATAATGAAAATAATTGGTAATATGTATATATAGCCCATATAATACATAATATATATATATATATAATATTATAGTATACAACATATACAAATTCTACATATAATATATAGTATATATAGTGTAAAGCATGTCTATGTATAATATAGCAAATACATATATCACATATAATACATATGGTATATATATACTTATTTTTACATATATATATACTTTATTTTTATCAAATATTATAGAAAATAATGTATCATATATTAAGTAGTATATATATTATATAGTTTATTGTACTATATATAGTATATATATATAACATCATTTTATATTGATGATGTTATATTAACTATAATCAACTTTACAACATTAACCATTTATCTTATATGCAATATATATAATTAATCTTATATGATATATATATAGTGCTTAATATACATATACTACATATAATATATAGTACTTAATATATATATGGTAAAGATAAAATATAATACATATATATGCTTTGCACTAAATGTACTATTTATATTATAGTATATATGGTGTATATATATAATATAATATATATAGTAAAATTAATAATATACAATATATATCATAGTAGACAATGAAAATAATTGGTAATATGTATATATATAGCCCATATAATACATAATATATATATAATATTGTAGTACACAACATATATAAATTCTACATATAATATATAGTATATATAGTGTAAAGCATGTATATATATAATATGGCATATACTTGTATCACATATAATACATATGGTATATATATACTTATTTTTACATATATATACTTTATTTTTATCAAATATTATAGAAAATAATATATCATATATTAAGTAGTATATATATTATATAGTTTATTGTACTATATATAGTATATATATATATATAACATCATTTTATATTGATGATGTTATATTAACTATAATCAACTTTACAACATTAACCATTTATCTTATATGCAATATATATAATTAATCTTATATGATATATATATATAGTGCTTAATATACATATACTACATATAAAATATAGTACTTAATATATATATATGGTAAAAATAAAATATAATACATATATATGTTTTGCACTAAATGTACTATTTATATTATAGTATAAATGGTGCATATATATATTATATATAGTAAAATTAATAATTTACAATATATATTATAGTAGATAATGAAAATAATTGGTAATATGTATATATATAGCCCATATAATACATAATATATATATATAATATTGTAGTACACAACATATACAAATTCTACATATAATATATAGTATATATAGTGTAAAGTATGTATATGTATAATATGGCATATACTCAGGGCCGTCTTAAATATTTAAGGGGCCATGTTCTTAGAGAAAAACAGAATAAATTAGACCCTATTCCTAACTTGAACCAAATTATTTTCAAAAATTAAAAAAAAAAGAAAAAAAATTATAATTTGAAATTTTGACTTTAAAATTCGTGAGTGAACACAATCTGAGGCCATGGTATCAACCTCAATTGCCTGGAAACCAAGCATTTGACTGACGAACTTTACTGCTGTTATTTTTCCTATATCAGGTGTTCCACTTAATAGTACTGCTTTTTTGATAATAGAATTATTTAATGAGCATATAAATAATTTTTCTTTATTTATTTTATCTTGGGGCCCTGTGCAAGCTGGGGGCCCTGTGCAGTAGCCCAGTTTGCACAGGGCCTTCACCGGCCCTGCATATACTTGTATCACATATAATACATATGGTATATATATACTTATTTTTACATATATATACTTTATTTTTATTAAATATTATAGAAAATAATATATCATATATTAAGTAGTATATATATTATATAGTTTATTGTACTATTTATAATATATATATAACATCATTTTATATTGATGATGTTATATTAACTATAATCAACTTTACAACATTAACCATTTTATCTTATATGCAATATATATAATTAATCTTATATGATATATTATATTTTTAAGTATCAATTATATTATAATACAATTCAATTTTTCTTATATTAATTATATAATATTAACTATATATATATTAATAATTGTTATAATTTGGGATATAAATTCTAAAAAATATAAGACTAATAATAAAATTAATAAATATAATATACTAATATATATATAATATATTTTTTAATCTAACCTAATAAACGAGTTAGCTCATGGGCTTAACTCGCGAGCTTCTTAAATGAGCCAGCTCGCGAGCCCAACGAGCCGAGTATCTTTGAGTTTGGGCTTGGCTCATTTAGTAAACGAGCAGCTTGAGCTTGAGTTATTTTTAAACGAGCTCGAGCCTGAACGAACTTTTACCGAGCCGAGACCCAAACCGAGCTCGAGTAGCTTTGCTCATTTACAGCCCTAAGATTCACTATCTCAATTTTAGATTCATCTAGAGGTTTCACTTCTCATCTATAATTGGCAATTGCTATTTTCTCTTCCCCTCCATATTATGAAAATTGAATTAATTTTTTACTAATAATATATATATTGTGTAAATAATTACATCAATAATTATATCAAGAATATTTATAAAAAAAGAAGTGAGTCACAATGGACACTCTTAAATACCAAGTCCTTCCTTAGATATAATTTTCCTAGATATATAATTAATAGCATAAAATACCACCACAATTATACCTAAAAATAGCTATTAAATAAATAATAAAGAAATAAAGAAAACATCACAATTTAGCGAAGTTCTGCCAATTTTGCCTACGTCCTCAAATACTTCCAAAATAATTTTTTACTATAAAAAAAGAAATATAAAAGAGAGAGAAGATAAAAATAAGACCATATATTTAAAGAACTTATTTTAAGATGGATTTACTAAGGGAGGGAGAGATCCCTTATATAGACAAACAAACCCTCAAAAAAATCTCACATCTTTCGATGTAGGATAAATAGCCAAACCCAATAAATCTCCACATTGACTATTTTTCTATTTACATCTACAAATCTCTTATCAAAAGAAACTATTTTCAGTAGTGTCTCCAATTCCACTGTGAAACGCTCATCTTCAATTTCTCAAAACATTGATAAAGTCCAAATAATGATTGAACTTGACAGCTATCATCACCTTTGTTAATATATCTGCGGGATTATCAGTAATCCAAATTTTCTGAAGTAATATTTCACCTTTCTCCATAATCTCACTTACAAAGTGATACCAAATATTGATGTGCTTCGTTCTTGCATGATAAACTTGGTTCTTTGCTAAATAAATAACGCTTTGGCTATCAAAGTACACTTTGATGTATTTTTATCTAATTTTCAGTTCACCAAGCAACCTTTAAAGTCAAATTGCTTCTTTAACAGTCTCTGATACTGCTATATATATACTCTGCTTCTGTAGTAGACAAGACAATTATTGACTGAAACGTAGACTTTCAACTAACCGGCCCCTTAGCAAGTGTAAACACATAACAAGTAGTTGATCGACATTTATCCAAATCACCAGCATAGTCGGAATCACAGTATCCAACTACGCATTGATCATCTTTCTCATCCCGCTCAAATATCAATCCAATATTTACGATGTTCAAAATATACTATAGAATTCATTTCGCAGCTTGTCAATGCTCCTTACTAGGATCATGCATGTACCTACTCACAACTCCAATTGCTTGTAAAATGTCTGATATTGTAAACACCATATCATACACCAAGCTACCAACATTATTTACATATAGAACATTTGACATGTACTCCCGTTCTACTTTATTTTTAGGAGATGAAGATGAGTTAAGCTTCATATGAGGTGTAAGAGGTGTACTCACAGGTTTTGACTTTTCATTCAAGCCAAAACATTGTAGTACCTTATTCAGATACTATTTTTTATTCAAACAAAGCTTCTCTCTCTTCCTATCTCTGCACATCTCCATGTCTAAAATTTTTTTGGCTTCACCCAAGTCTTTCATTTCAAACTCCTGATTTAACTGAGCCTTCAACTTCTCAATTTCTTCTAGATTCTTTAAAGCTATCAGCATATCATCAATATACAGAAGAAGGTATATGAAAGATACATATTGTAGCTTGTGCAAATATACGCAGTGATTGTATTTGCTCATTGTATACTTTTGCTTCATCATAAAATTGTCAAATCATTTGTACAATTGCCTCAAAGATTATTTTAATCCGTACAGTAATTTTTTCAATTTGCATTCTCACTTTTCTTCTCCAGCAATCTTGAACCCTTCTGGCTGAGTCATATAGATTTTATCTTCTAAGTTTCCATGTAAAAATATAATTTTTACATCAAGTTGAATGAGTTTCAAATCCAATTGTGCTACCAAGCCTAATAAAATTCTAATGGAGAAATATTTTAAACTGAAAAAAATACTTCATTATAATCAATTTTCTCCATCTGAGCATAGCCTTTAGCTATTAACCTTGTCTTGTAGCGAATATCATTCTTGTCAAAAAATCCTTCTTTCTTTATATATATCCATTTGCATCCAATTGCCTTCTTTTCCTTTGGTATATTAGCTAGGTTCTATGTCTGATTCTTTTCAAGGAACTGCATTTCATCATCCATGGCCTTCCTCCACTTCTCATTTTTTTAAACTTTGGATAGCTTCACTATAAGTGTTAAAAATATTATCATTTGCAATTAGAGATGCATAAGCCACCATATCATCAAATCGAGCAGGTTTGCGAATCTCTCATCGTGGCTTATTTATTGCAATAAATTCTTATTATTGTGGAGGTCTTTGGGTTGGAACATCTTCTTCATCTGACTCCACCTCTACCGCATGAGTGTCTACATCTGTTTTATCATTTATTGTTAGGTTAACAATTCTTCTTTTAAACTTCACCTGCTACGGAATACTATCCGTCTACTGAATAATTGTATTTGTCACTTTTTTTTAATACGTTAGACTCATCAAAGGTAACATTTCTGCTAAATAATATTTTCTTTGTTTCTGGACACCAAAGACAAAATCCTTTCACACCATTGATGACCCCCATAAAGAGCGCTTTTTTTACCCTTGGATCTAACTTTGATTCCTTAATATAGTAGTATGCAGTGAAACCAACACACATGTAAAGAATTATAATCAGCAGCATATTTTCTAGACCACATCTCCAAAGGTGTTTTACCGCCAATAGCAGCTGATGGTAAACGATTAATAAGATGGCATGCATAAGTCACAGCCTCAGCTCAAAATTATCTGTCCAACCCAGCATTGGACAACATACACTGAACTTTCTCCACTAATATCCGGTTTATACGTTCTGTCATTCCATTATGTTGTGGTGTATCTCTAATTGTGAAGTTTCTAACAATTTCTTCATCTTGGCAGAATTTTAAAAATTGATCACTTTTATACTCTCCACCGTTATATGTACGGAGATATTTGATTTTTCTGCCCGTCTGAGTTGCCAACATCTTTTTCTATATGAGAAAAGCTATCAATACTTCATTCTTCGTCTTCATCGTATACACTTATACTCTTCGAGAGAAGCCATCAATAAAAGTTACAAAATAGTATTTTCCTCCCATTGATGATGTATTGGAAGGACCCCACATATCTTAGTGAATATAGTCTATAAAATACCCTTGGTATCTTGGATTATAGTACCAAACTTCACTCTAATCAGCTTGTCTTTGACATAATATTCACATAAATCTAACTCCTGGAGTTGCTCTCCTTTAAGTAATCCTTAATTTGACATAAGTTTTAAGGATCTATCGGCAGTATGCCCCAAGCGCATATGTCATAATCTGGTTGCTTTCAACTCCTGATCATTACTGGAAGTTATTACTGTTGTCCCAATAATTGCATTACCCTGATAGTAATACAAGTTATTGTTCTTTCTTATTCCTTTCATTATCACCAGTGCACTAGAGATAATTTTGATTACTACATCTGCTGCATTTACAATGAAACTCTTTGATTTTAGGATTCCCACAAAGATGAGATTCTTCTTCAAACTCGATACATATCGGACATTTGTCAAAGTCTTGATTGATCTGTCATAATTCCTTAATTGGATTAAACCAATCCCTTTAATCATACATGGACTGTTATTTGCTATGTAAACAGTTGCACCTTTTAGTTCTCTAAAGTCAAAAAATCAATTTTGATTGGGACATATATGATGGCTACAACTTGAATCAAGTAGCCATACATTACAGGAGCTTGTTGATGACACAACAACTAATGAAAGGTATGAGTCTTCATAATCACACTCAGTTATATTTGAATTCACGATAACTTTTCTTTTATCAGATTTGCTTTTACTTCTCAGCTTAGGACAATTTATCTTTCAATGCCTTTTCTCCCAGCAAAAAACACATTTATCTTTAGTTGGTCTGAATTTTGATCTTTTCTTATTTTCTCTCTTCCTGATTTGAGAGCGGCCTCTCACTATCAATACTTTCTGCTGCTCTACTTGAACTCTCTTTCTTATCTTTCTTCCGCAGTTCATAGCTATATAATGCAGCAGTTACTTCAGAGAGAGTCACTTTATCCTTCCTATGGAGTAGAGTTATTTTGAGAAACTCAAACTCCTTTGAAAAAAGATCCCAACAGCATCAAAGCCAAATCTTCACCTTTGAAAGTCACGTCCAAATTTATCAAATCAGCTTCCAACTGATTAAAATTAGTGATGTGCTTATTCATAGTGGTACTAGGAATACAAGTGAAATGAAATAATCTCTTCTTCATATGAAGCTTATTTTGACTATTTTTTTTTCAAAAATTTTTTTTCAAATACCTTCCACAATTTACTTGCAGAAACTTTCTTAGAGAAAATATATTTTTGTTCTCTAGAAATGCACGATCGAATTGTACCACATGTCATACGATTGATGGCTTTCTAATTTTTTTCATTAATATTTTCTGATTTCTCTTCTTCAATGGCAATGTCTAGACCTTGTTGGAAAAGAGCGTTTAGAACTTTACTTTGTCACATGCTTAAATGACTTATACTATAAAAAATCTCCACAACAAATTTATCATTTGATATAGTAGTCCTTAATCAAATTGACAGAGTGGATACTGTCTCCTTTATAGTCGATGATTTACCTAAGTCATCTGTCATCTCTGCTTCAAAAAATTATTTAATAGCTAATAAATGCGAAATATAAATAATTCAAGAAAAAATTTTCGGATGTAGAAAATCATACTAGGATGTAACCACAGAGCATACTCATAAAATCTTGGCTCTGATACTAATTATTATGAAAACTAAATTAAATTTTTACCAATAATATGTATAGTGTGTGAACAATTGCACCAATGATTATACCATAAATATTTTCAGGAAAGAGAGGTAAGTCATAATGGACACGCTTAAATACAAAATTTTTTTAGATAAAATTTTTTTAGACATATAATTAATAGTACAAAATACCACCACAACTATACTTAAAAATAACTATTAAATAAATAATAAAGAAATAAAGAGAACACTATAATTTAACGAGGTTCGGCCAATTTTATCTATATCCTTAAATACTATCAAAATAATTTTTTATTATAAAAAAATACAAAAAAAAATAAAATAAAACCTTATATTTAAAGGACTTATTTTAAAATGAATTTAAAGATTCCTTACATAGCCAAACAAACCCTCTAAAAATCCCACGTCCAAAAATAGCCAAACCCTACACTCCATAATTCAGTAATAAAATCCACCTACAGAACATTGACGGTGACTAGATTATCCTGCCAGCATTGATGAATCAGAAAAAGGCGGGCTGGACAACACCGTCTTGTTTCAATCGTCGGACAAGTCTCGATTTCTGGACAGGAGAGATCCTTCAAGGCGGTCAGGTACGTACTATATCTATCTACATATATTGTTTATGCTGCCTTTTTATATTTTTTTAATAAACTGAAAATCAAGAAGAAAATAAAAAAGCAAAAATCTGGAGAAAATGTTGGCAGAAGAAAAAGAAGATGGGTTTTTCCTTTTTCGTTTTATGATTTCAGTTTGGTTTGGAAAAATGGTTTGGTAACCTATTTTTGCACTGCACACTACACAATCTGATAAAGTCATTTCGGCACATTTGTTGGAAAAATACAAGTAGAGTTCTTAGTCTTCTTCAGTGAAACTGTTATCTATTTTTGCATTTGTTGAAATGCCATTGAAGTTTCGATCTTCTGGATTTGGTAAATAAGAACCCAGGCACGAGTGTGCCATCCCTATCGATTTTGAATTATCAGAACGACATCGTATCAGTCTTTTGAATTATTATTTTATTTATAAAATCTTTTAATTGTTAATGTTATTTTTTTAATTATTTTTAATTGTTAACGTTAATATTCACTATTAATGTTAATATTTTTTGATTTTTTTTATATATTTAACGTTAATATTCATTCTATTTTTAAATTATGCCTTTATTATTTTCGAATCACTTATTGGAACTTGGAATTTCCTCTTCTCTTCCCTATCTTAGTAATAAAATCCATTAATGGTTTTGATGAATCAGAAAAAGGCAGCCTGGGCAACACCGTCCTGTTTCAGTCGTCGAACAAGTCTCGCTTTCTGGACGGCACACGCGCGTTCAGGTACGAGTGATTAAAATGAAATTGCCCGCATTATTATGTATCTTCATTCTTTATGCTCATAAGTTTACATAATTAAATAATATTAATCGTATAAGCATATTTCAATATTATTGCTATTGTCATTTCCACATATTTACCTATAGGTGTTTATACAAATTCCTTAACTTTTAGTATCAGAATTACTAATTTCACTTGGACAGATTGTCTTTATCTACCTTTCAAATTCCCAGGTCCAACCTCACTTTAACAGTTCCTTATCTGCTTTTAGGTTTACCCATTACAAATGGAATTCCAATAGTTGTTTCATTGGGACAACTATTCCAGAAATTTAATGTTCCTTCTTGTTATGTTTAGTTCTCAACATCCCCTTCATGTTTCCACAAGTTGAGTTTTAGATATCCTAAGCTTCTTGATTGTCCCGAAATTCTCCCTTCTTGATTTTATGTTGTGCTCTGTTCCTTACACAATTCCACCCCAGATAATTATTAGCTTATGTTTCACCAGATTCTCCATTAGTCTAGCACCACTTAATAGCCATCAACCTAGTAATTTCTTAAAATTTATAATTTCTGATCCTCAATTTCTTACCCTTTTCCTTTACTCCTTTTTTGGCTAACCTATAACAGATGTCTAGCTCCCCATTTCGGTTTAATAATTTATCTTCCGTGGTGATTCTTTAGTTTTGCCATACATGTTTCTCTTTAGTGATGATAATTTAATTTTATTTATGAATTAGTTAGGAATATCAAGTGAAATCAACATAATATTTACATATTTATTAGTGTTTTAAAATATCAATTGTCCTGTATTTATTAGTATTTATAATTTAATATAAATCTTGAATATATGTATCTTTTTCTTTTCAATTTCCGAATGGGATGTTGATGTCTATTTTGGGTTAAGCCATAATGTGACTTTGAATCGTTGGCTCATTTTTCATTAGACTAGGCTCTTAGAACACCCAGTTTGCAACATCAATTTATGGTAGTAATTATAAAATTGTCACTATGACAGTTTTTGGTCAAATTACTCCATAAAAATCAAAGATCTCTATTTCATATCATATAGATTGGATTTAAGCCACAGTTAGATCTAGATTGAATCTGATTCAAGTCACCTTCCATATTCCTAATCACGCTTTATACTTTGTTTGAATTACTAACATAATGCGTTAGTAATTTATTATATTATATAATAATGCATAATATAATACTGTAAATAATATTTATCGTATTTGAAAAGATAGTATGATATAATATAGTTAAATATAAATATTTTTATTTATTTTTATAATATTTTTAAAATTTTAATATGGTATGAAGATGAAAAACTAGTTATTTATATATTTAGTATTTAAAAAATTTATTTTGAATATTTTTAAAAGATAAAATTATGAAATTATGAAAAGTCACTAAACTAGTGATTTGAAAATCAATAATTTCTAAATTATGAGATTACCATGAAAAATTATACAAAAATAATGAAAGTCAAAATAAATAAGGATAAAACAATACCATACTGTATAATAAAATCTTGTAAAACTAACATTCAAACAAGGGGATAGAGTTTCTAGACATTGGGCTTGTGTTGTTTGATTAAAATGACTTGCCGATGCAAATTAATATCTTTTGGTTCTTCCATCACTTTAATATCTTTTGGTTCTTCCATCACTTATCTTATGGAAACTGATGACCAATTTTATTTGTTTATTTTTAAATATTTTCATTAATTTCTTTTATCCTTTTCTTTTGCTTCATATTATACGAAACAATTAGTCCATGTTGTGCCAATTTGGCTCAACTTTATTATGGTTGTGACTTTTTTATAATTATTATATTGACTCAAAAAATTAGTTATACTGTGTTAGACTATACTAAAACTTAAAAAGTGACAACTTAGCATAATCTATTGATCTTTATATAACCGTGCTGCCGTCTGAATTATGTCTTATCATACTAATATATATGTTAATCCAATTATTTTTAATAAATTTTACTATTAATTTTAGGCATAGTCTATTTAAAGTCATATAAAAATTTTAATTTATAATTATAATTTAATTTACATATACAACATTAATTAAAAATATAAAAATTTTGAAGAATTTTAAATGATTAAATTATTAAAAAAATTTAATAGTTAAACATTAAAATAAATTTAATTTAAAAAATTAAAAATATAATTTTGTTTAGAATATCATAATATAAAACATAGAGAAAAATTATTATTTTAATAATAGTTAATTTTTAAAATAATTTTAAATTTTAAATTTAATAAAATATTATTTATTTGATGAAAAATAATATGCATTAAACCTATTATTTTATCATTAATTCATGGGACATTTACAAAACTAAATTAAAAAAAAATTCAATTTCAAAAATTCTACACCTTCTCAAAACTTTTTTTTATCAATAATTTTTTTTAAATATACCTCACTCCTTACTAAAAAAAGTTTTTTTTTTCAAAAATACATTCTCTCTCATTTCAAACAATATGTTACTACAATTTTCATTTTTAAACTTTACTATTGAATTAATATATTCTAATAAAATAATAAAAATTAATATTTTAAATTATATTTTCAATATATAAAATATATTAATTTTTTTATAAAGGAAAAATTTTTATTTTTCATTACAAATTAAAAGAAACGCTCATAAAAAATGTATAAAAATATATTAATAAAAATTATTAATTTTATTAATTTTAAAATAATTTTTACATATCATACACAAAAAATAAAGTTTGAAAAATATTTATTTTATTATGTAGATATTATATATATGTTATGTGTATGTTATATAGATGTTGTATCGATATTATATATTTGTTGTTTATATTATGCGTATGTTTTTTATATATTGTGTGAGTATAAAATTAAGAAAATATTAATTAAATTGTGTAGATGTTATATGTACATATTAATTATATATTGTATATATGAGTATATTTATTATATATGTATTTTATATATATTGTATTTTTTATGTATATTAAGAATTTGAGAAAAATAAAATTATTTATGAATAAAAAATAATATTATAGCATCCCATATTTTTTTATTATTTATTTATTTTTTATGTGTAAAACCCTTAATTTTTGAATGATTTTAAGTCTAGGGGCAAAATAGTCATTTTGTACCCTCATATGTCGTTTGAACATAATTTGATGGTTTAAATGCCTTTTTAATACTCGGGACGACGAGACGGTCGTTTTGAGAATAATATTGTATTTTTGGGTGCCGAGGGTATTTTCGTCATTTTTGAACTTTTTGTCGTTTTCGGTATTTTCGGGTATTATTATGCGTAAAACATATTTATAAATTATTTTGGGATAAAGTTTGAAGTTAAAAATAAATTTGAGTTGATTTTGTGAATTTTATGGTTTTGGGTAATTTTTATGAAAATAAATAATTTTGGAGTGTTTTTAATTAAAATAAAATATTTTAGGGGTATATTGGTAAATTACCACCCTAAAACACTATATATATGAGTGTTAGGGCACCCAAATTAATTGCCTTAGACCCTTGTGCCGTTAGAGAGAGAAAAGAGGGAGAAAAAAAAATCATTTTTCTTCAAAAATCTGAGGCCCGTCGTTTTGTCACTGTGCGCGTGCCAGAGGGAGTGTCGTTCGGCGTGGGAAACTGGTCGTTCGGCGGAGAGGCGCGAGCCAGGGGCTTGTCGTTCGGCCTGCGAAGCTCCGTCGTTTGGCGTGCTGCGGGCTGGCTCGCCGATGTCGTTTTGGCCTCTGTTCCAGCAGCCTGTTTTTCGAATTTTTGGGTTTTTTGATGTTTTTCTTGATTCCTTTTGCATTATTTCGACTTCCATTTGATTAGTTCATGTTCATATCATATTGGGTTGGTATTTTTCTTAATTAATTTGGTTAAATTCGAATTATTATTTAATTAAATTGATTTTTACAAAATAGGTTAAGTTTTGGGATTTTTATTGTTTTGATGGATTTTGGTATTGAATTAATTGATTTGAGCTAGTGTTGGGTGGTTATGGCCTGATCAACCATAACGACACATATTAAGTAGACGATACCATCCTGATTTTTGTATAACTATTGTAATGACAGGATACCAAGCACTAATGACCATTCCAGGTTCGATCCATTTAGAGTTCATTAAATAAAAATCAATTATCAGATAACCAAAACAAAATCAATGAATAGCGCTCAGCGCTCAATCCAGTCAATATCAGTGCCAATCAATCGAGTATAACATTATCTCTGTACAATATTAATATATTGTACCTCTCTAACCAATAACAGAAATATTCTGTAACTCAACATCATTACACATACACCTTTTCAATAAGATCCACGCATACAATTGTCAATCATCAGTCACAAACAATATCATGTGATGTACGAGTATGATGTTATGCTGGTATGCAAGTGCTCTAACACTAAAACTGAAGAATATTACAGTCTAACCCCCTTAAAACGATTTCGACCTCGAAATCTAAAACATACCTAAAGACTCAAACAGATGGGGATATATAGCTTTCATAAGCTCTTCGGAGCATATCGGTTAACGCGGAAGCAAAAGAAACACAGAAAGAATTTTTCCTAATGATTTCCGGATACAACTAGACAAATTATAAGTGTGACTGAATCTTATGGCTCTGATACCACTCTTGTCACGACCCAACCCGGGGGCCATGACCGGCATGCAGCCAAACCGAAGTCCGACCACATAAGCCTTAGAAACATTCATAACAGTCTAAGTGCAAAACAGTTCAATACTTATATAATCCTCAATCCTAATACAAATGCAAACCATCAATATAATCAAATCCCAATAAAATCATTCGGGAAATCTAATGCAGACAATTTTTAATTATTACACAAAAAGGGGTTCGGATTCAATCCGCCCAAAAGTTCAATATCCAAAAATCTCTAAGCAGAAGGACCAATAAACACAAAGGCAATCACTGTAAACCTGCAAGACAATCTATATGGGTGTGAGCGTTATATATAGACGCTCAGTAAGTCTATGAGAGGCAGAGAAACATCTAACAGTCATATAAGCAGTACATATAATACATTCACAAATTAAGCAATCAAGATGGTGTGTCGGGGTCACCAATCAGTAAACAGTATAGTATAATATCAGTCACATCCGCCCTTATAACTTCTCAGTACAGTACAGTAATCAGTAATTAGGCATGTAGCCTCAGTAAACAGTATAGGCATTAAGCCTCAGTAGCAGTATAGGCATTAAGCCTCAGTAGCAGTATAGGCATTAAGCCTCAGTAACCTCCTTCCCCTTCATGACACACCATCACACAGCACAAGTAATATCAAATTCAATATTCTCACATAAATACAATCACATGCAAGTTTCTCTGTCTCCTAAAACATGCGAGGCTGGGTTCGAAAGAATAGTCTAGTGAATATATATAGAAAGGATAATATATTATAAGAAGGGTTTATATATATATATAAATTGTTAGCAAGCAGCACAACACAAACAGTTCAAATACACCCATAGAACTTACCTGGTATCCAAAGAAAGCTTAGCTCAATCCTCACAACCTACTGACCTCGAGCTTCAGCCGGATTATTGCCTAAGGAAAAATAATTACATAATACAACGATCAATCTCACTATCTCATCTATCATAAGGGATGCAATGCATGCTATGAATGCAAAAAGACCAATACTTAACCAACAATTAACCAAGATAATCTAAAATCAAAACCAACCCGACTCAACTCAAAATTATGGTTCAACCCAATGGTTAAACCGATCGCACCTCAAAAATACAAAATCAATTAATTACCTAAAATTTATTAGAACCAGAACCTCAACTCAATTTCTATAACTCATTTATCAAATAATATCACATTAGTCCTTATGCAAAAATCATAAATCATACCAACACCCAAAACCGATAAAAATTCTTAAGTAGTCTCTATAACTCAAAAATTTCCAGAAAATAATTCCATCATTCAAAAATTCTGGAAACATTCCAATAGCTTCTCCAACATCAAAATAACGTGTGTACAAAATTTCAGATTAATCCAAATTTATTTGATACCCCAAAAATATTTTACAACATTCTGGTTCTGTTTGAACCACTAAAAATCAGTACAGCAAAAACAATCATAAATCCTTCACATTTCGTTACCACAAAATTATCCAAATAATTTTCTCATATAATAGACATCAGGATGGAAAACCTATAAAAATTTCATAATTTTTCAAGACATCTAAGACCTTCAAAATAATTCTCAAAGCAGACATCATCAGAAAACCCTTAACCAACAGCAGTGCCAATACTTAATTTATTTTGGAACCTAAACATTAGAACCAGACTTATTTTTATCCAATTCAAAACATCCTAATAAACAACATATCAAAATTTCATAATTTTTAGAAACCTCTAAGTCCCTCAATTTAATTTTTAAATCGGATCCGTACAACCAGTTACCATACTGGCAGCAGTAGAAAGATCAAATTATTTCAAAAATATAACAAACAGAAACATAGCCCAACATATTTTTCTTGTAAACTAGACTTCCAGAACTTCAACATATATGAAAATCAAATCTAAAACATTTTTACACATTTTGGTATGAATTTCGAAAGTTACAGATGATGCAATCGCATCTACAGTACAGTTCTTCAGACAACAGTAGGAAACTTGAATTTTCCAGAAATATAAGATGCTCCAAAATCCCAAAAATTATTTTTCTCATAAACTAGACTCAATTTCGAGCCACATATCCAAATCTTAGATTTTTATCATATTCAAATATTTAATTAAAAATCGAGCATCATACAGCACTAAAATCAAACTTCAGCAGAGAATTAAATCATCCAAAAACTCAAAGAAAATAATTAATTCGAAAACCTTAACACCCAAATCAATTCAATCAAACCATAAGTCAGTACCTTCATCAAATTTCAGAACCCAACACTAGCTCAAATCAATTAATTCAATACCAAAATCCATCAAAACAATAAAAATCCCAAAACTTAACCTATTTTGTAAAAATCAATTTAATTAAATAATAATTCGAATTTAACCAAATTAATTAAGAAAAATACCAACCCAATATGATATGAACATGAACGAATCAAATGGAAGTCGAAATAATGCAAAAGGAATCAAGAAAAACCTCAAAAAACCCAAAAATTCGAAAAACAGGCTGCTGGAACAGAGGCCAAAATGACATCGGCGAGCCAGCCCGCAGCACGCCAAACGACGGAGCTTCGCAGGCCGAACGACAAGCCCCTGGCTCGCGCCTCTCCGCCGAACGACCAGCCTCCCACGCCGAACGACACTCCCTCTGGCACGCGCACAGTGACAAAACGACGGGCCTCAGATTTTTGAAGAAAAATGATTTTTTTTCTCCCTCTTTTCTCTCTCTAACGGCACAAGGGTCTAAGACAATTAATTTGGGTGCCCTAACACTCATATATATAGTGTTTTAGGGTGGTAATTTACCAATATACCCCTAAAATATTTTATTTTAATTAAAAACACCCCAAAACTATTTATTTTCATAAAAATTACCCAAAACCATAAAATTCACAAAATCAACTCAAATTTATTTTTAACTTCAAACTTTAGCCCAAAATAATTTATAAATATGTTTTACGCATAATAATACCCGAAAATACCGAAAACGACAAAAAGTTCAAAAATGACGAAAATACCCTCGGCACCCAAAAATACAATATTATACTCAAAACGACCGTCTCGTCGTCCCGAGTATCAAGAAGGCATTTAAACCATCAAATTATGTTCAAACGACATATGAGAGTATAAAATGACTATTTTGCCCCTAGACTTAAAATCATTCAAAAATTAAGGGTTTTACAATCTAACCCCCTTAAAATAATTGCGTCCACGCAATTGAATCTAACATAATCATTATCCATCAAAAACTGTCATTACAATAGTTATACACAAATCCGAATGGTATCGTCTACTTAGTATGTGTCGTTATGGTTGATCAGGCCATAACCACAAGATACCAAGCACTAATGACCATTCCAGGTTCGATCCATTTAGAGTTCATTAAATAAAAATCAATTATCAGATAACCAAAACAAAATCAATGAATAGCGCTTAGCGCTCAATCCAGTCAATATCAGTGCCAATCAATCGAGTATAACATTATCTCTGTAGAATATTAATATACTGTACCTCTGTAACCAATAACAGAAATATTCTGTAACTCAACATCATTACACATACACCTTTTCAATAAGATCCACGCATACAATTGTCAATCATCAGTCACAAACAATATCATGCGATGTACGAGTATGATGTTATGCTGGTATGCAAGTGCTCTAACACTAAAACTGAAGAATATTACAGTAATTGATTTTTACAAAATAGGTTAAGTTTTGGGATTTTTATTGTTTTGATGGATTTTGGTATTGAATTAATTGATTTGGGCTAGTGTTGGGTTCTGAAATTTGATGAAGGTACTGACTTATGGTTTGATTGAATTGATTTTGGTGTTAAGGTTTTCGAATTAATTATTTTCTTTGAGTTTTTGGATGATTTAATTCTCTGCTGAAGTTTGATTTTAGTGCTGTATGATGCTCGATTTTTAATTAAATATTTGAATATGATAAAAATCTAAGATTTGGATATGTGGCTCGAAATTGAGTCTAGTTTATGAGAAAAATAATTTTTGGGATTTTGGAGCATCTTATATTTCTGGAAAATTCAAGTTTCCTACTGTTGTCTGAAGAACTGTATTGTAGATGCGATTGCATCATCTGTAACTTTCGAAATTCATACCAAAATGTGTAAAAATGTTTTAGATTTGATTTTCATATATGTTGAAGTTCTGGAAGTCTAGTTTACAAGAAAAATATGTTGGGCTATGTTTCTGTTTGTTATATTGTTGAAATAATTTGATCTTTCTACTGCTGCCAGTATGGTAACTGGTTGTACGGATCCGATTTAAAAATTAAATTGAGGGACTTAGAGGTTTCTAAAAATTATGAAATTTTGATATGTTATTTATTAGGATGTTTTGAATTGGAGAAAAATAATTTGGAGTCTGGTTCTAATGTTTAGGTTCCAAAATAAATTAAGTATTGGCACTGCTGTTGGTTAAGGGGTTTCTGATGATGTCTGCTTTGAGAATTATTTTGAAGGTCTTAGATGTCTTGAAAAATTATGAAATTTTTATAGGTTTTCCATCCTGATGTCTATTATATGAGAAAATTATTTGGATAATTTGGTGGTAACGAAATATGAAGGATTTATGATGATTTTTTCTGTACTGATTTTTAGTGGTTCAAACAGAACCAGAATGTTGTAAAATATTTTTGGGGCATCAAATAAATTTGGATTAATCTGAAATTTTGTACACACTTTATTTTGATGTTGGAGAAGCTATTGGAATGTTTCCAGAATTTTTGAATGATGGAATTATTTTCTGGAAATTTTTGAGTTATAGAGACTACTTAAGAATTTTTATCGGTTTTGGGTGTTGGTATGATTTATGATTTTTGCATAAGGACTAATGTGATATTATTTGATAAATGAGTTATAGAAATTGAGTTGAGGTTCTGGTTCTAATAAATTTTAGGTAATTAATTGATTTTGTATTTTTGAGGTGCGATCGGTTTAACCATTGGGTTGAACCATAATTTTGAGTTGAGTCGGGTTGGTTTTGATTTTAGATTATCTTGGTTAATTGTTGGTTAAGTATTGGTCTTTTTGCATTCATAGCATGTATTGCATCCCTTATGATAGATGAGATAGTGAGATTGATCGTTGGATTATGTAATTATTTTTCCTTAGGCAATAATCCGGCTGAAACTCGAGGTCAGTAGGTTGTGAGGATTGGGCTAAGCTTTCTTTGGATACCAGGTAAGTTCTATGGGTGTATTTGAACTGTTTGTGTTGTGCTGCTTGCTAACAATTTATATATATATATAAACCCTTCTTATAATATATTATCCTTTCTATATATATTCACTAGACTATTCTTTCGAACCCAGCCTCGCATGTTTTAGGAGACAGAGAAACTTGCATGTGATTGTATTTATGTGAGAATATTGAATTTGATATTACTTGTGCTGTGTGATGGTGTGTCATGAAGGGGAAGGAGGTTACTGAGGCTTAATGCCTATACTGCTACTGAGGCTTAATGCCTATACTGTTTACTAATGCTACATGCCTAATTACTGATTACTGTACTGTACTGAGAAGTTATAAGGGCGGATGTGACTGATATTATACTGTACTGTTTACTGATTGGTGACCCCGACACACCATCTTGATTGCTTAATTTGTGAATGTATTATATGTACTGCTTATATGACTGTTAGATGTTTCTCTGCCTCTCATAGACTTACTGAGCGTCTATATATAACGCTCACACCCATATAGATTGTCTTGCAGGTTTACAGTGATTGCCTTCGTCTGTCTTCTTTCTCTTCTTTGGCGAAGTCGATCAGGTTTTCCGTTTGTGTTTATTGGTCCTTCTGCTTAGAGATTTTCGGATATTGAACTTTTGGGCGGATTGAATCCGAACCCCTTTTTGTGTAATAAGTAGAAATTGTCTGCATTAGATTTCCCGAATGATTTTATTGGGATTTGATTATATTGATGGTTTGCATTTGTATTAGGATTGAGGATTATATAAGTATTGAACTGTTTTGCACTTAGACTGTTATGAATGTTTCTAAGGCTTATGTGGTCGGACTTCGGTTTGGCTGCATGCCGGTCATGGCTCCCGGGTTGGGTCGTGACATTATGAAACAAGAAACATTAAATAAAAAAAGCTTATCCATTATTCTCTGTATAAGTATACATCAAATGCATAAAGACATAAAAAAAATTTTAACAAGAAAAAAATCAATCAACTCCAAATTTGTTACCATAATTTCTTGCGTTGTTTCTTTTTTGTCTGCAACAAGAAAAAAAGTGACAAACTATTAAAACAAGAAAATAAAAATAATTTTCTCTATAAATAGGGGAGAAAATTATCACGAGGGGATACAAAAAAGAAAAAAAAGAAGGTAAAAAATATGCAGAGAGAATTGATAAAAAAAAACAAGGAAATTCATATAAAAAAGAGCACTAAAAAAAAGATACACAAAAGATACAAAAAAAAAAAAAAGAAAAAAAATCTAAGTAAAAGAGTGAAAGTGGAGAGCACATTTTAAAATTTTTTTTATAAAAGAAACTCAAAATTTATTAAATATAGAAAGCGTTTTTAACGAAATATTAGAAATCAAAATAAAAAGCAGGAGAAACCCAGCAATATTTAACAATCAAAGATTATATAATCAGGTAAATGTATCATGAACTTTTTTTAGGGTAAGTTTCAAAACTATTTTTTTATTGTAAATTTTCGGTATATAAAAGGATATATAGTCAGATGGTGATTGTATATATTATTTTTTTATCAATAGCAACTCATACAAAATAGATCATCACCAATATGATAAAATGTCTAATAAATAAGTAATAAAGAACACATAAAACAAATGAGCACTATATGAACAACATAGCAGTCGAAAGTTATTTACTCCCCACCATTCATGCAAACAAAAACATAAATGTTAAAGATCTAAATGCAATAAAAAAAAATAAAAAATAAAAGTTAAATATAGAAATAAATTTAAGTAAAAAAAATGCATGTGATCTTAAATCTCAAATACATCAGTTTTTATTAAATTAATATAAAATAATATTATTTTAAAATATAAAATACAAAAAAAGAAATCAAATTAAAAAAATGAATAATATACCTGCCAAAAAATGAATAATATAGCCGTTTTGCCAATATTATTTATCCATGTTATTTTTTTATTTTTAATATTAATTGCAATGGTTACAACTACAATTATTTTTTATATATTTTAATATATAAATGGGTTGCAATCATTTCATTACTTCTTTTATTTATTTATTTTTGCTTTTCATGTTTTTCCTTACTTCTTTTAAGAATATTACTCTTAGGCTTGGATAATTGAACCTAGCTTGCAATTGTAACCACATGGTTTACTGTTGGAATCACCTCCCCTTTTTTTAAAATTTTTCTTAATTAATTTATATTCGTCGTCTTTAAAAAATTAATTAACTCACTTTATTATTTTTAAATTTTAAATTTTACATCAGTCGTCCTTAAAATTAAGAGTTTTATAACAAAATCATCCTATATTCAAAAATTATTGTCATCTTAGTTAACGAAGCAACGTTAGCTCTTAAAATAAATCTCTTATAAATTAAAATAAATTTCATCCGTCATCTCTAAAGAATTCTCTGAATTTCATCAATAATTCTTAAATAATCTCTTAATTCCATCTGTTATCCTTAAATAATCTCTTAATTTTATCTGTTATTCTTAAAAAATTAATTTAAAATCACATATAATCCATATTGGTGTAAATATTTTATCCTTAGACTTTTCTCTTTAAAAATAAATATCTAATCATCCAAGAAAATCACATATTAATTAGTTTAAAAATCTTAAATAATTTTAAAAAATTCAATTTTTTTACATTTGAATGATAATTTTAAATAATTTTTTACATTTGAATAATAATAATAATTCTATTTTTATTTTTATAAAATAATATTTAATAATAATTATTATAATTCAACTGAAAAAAATTAAAATTTTTAAAATTTTCTAATTTTAAAAATAGTATAATTATTATTGTAATATTTTTTATTTTTCTAAAATTATTTTAAACAATAATTGTCATTATTATTCAAATGTAAAAAAATTAAAATTTCTAAAATTATTTAAAATTTTATAATTTTGAAAATTTTAATTTTTTTAAAAAATTTACTAATAGATTTATTAAACTTATTAAAAAATTATCCAATTTTAAATAATTTTAAAAAATTTACTAATAGATTTATTAAACTGATTAATAAGTTTTATTTAATTATTAAATGACATAACTTTGTAATTAATAATAATTATTGTTAAAAATAATTTTAAAAAATAAAAAAAATATTACAGTAATTATTATACTATTTTTAAAATTAGAAAATTTTAAAAAATTTAAATTTTACGGTTGAATTATAAGAATAATTATTAAATATTATTTTACAAAGATAAAAAAATTATTATTATTATTATTCAAATGTAAAAAAAATTATTTAAAATTAAAAAATTATTTAAAATTATCACTTAAGTGTAAAAAAATTTGAAAATTTGAAAATTATTTAAAATTTGGTAAACTAATTAATATGTGATTTGTCTGGATAGTTAGACATTCGTTTTTAAAGTGAGAAGTTCAAAGATAGAATCATTACACTAATATGGGTTATATGTGATTTTAATTTAATTCTTTAAGGATAATAGGTAATATTAAGAGATTATTTAATGATGATGTGGGAAATTAAGAAATTTTTTAAAGATGACTAATGAAATTAAAATAATTATAAGAAAAATACATCAAATAAAAAATAATTTTTTTAATATCATGTCTTCCTATATTGGTGTGTCAGTACAATAGTTCAAACGTCTTAATTTTATTATATTTTTTAAACCAGTCATACTAAAAAAAATTTATCCTTCACTTTGTATTTAATTAACCAATAATAGAATTAAAGAGATTACTATATTCGGTTAATAGGTATAATAATTAAATATAAATTTTTATATCTAAGGGATATATAGATACATGAAAATAATATCCAATAAATAAATCCAATATATTTAGAAAGTGGGTGCAATAATTGTCAAACCGATTTAAAATTCATATATAGAAATAAATATGTGAACATAAAAAAAATATAAAAAAATATAGATTCGACAATTATAACCAGAAAGCGGTTATGATTACAAATATAACATATAAAAATAATAAAAATAATAATAATTGAACTATGAAAATTTTAATTCCATCAAACATGACATAAGTATTAAAAATCAAGTTTCGAACTTAATTTCACTTTAATAAAAAAATATTTTTAAAAAATATATTAATAAATTATAAAAATAAAAGATATAAAAAATATTTAATAAAATAAAAACTTAAAATAATTATATCCAAGGACATAATTTAAAAAATAATAAATTTAACAAATATTAAACTATAAAATTTTTATATTTAGATAGTGAACATAAGGATTAAACTATTAATTAATAAATAACATATATATCTACAAGGATAATAAAATCATAAAAAATAATAAAATAAAATAAGAAAATTTAATAAAAAAATTTATTTCCAAATAGTGGATACAATAGTCAAAAGATAAAAAAATAAGAAAATATAATTAGGATTCTTATTCAGACACTGAATATAACTCCTTTTAAAAATAAAAAATAGATAATAAAATATCATTATAATTATAGTACTAATATTTGAGTGTCATATGGTTCTTTTTCTTCCTTACAAGTAATCAACCCCCAAACTTAGAAATGCAGATCATTAATTACTAGGTATCCAATCAAATCTTATTATTGATTGATAACGACTCCTAACATATATAAAAAAAAATAATTAAACATAAATTGACAAAATTAATTAAATTAATATTTCGCCGACTCTCCGTCGTTCCGTGTGCGACATATATTGAAATAAAATATTTCAAAAAAAGTAAAAATAAATAAAACCAAAAAAGAAAAAAAAACAACACCATTTTAGCATAAGAAAAATGGTAAATTTTATAGTTTTGAAAAAAACCTAACTATCACGTGTAATAAAAATGGAAAATGATTTTCGTGTATTGTGTAATTTTACTTTAATTTTTTAGTCATTTATTATTAATTATATAAAATTTATGTGTAATTTTATTAAAATAGATATAAATACATAATATATTTATTTAATCTTATAGGTCGTGCCGAGCTGGACCACTAGTCGTACTGAGTGAGTCAATCTAATAGGCTAAATACTCTAATTCTGCTCAGTCTAGAACACATGAACATACCAAGTAAAATGAGTTGTACTTGACACTTAGGTCGTGTTAGACACGACCGAAAACAGGTTAGGCTGGGCAGTACGTAAATTTCCATGTATACTTCCTTTGACATTCATACAAATCATAAATATCTATTTCATTTATGTTTTACTCTGTACAATAGTTCAAGAACAATATAGCTTGATGTAATCTTTAATTAATCTGTTTAGTAAGCGCCCCACTCAATTTTTTTCAAGAAAAAAAAGTTACATCATAATACTACAAATTACTTGATACAATGTGTTTCCCTCAAGCCTAACGAATAACTTGTTGCTCTTTTGATTTGGGTTGTGAGCATGCTAGAGTATATAAGATTTTTTGACCAAATGTGCTCAATATAACTTCTAACCAAAGCTATTGTATGAATTTATCAAAGGACTAACAAGAAATTAAAGTCTTCAAACTCCCTTTAATCAGTTTATTTGAATTTTATAGATAAAAATTGAATTAATGAAAGTAGTAAAAAAATGGGTTGTGGAATGATAACTGTAAAAAAAATATTGTTTGGCTAAAAAATGAATCATAATTAAAATAAATTCACTAAATTTGGAATAAGAATAGTGAAATACAATACTAAGCTCGAAAAATAATGATTTAAAAAACTAAAACTAAGTGAAATGAAATGAATAAATTAAGCAAATTAAATTAACTAAAAACTAAAAATTCGTTGTTGTGGAACTAAAATCTGTTACTGTGGAATTTAAATTATGTAGTTTGGATTTCTAAGATTGAGGGTTGTATTTGATTCTTTGATAAATTTTTGGTCATGATTGTTGGTTCTTGGATGAATCCCTTTCTTTTCTTTCCTTTTAAACATTTTCTTTGAAAATGACTTTTTAATTTTTAGGCTACTAAATCAATTTTCATTTTTTGTAGGATTGTGGATTTGTGCTCCCTAAAAATTTGGAAGTTGCTTATGTATTTAAGAAATTTTATATCCATGACTTTAAGTTACAATCCACCTTTCTTCTCTATTTTTATGAGAAATTATACAATATAATGTTATTCGAACTAACCATCCTAGTTGGAATACTAAATTACTTAGATAATTATATATATTAATATTTTTTTAAAAAATATACCCTAAAAGTTTTATGGTGAACTCTATAATTTTTCTTGATAAATACATATAGTTATCTAATTAGTTTGTTATTCCAACTAGGATGTCTAGTTGGAATAACTGTTCTATTATATAATTTTTCTATTTTTCCATTAACTTTCATAATTTTAGCCATTTTTTATAACTATCTTCACTTTCTTTAACTACTAAAAAGTGGTTAATTTTATGTGTAAATACAATGAAAGATAGGATTTTTGTTTTAGTGAAAAATTACATAACTTGGCCGGTATATATTTTTTCATCAAAGCATGTAAATTTTCAAGAAGAGCAAAATTACATAATTAATGCAATGATACAAAATTATATAATATAATTACAAAAAAAAAACTACTTTTCTTAATGAAAAATTGTATAATTTATTTGATTGTCTATTTTTTCATTAAAATATACAACAATTCCTTTTTTTTTCTTTTTCACTATATAAAATTTCATTGGTTACTTTATTAAGAAAAAATATACATATATATATATATATATTGTATGACACAGTAATAAAATTGTTTTCTTAATAAAAAATCACATAACTTATTTAGTTGTCTAATGTTTTTTATTGAATCATGTAATGAACTATTTTTAATATTTATGTAGTTGTTAATTGAATTATACAAATACATGGAGGCATTATAGCCATACTTAATGGTGTTGAATTGGTCTTGAATAGATATATTTTGTCCACTCCTTGAACAAGGCTAAATTTATGGAACCTATAGATGTGATTCTAAGTCTTTAGATGTGATATGGAACTTGAAATTCTGTTTTAGTATTCCACCCTCTTGAACACGGTTTTAGAATTGACATTATAACCTGCAAAATTGGGACCAATTTTTTATGCCACAATTATTCAGAACTTTTTAAAAAAATTTTATTCCACAATTATTCACAATTATTCTACAATATTTCCTTTTTCTTTTTCACTATATAAATTTTTCATTGATATACATAGCTTTATCAATGGAAAAAAACTATATATCATTTAATGATAAAAAAGAAACTATATGACAAACTAACAAAATTACTTATTTAGTTGTATAATTTTTTTTATCAAATAATGCACTTAACTATTTTTAATATTTGTACTTATTGATTGAATTAAGCAAATACAAGGAGGGATTAATCTTTCCCAGCCCCTTGAACAAGGCAACCTATGATGGCACAACTGATTATAAGAGATTCCAAGTGTAAGTCAATCACAGCTCAAGTCACAAGTCTACCAATTATTTCCAAATCAATATTTTCACTCCAATTCAATTAGGTATATAAATACTTTTCTTAAAGAAAAATTTGCATAACTTATTCCATAATGTAATTTTCACCAAATTTTTCAACTTTTCCTTTTCTTTTGATCGATCTTTTTCACTATATAAATTTTCCATTGGTTTATAAAACTTTATCAGGAAAAATAAATACACAATTTAAAGTTAGAAAATTATGAGGCACAAAAGAACATTAATTACTTTTCCGAATAGAAAAAGTTTATGACATATTAAATTAATAATGAAAGTCTTCTTAATAATTTTATAGTTTATGTATTAAATAATATAAATACATTAAGGCACTATACGGACGTTACAATAAATTGTAAAAATTGTAGAATTATCTCTATAGAAAGATCTTATCTTTAGATGTGATATCAAACATGAAATTATTTAATTTGAATTTTTCAGCCCCTTGAACACGGCTTTAAAATTGACACATAACCTGCAATAATCTTAGGAGCCAAATTTTCATGGCATAATTACTCAGAGCTGCCTTTTTTTTTAAAAAAAAAGAAATTTTCAACAATGTAATTCACATTTTTTATATTTGAAATTGATTATATTTGAATCCAATCTTAGTAAAATTTATAGAATTTGCAAATATATATAAATATAAATTTTATAAAAAATTATTTTAAGGATCATTTAGAAAATAATAATATATTTTTTAAAATCTTTATTTTTACTTTTTTTTCTTATCTATATCTTGAATCAAAGGATAAAGCTACTAAATAATTTTTTTTTCTATTACATCTAAAACATACCAATGTAAAAGTCATTTAATTTATAAACAAATTTATTAATTATCCCCAATTAAGGTAAGTTATAAAAGTACCTTCACTTCTTTTTTCTTTACATACGTAAAAAATGTTAAGGACTAACAATCTCTCCAATTTCGTATCTGTTTTTGTAATTAAAAGAAAGAAAATCATGTTGATAAATAAAAAGTAGGTAAAAAAAAAGAAGAAAAACTAATGGATTTGGTATAACTGTACAGTTCGTGTAAACTTGAGCATCGAGCAAACTAAAAGCACAACACACACAAAAGAAGTAATATAATAGTTTCATATCTCTTTTTGCTTTTTATAAATTTATTTATTGATTTGTTGTTTAGAAAAAAAAAACACTGGTAGAAATGATTATTTCATCAGTATTAGATGAGTTACTATAAATACCTCTCCATGTGTTGTGTCTAAAGACGTACAATTAAGCAAATCCCTCTAATAATCTAAAGATGTTCTCCTTTATTCCTATGTTTGCATTTTCCTTTCTGATCCTTTCTTTTGCTTTCGCTACTGCAACTGATCCTTCTTCTTTTGTTCCTGTCCACAATAAACTAGCAAAGGATCAGGTGAATGCTCTTCTTCAATGGAAAGCTAGTCTTGATAATCATAGCCAATCTGTCTTGTCTTCCTGGGTTCTCAACGGTACTAGTGCTCCTTGCAATTATTGGTTCGGTATTTACTGTGATAAGGCTGGAAATGTTGCCAATATAAGCCTTGTGGACTCTGGTTTAAACGCCACACTTCAAGGTCTTCACTTTTTGACATCCTTCCCTAATCTTATTGGGCTTAACCTTAGTAACAACTCTTTCCATGGGAACATTCCTTCGCATATCTTTAATCTTTCCAAACTTAATGTTCTTGACTTGTCTTCCAATGCTATCTCTGGTTCCATTCCTCGAGAAATTGGAATGTTAAGATCTGTTACTGATTTGGATTTGTCAGAAAATCATCTCACTGGAGAGATCCCAACTTCTATGGGAAATCTGACAAAGCTGTCAATTCTTTTTCTCCATCGAAACCAACTTTCTGGCCCAATACCTCAACAACTTGGAACTTTGAGATTTCTCACTGACCTTACTTTGTCATTTAATAATCTCTCAAGTTCAATCCCAGTTTCCGTAAGTAATTTAACGAAACTATCAACTCTTTGTCTTGGTCAGAACCAACTTTCCGGTTCCATACCGTTAGAAGTTGGAATGTTAAGATCTATTACCAATTTGCAATTGTCACATAATCATCTCACCGGAAAAATTCCAATTTCAATAGGAAACTTGACAAAGCTATCCACTCTCTATCTTCATACGAACCAGCTTTCCGGTTTCTTACCTGTAGAAATTGGAATATTAAGATTTCTTACCGATTTGGAATTGGCAGAAAATAATCTCATCGGAAAAATCCCAATTTCTATTGGAAACTTGACAAAGCTATCCATTTCTTTTCTTCGTATGAACCAACTTTCTGGTTCCATACCGATAGAAGTTGGAATGTTGAGATCTCTTACTATTTTGGATTTGACATATAATAATCTCACTGGCACAATCCCGATTTCTATAGGGAACTTGACAAAGCTATCCGGTCTTGGTCTTTCAAGTAACCAATTTTCTGGAACTTTTCCTTCAAGCATGAACAATCTTACCATGTTAAATACCTTCGAAATATATTACAACATGTTTGAAGGCCACCTACCAGAAAGAATATGCCTTGGTAGACAGCTTCAATTTCTCGATGTTGATGGAAATAATTTAACAGGTCTCATCCCAAGAAGCCTTAAGAATTGTACAAGCTTGTTGAGACTCCGTCTTGATAGAAACCAGCTTACAGGAAATATATCCGAAGATTTTGGCACATATCCAAATTTGTATTTCATGGATTTAAGTGAAAACAAATTCTATGGCGATCTTTCTTGGAAATGGCAAGAATTTTACAACTTGTTGACCTTGATACTCTCAAAGAATAATATCTCTGGCGCTATACCAGCTGACCTGGAAAAGGCAAAAAAATTGCAGTTACTCCGCCTCTCATCGAATCACCTTGTAGGCTTGATTCCAAAAGAATTGGGGAAGTTAAAGTTGATTGAACTTTCCGTTGATGATAACAAGCTTTCAAATGGCATTCCTCCAGAAATAGGAATGTTATCTGATCTTGCAAAGCTCAACATGGCAGGAAACAATCTAAGCGGAGCAATTCCTAAGCAGCTTGGTAATTGCTTAAAACTCATTTTCTTGAATCTTAGCAAGAATAAATTTACAAATATAATTCCTTCAGAGATAAGTAAATTAAGCTCCTTAGAGAATCTTGATCTCAGTCAAAATTTGCTGTCAGAAGAGATACCGCAAGAGTTTGGAGAATTGCAAAGGCTTGAGACATTGGATCTCTCAAACAATTTGTTATCAGGTTCAATTCCATCAACTTTTGTTAAGTTGGTGGGTTTAACAAAAGTTAATATATCATATAATGAGCTTGAGGGCCCAATCCCCCATATTAAAGCATTTCTAGAGGCTCCATTTGATGCACTTAGAAATAATAGAGATTTATGTGGCAATAACTCTAGCCTAAAGCCTTGTGTTTCTCATACAACGGGCAACAAACCAATCACGTTGATCCTTGTCAGTTTATTGGGTGGTTTTTTTGTACTATTTTTGTTGGTGATTGGAGGCTTACTCATCTTCTGCCAGAAAATTAGAAACAAGAAATCTAAGTCAGGGGAGACAATTTTTGCAATATGGAGCCCAGATGGAAATATTCAATATCAAGATATTATTGAGGCTACAGAGGAGTTCGACTCTAAGTATTGCATTGGGGAAGGAGGGTATGGAATTGTCTACAAGGCTGTGCTTGGAACAGGTCAAGTGGTTGCAGTCAAGAAGCTTCGCCAATCACAAGATGGAGAGATTACTGATTTGAAGCCATTTAGAAGCGAAATTTGTGCATTGACAAACATTCGCCATCGGAACACTGTGAAGTTCTATGGATTCTGCTCCCATGCCAGACACTCATTTTTGATATATGAATTCATAGAAAGAGGAAGCTTGAAAAAGATATTAAGCAATGGGGAAGAAGCAAAGGAGTTTGGCTGGAAAAAAAGACTAAATGTTGTTGGAGGAATAGCTAATGCATTGTCTTATATGCACCATGATTGCTCTCTTCCAATTATTCATAGAGACATTTCCAGCAACAATGTTTTGTTGGATTCAGAGTTTGAGGTTCATGTCTCTGATTTTGGAACAGCTAGGCTTTTAAAGCCTGACTCGTCAAATTGGACCTCTTTGGCAGGGACATATGGATACACAGCTCCAGGTATATAAATATACTTGATTAATTTTCTTATTTTTTTCATATTAAAATTAATGCAATTTTACAATTTATTAATGAAATTAAAGTGTAATTGAATTTTTTTTTTTTCTATTTTGTAGAGCTTGCGTATACTATGGCAGTCAACGAAAAATGTGATGTCTATAGTTTTGGTGTGGTGACTCTTGAAATAATAATGGGAAGGCATCCAGCTGATTTCATTTCATCTCTTTCTCTGTCGTTATCATCATTATCATGGCCAATCGATCAACATACTCTTGAAGATGTGATTGACCAACGCCTCCCGTTTCCTAGAAATAAAGTTGTTGATGGATTGATACTAGCTATAAAAGTTGCACTTGAATGTTTGAGTGCCAATCCTCAATCTCGGCCAACCATGAGACAAGTTTCTTCACAGCTAGTTTTTAGCTAAATTGCAGCCATTGATAAAAACCACTACTAGGAGTCAAATTGTGTGATTTTTTTTTACTTTGCTTGTACTACATGTTATATTGTAGCTAAGTGTATTATAATATTACTGTATCTTGTTGGCCAATGTTTTTATATGAAGTTTTGATTATGCTTATCTTTCAAATAGATTTTGCATAATTATAGAATAATAATGCTAATAATTCTTTTTCAATTATGAGTGAACAACCAAAATACGATTACAATTTTTCTTTATATGCATTGTACATTTTTTTTAATTTTGTTTAGGTTTTTTTTTTTTTTTGCTTAGGTTAGATGACTGATTAAACATAGGCATGAGCTACACAATGAAATATGAGAAAATAACACACCATATCATGTTTTTAAAATTTTTTTTTACCAGCGGTATTTTAGTTATTTTATTATAAATTAATTATAAACTATATAGAATTTATAAATTCATAATAAATTAATGATAAATTTATTGTAAACTAATGAAAATCTAAGATTTTAGTAATTATTTTATAAATTCTGATATTTTGATAAATAATTTATAAATATGATAAATTTAAAATTATTTTTTATTTTTCTTGTATTTTTGTCAAAAGTCAAATGACAAATCATACTTTACATTTTCAGTTATTTTTAAATATTTAATTGTCTTTTTATATTAAATAATATTTGTTGTTCTTCTCTTTTTTATTATTTTTATTATGCCTTCCATTGTTTAATATAGTGTATTATAGCCAGTTTCCCCAATTAAATTTATGAAGATTGAGGAGTTTCTGTGAGCTAGAGTTCCACCATCCATCAAATATTTGTGGAATTGTTATTGGATTAATATACTTTGGCACCACTAAAAAAAAATATATTATGCGAAGTTTATGAATTAAATGTTTATTTTTAAAACAAATATGACATGTTTTATTATTAATTCTTAGTTATAAAAATTTAAAAATAATAATATAAAATTTGCGTTTGTGTTTTGAAATAGTATTTTACTTAAGAGTAAGCTATAAACAATAATAGATAAACGAGAAGAGCTAGTACCATTTATTTTGCCCAATCTCTGAAACAATAACGAAATGAATTAAATTATTTAAGATAGTATTTACAGAGATTCACTATGCTATTACAGTATATAACATGTTTGTGGGATAGTACATATCAATATTGAAGTCAAGTAATTTTATAAATAGTTATTTTGTAAAAAAACTCATATTTATTAATAAATTAATCTCATTCTCCATGAATGTGGAATGTGAATTTGTTTTAAATTTTTAGTTTTATTAATTTAATTCATGTGCAACTCAATCAATTTTTTAAGATTTAATTCAAATATATTAATTAATTTCATGAAATTCTAATTAAATAAATTTTCATTTATATTAAAATAAGAGCGAAATCATAATTTATAAAAAAAATATTTTCTGCCTCAATAATTTTTTTTTCTAAATTCAAGGGTATAAAATAATCTATTCGTGTTTTTTTTCCATCAAAACAAATAGTAATACAATTACATAGTATTATTGGATAATTTTATGTGGATTATTTTAAATTATTTTAGTTGGTATTATTGGATTATTTTATGTGGATAACACGCAGCTAAAGATCTAAAATAATTTAAAATAGATCTATTTATATTTAATTTTTTTTCAAAAATTTCAACATAAAAATGAATGAATTTTAAAATTGAGTTAAAATGAATAAATTTTAAAATTGAGTTCCGCCACTGTAAGCAAGGAATAAGTGTTGGTGTTTCCTATACAATCCATTTAGTTGGCTCATCTTCCATTACAAAGAACTGAAGTCGATTTTTTTTTTTTTTGTGGATATCCGCTCTAGAAATGATTTGATTATATTTAATAATTTAATATAAATTTTTATTTATTAATTTTATTTTAATTATATGTAGACACGTAGACATTTATGGAGATATTGAAAAGGCTGTACTATTTCTTGTTTAATAAAAGGAAAAATAAGAGAATTTTAAAAAGAAAACAAATGGATACTGTATTATTGAAAAAAAAATATAATTTTGGATTTTATTATGCAATTAAGGTAGACAACTTGTTTAATTGATTAAGACTTTTTTCTACTTGACAAAAGGGGAATTTACTAATTTTCTGACTTTTGGGCTGACATTCTCAATGGTTATTAATTAATTAATACTATTTTTCTTTTTTGTGAGATTTCCACAAAATCATTTTGACAAAACCGGTTCTAATTGTATACTTCCAACCACTTTTTTTTTTTATTCCAATAAAACGTATACTTGCAACCACTTAATGCAAAGGCTACAAATAAATTAAGTGTAATAACCGTCTATATAATTTTTTTTTAAAAAAATTAAATTTGAGTTATATAAAATTGTAATCATTCTTTTTTATTTTTTTTGGGATTCTATCTTTCATTTGATAAATATAAATGTGAAAATAATAATAGAAATACGGTAAGTTATATTTTTTTAATATTCGATGGTCCAAATCCTAATTTTATGCATTGTTCTTATAAACTTACTTCATTTATTGATAGTTAATATTGACCATAAGAAAGGAGATAATAAAAATTGAGCGAAAGCTTATCTCATTTATGAAGATTTACACTATATCTCTTTAGTGAAATTGCCACTTATATATATATATTAAAAGAATTTCACTAAAATTGTTATTTGATACAATAAAAAAATTATTTTTTTCATCTATACCCTTATTATTAATATTTTAATTAATGAAATAAGAATATAATAATTTTAAAATTAATAATTGATGAAGAATGTTTAGTCTATTTGAAATAATTTTATATAATATTTAAAGAATTTAATAATTTTCTTAATATATGACAAATGAATATTTTATAAAAACTCAAACATCTTCCATCTCATTAAATTGTACATTTAGAGACAAGAGGAGAGAAGCCCAACATCCGGCAGCTGAAATTTTTCATCAAATAGTATGAATTATTCACTAAAACTAATTTATTTAGGAACCCAAACAATAGAATCGCTATTAAGAAAAATGACAAACTGGTGGACCTCCTGACTTAATATTTAGGACTTGAAAGGCGAAATGCATTGGTTCCAAGATGATATATCCAAGTGGCAAACAAGTGCTTGAGCTTTAGAGCCATCTTCGCCCATTAATGGAACCATATAAGCCTTCGTTTTCATGATTTTATGACAATAAAATGCAGCATATACATATATCTCCTTATGACATACTATTTGATTATCACCCATCATTTTAACTCCCTTTAAACTAGTATACTTCTGATTCTTTTTATCTTCTTTTGCCTCATTGGAATAAACTTCAACTTTCTTTCCAAACTTTGCAATGATAAATTCAACTAATGATTCTATAGAAGTAGCACAGTACTTGTCTTCTCCTCTAATGCCTGGTGCTTCACATTCTTCAATGATTTGCTTTATAATTTTAGCTTCTTTCGATTTGGGTTTTATTGAAAAATACTTGAAAATTTCTGGTAACTTCTTGTTTGAAAAGGGTATAGTTTTAGCAATTTTACGTGGCAAAAAACTAGATGAATTTGAAGATTTAGAGAAAATGATGTTCATCTTTTTAGCAGGAACAAGATCATCATATAGAATGTATACAGTGGTTGTATTGAATATTTCATTTTTCTCAAATTCTTTTTCTTCAGACCAATATCCAACTCCATAGCGTACGCTGAGAAGGAACTTTTATATCCTGCGCATTGGCTTACAATTGCAAATAAATAACTGACCATTACTACATGTATATGTAAACAATATAAATATAAAAAAACAACTAACCTGCAGGTTTTAGAAGATCTTGTAGAACCATCGGCAATGGAGTGTTTGGCAGCTTAGATTGCCAATAAAAAATATAGAATTCAAGATATTTTTTATTTTATTATTTAATAAATAATTTTAGATAAGTATTTTCTTTTTGTACAAACGAAAGCAAAACCTTAGATTTCACCGGGTCCTCCTTGAGCCTCTGCATGCATGAGACTATCTGGAACAGTTATCATAACATGCACACAATGAAAATCTTAAAGCATAGTTAGCTAGCGGTTTAATTTTATAAATAATCCCTGAACTTATAATAGTGTAATATTTTAATCCTCAAACTTTAAATCGTCTTAATAAAATCTCCAAACTTACAGTTTGTCTCATTAAAATTCTCATCTCCATTTTCCGGCGAGGAAGCGCATACGTAGACTCTACATAGAGTCCACCTGTATTCCACGTGTTAAATATAAATTAAAAAAAATAAAAAAAAAATTTACCCGCAACACGAGTGGGTAAAAAATAGCTGATCATTTTTTTCCCAATTTCTTCAACAAAAACTCTGAACTCTCTCTCTCTAACAAGCCTGAAATTATTTTCTCTAAAAACCTCCGGTCCCGATCTCATGTCTCTAAACAATCTCTCATTTTCTTTCGTCTTTCCCTTTTTAATCATCTGAAATCATTTTATTCTCTTTAAACCCCATTTATATTAAAAATTATCGTGTTACCTATTTGTTTCTGCTTTGTTTATTGTGAAGAAAAAACCCTAGTTCTCTGTTATTGAAACAAATTCTGAATATTATGGAGCAAAGTAGAAATGAGAAGGTGAACAGTTGGTATGGGGAGTGCAATTTTGTTGCTCCTTTGTGTGAGTGCGTAGAACCAGCTCCAGCAGTGATGAGGACCTCTTGGACATAATTCAATCCGGGAAGACGATTCTTCGGCTGCAATAATTATGGGGTTTGTTTAGTTTTACATAGCTATATTTTTGTTTTCATTGTGCTAAGATAATGTTTTGAACTAAATTTTCCTATATGCTTCTCATTCAGGAGGGAACATCTTGTGCATTTTTTGACTGGGTTGATCCTCCAATCCAACCAAGGGCAAAATAAGTGATTCGAGGTTTGCTGAAAAAAATTGAACGATTGGAGAAAGAGAAACAAAATAAAGAGCAGAAGCATAAATGTTAGACTACGAATTAGACAGTAGTATTTATTGGGGTATTAGCATTTATTTTGGGTAAAATGTGTTAGGAATTGAGTTAAGTTGATAAGTTTATATGAACATGGATGTTAAGAATCCGTATGGTGAATTGTTAATGTGCTTTAGGGTAAAATATTAAGAATTTTGTTGGTATGGTTGTATTTGGAGATCATGGTATGTAATGGAAAAAATTGCATTTTATATTTCCTCAATCTCAAATTTTCATGTAAGCTATCTTTGGCTTGCATAGCATTGCAACTGACGAGTTCAGAGCTGGTAGTTTTAATGTTTTTCCATATTATGAATGTTGTGGTTTGATAATGTTTTTAATAGAATTATAATTATACAAATGGCAAATTATTGTAAATTAATTTTGATTGCAAGGTTTAAAAATGTGATTGAAATGTTATAAATACATTACAATATACCATCCATAATGCACAGAAAATGACTCCAAAAACATGTTAACTTAATAGTTGCAAAATACAAAATGAATGATGAACGATTAGCTTAGTACAAAAAGTAATTACAATCCAAAAAAGTTATAAACTGAGTTATAATCAGTTAGTTCTCTGTTGAGGTTGGGTAGCATTTGCTTCACTAATTATGCTTCTTTGAGTTGTATCAACATTGTGGTCTGATTGAGCATCTTTAAAAATTGATGTCATCCAGTCATCAAGGGGATAGTCCTGCAATTTCTCACACATCATAAACAAATTTTATTTTAGTGCTGAGACTACAAAATATTGCTCAAACTAATAACAATAATGCTCAAACTGCAAACTAAGGCACAACCCAATCAACCTGTTTTCAGTCATTCAAATTCAAGCACTCAAGTCATTAAAGAAACGTTCATTAATCAAATGAAAAAAATGATCTTACAGCTCCAGCATTTGTTGATGTTGCATCAGTTGGGAATGGAAGTGGACCACTTGTATGTATATTTGAATCAACATTTGTTTCACTGGTCCCCTGTCAAGGCAAAACACATACAAAATTGAGCAAAAAATTGTAGATTGACATTAAAACCATTAAATAAGTATAACTCACATCACCAAACCATCTAACTGTAACTAGTAAAGTCCTATTTGAAGTGGAAGGACCAGTTGTCCTAGTTTGCTCAGCCCTTGCACTAATACCACCACTAGCTCTCAAATTAGAATTTTTAGTCCTTTTTTCCTAGCGTAAATACATGACTAAAAATGTTAGCAACTAGACATATATCATTAAAAATATAAAATAAAAATATTGAAATTAAAAATAAATCATTAAGCTCTCAACTTACTGTTGATGTTGATGTTCCAGCTGAATTTGGCCCGTGAAATCTCTCATTGTGTCCTTTAGCACCACAGATTGAACAAATTATGGTAACTAGCCCTTTCCTAGACATTTTTATATGTCCAGTTGGCTGTTCAAAGTCTCCTTTTCTTTTTGTTTTGGCTTTTTTCTTTTTCTCAGCTAGTTTTTCTAATTCTTTAGCTTCTTTTCTCCTTACTTTTGGTTTTCTACCTCTCTTCTTTCTCACAACTAGAGGAGGTATAAATTGAGCATGTGGATTGGCTTTTGGCCACATTTCAGGACCATTTACAGGACTAGTCACATGAGAGTAAACATTGTTGTATGTATGAACCTTGTAATAATCACTTACATTAGTTATTGGATCCTCATTGTTCTCAAAGATACACACAACAGCATGTGCACAAGGTATTCCGGTGAGATCCCATCTCCGACAAGAGCATGTCCTACTCTTCATGTCAACTACAAACTGTGAATCATCAAAATTAACCTGTATGAGAGGTCCACCAGACAGTATAGGTTCACTATTTTCAGCCCATTGGACAGCCTTATCCAACTTTGCTTGAATTTTAGGACAAATACTTGCTGTGTACTTTTTTAGTGCTTTTTTTTCTTGCATATTCTTCTCATAAGTTGAACCCTTATCATCTCTAACATGCTAAGAATAGGCAGCTCCCTGGCCTCCAATATATATATATATATATATATCTATTGAAGCATTCACATAAGTTGTTCAACAAAATATCACAATTGGTATCTGCCCTAAAGTATGCCCTGCTCCATTGGGTTGTTGGTCTATTATTTAACCACTACCTTGCATCAGGATTCTTTTCCTCAATCTCATCCAACCAATAAACACACTTCGCAGGATATGTTGCTCTTGCAGCCCCCCAAAGCATATCCTTAAGGTCTTTTCCTTTGAATTTCCCTCTAAAATTAGTGTACATGTATCATACACATAATCTGTGTTCTAACATAAAACGAAATTTTTAAGTTAAAGATACTTTCTTTTGTTTCCATCACTAGTGGTCCCCCACTAATACTGTGTATTTTAATACAACACACTGCAAAGCATCTGCAAAGCAACGAATAAAAATTAAGGTCAAGGATTCTTTGAGATGAGCCATGTATATTTATCAGACACAACACTCAAAGCAAATACCAAAATCCACCATAACTATTGAAATCATGTTCGATTTTTTTAGTGAGATAAAATAGAATCAATTGTTTTAGGGTTCTAAAACAAATGAAACAAGTAGTTTAGCTTCAAGCAACTTTGAATTTTGATGAGTTGGGTTCGAATTTTCTAAAATTGAGATTTTGAAATCGATTACGTGGAAGTTAGGGCTAGAATTTTTTAGTGCAACAATTGTGATTGCTTAGGGTTTTTGAAATAAAGAAGAAATTTTTCTAACATGGATTTTGATTTCGCTTTTCTTTTCCATATTTGCTTCCTTTTGGTTTGAGATAATGCTTGAGAGAGGGAGGAGATGGAAAGCAACTTAGGGAGAAAGCCTACGTGAGAGAAGGAGATGAACTCTGTACTTTTCCTAAACCGCGATCACCTATTTTTTTACCCACACATGTTGTGAGTAAAAAATGTTTTTATTTTTTTAATTTATATTTAACACGTGGAATACACGTGGACTTCACGTAGAGTCCACGTATGCGCTCTCGCCAAAAAATGGAGATGAAAATTTTAATAAGACAAACTGTAAGTTTGAAAATTTTATTAAAACGATTTAAAATTTAGGGATTAAAACGTTATACTACTATAAATTCAGGAACTTTTTGTGAAATTAAGCTGTTGGCCAATCTACAAATATATATTTAAATAAGTATATTTAAATATAAATTAAGCTACAAATATATAAAGGCTTGATTATTCATTTTATTAAACGAGGGAACGAAATAAAAGAGGGATCGAAACTTTGACTGAATTAATAAATTAATAAATTAAGCTCCAAGTGGGCTTGGCTAAGAAAATATTTGCCATATTTCTAGGTAGAGAATATATTCCAATGGTTGTGATAGGCTGCATATGAAACTTAAAATTAATAATTAAATTACACAATATAAACTTTACTTGTTTAGTTAATTTATTCATTAAAATTTCAATTTACACCCCCATGAATTTATATTTTTCGTATCTTATAAATGCAAAATTGCCAAATTATACTGAGACTTATGTTGAATTACACTGAGTCACTAATATATTTATTTAATAAAAATACATAAATACAAGATGCAAAATGATCACTATATTAATATAAATATCTGTTAGTGTAAAATAAATAAATATATAAAATAAAGTGATAAATATATAAATACATACAGTAAAGTAATTAAAATAGATAAATACAAAAAGTTGGATATGTATTGTGCCAAAAAAAAAATCCATCTGTATCCAAGTTGATATTATTATTACATAAAACTTTAATAAATATATGGTTACAACTACTAAAAAAATTAGTATTAACTTATTTAGGAATCCAGACAATAGTATCACTATTAAGAAAATGACAAACTGGTGGCCCTCCTGGTTTAACATTGAGAACCTGAAAGGTAAAATGCTCTGGATTCCAAGTTGATGTATCTAAGTGACAAACAACAAGGGATTTAGCATTGAAGCCATCAACACCCCCCGATGGAACCATGTAATTGTGTTCATCACTTTATGACAGTAAAATACAGCATATGCATATATCTCCTTATGGCATACTATTTGGTTATCTCCCAACATTTTGATTCCCTTCAAAATAGTATACTCTTGATTCTTGTTATTTTCTTTTGCCTCATTGCAAAATGTTTGAACTTTGTTTCCAAACTTTGTAATAACAAAGTCGACTAATGATTCTAAAGAAGTAGCACAATACTTTTCTTCTCCTCTAATGCCTGGTGCCTCGCATTCTCTTATAGTGTCTTTGGTGAGTTGAGCTTTCTTTGATTTGGGTTCTATTGATAAATATCTCAAAATTTCTTGTAATTTTTTGCTTGAAAAGGGTATAGTTTTAGCAATTTTACGTGGCAAGAAAGTAGATCCATTTTTGGATTTACTGAAAATAATATTCATCTTTTTGCCTGTCACAAGATCATCATATAAAAAATATATAGTTGTTGTATTGAATATCTCATTTTTCTCAAATTGTTTTGCTTCATCCCAACACGCAACTGCATAAGTTCCCTGACGTATTTATAAATTAACGGCTTCAATTTCTGATTCTGAAAAGGAAATTTTGTTTCCTATCCGGATGAACAAGAAGAGAAAATTTTACTTTTACATAGCATGAATGTATTAATTTATAAAAAATTATATACATGAAAAAGAAATGGAGAAAATTAACTAACCAGGCTTTAGAAGATCTTGCAGAACTTTAGACAATGGAGTATTCGGCAGCTTAGATTGCCAATACATTTCTGCTGGTGGAAGAGCATTACTTCCATTCACAAAAAGCAGCTGTTAGTTTGATGAAAAAAAAACAGTATTAATTTCTTTTATATATAAACACATACATTAATCATTTTCAAGAAAATGAAGCAATTATTTGCTTACAGAAATTAGAGCAAGCATGGGAAGAAAATTAAAGTACTCCATATATATATTTAAGTAGAAATTTAATATATTGAAATTTTAAACATCCAAGCTATTATTTGTGTGTATAAATTTATATGGGTATGCAAAGAGAGTTGGAAAACATGCATGCACAACAAATAATGAAATGTTATTTCGGAAAAATATGATCCAAAGCTACAAAGTCTGAGAAACTTTTGGATGATAATAATGCCTCTTCTTGTGAGCTTGTTTACTTGAGTTGTCAAGAGAAGTGTCTGTGATTTGCAAAATCTCGGTGCAATTTAAGAAAATCAAGATTGTAGACTTTGTTATATAATAATATTAAATTATATATTGTGATAAAGATAGCAATTTTTGGAGCATGTGAAAGGAATTATCAATGCTTCAAAATCTGCATTGGATTCTGAAGCAAGTTGCTTGCTAGATTTCCCTAAATAAATATCCATTATATGCAAAGCCTATGGACAGAATAATTTTTTAGGTTTAGGAACTCATTTTGTAGAACTGCATTAATAGAAAACTATGAACTATGAAAAGAAAAATAAAATGATTAATGTAATTAAAAGTAGAAAAGAAACAACTCATTAAATTCCATCTAAAGGGAATTTTTTGATCCAATTATTTTTTTTACCGCCGATTTAATCATATATATATATAATATGATGATTAAATTTATTCATTCAAATGGTTTTTATAATTAATTATCAGATTATTATTATACTAATTCGAATTGAGTCATAGAATAAATAATAAAAATAAAATACACTATACAATAAAAATAGATGTATGTATGCACTATATAAAAGGTATTTCATCCCAATTATTAATTTTTCTGTCATTTAAATCATATATTAGATAATATATAATCGATCGACACTTTGCCTGAGATCTAAGAAAAAAAAGGAATATGATTGCTTTTCCACAATCATCCGTGAATTATTGCTTAGTTACTCGCGGATCTCAAGCAATTCCCTTTAATTATATAGTATATCATAGCTGTTCTTAGATATCCCAAATCTACCTCGTGGTTCTTGCGTTAAAAAAACTATATTTTTTTTTTAAATAAATACCATGAAAGAAGGAGATGAATTATTGTATATAGTTGAAATTCCATTTGTAATCTTAATGTCACTAATACCAAACTCTACACTTAGGACATTAGAATACCAAATCATGAACAAAAAAAGACACGAGAGAAAAGCATATTGGCTGCTGACATCAAAATTATGCTACAATTTTTCAGATATATATTAATAAGAAAAAATATAAAATAAAAAATTTAGCATGATATCAGAGCATATATTCTTATTCTTACTTGGATAGTTTAGACAATGACCATTGAAATGTATGATTGTTTTTAGAAAACTTGGACAGTGACTATCATGTACTTGTCAAGTATCAATTGATTAATTAACACTTGAGAGAGAGTAATGAACTATCTTATAATATAATAAAGTATGGGTAATTACACGTTTAAAAAAAATATAAAAATAGATTGGTGGAGAATGGCTGCTACGAAGATGGAGAGGCAGCAGATAATATTAGAGACCTTCAAAAGAAAAATGCCAAGGCCTTGTTTTTCATCCAACAAGCTGTGGATGAGCGATATTTATTCACAAACACAAAACAAACTTTTTGCTTGGAAAGGGAGGAAGAAAGAAATAATGGAGAAAGCAAAAAGAAAAAAATCTAGAAAAGGAAGTAACAGTTAAATTTAGGATTAATTAGCGATGGATCAAGTTGTGGGAATTAATCGTCGCCAATTTTAGGAATAGTTTGGTAGGATTTTAAAATTCATTTATTTTTATTATTAGCGATAAAAGAAATCCATCGTGAATATTTTTCTATTTTAAAATAAAATAATTCTTTAGTGGCAAATTGTTATTGTCGCTAAAAAGTGACATCAACTTTTAGTGACAAATATCTTAATATTGTTGCCAAAGTATTGACACAATAATTGACACCAGATTTAACTATGAATTTAGCTACGAATTTCCTTATTTTGTGATCTAACTCTTGGCGCCAATTATTGATATATATTTTAGATATAAATTCTTACTGTTGCTAAATTCGTTGCTACTCTATAATAAATTTATATATTATCGTAAATCTGCCGCTATTATTATTTTTCTTGTAGTGTACGCTTTAGCAACCTTACGTGGCAAGATAGTAAATCCATTTTTGGATTTAGTTAAAATAATATTCATCTTTTTCCTGCCACAAGATCATCATATAAAAAAATATATTATTGTGTTGAATAACTCATTTTTCTTAAATTGTTTTACCTAATCCCAATACCCAACTACGTACGCTCCCTAACGTATTTGTAAATTAATGGCTTCAATTTCTTATCCTGAAAAGGAGATTTTGTTTCCTATGCAGGTGAGCAAGAAGATGAAGTTTTACTTTTACATAACATGATTGCATTAATTTATAAATAATTATATACATGAAAAATAAATGAAGAAAATTAACTAACCAGGCTTTAAAAGATCTTGCAGAACCTTACGCAACGGAGTATTTGGCAGCTTAGATTGCCAATACATTTCTGCTGGTAGAATAGCATTACTTCCATTAACAAAAAGCAGCTGTTAGTTTGATGGATAATTTATTTATATATAAATGCATACACTAATTACTTTCAAGAAAATGAAGAAATTAATGTATGCTTACACAAATTAGAAAATGTTTTGGATGATAATGCTTCTCCTTGTATGTTCATAACCAAGTCATCAGTATTTATTCATCGCTATACTTGCATAAGAACATATTCATAAACACAAAGCAACTGAAAATGTAATATGTTTATCTCAGGAAACTATTAGATAGTACGCAAATTCATATGTTCATCTCATGAAGAAATTAATGTATGCTTACACATATTTTTCATCTTGGTCTTCTTTGACGATATGCTGACCATGATCATCATCTAAAAGTTGTGTTGCAATTACTTCAACAGCATCAGTTATATGTAAAGCTTTCAAAGTGCAGCTTTGCTCTATACAAGGTAGAGTACTTGGGCCATGTAATTTCGGCTGGAGGTATCAGTACAGATTGAAGTCCATGCTCAATTAGCCTCGTCGCCAAATAACTGAAGGCCTTACGTATGAGGATTCTTAAGACTTGTTTATTTTCCTGCAAGGGCATAATATCGTAATTTAGTAATATATTCCTCAAGTGCATAGTATGTAATTAAGTAATATAGTGAAGTTAATCTTAAATACTAAATAATTAAATCAATTATTATTTAAAAAACTAATTAATATGAATTTAAAAAACTTAATTAATTAAATAAAAACTAAATAAATTTAACTCTTATAATTAAAAACTACGGTTAGATTTTTAATTAATTATTTATAATTTTTCTAAAATATTAATCCAATTTTATTTTTCTTTTATTATTGGTTGATTCTTTCTAAAATTAAAGTCCATTCTCCTTCAAGATCTAAAATTAACATTACTATTAATTCCTATATCTATTCTCGTGATCACAAAAATTAATTAAATTCATTAAGTTTTGTGAAAATTTTTAAATAATTTCTTAAGTGTTTTATTTATCTGTAAGCAAAAATCACTTAAGATTATTATCTCCTAGAACTAAATGTTTCTACTCTCCCTCTATCACATATAAGCCTTTACAATTTTTTTACTTATAGCATTCAAGATCCAGGGCATCACTACTGAAGAAGTTTTTTACTCCATAGATTGAACCCATTGGTGCCTTCATTACGAACCTTAACAATTCCTTCAATAAAACCCAATTTATTCTTAGCTCTGATTGCGATCTTCACAGATCAACTCCATGCAGGTAATTGTTACTAGTTAAGAGATTTGAAACCAAAATCACACCAGGATTATCAGATGGATAAAGATGCAGTGAATTAGCATTGTACTGAGATCTAGTTTCTTTTGTTTGATGGCTCCCTTGAGTAGTTTGCTCACTCATCTCTCCAATTTTGATCAAAAAACAAATAACGAGTCATAAAACAAGGTAAAAACTGAGTAATTTTAGTGTATATGGATCGCTGCCTAAGGCTTTAATACCATGAATGAAATCAAGCTATCATTGAAGAACTTCATTCATTGATAAGAAAATTAGTTACATGCATTTATATGCATGCGACTCCAATTGTCAGTGCTAAAAAAATAACCAACTATTTGCAACAGAAAGTTAACAACTTCAAAACAAGTCCCGCCAATAATTCGAAAACACAGCTCAGAAGCTTGATAAACTCGATACTCTGGCTTTGTATGCTATGTTTCGTATAAATAACTTATACATGTCTTCAAGACGGTGTAAAAAGACTTGCTCCTTCAGAAAAGATTTGGAATTCAAATTCTCTCCTATTTATTAAGTACATGATCCATCAAAAATAAGTGTAGCATTTCACATAAAATATCTCTCATCACTAATGTTAATAATCATAATCATCTAATAAATGATGAAGGAATCACTATATCAAGCTTGTTACCTGTTTTAGTTGACAAATTCATACATTTTTTTTAAACAACTCCACACAAATTTACAAATGAAATCAGGATTGCAAAACTACAAGAAGGTACAAGAGATTTCAGAAAGTGGATTTTGAATTTAATACGCATTTCACATTTGGCATAACAAAAACAACATTAAATTCAATAAATTGTTCAAAATACTAACTTCTTTCCACACAAAAGAATGGGATATTGGGAATCTTTTTTTCTATGAATCTGACAAATTTCATGAATTTAAAATTCTCAATCCAAAAATAAAGCAAATTATAAAAGCCCAAAATAAGTTGAAATAAAATTTTAAATGCCCATTTGATCTAACAAGTCAAAGTGAAGCACATCTTGACTTTACGAGGCAATAGTGCTATTTCAGACTGATCTTTAGCTTATAAGTCTCTCATTCTTTGCACATTGCTCCTACAAATTGAGAACTCATTTAACGGAAATTAACCAAAGCTCTATAACCAAGAAAAATACAAGTTTCCTTGCCAAAATACATAATGCACTCACAATGAAATGAGCGTGCATTTGGATAGATAATGAATTGAAATGAAAATGAGATTTGTATTTTCAGTGAACAAATATTTCCAGTTGTCGGACAAGTCTCGCTTTCTGGATGGCACACATAGGCTGTCAGGTACCTGTGATTAAACAGAATTACTATTAAGTTTACAAATTAAATTGAATTTACCCGGATTATATCTCCATTCATTATACTCATAAGTTTACATAATTAAATAATATTAATCGTATAAGCATATTTCAATATTATTGCTATCGTCTTTTTCACAGATTTACCCATAGGTGTTTGTGCAGATTCCTTAACTTGTAGTATCAGAATTATCAATTTCAAATTCCCAGCTCTAAACTCACTTTAACAGTTTCTTATCTGCTTTTAGGTTCCCCCATTACACATGGAACTCCATTAGTTGATTGGGAGCTCTTGTTATGTTTCGACCAGTTGAGTTTTAGATATCTTAAGCCCCTTGTTGTCCCAAAATTCTTCCTTGTCGATTTTATGTTGCGCTATGTTCCTTACACAATTCCACCCCAGATAATTATTAGCTTATGTTCCACCAGATTCTCTATTATTTAGCTCCAATTAATAGCCATCTACCTAGTTTTTTCTTAAAACTTATAATTTCTGATTCTCAATTTCTTACCCTTTTCCTTTACTCATTATTTGGCTAACCTATAACAGATGTCTAGCTCCCCATTTCGGTTTAATAATTTATCTTCTGTGGTGATTCTTTAGTTTTGCCATATATGTATATATTTTTTCCATAATTCAGCGTCTATTAACTTCTCATGGCTTAACCTATTTCGTTTAACTATTTCAGAGTTTACCAATGAGTTTCATTACCTTAAAATTTTCTTTTAAATTGTTTGCTATTTATGAATATACCACGAATTGTCATTGGAGTTTGCCAAGCCTGTTCACACAACTTATATTGTTTGTACTGCCTTTCTTACTTTTTTTAATAAACTGAAAAATCAAGAAGAAAATAAAAAGCAAAAATCTGGACAAAATGTTGGCAGAATAAACAGAAGATGGGTTTTTGGGTTTTTCCTTTTTCATTTTATGATTTCAGTTTGGTTGGAAAATGGTTTGGTAACCTTTTTTTGCACTGCACACTACACAATCTGATAAAGTCATTTCAGTACATTTGTTGGAAATATACACCCAATTGCCTAAAACCCACTTTTAAAAGCATCGATCTTATTAGTTATGCTATTAATATAGATTGAGATCCTATCATTTTGATTTTGGTTATTAGGATTCAATTTATGTATCTCTTTAGTGATGATAATTTAATTTTATTTATGAATTAGTTAGGAATATCAAGTGAAATCTACATAATATATTCATATTTATTAGTGTTTTAAATTATCAACTGTCCTATATTTATTAGTATTTATAATTTAATATAAATCTTGAATATTTCTATCTTTTTCTTTTCAATTTCCTATTGGGATGTTGATGTCTATTTTGGGTTCAGCCATATTGTTTTTTTTATTTTAATTTTTTATTATAATTTCTAAACATAATTAAATTCTAATAATGGTGGAAATTATATATATATATATATATATATATGCCAAAACTGTGAAATAGATTGGTCCTGCAAAGATTTTACTTTTGGACCAATTTAATTTTAGTATTTATATTTATGGCATGAATTAGTTAGGAATATCAAGGTTAAGGATTATTGGAGGAGAAATGAGTGGTGTCTCCCTGATCCAATTGATGATTTAACACACAGAGCTTGGCAAGAAATTCAGCGGCAGGGAGTGCTGCAACAAGAGGATAGTATTTCATGGAAACTCACAAAAAATGGTATCTTTACTATTTGTAGTGCATGGGATGCTTTGAGGAGTAGAGGGAGTGTAGTTCCATGGTGGAAGTTAGTGTGGGGAAAACAAAATAGTCCTAGGCAGAGTTTTATTTTGTGGCTTGCTTTGAGAAATAAGTTAGCAGTAAAAAGTAGGTTGGTTAGATGGGGTACTGTTGATGATGGAAATTGTATATTTTGCCATAGTGCTGCTGAAACAGTCAATCATTTGTTTTTTGAATGCTCTTTCAGTAATAGGATTTGGAATCAAATATTGGCAAAGTGTGGTATTGGCTGGAGGAATCTTCCTCGGAGAAGAATAATTAGTTGGTTTATGAGGAAGGCAATTGGGAAAAGTTTTAAAGCCAGACTAAGACGATGTGCACTCTTATCTGTAGTTTATTATATTTGGTGGGAAAGGAATCAAGTGATTTTTCATCAGAAGGCTGCTGACAGTAGGAAGGTTGGGTTTAAAATAGCGCAATCTGTTAAAAGTTTATTTGTGGGACAGAGCTCAGGAATTAAGGGAGTGGAATATATGGAGCTGATGGTTTGCGGCTCCTATTGATGTCCATAGCCTTGTTCTTGTGCTGCTGGTTGCAGTGAAGGATCCTCAATGTATGGCTGCTGGATATGGTTGTTGCCAGAACTTGGGTTTGCAGGAGGCTAGTAGTGCCTAGCTGCTGTTTGTTTTGTGCTACTGATGCAGCACATTATGCTTTGGATTGTTGCTGATTTTTTTTGGAGCTGCATGACATAATGGGAGCTACAAAAATTCTGCTTGATTGCCACTATCTGGGCTGCTTTTATGCTATTGTGGATGCTGTTTTTTTTTTAAATGTCTATACTGGACTTGGCTGCTAGTTTTTTTTTTTAGGAGTTGAGTTAGTTTGTGTGGTTGAGGAAAATTGTAGATATTCACCGTACAGAATTGCTTCATTCTTTGATTATAAAATTTTGAATTTTATTGACCAAAAATATCAATTGTTCGTATCATTTTATTACAGATATTTGCTTATCTTTTTTATTCCTAGATATTCATCCAGTATACTCATCTATCTTAGTATGTTTAACAGTTAAGACTTTTTTTTTTTTTCATTTCTTCCATATTTTAAGTTTCCATTTTTTTTCAAATTTTCTTTATTTATACGGTTTAAATTGAATTACTAATTTGAATTACTCAAATTCGTCTTTTTTTTTCCTTTTTGAGAATTAAAATTGTGTGAGAATGAATGGCATTTTAATATTTTTCTAAGTTTTTATTTGTAAAAGCATAATTTAATATGTTAAGTAATTAAAATTACACTGCAAGAATTTTATTTTTGCTAAAGAATTTTTTTGTCGCTAAATTAATAGAAAAAATTGCACTAATTACCTGATTTGTTTTTCTCTTTTCGAAATTACAGCCTAATTTTTTTCAATTGAGACGATTTTTATTTTTTTTGTAATTTTATTTTTTTATTTTTTAGTTTTTATTTAAAAATAATTTTTTTATGTTATATTCTCAAAATAAAAACAAAAAATAGATACACAACATCTACATAACATATATAAATTATATACAAAATAATCAACATACACTCAGCATACGTCAAATATCTACTACATTGATTAAGCATCTACTAAATATTATTAAACATGTACACAATATGTACAAAATTCACACATCATTTACATAAAATATACACAATATATATATATATATATATCATACATATAATATCTATCAAAAATTTACACAATATATCAAATATATACAGAATATACTAAATATTTATAGAATATAATGAAATTAATATTTTTTACCTTTTTCATGTATATAATATGTAGATTTTGTTTTAAAATAAATTTAATATTTTTATTAATATATTTTTTATATTTTGCTTTTTGATTATTTTTTGTAAGTATTATTTATTTCTAATCAAAATTAAAATTTTATTTTTTATTTGTAATCAAAATTCAAATTTTTCTTCATAAAAATTAATATATTTTATAAACTGCAAATATAATTAAAAATATAATTTTAATTATTTTGTTGTAAATTGAAAAAAAAATAAAAATTAAAAGTAAAATATTATTTGTAGAGAAAAAAATATTTTTGAAAACAAAATTATTTCGATAAAGAGTAGATATTTTTAAAAAATTACTTTAATTTTTTTTTAAAGTGTAAATACTTTTTTGTATAGTAATTTTGAAATATTTTTTTTTGTGGGGATTGGTTTGTAAAAGCCCTAAATTAATAATAGCGGCCAACCCATCAGCGACAAAGGTTCAATGGGTAAAAAATTTGGGATAACTACCAAACTAAGCTAAAAATAAAAGTAGATTTCAAAGACACTGACCTTATAAGAAATTTTCAATTTTACCCAATAAAACTTTTTCGATTATAAAAATACGGAAAAAAATTATATATTTTAGTAGGGTAACAGCTGATTCAAAATGCGGTTCTCTTTCGTTTGTAAATCTATTTGGGCTTTTCATAAAAATAAAAGAAAAATTAAAAATAATTTTAAATTTACTATATTTATAAAATATTTATTAAAATATCAAAATTTAGTAGTTTATAAAGAGTTTACAATAAGTTTATTACGAGCTTATAAATTTTATACAATTTTTAATGTATTTATTATGAATTTATAATAAAATGATTAAAATATATCCGATAAAAAAATAAAAATTTTAAAAATTTAATGGAAAATATCATTTTTTTTCAATCTATTTCAACGGGTCAAAAGCAAAATATTGGCCATTGGCCACAATTTTTTTGGTCTAAATTAAATCATTACAAGGGAATTTAAAATTTTAAGATTAGTGAAAAATAATCAAATTACATATTTAATAAAAAAATAGATTAATTAATAAGTATATATCAATTTAATTGATTCGTGATTGTGCAAATACAATAGGAATTTTTTTTTATTTGAATGCAATTAGAACTTAGGATACTTATTTTCTTTAGAATCAATTAGGCTTTGAATTTTATTTTCATAGCTTTTATCTAATATTTCTTCCTTTTCAATTGATAGTATCATTTTACTTTTTTTATTTTTTTAAATTATAGTATATTTAATATTTAATAAGTTAATAACATAATACAGAAAATTAAAATAATTTTATATTATTATTTTAAATTTTAATATGTATATGTTATTATATATAATATATATACTGACAACTAAATATAAATCATTCTTATAATTTTAATTTTTTTAAATTTAATATGTTTATATTTTGTGTATATTGTTAACTAACATGTACTTCTAGAGAAATATTCCGATGCCAAAATAAACAGAAGCGGAGATAATGGATCCCCTTGTTTAACGAATCAATTAAACATATTAAATTTAAGTAAATGCATAACTCGGGCTACTTACTGCCAAGATTTACTGGATAAAGTGGATTTGAAGCTTCAGGGTTGGTCCAAGAAACTTCTATCCTTTGGAGGGCGTCTTTTGCTTATAAAACATGTTCTTAATTCCATTCCTATACACACTATGGGGGCTGTAACATTACCCAAATCTGTTATTTCAGCTTTGGAAAAGAAATTGTCTGCTTTTTTCTGGAGCACAGTTTACACGGTTAGGAAACATCATTGGGTCAAGTATGATAATATGTGTTTCCCAACCTCTGAAAACGGGCTGGGTTTACGCTCCTTTTCAACTCTTCAACAAGCCTACTCTCTCAAATTGGTTTGGTCTTATCTTTTAAATGATTCTACTTGGTCAAGGTATATGCACTCAAAATATCACCGTGATGGGGATTGGAAATATCATCCTACAGACTCTTCCGCTTAGAAAAGGATTTGCCGTTCTTTCCTCCAACACTCTGACCATTTTAATTTGGAAGTTTCTCCGGTTGCTTGGAATAATTCTTCATCGGGTATGTTCACCCTCTCCTCGGCCTATGAGGTCTCAAGTAAGCATATCTCGCCCACTTTTGCTAGTAAGATGTTATGGGACTCGGCTATACCACTTAAATATTCTATTTTGGGCTGGCGTGTCTTCAATGGCAATTTACCTCTTCCATCTAATCTTCAGAAATTGGGAGTTAATTTAGCTTCCATCTGCCCGTTTTGCAAAAGTGATGAAGCCAAGACCGATCATATATTTTATCATTGTCCTTGCATTCACCAGCTTTGGCGTTACATAGGATCCCATCTAATTCAGGATATCAGCAGAAAAAGATCATTGCGAGTTGAACTTATGACTTGGTGGACCTCATCTTCTCCCCTATCGCCTACTGGTAAGCTGAAGCGCTTTGTTTCCTTGTGTCTCGTTTACTCCATTTGGCTGTTCTATTGTAATTCAACATGGGGAAATGAGAATTTTTATTTCCATCATCTTCGGCAATCGGTTTGTTCTGATATTTTAAGTTGGGGCATCGGGTTTTCTAAAGCAAAATTTGCAAGATATTTTCCTCCTTTCAAGGACTTTCTGCCTTCAGATTTTGGGAAACATAGTTTGAAGCCTATTCTAGTCAAATGGGTCAGGCCTACGCAGAATTCCTACAAGCTCAATGTGGATGCCTCTTACACGGGTCACGGTTCTTCGGGCGGGGCTGTCCTACGCTCTCATACGGGTCAATTTATTCTTGGCTTTTCTTTCACACTAACTGCTATCAATGCTCTCATTGCAGAAGCTTATGCCCTTCAAGTGTCCATCAGTTGGTGTGTGCAAGCTGGCTATTCTAATGTTCAAGTAGAAATTGACTCAAAGGAATTAGTCAATCTTTTTCAATCTTCTTCAGCTCTTCACCCATCCTCTTTGCTAGGCAAGAGCAGACAGATCCTCATAGCTTCATCTTACTCAATTAATCATATTCATCGGGAAGGAAATCAAGCAGCTCACTACTTTGCCCTTTTTGCTCGCTTAAATAATATCAATTGTATTTTTCATACTTTTAACTCTTTACCTCGGTTTCTTAAGAGCGTTTTGTTATCTGATTGTATGGGCCCTTATATCAGATATCAATAAAAACATCGGTTCTAAATAAAAAAAAAATATATAACTAAACATATATCACTTTTGTATTTTTATTCTTTTAAATTTTAATAAGTATATGTTGTTATTTATAACATATTTGCATATAACTAAATATATATCACTTTTATACTCTTATTCTTTTAAAATTTAACTTATGTATGTTGATATATGTAACAATTACCAACATATAACTAAACATTATACCCATATATATAACTAAATATATATCACTTTTGTATTTTTATTCTTTTAAATTTTAACAAGTATATGTTGTTATATATAACATATTTACATATAACTAAATATATATCACTTTTATACTCTTATTCTTTTGAAATTTAACTCATGTATGTTGTTATATGTAATATATATCAATATATAACTAAACATAGATCATTTTTATCCTCTTACTGTTTTAAATTTTAACAAGTATATTTTGTTATATATAATATATAATATATATCAATATATAACTAAACATTTATTACTTTTATCTTCTTATTTTTTTAAAAGTTAACACGTATATATTATTATATATATAGCATATAATAATATGTAACTAAACATATATTACTTTTATACTTCTATTTTTTAAAATTTTTAATACATATATTGTTATATATAACATTTATTGATATACCGGCATATACTGACATATATTGGTATGTAACATATAACTATATATATGTATCATATATTATTATTGTTTTGCAACATATACCCACATATATCAACATATATTTATGATCATTGTGTTTTTGTGCAAAGATTCTCTGATAGTAATTTTATCATCCTGTTGTTATATGTTGATGGTATACTCATTATGAGTTCTAGTTCTAACAGAATTGATAGTTTGAAGAAAGAATTGAGTAAGCCTTTTGCAATGAAATATTTAGGGTCAACAAAGCACATATTTAACTTGAGGATCATTCGTGATAGAAAATGCAAGAAGTTGTGGCTATCTCAAAAAGGTATTTCAGCGATTTTATATAGCTAAAGCTAAATATGTAAGTACATCTCTTGCCATATATTTCATATTAAGTGTTAAATAGTCTCTTTCAAGTGAGTAAGGGAAAGAATACTATTGGGAAGCCTATTCTCAGTGATTATACAAAATCTAATTTGGCAAGGGTTACAAATTCAAGAAAGTATACTTCTAAGTATCTAATTACTTTTGTAGGGCGAACTATAGCATGGCAATCTAGTTTGTAGAAATGCATTGCATTGTCTACTACAAAAGCTAAATTCATTGCAGCGACTGAAGCATGTAAAGAATTGCTTTGGATGAAGAAGTATGTGAATGAACTTGGCTTTATACAAAAAAAAAAGATATGTTTTATTTTGTGATAGCTAGAGTGCTATTAATCTTGGTAAGAATTCTACTTTTCATGGTAGATCCAAACACATTGATATGATATATCATTGGATTCGTGATATTTTGGATTCTAAGTAGCTTGAACTTGAGAAGATACACTCAAATGATAATAGTTCCGATATGTGCATAAACGCTTTACCAAAATTGAAGTTTGAGACTTGTCATATGGTTGTTGGTTTTCAGTTTGGCAAACTCCTCCACATAGGCATATCGGGGTTTTGGTGTTTCCTCCAATGTAGAAAACTCATATTGTTTTAGCCCACTTTTTTTGGCCCATTAGGGCTATTAATATTTTAGCCTATACCACTTTAACCCTAAGTTGTATGTGAAAAGTTTTTCAGCCATTAAAGAGAAAGAGAACAAAAGGGAGAGAAAAAGGTTTTTGCTGAAAAATTCACACCAGACTAGTTTTGATTTTTCAGCTATCAGATGACCATTTGTTCCGATTAGGCTGAAAATTTGATGGGCATTTAGATTACTCATTGTTCTTTATTTTGAATGATGGAGTTTGGTTTTGGACGACTAGATTTTTGGTATTTGTGGTTCGAAGTTTATTGTTTATAAACCCCTACAACAGTAACTATTTGGCTTTCTTCGACAATCAAATTGTTATTTGTGGTCTGATTAGGCTGAAATTTGGTAACCAGGTTTAGGATAGATATTTCTTTAATCTGGATGGTGAAAAATCGGGTTTGAACAATTGAAGCTTATCCGTTTTACATGAACAACAACTTCTTTGGTGAAATTTCTCTATTCTCTTTTTTATCTTTTATTATTTGGTTGATTTGATGTTGATACTTTACTTAAAGATTATTGTAGCAGTTTGTACTTGCTGTAAACATTAATTTTTGATAGTGAAATTATTTTACTTATACTAGAGAGTCCCGTAGTTTTTATCCTTAATATTGATGGAGTTTTCACATTAAAAATTTTTGTGCCTTTATGTGATTACTTTTGTACATCTTGAGATAGATTTAAAGATATTTGCTTTCTGAATTTTTGTTTAGTTGTCACTTCCCACAGATTCATTCAAGAAAGGAATGATTTATCTCAATTTCTTTCAATCACTTAGATCTAACAATTATTGGCCACATAATTATGGCTTTAAGCACAAAGACAATAAAATAATCAAAAAGATATATTAATGAATTAAATACACATTAATTTTACCATAAAATAATAAAAAAAAATTGTCTAACCTTAATTTGGGATTTAGTTATCCATAATTGTAATAGGATAAAAGTTAAAGAATACTTGAGTTTATGTTTTAAACTAAATTGAATTGAAAAGATAAGTAGAATTGGAAAAATATAACTCGGAGCGAATTGAGTTATTGAACTTTGTTTGAATCTCTTTACAACTAATTCTCCTCTTTTTCAAAGAAAAAGGTGCTTACATCACTGTCCTGTCGACTTCTAAACTCATTAGAAATAAAATTTAGAGAATTCTAAACAGATTAGGAATAAATTTAGAGTAAATTTGAAGACTCCTATTTTATATAGGATTTGAGATTTAGGATTTAAGATTTAGGAAAAAATCTTGAAGAATCTCCGTAATACCCTAAATCAAGTATGATAAATTAAAAGAAAGAGTAAAAAATATTTAAATTAAATGAGCATTAGAATAGGAAAATTATTAGGTGAATTAATAATATGTACATATATGTACATTTCGGAATATATACATATATATATACTATACTTGTAAAAGTAAAATGGAATTAGCAAATAAAATGATGGTAGTTAAATATGATAAATGAAATTATTATTGAAGGAATATATATATTTTACAATTTCTGTATAAGAATATTATTTGGTGGAATATATATATAAATAAACTTATATATAAAAGGGCTCAACGTAAATATAAAAGTCTAGTAAAAGCCCAAAAAGAAAGTAGGAAATATTTAATAAGGAAATGACATATGGAAGAGTTAAATTGGTTAGCAGGATATATATATATATATATATATGTATGTATATATATATATATATGTATGTATATATATATATATGTATGTATGTATGTATGTATGTATGTATGTATATATATATATATATGTATGTATGTATGTATGTATGTATGTATGTATGTGGGTGTTTGTGTGATTACAAGCCATTAGTCCATGTAACCAAATATAATTGAAGTTCAATTAGAAAGGTACTACTTCGGGACTATTCTCCTTATCATCAGCTTATGATGCGGTTAGGGAACATAAGTCTAGTACTCTTTCTAGTAAGATGATTTGAGATTCTTGCATTCCATTGAAATTATCAATTCTCACTTGAAAAATTTTGAGAGGAGCCATTCTCCTTCCAAATTGGCTTCAGAAGCTTGGTATCAAACTTGCTTCAGCTTGTCCTTTTTGCTACTCTAATGCAGCGTCCATGGATTATATTTTTTATTTTTGGGACCCGATTCAGAAAATCTGGAAACTCTATGGATCTTATCTTCTTTTTGATATATCCAATAAAGCTTCCTTGAAGCATGAGCTTATGACTTGGTGGTTGATCTCTTTGCCTAATTCTATGGCGGGCCGAATTAGGAAGTTGGTGCCTTTGGTTATTATTTCTTTCATTTGGTCGGCCTACTGTCGGCTAACCTGAGGTGACGAACCAGTTTTCTTCCCTATGATGCATCATCAGATATCAAGTTTCATTTTAAACTTAAAACTATCCCTTGTTTATTGGAACAAACCTCCACCAGGTTTCTTGAAGCTCAACATAGACGCCTCTTTTACTCCCTCTCATTCCACTGGGGGAGCAGTCCTTCGTGATGCAGCTGGTTCGTTCATAATCGGTCTCTCTTTCCCCATTTGTGCTATCAACGCAGCCTTGGCAGAACTTAATGCTCTTCGTTTTGGCCTGGACTGGTGTCTTCATAATCATCTTCTAAACATCCAAGTTGAAAGTGATTCTCAGACTCTGGTTGCTCTTCTTTCCAGTTCCACTCAAGCTTCGGACCCTATCATTGCTCACCTTAAGTCCCTTCTTAATAGCAGTTCATCTTCTATCCAGCACACCTTCAAAGAAGGGAATCAAGCGGCTCACTATTTTGCTCTTTACAGTAGATTAAACCGTGTATCTCGAATTTTTAATACATTTGATTCTTTGCCTAGTTTTCTTAAAGATATTTTGACTTCTGACTGTATGGGTTCGTCCTACATTCGATATAAATAAAAATTATCCTTTGTTTTAATATATATATATATATATATATAAACTTGTATATAACAGGGCTCAACGTAAATATAAAAGTCTAGCAAAAGCCCAAAAAGAAAGTAGGAAATATTTAATAAGGAAATGATTTATGTATGTGGGTGTTTGTGTGATTACAAGCCATTAGTCCATGTAACCAAATATAATTGAAGTTCAATTAGAAGTCATTATCATTACTTTAGAAGGGTAGCTAAACCGAGATCCAAAATGTGGCAAGCAGCAACACAAAGTAATCTTACAAACAAAAAGTAATCTTACAACGTATAATAATAATAATAATAATAATAATAATAATAATAATAATAATAAGCCAAGGGATAGGTGGCCAAGTATTGAAAGGGTTGTCATCTCCTTTGCATGTAAGACAACATGAAAAATAAAAATCTAATTTGTTGTCATAACTTTGGGGAGAAAAGGAGTTGGAAAATTCAACTTTAGTACAATTAAAAACATAAAATAATAATAAATTTAGTCTTGCACTGATATAAAGAAGTCCATCTTCATGTAAATCTAATCTATTTTTCTAGAAAACTCAAGATCCATCTCAAAGCCAAAAGAAAGATATTTAAACATTCAATTATAAACCAACACATGCATGTATGCAGATATAGATTAAGAATGGAGTATTTATTAATAAGGTAACAAGTGGCATTTAAATGTATACTAAAGCAAACAAAGGAAATGGATAAGAGCACACACGTCACACTTTTGACACTTTTGGACAATTAAAAACTAGAAGAATTGAGACTTCATCATTATTAGCAAACAACAAAATAAAAAACCCACCGAATTTTCTTAGTTTATAAAGGGTTTAATGTAAATCAGCCAAAACAAAACAAAACACCATCTTCAAATCAAGTGCAAGAGAGAGATTAAGAGAAAAGCTAAGGCGCTGCACTTTTGGTTGGAAAATTCTTCAAAATGAGTGAGTGTTAGAAACTATTATTTAAGATCCTCTTCAAATATATTGATTATGTTTGAAATATAAAAATTATGGTAATCTAGAGATTATTAAGTTGAATTAATTAGTTAAAAGTTTAAAATGAATTATGAAGTATATAAGTATCGGATGCTGAATTTATGTGTTTATTAAGTATGCTGAGTTGTACGAATTTTTAAACTAAGTTAGAGACTCATTAGTCACGAAATTTTAACTGGAAATATTTATATATGTTTAGAGGTTGTATATAAAATTTCATGATTTTTGATGTTGATTTACTATTTAAGAAAATAGAAGAAATCTACTTATCAGGAAGCATTTTCTGGGAAGAATTTGGATGGTTTAAAAAGCTTAATTAAAGACTTGGTAAGGAACCCAGAAAAATGTGAAATTTTAAACACAAGCTTATACATATGTCTAAGACGTATGGATAAAATTTTATAATTTTTCAAGAAGGTTTAGTAATATAAATAAAATTGAAAACAAATACTGGCAGGAAGTGGTTGAGGAACCAGAATATGCAGGTTGAGGAAACTTAATTTAAAAACACAATAAATGAGCTCAGAAAAATCTTAAATTTTATATATAAGATTATTAATATATCTATCTTACTTGGTTAGAATTTCGTAAATTTTTTTGTGAAGGTTTAGTAATGAAATAAAATTGGAAAATATAGGCTGCTAGGAAAAATCTGAAACTGACAGATTTGAGGAGTTAAGAAATAATTAAAAACTTAAATAGTATATGAATGAGAAAAATTGCAACAATTTTGTATGTGGATTTGTATAGAAATTAAGAACATATCTGGAGTTTGATGAATTTTTAATCAAGGCTTTATGGTTAAAATAAATCAAGGAATCTGTCATGTATGCAAAAATAACGTAGTAGTGATTAGGTAATGGAAATCTTAAGTTAGAAATTTCTACTCAATATGTGTCAAGTTTGAAAGATATAGAAGAATGTAGCAGGTTGAGTTTGGCCCCAAGTTTTGGTAAAAATAAATAAATAAATAAAATAGATTTTTGGGACGAGATATACATTACATATACTTAATATATATGTAAATATGTTCTCATGAACTTTCAAAATAATTCCTGAAATTGGTATGGTTGGAAAGAGCATATTGAGCTATTATGGGATTTTAAATATGGGTTTTAAATAATCTTATGAGTCCTCTATTAGTTTGGGCATATAAAGTATGAGCCAATTTGAAGGAAACTTAATTTGAGATTTTTTTTAATTAAGTATGTGATATGAGTTTTTAAAAGAAATACATTTATATATGCGTGTGTTCCTACAAGAAGTTTGATTTTAATTGGTGAGTGCTAGAGTATCCATTTTGAAAATATGGTAAATTTGCTATGTTTTAATAATTTTAAATTTGAACCCTTAGATCTATTGACTTATTTACAGCCTTTGATTTTAAGAGGTTAAGTGTAGATAAGGATACATCATATAAAACCCATTGAATATAAAAGAAACATCATAATCTCTTGATCGATCAAAGCACTCTTCTCCCGCTCTCTATTTCAGAAAACCATTTCTTTGGTTTTGTACTTTGAAACTTCTCAATCGATTTGTTCGCTTTTCAACTTCATTCTTCAACTTCACATCTCTCTCAGCAAGCTCTTCGTACTCTTTTTTTTTGGTGAACGGTCGGTATTATAAATCATTATCATTTAAGCTAGGGTTTCTACAATTCAGTTACCCACTAATGTTTCTTAATTTTTCGATCTTTTGATTTTGTGTGAAATGATTCTTTAGTTTAAGATTTATTGTTATTTGTCATATTCATGCATACAACAAAAAGTTTTCGTTTTCGTTTCTCTTTGCTGTGGAAAATTCATTGTTTTGATTTTCTTGTAAAACTATAAACCATTTAGAGAAAATGGTTCTTGAAGATTCAGTTTCCTCTGTTCCACCATTTTGATTTCTAGTGCTAGATTTCAGTTTTCTCTATTTCACTATTTTGATTTCCAGTGCTAGATTTCTTTAAATGTTGAAGAGGATGGTAGTGGTGGTTATGACGGTGGTGGTGGCGTTTGCTGGGCTTAGCGGATCTTGTAGGGCTAGAAATGGGCTATGGAAGTAAGGTTAGATGGGCTGTAGAAAAAAGTTGACACACAAATAGATCAGTTGAAGGAGGTCCTTTGGTTTCTCTTGCTTTCATTTTCTTGATTTTGAGATGATCTTGGGGTTGATGACATTGCAAAAATTATTTTTTGAGTTTGAGGAGTTGATGTTTATAGAAACAAGATTTTAAAAGAAAATTGGGTTTGAGGAGTTGATGTTTATAGAAATAAGCTTTTAAAAGAAAAGAGGGAAAAGGAAGTTATAGATGCAAAGATTGACAACTTTCAATTCCTTTTTTAATCTTTTTTTTAATGGTGTATCTGTCTTTATTTTCTTTCTTTACCATCTGTTTTTTTTTATTTTATTTTTAACACTTCACTCATTTTTGTTGCTCTTTGAAAATGGGGTCACGAGAATAGTGAGCTTCTCTCACTCTTCCAACTTGCCCGTAGCTTTTTTTAATGCTTGGTAAACACATTTTAAAAAATAATTTGTCTAATATAAAATAAAGCTAAAATGACTCCCGTTAGCACTAATAACCAATTATTATTTATTATTTTTTAAATTAACATTTTAAAACTCAAAATTTTACAATTATGAAAACAATTTTCCTTATTTATAAAAAAAATAAGTAAAAAAATATTAGACAACTAACTTTGTACTTATTAGTTAATATTTTTGTATGTACGGGACCTGCATGCTAAATAAAGTGAAAGTTGCAAAGGAGAATGATAAGAGTTAATATAGAATTAAGAGTGTAGTCAAGAATAAGAAAAAGGTACACCGAAAGTTTTATATCTGTGAAAAATGAGATTATATAAAGTGAGTATTGGCATAATGAAGGGTGTAATGCAATTGAGAACATGGAGGTGGGAATTATATGGCTCCCTCCAACTACTTTACTTTCCGTTAAGATTAGCCGATGAGATTGTTAGGAAATGAATGAATATAAATATTAAGTTGTTTTGTTGATGCCATTCAAGAATCTTTTGAAAGTTATATATATATATATTGAAAGTTTCATATATGTTTTTGAAATATGTTTGATGTTTTTAGTCCAAATAATTTTTATTAATTGTTTAATTTTTTTTTGTTATCAGTTTTTAAACTTCTGTTGTGTTTTGGAGAAGTAATTTTCATAGCAGAAATTGATTGTTAGATCTAAAAGATCTGTTCTTTGATTTTTTGAGATTTATTTTTGCTTCAAATAATGTTTGATTGTTAATTTTTTTTTCTTTATTAATAGTATTCATCAGTGTAGTAAAAAGTGTATTGGGCACTCGCGTAGGCACAAATGACCTTTAGCATTTTGAAAAGTCCAAAGCAAGGCACTTTTAGTTAGGCGATAGCTCTTTATGCCTAAGCGGTGCTTTTTTAGAGAAAGGAAGAAGCTCAAAAGCCCAAAGTATATATATATTTTTCTAAATAAACATAGTAAATATTTTTTTTTCTTATTAATAGCCTATGTTTTAGTAAATACTTATTTTAAAGAGTTAAAAGCTTAAAATCTTCTAGGAAATTTAAAGTTTAAATTCAATACCATACCATTGAATATGTTATGTATAGTGGATTTCAGCTGTTGGTGAATGAAAGTGCATTACAAAGGAATATTGATTAATTTTTTAAGATATTGTGGTCATTTGGCAACAAAGCTTGTAATATATGCACGTATTAAAACAAGAGAAAATCTAGTGATGCTATGCTTAATATATTTAAAAATAACCTTCAATATTAGTGCGGTGGTTTATATGGATGTTGAAAACTAATTAAGATTATAATTCTTTTTATTGCAACCATTGAAAAATATATCAATTTCATAGTGATCTCTCAAAATTAATTTTTATTTCAGTAAGGTATCATCAATAAATTTTATAGTTATAGCCATTTAGGTTGCCATAACTACTGATGGGCATGTCAACATTAATTTTTTAAGCATAACTCAAATACAGGTTGGAAAATCTTGTTTTTTTTCAGAGAAAAGAGAATTTTATTAATATCTATCACTAGATATTACATGAAAGAGTTTTATAAGATTAAAACATAGCTTGATTAAGGTTACTTGTGCTAAGAATAAGTTCTATTCTCATTTTGTTAACGCCCCAACTCTTCAGTGGAATAGAAATGAGACTTTGAGGCATCTTCATGTGTCTTTTAAGTTATGCTCGATTGCAAATGCAATAACAAGAATAGCCGCTTTAAGTTTTTGGTTCATAAAAATTACAGACTTCTCCCTCTTCTTGGTAGTCCTAGAAAGCAATTATTTTTAGTCCAAGGAAGTAAATAATCTTTGGTTTGTAAGTTTGTTTATCTTTGGTTAAATAGTATTTTTGTATATGGTTAATTGTAATAGCTATGACATAATTATGGTGTTCATTATTTTTTGTTATATGCACATGTTGTTTACTCATATAAAGTTAAATATGCTCTTTAGGATATATAGTTATTACATTATTTTTCTTCTAAATTTATTTTATGCAAAGTGTTATCGTTGTTGATGCTTCAATTGCTGCATTTTTCGAATACCATGTTATATGCTTTAATTGTTGCATTTTTTCGTTTCAAAACTACTAAATTCTTGTAATGGATACAAGATGTATCACTTTAGTTACACCTAGCGCTTTTAATTCCCTTTTTTATAGTTTAATTGTGTTCTGAAGAATTAATTTTTGTATTTGAATTTGATCTTTAGATCTTAAAGGTATGTTCTTTAATATTGCATGGACTTGAAGTTCATGATACTACCATGTAATTATTTATTTTAATTAAAAAATATTACTATGTAATGTTAATGTTTTTTTTAGCTGAATTTTTTTTACTGACTTTTAAGATTGGTAATTCTACCTGGCCATTATCAGGCTTGAGTTTCATTCTCTCCATTTTGATATTTCTATAATGTATTGCAGCTGCAGTGAATTTTTCAGGCTAAATCAATTTATATGGTTCAAATTTTGTAAATGTGATATCAAGTGTCTATGGAGTTTTGTGCATGTACATGAAGGGGGATAAAGTATAAGACAAAATTTCATTTTGTGAAAATGGATTTTTCGCGAGTACATTGCTTGTATTTTTGTTGCTATTTCAATTTAACTTCTGATTTGTGATATTTTTTATATGTTTGATATTGTTTCTTTTATATTAACCTACAGTAACAAATTACAGATAACTAGATTTATAATCTTCCATGACAACAGACGGGGTACATTTTTGACATGATAAAGTATGAAATATTTTAATATTTATTAATTGAATTTATTATTTTGTGGTGTACTAATGATGATAATTGATAATTTTTTTTTTAGTACTTGTGCTAGCGTTACCTTTCATCCAGGGCCGATTTATTAGAATTTGTCAAATTTGTTGAAATGCTTATGTCAAGGGAAAGAGAAACAGTTAAGGATATGGGTTTAGGTGGCCTGCTGCACTTGAATGTCAAGCAACGTAGGACATCGATTGCCTTTGAGTTAATGTGCCACTTTGATCTCAGTTGCAATTCTCTAGTTGTTAATGGGGAAAACTTGTGTTAACTGAAGGACATGTGTCGAGAATTTTTGGGTTAGTACATGGTGGGGTAGATATAAAAAATATCAAGTTCAATCAAACAAAATCATGCAAAAAGTATGGGTTGAAACAGAATAAGATTGGCAGAAAATGTCTTATTAAAGAGATGGAGGCAATGGATGAAGGAGTTAATTGGTAGGCTCGATTTTTCCTATTAGCTTCGCATTGCGTTTTAAGGCCTGCATCATCATTTTTTGTGGGATATGATGTTTTGCGAGCAATGTCATTTGAAAGTGATTTAAGCCGTATTAATTGGGCAAAATATATGCTTGACGGCTTAGTATCTAGAATTGAGAAGGTCGCAAAAAGTGTTGCGCTAGACAATAATGAAAATGTGCCTCCAAAAGTTCACCTAAATGGTTGCACATTGTTGCTTGAGTTATAAAGCACTATGTCATTAACTCATTTTGTTGATACTAATACATAAATCTGAAACTATTTTAACTTGTATTTACTTGACCTATTGTGTATAGCTTTTTTATCTCGAACAAGTGAAGTTAGGGCGCACCCTCCCTCTACATCGTTAGTGTACACTACCTCAAATCAAATCATGGACTGATGTAGAGGTAAAAAATATTTTTGATTAGATAAGGAGAAAAGGCAGGTTTGATTCTGAAGAGGTACATGAATTTTATGCAATGTTTCATTTATAGATTGCATTGCTCATCAATTATAAATTGATACAACTAATTAATTGATGGTTACAATGTGAATTTGATTTACTCTAAAGGTTTCAATTTTGCCATTCGAAGATATATATGCTGAGAATTTACCCGGATTTGCAATGGATGATGACTAGGTGATCTTTTATTCTTGCCATTTGTGTTCAATTTCACTTGTTCAATGCTTATGACATGAAAAAAAAAAGGTAAAGAAAAGTCAGAAGCGACAAGCTCAGAAGTTAAAGCAGTTTAACATGAATTGGTGGAGATGATAAGAGTATTAGACGAGAAAATGAGTAGTAGATTGAGGAAATTGGAAGCTCAAGTCAGAGAGAATCAATCACTACTTCGTGCCATTAATTAATCATGGAAAGAAGGATGAGCACCCAAATTTAGCATTTGAAGGCACTGTAAGAGGCGTCCCACCAAAGCCAGCTAATTTTGATGGCGAAACTACTCCAACTTTCTTAAATGAAAGTGGTAAAGACTTGCAGTTTGATTTAAAAAGTGGACATGATGATGATTCTGGCATTGCTTCAAAGGACATGGAAGATCTCAATGATGATTCGATTGCAAATTCACCTCTTTATGACACGTCACCTCACAAATCGCGAAGGACTTCAAAAAGATTACAACAAATTAAAGACTAAAAGCTATGAATGCAAAATATCATTACACTTCTATGTTTGCCATGGTGGTAACAGTTAAGAATATTAACGGATGCAAAATTGAAGATGCCGACAGACGTATGGTCTTATACAATCATTCCGGCATGGGAATTCATATTGGACCAGTGACATTGCTTATGTTGTGGGCTACGACATATTATGTAATTTATTTGCTTGAGTCATTTACTTTCAAACACCTTTTTATATGATCAATTTTGGCAGTTATTTTTTGGTTGTGCTTTAATATTTGCTTGATTTACGTTTTGTATTTCAGATTTCCGTACCCATGTTTGATGACATTGCAAAACATTGGTATTTGCTACTAGTGCATTTGCAAGAACATAAAGGCGTGTTGATTGATAGTTTGCCCGCTGGGGATAGAAGTAAAAGGCGCGATGATTGCATTTCAATCGTATGCATTTTTATCATTTTTTTCTGTAATATCTACTTGAAAAGCATTTTTAAAGTTTAATTTTATAGTACTAACTCAATTTTTACAAACATTTTATAGTTGAGCACACTCAAATCATTTATTTAATACTACTAATTTCAAGTCTAAAGCATCATATTTGTACGAAAAGGTTATCTCCTGTTTTGCTCTTGTGGATATTGATGTCAAACAGTTGGTGAATTTATAAGCCATACCTAGATTTAAATTTCATATATTGTGATTATGTTTTTTAAATTGCACAGGATAATATCTAATTTCATAAAAATGTACATGCATGATTGTGGAATATACGTCATTAAACTAATGCGTCGAAATTAGCTCCCGACATATGATTTGGTAATCACCTACCAGTTTTTGCATTATGATTTTAACAATATCACTCACAATGAATTATAAAAATTTTCAAGTTGTACATTTATATTATTGGTGATATGTTTTATCGCATCTATTTGTTTTAACAGTGAAAACCGCTTTGACAGTGACAAATCTGATATTCGTCGGTAGATTTTGCGTTGGATTAATGTAAATTCAAATTACATGAAATTTGCATTTCATGTCTTTATATATTGAAAATTATACAGGGTTGGATTGATATTCAGCCAATTACTGCTCGTACCTTTTATTTTTTTATTGATTAACTACCTGTACAAAGCATATATTTAGTCCCCACAATAAACCAAAATCTAAATTATATGTCGAATTTGTTACCTTTATAACCACTTGATTTGTTCACTTACTAATCATTTACAAATAAAAATTAAGGAGAATATATAAATAAATCCCTAAAATTTTCACAAAGAATCACATTAGCTTTTAACTTAATTTTGGGCTTAATTATACATACATTTTTGCAAAATAAAATTTTCAAGCCCCTCATTAAAAGTCATTCATTAACATCGTTAAAATAATTATTTTTATTTTAAAATAATAATTAATTAACTTTAAAAAATCAAAATTCTAACAAAATTTAGAAGAACACGAAGAGTAGAAAATGATATTGTATCAAAAATTTACGTAGTTTTTACTTTAAAAAGTTATATATCGCAAAGTTATATAATTGTATCTTAAAATCACATACAAGTCGGTCAAAATTACATAATTCTTGATATTTTTATAATTTTTATTTTTATGTGATTTTCTTTCAAAATTATGTAGTTTTTAATTACATTTATATAGTTTTTGCTTTAAAAAGTTATATATCTCAAAGTTACATAATCGTATCTCAAAACCATATACAATTCACTCAAAACCACATAATTTTTAATATTCTGTAGTATTTATTTTTATGTGATTTTCTTTTAAAATTATATAGTTTTTAATTATATTTATGTAGTTTTTGCTTCTAAAGGTTACATATCTCAAAGTTACGTAATCGTATCTTAAAATCAGATACAAGTCAGTCAAAACTACATAATTCTTGATATTCTGTAGGTTTTAATTTTATGTGATTTCTTTTTAAATTAGGTAGTTTAAAATTAAATTTATGTAGTTTTTGCTTCACAAAGTTACATATTTTAAATATATTTCAAAACCACATGCAAGTCGGTCAAAACTACATAATTTTTTATATTTTATAGTTTTTATTTTTATGTGATTTTCTTTCAAAATTATATAATTTTAATTTCATTTATGTAGTTTTTGCTTCAAAAAATTACAAATCTCAAAGTTACATAATCGTATCTCAAAACCATATATAAGTTGATCAAAATTATATAATTCTTGATATTTGTAGTTTTTTATGTTTATGTATTTTTCTTTCAAAATTATGTAGTTTTTAATTATATTTTTGTAGTTTTACTTTAAAAATTTACATATCTCAAAGTTACCTAATCGTATCTGAAAATCACATACAAGTCGGTTAAAACTATATGATTCTTGATATTCTGTAATTTTTTATTTTTACATGATTTTCTTTTAAAATTATATAGTTTTTAATTACATTTATGTAGTTTTTGCTTCTAAAAGTTACATAATTGTATCTCAAAATCATATATAATTTGGTCAAAACTACATAATTCTTGATATTCTATAGTTTTTATTTTTATATAATTTTCATTCAAAATTATGTAGTTTTTAATTATATTTATGTAGTTTTGCTTCAAAAAATTATATATGTCAAATTTACATAATCGTATCTCAAAACTACATATAAGTCGGTCAAAACTACATATAAGTCGGTCAAAACTACATAATTTTTGATATTCTGTTATTTTAGTTTTATGTGATTTCTTTTTAAATTATATAGTTTATAATTAAATTTATATAGTTTTTGCTTCAAAAAGTTACATATCTCAAAGTTACATAATCGTATCTTAGAACCACATACAAGTCGGTCAGAACTACATAATTTTTGATATTCTGTAGTTTTATTTTTATGTGATTTTCTTTCAAAATTATATACTTTTAATTTTATTTATGTAGTTTTTTCTTCAAAAAGTTATAAATCGCAAAGTTACATAATCGTATCTGAGAATTACATACAAGTCGGTCAAAACTATATAATTCTTGATATTATTTAGTTTTTATTTTTATGTTATTTCATTTTAAAATTATGCAGTTTGTAATTAAATCAAAATTATATAATTTTTAATTACATTTATGTAGTTTTATTTCAAAATATTTTATAAGTTACATAATAGTTTATCCAAACCTCATACAAGTCGGTCAAAACTATATAATTCTTGATATTCTATAATTTTTTATTTTAAGTAATTTTCTTTCAAAACTATATAGTTTTTAATTAGATTTATGTAGTTTTTGCTTCAAAAAGTTATATAATCAAAAGTTACATAATAGTTCATAAAAATCACATACAATTCGGTTAAAAAATACAAAATTGTTGATATTCTATAGTTTTAAAAATTACAAATTAACTACTATAATTTATATAATTCTTGACATTATGTAGTTTTTTTTTAAAAAATTTTCTAATAAAACTACATATTTATATACTCTAAATTACATAATCATAGATAGTATGTAGCTTCTATTTTTACAATAATCTTTTTTTCTTACTACCGAATATTTATTATAAAATTCACACAATTTTTACTAAGATGTGACAATGTAAATATTCATTATTCATTGCATAAAGTTATACATTAACAATATAAAATAATAGTGGCATATTTAACTACTAACTACATTTATTTTTCTTTAACTAAAATATTATGAATAATCCTAATATATATATATATATATATATATTTCATGTTCAAAATGTATCCTTTTTCAACTAAAAATAAACAATACATTATTTTATAAACTCAATTTTAACTAAATTTATATAAAATTTTAAATAAAAATACCTCAATATTTATTAGATTCTTCCTTTATTTTCCATGGTTGATAAACATAAACTTCATCCCTAAAAAAAAATTTTTTTGATCGATAACTCAAAATTTTCTTTTCTTCAAAAACATTAACTAAGTTGTTGGCCATTTAAGTTACTTCGGGCTTATTTTAAATTTAGACCACTTTGGACATAATATTATAATTATTGTCATTCATTTTAGTAGTCTTTAAAATTTTTCTCAAAGGCACAATTGTCATGAAATTTCTCTTATTTAATTATAGGCATCAACTCATGAATACTTTAGACTTTTGGCAAGTATCAAATCGTATGCATATATTCTCATAATAAAGAGTTTAAAATTAATGGATGTCATTTATTATGCAAATCTAAAGGTCCAAATTTTAAAATAAAAAAGCATGATAAACTTACTATATTTTTAAAGTGGGCACTGTAGCACTAATCGTTTTAATTTAAAGAGTTAGATAATAGCTGAGATTATTAAGAATATTAAATTATAAGTATTAAAGTATGTGCAAGTAGTAGGGTGCTTTATTTGAATCATTAAAGGACTAGCAAATTAAGTAATAAGTAAGTTCAGAGATTTGGAATATAAGTCAACGTATGTTTGTGGAGATGAATGAAATTAATGTTATGCATTACCATTGATGAAGATCAAGGTTAATAGAAATTACTAAGTAATAACATAATATTAGTGGTTAATCAAGTGATAATAATTGACTATAAGAACTAAATGAAGGACTATAAGAGATTTTTCTGCAAAATTAGAATAGTATTGGAATTATGAGTAACTAAATGAAATAATATTTAAGGAAAGAAGCTGAGTTTTAGTTTGAATAATTTATTTTGAGTTTACTTAAAATGTTAAGTAACACTATAATAATAGTTATTGTTAGTAAAACTAAGAAAAACTTAGAAAAGGAATTTAAGTAGATAGATTATTTATATTCTTAGGATATGAAATCCTAAATATAGTAAATATTATCATAAACAGAACTATACATTATGAAATTAGAAATTTCCGAATGATGGATCTAGTATAATTGGGCATTATCCTTAGTGGAAATAATATGATAAATTGAAAATTTGAATAAGCAAATTAAGAATAACGGTAAATAATGAAATTTATAGTTATTATGGAGTAAGAAAATAATAAAATGATTGCATTTATACATTTCTACTCTGCTCTGAAAATATCCTGATTTATTGAGATAAACCTTTCAGGTGAGCCTTTATAGACTAACTCAATGACCTAGCCTGATTCTTTGATATTCATATTGGCAGAGTCCTAACTCTAGTGGGGCTTAAACCACTAGACATTGTATATTGGTGTTCTGATATGCGTATAAATGAAAAGTTGCCGCCCTGATCTATGTGGCCTCTGGCCTATCTATTGTAATCTCTGACATGTGGTCTTTGATCTATCTGTTCTGATATATTATATGATCCTTTTTCTCTGAAATGATTTTTATATGCTCAATTTGTGAGAAAATTCAATGATATTTTGTATGGTATGTGTTGAATATTTCATACTGAATTTGCTAACTTGCACCAAGATTTAATTTTAAATATGCAAACTTACATGGATCTTTGTTATAAATACCTATGATATTTCTAAAATTCATGCATATGCGTGGATAAGAATTCTAAAAGTAATAGTAATTATATCCTAGGATCCTATATGTGCCCAAGGATAGATCAATAAACTCTAATAATGGAAATAGATCAGAGGTAAAGAAAGGTAAGAACAAAACTCATTAACATTCTAAAGTAGTTATAGTGTAATTTATTGTGACATGAGTAAGTTATATTATAAATGGAATATAAAAATCTCAATCAAAGATGACAGGTTGGGATTTAATATATCCAAATAAATTTATAATTGAATCCAAAAGTATAAGAAGTTATTTAAACTTTAATAAGGTATTAAAAATTTAAAATGGAAACTAAAGTAAATTTAATAAGCTTGAACACTCACTGAGTTGCGGCTTGCAACTCATCCCTCGCTTTGTTATTTTTAGTGTTGTTTTACAGATAATACAATTTTGGTGATGGTGACATTATGGTATCTAAGAGTAAGAAGGAAGACAACTAGAAAAGAATATAGTTATAGTGTAATGTGAGGAAGAATGTATGTTGTAATAAAAGAAAAATGTTTGTTTAAATAAATAAAAAAAACTTAGTGAAATTTTAATGTTTGTTATGTTCTAAGATTGGATTCTATGTGGTTTTTGTTAGAATTAATTTTAAATTATTAAAATTAATCCTCTAATTAATCATAAGTGTGAGCTAAATATATTTAAATATTAAATATGTATTGCAGTCAAATTAAAATAGTCAAATTAAAGTTATGATCAAATAAGGATTGTTGATTATTGAGGTGTCCTACTCGTAATAGGATTATAAGTGTAGAGACCGATAAGAGTTTCTATTTTGTTGAAGGACCAAAATAGAAACTATCATCATCAGATATAAATAAGGGGTCGTGGTCTCCAGGGGAACATAACAATTTTTAAGAGAACATTGCATTCCTTCAGTAGTGCTTCCGCTAAACTTAAAGTGTGTATTTCCTGGAAGGCGACAAACTCCAAAATCGTCTTCAGCTTCAACATACGATGATGTCAGGTATGCAATTTACCCCTTTGCAATTTAATTTGAATAATCTAGTGATCTATGCATATTTTAGGTTTTAGGGAAATCATGTTTTCTCCCCTTTTCAATTGGTATCAGAGCTCTATGCTAGGTTGCTAGATTTTCCGATTAAATTGCGGTATTGATTATTGTTTTGATTCTAGAAAATTAATTCGGTGATTGTAATTTTCTAGAATTAATTTGGAATCGAATTTGGTAATCTGAAATCAATTTTGGTTTGATTTGTTTTTGGATTAAATTAGTGAGATTATTTAATTAATTCTGGAAAAATCGAATTTCTTGATTTGAATTTTGGTTTGTAATTTTTTCTGGAATTAATTAATTTTTGGTCAATTAATTATGTAAATCAATTAATTAAAGATTTAAAAAAAAAGCTACTGTTTTGAAAACAGTTTACGAAAAAAAAAAAGAAAGAAAGAAAAGAAAAAAAGTTTACGAAAATTTAAACAGTTTAAAAGTTTTTTTTTTAAACTTTTTTCGTAAACTGTTTTCGTAATTATTATTATTATTTTTTTTGATTAATTTTAGCCCAATTTTATAATTTAGCCACTAAATTAAGTTTATTGGAACTAAATTATTTTTCCGGGGGCAAACTTATTCAATGTTTAAAAGTTAAATTTTTTAAAATTACAACTTTTGGTTTTTTAATTGTAATTTTTTTTAATAAAAAAAATATTATTAAATTGAGTTCGAATTTTGGAATTTTAGTCCTGATTGTGTCTAATATTTTCGGATAAATTGGTTGAAGTAATATGTCGCCAAAGTGACCTCCATTGTGTAGATTACTTTATTTGGGTATTAGACAGGTGTATTAAAATTTATTGCGGGTAGTATACCGGCCCAAAGGAAGGTTGCTATCTGGCTTAATTGAGAATACATTGCGGTAATAAATATGTGATAATTATTATGTGTTCATCCATGTGGATAATAAATCGGCCCAAAGGAAGGTTTATTATTTGACAGGACTGAATTGTCAATATTTGATTACTGCGTTGAGATACCAATTACAGTTAATATTTTATGTCCAAAGATGAGAATATTAATGTTGTGTCTGGTATCTTGTTTCCAATATTTAAACTCTACTTCTATGATTTGTTTCAATTTTTATGGATTGTGAGTTTATGTCATTTATTTATTATTTATTTTCTCTGAATTCAGCTAGCATGCCGTATAATCCTAACACTGTCCCTATGCTTGAGGGGTCAAACTTTGGTTCATGGAAATCAAGCATCATGATTTATCTGGGTTGTATGGACTTAGACCTTGCATTCAGGATGGACAAACCTGCTCCTCTTACTGAAGAGAGCACAGATGCTCAGAGGGTTCAGTATGAGAAGTGGGAGCGTTCTAACCGCTTAGGTCTTATGATCATGCAGCAGGGAATCCCAGAACATGTTCGAGGAGCCATTTCTGCTGAAGAAAGTAATGCTAAAAACTATCTTGCTGAGCTGGAGAAGGTCTATGTCAAAAATGACAAGGCCGAAGTGGGGACGCTTTTAGCAAAACTCACCTCCATAAGGTATACTGGCAATGGTAGTGTTCGGGAGCATATACTGAGCATGTCCCAAATAGGCAAGAGGCTAAAGGTCATGGATTTGGTTTTACCAGATGACCTGTTAGTCCATCTAGCTTTGAATTCTCTTCCACCACAGTATGGGCAGATCAGGACTTCAGATAACTGCCAGCCGAGCCAATGGACTCTTAACGAGCTCATTGCTCATTGTGTGGATGAGGAGGAAAAGTTGTTGGCTACTAAGAGCGAGAGTGCTCATCTGGTCTCTTCAGCAGATAAGGGCAAGAACAATAAGAGAAACAAGACTGCTGAGAATAAGACTGTTGATAAAGGTCTGGTGCAAAAGAAGCCTAAGGAATTAAAATGCTTCTTCTGCAGCAAGTCTGGACACTTAAAGAAGGACTGTCCTAAATACGCCACATGGCGTGTCAAGAAGGGTAAGTACCTTGTTTTAGTCTGTTCTAAGGTTAATTTAACTTCAGCTCCTAGAAACACTTATTGGATGGATTCTGGTGCTACCGCTCACATAAGTGTTTCATTGCAAGGTTGCCTGAGCTACCGAAAGCCAACTGACGGTGAAAGATACGTCTATGTGGGAAATGGCGATCCGGTGGAAGTAGAGGCAATTGGGCATATTAGATTGTGTTTAAGAACTGGTTATTTTTTGGATCTTGTAGATACTTTTGTTATTCCGACGTTTAGACGGAATTTAATTTCTGTTTCTTATTTGGACAAATCTGGTTTTACTTGTTCATTTGGAGACAGTTTATTTACTTTATCTATGGATTCAAAAAATTTTGGTACTGGCTTCTTGAATGCATGTGATAATCTATATATGTTGGATATTAATGATTCTTATAATGAAACCCTGCAGGTAAGTACTATAGGTACCAAAAGAAAGGGAAATATAGATAATTCAGCTGAACTTTGGCATAGACGTTTGGGTCACATATCCAAATCTAGAATAGAACGTCTTGTGTCAGATGGTATCCTAAACACACTTGATTACACAGATTTGGACTCCTGTGTTGAGTGTATTAAAGGTAAACAGACTAAACAAAAGAGATTAGGTGCCAACAGATCATCGAACGTCTTAGAATTGATACATACGGACATCTGTGGTCCATTCCCTACAGCAACAAGGAATGGTCAAAGATACTTTATATCATTCATAGACGATTATTCACGTTATCGGTACCTATATCTCATTCATGAGAAATCTGAGTCTCTGGACGTTTTCAAATCTTATAAGGCCGAAGTTGAAAATCAACTCGGAAAGAAGATTAAATCTGTTAGATCTGACCGTAGAGGTGAGTACTATGGCAGATATGACGGTTCAGGTGAACAACGTCCATGACCATTTGCTATTTTCCTACAGGATTGTGGTATAGTCCCTCAATACACCATGCCTGGTACACCCAGCATGAATGGTGTATCTGAGAGACATAAATGGACTCTTATGGATATGGTTAGAAGTATGATTAGTCATTCTTCTTTACCTGAGTCTCTGTGGGGAGAAGCATTAAAGACAGCAGTCTATTTTCTTAACAGAGTACCAACTAAAGTAGCTACAAAAACATCTTATGAGCTTTGGACTGGACGCAAGCCCAGTCTAAAGCACCTTCATATTTGGGGATGTCCTGCTGAGGCTAGGCCTTATAGGCCTAATGAGACAAAGTTGGACTCCAAAACTTTTAGTAACTACTTTGTTGGTTATTCTGAGCGATCTCGGGGTTTTAAGTTTTATAATCCTACTTCCAGATCTATTTTTGAGACGGGAATTGCAACATTCTTTGAGGATGTTGAGTTTGGGGGAGAAATAAGGTTAGAAACATTATCTTTGAGGAGGGATCGAGTTAGGAACACTCAGTGTTGATTCCTATCTTTGCTCCTGGGACTGTTCAGGTTCCTAGAAATGTTAATATCCCAGAAGCAATTCCGGATCCAATACAAGACAATGTTGATCAACTTCCCCATCAGGATGAAGAAGTTGTTCTTCCTCAAGTACAAGCTCAACAACCTCAAGAATTTGAGCCAGAACCTGTGCCTTTAAGGAGGTCCACTAGAGAGAGAAGAAATGCTATTCCAGATGATTATGTAGTATATCTTCAAGAACATGAGGACACCGTAGACATGGTGGAAGATGATCCAATCAGCTTTCATCATGCCATGCAGGATTCCAACTCTCATAAGTGGATTGAGGCAATGAGTGAAAAATATAAATCTATGCAAGACAATCAAGTTTGGGATCTTATTCCATTACCTGAAGGAAAAAAACTCATTGGTTGCAAATGGATATTTAAAACCAAGAGGGATTCTAAAGGTAATGTGGAAAGATATAAGGCTCGTCTTGTAGCTAAAGGCTTCACTCAGAAAGAGGGGATTGACTATAAAGAGACCTTCTCTTCGGTTTCATCGAAGGACTCTTTTAGGACAATCATGGCTCTAGTTGCACATTTTGATCTTGAGTTTCATCAAATGGATGTGAAGACTGCGTTTCTCAATGGAGACATTGATGAAACCATCTATATGGTGCAGCCAGAAAACTTTGTGTCTGGAGACCCAAAGCGACTGGTATGCAGATTAAAGAAATCCATTTATGGACTCAAGCAAGCTTCTCGTCAGTGGTACTTTAAGTTCCATGAAGTAGTTGTCTCTTTCGGTTTTGAGACAAATGCTGTGGAAGATTGTATGTATCACAAGTTCAGTAGGAGTAGGTTTATCTTTTTGGTCTTATATGTGGATGACATATTGCTTGCTACTAACTGTAAGGACTTGCTGCACGAAACCAAAGTCTTTCTCTCAAAATACTTTGAGATGAAAGATTTAGGTGAAGCTTCTTTTGTATTAGGGATTCAAATACATCGAGACCGTACTCGAGGTATTCTTGGATTATCACAAAAGAGCTATATTGAGAAAGTGCTCAAGAGATTTAGTATGCACAACAGTAGACCAATTGATACCCCAGTTACTAAAGGAGATAAATTCAGTCTTGATCAGTGTCCAAAGGGTGAACTTGAGATTCAGGAGATGCAGAAGATTCCTTATGCGTCAGCAGTTGGGAGTCTGATGTATGCTCAAGTTTGCACTCGTCCAAATATTTCATTCATAGTTGGCATGTTAGGGCGATATCTCAGCAATCCAGGACTGGATCATTGGAAGGCAGCCAATAAGGTTTTAAGATATATTCAGAGAACAAAGGAACGTATGCTCACATACAGAAAGTCAGATTAGTATGAGATCATTTGGTATACTGATTCTGACTTTATCGAATGTCTTGAGTAGCAAAAGATCCACATTAGACTACATTCCATGGTTTTGAAATTTGTAGTATGCTATGAGACATTTGATCATGAATTTTTTTTGACTTTGCTGAATGTCACAGGGCTACACATTATGGCTAGCATTGAAAATGCTAATAAAGTTTTAAGTGTGACATTAATTCAGCAGTTTGATTCTCCAATGACAGTAGGAGCTATTTGGTATTTAGTTTCTGGCTGTAAATGGAGAAAATACAGAGTGGACAGATATCCATAGAGCATGTTAGAACGAACTCCATAATTATAGATCCTCTTACTAAGGCATTGATACCGAAAGTCTTTCATGAGCACACTGCTCATGTGGGTGTCATATTGTTTGAGGATGTTTAGTTTCAGTGGGAGTTTTGTTCATTATGTTTTCATTATGTTTTGAATGCTCTATTTGGTTTTGGATATGTTAATTCAGTTTCTGCAGAAAATGAAGTATTCACTTTTGTTTATTACACTCTGTGTTATTTTTGTGGTCGATCTCAATTAAGTATGACCAGTTGAAAACAGACATGATTAGATCATATTACATGTAGTTTCCATGCTACACTCCTATTATTGATCTATGTCATTTGAGAGTATTGGTAATGTGATTGATGATGGTTTGAGTCACGATGAATGTGGCGACTGACCCTTCAGTCCTTTATCGATATAATCAATGGACGAGATTGTTTGAGGCACCTTCAGTATGACTGCTTTTATGAGCTCATTAAGGTATATACATTTATATTTAATATATGTTAGCCCAAGTGGGAGATTGTTAGAATTAATTTTAAATTATTAAAATTAATCCTCTAATTAATCATAAGTGTGGGCTAAATATATTTAAATATTAAATATGTATTGCAGTCAAATTAAAATAGTCAAATTAAAGTTATGATCAAATAAGGATTGTTGATTATTGAGGTGTCCTACTCGTAATAGGATTATAAGTGTAGAGACCGATAAGAGTTTCTATTTTGTTGAAGGACCAAAATAGAAACTATCATCATCAGTTATAAATAAGGGGTCGTGGTCTCCAGGGGAACATAACAATTTTTAAGAGAACATTGCATTCCTTCAGTAGTGCTTCCGCTAAACTTAAAGTGTGTATCTCCTGGAAGGCGACAAACTCCAAAATCGTCTTCAGCTTCAACATATGATGATGTCAGGTATGCAATTTACCCCTTTGCAATTTAATTTGAATAATCTAGTGATCTATGCATATTTTAGATTTTAGGGAAATCATGTTTTCTCCCCTTTTCAGTTTCGGCATATTACACTAACCCGAACACTAGGACCGTCATACTCTATAACTGGGGGTGACAGTCTCGCACAGACAACCGCCATAAGAAGTCCACGAATGTGCCTTTTGAACAATTTGGACATGACTTAAAAATTTCTTCCTATTTTGAACTTGAGATCAACGAAAGTAAAACTGAAAAAGTGGAGGCATGCGTTAAGTGAGAGATACAACCTTATATGATGTCTATTTATTTTCCTCCGTGACCGTACAAATGAGAACAACAATATAAAAAGTTCCTAAAGATCTTCAAACAACTTCACATTAACATTTCATTTAGAGATGCTCTCTTACAAATGTCAATGTATTCAAAGTCTTTATAGGAACTATCTAAAAAGTGAAAGTGAAAAGAATATGTTACAATTGCATTTACTGAGCAATGCAGTTACAATTGCATTTACTGAGCAGTGCAGCGTTGTAATTTAAAATAAGTTTTCCTCTAAAATAAAAGCGTTGTAATTTAAAATAAGCTTTCCTCTAAAATAAAAGATCTAAGGAGTGTCTCTATTCTCTGTAAAATTGATGAATTTGATTTTATTAATAGTTTATGTGATTTAGGTGCTAGTGTTTGTCTAATATGACATTGTAGCTTGCCAATCAATCAATTAAGTACCCTGAGGGAATTGTAGAGAACGTACTTGTAGAAGTGGATAAATTCTACATTTTGGTTAATTTTGTGATTTTCGAAATGGATGAAAATATAGAAATTTTACTAATTTTAGGGAGACTATTCTTAGCTACAACTGGAGCCACGGTTAATATGAAGAAAGGCAAACACACATTGAAAGTAGGAGATGATAAAATTGAGTTCAATATAACAAAACCGATGAAAAACTCTACTTGCCCAATTGAATTATTTCAAGTGGATTCAATGGACAAATCAATTCAAGAAGACTTTAAAAAGGAAGATTCATTTGAAGCTTGTCATGGACAAATCAAATCAAGAAGACTTTAAAAAGGAAGATTCACTTGAAGCTTGTCTAGTTTAATGCTCCACATCAAAAGAAGGAAGTAGATATTAATGACATAATTCTAGATGCAACCCCACAAGCACCAATTGAAGGGTGGATATAAAGAGTTTGAAAAACTTCACTTCAAGCCAAAATCAAATAAAAATTAATTAAAAAAAAACTCAAAAAGGACGACTATGAGAAGAACGATTATATTCTCCGTCATAATTGTAAATATGATGACCAAACAAAAAAAAGAAATAATAAACCAAAAAAATATAGAAAAAATATCAAAAATAAAAGCAAAAAATATAAAAAATATGATTTATTATTTATTCATCAATTGAACAATAGTGTAGTATTGAACAATAATATTGTGGTTTTAAAGCTAAATAGTGTTATAAGAGAAGACAATAATAGTATAGTATTTATGTTTTTTTTTTGTATTTATATATACATATATAACTAATTATTATCAATATCAAATAGGATATCATAATCCTATTTGAACTCTTCAACCATAAATCATTATCAAATTTAATATCATATTTCTATTTAAACTCTGTAAATAAATATTTATTATAAAATAAGTAATAAATTTAATTTGAAATATTAAGAAATTAAGACAATGATAAGATTGAGATAGCGATACGTGGTACAATATTATATCAGTGTTAGCTGTTTTAGTATTGTTGAATGCATTTTCATGTTAAATTTATATATGAGATTAGCCCTGTATATGTTGAATTTTGTGCGTTCATAATAAATTTTAATGGAAAAATGTATCTCTCGATAGATTGAGCTATATTTGGAACAAAAGGATGAAATGAGAGCATTGCAAGGAGAAATGATGTGAAATCCAGAAGTGAAAGCATATGCACAACACGCCTATGCAAGAAAAATCAAGGCTACCTGAGGAAACAATAGAACTCCAGAGGAAAATTTTTGTGCACGGGCCTACCACTCCTTCTCAACACGCTCGTGCATAACATTCCTTAATTGTGGGCTGAAATCTTTGCAGAACAAAAGTAAATCCATTTGCATGGGCATGTTGTCTTGCATGTGCACGCCCGTGTATGTCTAAAAAACACTATAGATGTATTTTTTGAGGTGGAGGTTCTCTAAAAATCCTAAGGATACTTGGAGGACATTTTGACAGAGTATAAATACATCCTTTTCAGAGAGAGAAAGGAGGCTATCCCCTAGATATATCTATTCTTGGAAAAAATTAGGATTTAAGAGAGAGAGAGAGAGAGAAGAAGGAAGGAGAAAAAAGAGAAAAGGAATGAATATTTTGCAACTTTTACTGATTTTTCTTGGATCAAGACTCAATTAGCATGAGAGAGATCAACTATTTGGTTTAGAACTTTTATTTCCCTTTGCCTTTTGTTATTGTTATTGTTGGATATTTAGATTTATGGATTTTTTTACTTATGCTTCTATGATTTTTTGTTTTGATACTTAATCTAGCTATGGGTAACTAATCTCCTTATGAGATTAGGTGGATTTAGAATCTTGATGATGGGTTTTACATATATTTATTGAAGTTTTTCTTGATTCATTGATTTGTTAGTCTTGTTTTAATTGCTAGTAATCAATTAGCCACCTATTATTTGATTTAATGAATCACATAATACGTGAAAGTTGAGTGTGATTTTGATTGTTGGCATCAAATAACTTTAGGAGGCTATTTTAGAGATAAGATAGCTTCCTAAGGATTAATTAATTTGTATCCTTACACTGCTAGATTGGGTATTGCTTATTTCTCGTGAGAATAGAGATTTAAACATTAACATCCATATTTCACTTGCTTGAGAGAGAAATAGATGTGTTTTTGAGGTATCTTGAGTTATCATTGAATCAAGAATCATATATTAATGAAATTAATTGATTAAACTCATAATAGAAATCCCAATTAAAACTTAATCCTGCCCTTTCATCATTTGTTGTTTAGACTATAATTTAGAAGCATTGGATCTTTTAGGTAATTAGAAATTACAATTTATCAGATTCCAGATAATAGTTAGTTTGAATTCAAGTTAATTAGAATACCCCTTCTCTGTTGATATGATACTCTTACTCTCATTGTATTACTTATTCAGCACTGTGCACTGGCAGTAAATTAAATTTAGGCTATTTCATTATTCCGACAACAAGTAGAATGTATAGATATAGATGTTTATTTTTTAAAACAAACTAGAATAGTACCTGCATGATGTTGAAGGTATTTTTAATTAATGTATATACATATAATAATTTTAATGTATTACTGATCTTTGTAAAAAGAAAATATATACATATGTTGGAATGTACAAAGAATATGCTTATGCAGGTATGATCTTGAAACGAAAATATAAATCATTTACTTCTATAAGTTATCTTTTTGAATATTGTATAGTGCTGCAAATATGAATGAGAAAAAAATATAATATTTTACTATAACAGAGAAACTAAATACTTTAAAAAGTGAGGAAGGGTAAGGAGAAAAGGAGAGTAGTTATAAAAAGCTTTCAAATATAATTATTCTAAATACTAATTTATATTATTATCAATATTTAATTTGTCTATTTGAACTCTTCAAATAATAATAAATTTAATATTTTATAAATTAATTTACATTATTAGATAAATATCCTATTAATTATTTAAAAATTTAAATTATATTATTTGATAATAATTAGTTATTATTAACATTAAATTTGATATTCTAATCTTATTTGAACTCTCTAAATAAATATCTATAACAATTAATTAATTAATTATCTAGTCTAATAAATAATAATTTAATTTAATATTTTTTAAAAAATTAATATTATGACACGTGATATAATATTATGTCAGTATTATCTGTTTTAGTATTAGATTTATAAATATGATAAGTTTTATTAATTCTTAATTATAAAAATTTAAAAATAGCAATATATAATTTGCATATGTGTTTTAAATTTAGTATTTTAAATTTAGATATTGGATACACGAGACAATAGATACACGAGAAGAGACACTACCATTTATTTTGCCCAAACTCATAGCTTCTCAGAAACAGTAACGAAATTAATTAAGTTTTTTTTTTTTTTGAAAATACGAAATTAATTAAGTTAATTAAGATAGTATTTAGAGAGATCCACTGATATTACAGTATATGAAATATGAAATGCGTGTGGGATAATACATATAAATATCAAAGTCATAAAATTTTATAATATTTTTTTAAAAAAATCATTTATAAATAACTTAATCTCATTCTGCATGCATGTTAAATATGAATTAGTTTTAAATTTTTAGTTTTATTAATTTAATTCATGTTCAATTCAATCATTTTTTTAAGATTTAATTCAAGTATTAATTAATTTCATGAAACTCTAAATAAATTTTCATTTATATTAAAATGAGTGAGAAATCATAATTTATAAAAAATTATGCTCTGGCTAAATATTTTTTTTTTCTAAATTCAAGGGTTTAAATCATCTGTTCCTGTTTTTTCCATCAAATCAAATAGTAATTAGAATTGCATAATTAATAATTAATAGGTTTAATATCCAAAAAAAATTAATTTTTTGAAAAGTCTCAATTTAATTCTAAATTATAATTTATTATAATTAAATACTAAAACATGTATGTTTAGATCAATTTTATCTCACCGGCCCGAGGCACATGTTAAAACATTACTTTAAAATAAGTTTTTAAACTCTTGATAATTGTGAGTCTTATTTCAATTAGCATAGATATGATGAGTATAATTTTTTTGATGATAATATGGTATATGTTTTTAAATTGCACTCAATAATCTCTATCAGAAAAATATAAATAAGCCGTAATATAATTAAATATATAAAAATAAATTATATATGCAATAATATATATAAAACCATGTTGTTTGTTTGTCATATAAATTATCACATAAAATTATAACATGCATCTCAAACTTATTAGATAAAATTAATCTAAAAATATAACGATTTATGTTTAATTATAATAAATTAATTTAAGATTGAATTGAGACTTAAAAAATTTTAATTTTTTTTTGAATATTAAGCTTAATTAATACTTTTATGTCACTAGAATAACATCGAACAACTTTCCTATATAGACTCAAATTTTTAGTTGGTACTATTGAATTATTTGGTGTTCGGCCAAAGATGAATTCATGATAGTTTTTATTTTTGGTTTTTAACTTTAAAAAATACATTTGTTAATATTATTAAGTTTTTAACGTTTTGATTTTGTGAAAAAATATATAGCAGTAAAAAAATAATTTTTTATTTAAAAAAGAAAACAAATGGATACTTTATTTTTGAAAAATAAATATTTTTTTATTTTATTATCTATAGGCAATTAAAGTAGACAAAACGGGGTAATTTACTAATTGTTTTACATTTCGGCTGAAATTCTCAATGGTTATTAATTAATTAATATTGTCTTTGTTTTTTCTGAGATTGCCACATAATCATTTTGAAAAACCAATTCTAGTTGTATGCGTACAACGAATTAATTAAATGGCTAAAAATAAAATAAGAGTAATAAGCACCCATATTTTTTGAAATTTTAAATTTGATTTAAATAAAATTGCAATCTTTCTTTCTTTCTTTTTTTTTTTCTTTTTAGGGATTCTATCTTTCATTTGATAAATATAAAAGTCAAATATAATAGAAATACGATAAGTTATATATTTTTTAACATTAGATGGTCCAAATCCTTATTTTATTTATTGTTCTTAATTTTTTTTAATATTAGATGGTCCAAATTAATCCTAATTTTTTTCATTGTTTTTATAAACTTACTTCATATATTGTCAACTGATTTTGACAATAAGTAAAGGAGTTAATGAAAATTGAGCAAGCTTACCTCCTTTATGAAAGTTTATATTATTTCTGTTTTAATGAAATTATTACTTTTATAAAAAAATTATCCCATTAAAATTTTTATTTGATACAATAAAAAATTAATTAATTTTTTTTAAATTATATTCTTATTATTAATAAGTTAATTAATAAAGTAAAAATATTATAAATTTTTTGATGTAAATCAACATTTCGAAATCAAATTGGATAAGACCATAATAACAGTAAAACTTTTTATGTTGAATTTTAACACAGATGTAAACTCAATAAATTAAACTCAAAATCTCTAATTAAGTTAAAATAGTCTCTTATTAATTGATCTATACACTTAATATCACGTGAGAGTACAGTAAATTTAATATTAATAAATTAATAAAGTATATTTTAAAATATCTGTGAGCGGTTTGAGGCAAAATCCCACAAAATGGGATTCATTTTATGCCACGTAAATAATTTGTTTCATAAAATAAAAAATGAGACTCAAAAATAAAATGTGACTTCGTCTACCAAGTCTCACTTTAATATATCTCATTTTTATTTTTTAGACTTTTTACTATTAAAATATATATTTTAAAAAAAATAAAATAATAGAAGGGCTATCATGTTATAATTAAAATATAAAATGTGACGGTTCCTTTTTTGAGGCCGTCTTACGTTGGGGCACGTTTCCTGTCAATTCCATTTCTATGCAAAAGCGGTTCTTAGTTTATTCTTTTATATAATATTTAGAGGATATAATAATTTTGTTAATAGGTGGGTAAGAGTTAAAAGACGATAATTCCACTGAAATGATACTATTTTATAAAAATCCAAACATATTCTATCTCATTAAATTGTATGTTTAGAGACAAGAGGAGAGAAGCCCAACGTCCAGTGGCGGAGCCAGCTGCACCGTGAGGGGGGGCTGAAGGTGAAGGGGGGGCTGAAGCACAGATGAAGGGGGGCTGAGGCACAGAGCTTCCACGTTCGTTACTCCGTCCGGCAGAAAAGCTCCCCTATAAATACACGTCCGGCGGCCGGCAGGGGGGGTCGTCAGCCCCCACGCGACCCCACCTGCCTCCGCCCCTGCCAACGTCCATCTAAGTTGATAATATCATTACACAAAATTATAGCAAGTAGTTGAAATTTTTCATCAAATAGTATGAATTATTCACTAAAACTATTTTATTTAGGAATCCAAACAATAGTATCACTATTAAGGAAATGACAAACCGGTGGACCTACCAGCTTAACATTGAGAACCTGAAAGCCAAAATGATTTAGATTCCAAGATGATGTATCCAAGTGGCAAATAACAAGTGCTTGAGCTCTGGAGCCATCTTCACCCATTAATGGAACCATATAAACCTTCGTGTTCATGATTTTATATGCTACAACTGTTGTAGCAATAAATGCCTACAACACACCAATAGAATTCTTACACGAAGGCATTTATTGCTACAACAAAATTAAATAAATGTCATATTTAATCTATGTGTAAAAATTCTATTGGTGTGTTGTAGGCATTTATTGCTACAACAGTTGTAGCATATAATTATTCCTCCTTGTGACATACTATTTGATTATCACCCATCATTTTAACTCTCTTTAAAATAGTGTACTTCTGATTCTTTTTATCTTCTTTTGCCTCATTAGAATAAACTTCAACTTTCTTTCCAAACTTTACAATGATAAACTCGACTAATGATTCTAAAGAAGTAGCACAGTACTTGTCTTCTCCCCTAATACCTGGTGCTTCACATTCTTCAATGGTTTGCTTTATAACTTTAGCTTCTTTTGATTTGGGTTTTATTGAAAAATACTTGAAAATTTCTGGTAACTTTTTGATTGAAAAGGGTATAGTTTGAGCAGTTTTATGGGGCAAAAAAGTAGATAAATTTGATGATTTAGAGAAAATAATGTTAATGTTTTTACCAGGAACAAGATCATCATATAGAAGGTATATAGTGGTCGTATTGAATAACTCATTTTTCTCAAATTGTTTTGCTTCAGACCAATACCCACTCCATAGCGTACCTTACCTTTTATAGGAGGCTTACTCTGGTTTTCTGAAAAGGAACTATAATATCCTGCATTTGCTTACAATTGCAAATTAACAAGAATTTATTATTACTATATATGTGTGTGTGTGTGTGTGTGTATGTAAGTATACATCTATAAAAGCAAAAATATTGTCATTTAGATTGTTTCAAAAAACAAATAGTCATTTATATGATTTCTTATAAAATCAATCTTGCACATTTATTGATGTATATATTATATATATTTTTGCTTTATATAATCAACTAACCTGTAGGTTTTAGATCTCGTAGAACCATTGGCAATGAAGTGTTTGGCAGCATAGATTGCCAACAAACCTCTGCAGGTAGAATAGCATTACTTCCTTTGATAAGAAAAAGCTGCAAGTTAGGTTGATGATGAAACTAATATTAATTTCTTTTGTGTGCTTATAATAAAATTATGTAAAGAATAATTAAATAGTATAAGCTTACACAAAATAAAGAAAAGATGGGAAGGAGATGAAAATACTCCAAATATTTATAAAATTGAACTTGAGTAGAAATTTAATGTATTGAAATTTGAAACATCCAAGCAATTATATATATAGGGAAATAATGCAATGGAAGTGAGAATATAATAATATATATGAACCACAGCCACACACATAAAAGGAAAAGATGGAAGACAACTATGTACTCAAATAGAGTGACGTATAAGATAGAATCTGTTGAAATATGAAAGTAAAAAATAGTTTATCTGAATTTCAGTACACTTTATTTATGGAATCAATCAACTTAAATAGGAAAAAATCAAAAACAAACTTTGCTAAAAATAAGCAACTAACTAACCCATGACTAACAACTCCTAAACTCATGGGTGCTTCTAAAGAACCTATTAAACAAATCAGTATAACAAAATCTAATAAAATCCTAAAACCCTCCCTGAAACTGAATGTTATACAATCAGTTTAATGTAGAAGCTGAACAAAGTAGAGTACGCAATTTCACAAATACAGTTAACTTGAGAGGCTTGGTTAGAATATCTGCAATCTGGTCTTCACTTTGACAATAAACAAATTCAATGCTCCTTCATTTGTGAGATCACTAAGAAAATGTTATCTCGCATCTCTGTGTTTCCTCTGACCATGTAAAACTGGATTTTTGTAGAGTTTAATGGCTGAGCTATTGTCACAATAAATCTGAATAGATCCCTGTTTGAAACAACGCAATAACTCAAGTATTCTTTTCAACCAAATAGCTTGATACACACAAGAGGCTGCGGCTATAAACTCAGCTTCAGTTGTTGATAGAGTAACGACTTGTTGCTTCTTTGATGCCCATGATATTGTCCCTGAACTCATCATAAATACATGACCATAAGTGCTTCTTCTACCTTCTAAATCTCATGCATAATCACTATCACTGAAGCCAACAAGATCTGATCCTACACCTTTTTGATATTAAAAAAATACCAAAACCAAGTGTACCTTTCAAGTAGCGCAGGATTCTCTTTGCAACGAGGAGATGGAGCTCAGTTGGACATTTCATAAACCTACTAATAAGACTTACAGCAAAGGTAATATCAGGTCTAGTTGCTGTTAAGTACATCAAACTTCCAACAATTTTTTTGTATAATGTACTATTGATCTTCTTTCCTTCAGAGTCCTTTGTGAGCTTTAGGCCTACTTTAACTGGAGTTCCAACTGAGTTGCAATTCTACATCTGAAACCTTCTTAAAATCTCCAAAACATACTTCCTTTGGGTGATAAAAATACCAGCTGCTGATTGCCCCTGAACTCATCATAAATACATGACCAGAAGTGCTTCTTCTACCTTCTAAATCTCCTGCATAATCACTATCACTGAAGCCAATAAGATTTATCTTGCACCTTTTTGATAAAAAATACCAAAATCAAGTGTACCTTTCAAGTAGCGCAGGATTCTCTTTGCAACAAGGAGATGGAGCTCAGTTGGACATTCCATAAACCTACTAATAAGACTTACAGCAAAGGTAATATCAGGTCCGGTTGCTGTTAAGTACATCAAACTTCCAACAATTTGCTTGTATAATGTACTATTGATCTTCTTTCCTTCAGAGTCCTTTGTGAGCTTTAGGCCTACTTCAACTGGAGTTCCAACTGAGTTGCAATTCATCATCTGAAACCTTCTCAAAATCTCCAAAGCATACTTCCTTTGGGTGATAAAAATATCAGCTGTTGATTGCACCACTTCAATACGAAGAAAATAGTGCATCAGTCCTAGATCAGTCATCTCAAATTCTACCATCATAGACCTTTTAAAATCTTCAAGCATTGTTGAATCATTTCCTGTGTAGATAAGGTCATCTACATATAAACAAACAACCAGAATATTTTTTTCCCCCAAATTTACAGTGTGCTCATATGGACATTTTTGGAATCCAGCTTTAGCAAAATAAGTATCTATAAGACTGTACCAAGCTCGGGGTGCTTGTTTCAGCCCGTATAAAGCCTTATTCAATCTATACACCTTGTTTTCACTTCCTTTTTGAACAAAACCAAGGGGTTGATCAATAAAGACTAACTCATTTAGATTACCATGTAGAAAGGCTGATTTCACGTCCAATTGCCAAATAGGCCAAGAATTTTGTGCAGCTAAAGCCACCACCATTCGAATTTTATCATGCCTACTGGGGCAAAAACTTCCTTATAATCAAGGCCATATTCCTGCTTGTATCCCTGTGCAACGAGCCGCGCTTTATACTTATCAACTCTACCATCTTTGTTTAACTTGGTTTTATAAACCCATTTGACACCAATGGATTTTTGCCCTTCTGAAAGTTCTGTCATCTCCCATATGTTGTTTTTCTCAATGGACCCGATGTCCTCACTCATTGCTTTTTTCCATTTTATATCTTTGATAGCTTCTTGGAATGTTATAGGATCACAATCTGATAATAAAACATAATGGGCAAGAGTATCATCAGATTGAACACCGCTAACCTCATAATCATCCATCCATGTTGGTCTCTTTCTGATTCGTTGAGATCGAGAGCTTTCACCTACTGTTTGGATTTCGTTGCTATCAAGTGATTGTTGCTGCAGCTGCTGATCATCAGAAAGAGTTGTTCGCCCCTGCATTTCTCCTTCCTTTTCTTCTTCTTCAAAATTCACAAAGTATTTGTTGTTGACCTGCATCTTTTCCAGCCCAATTCCATGTATTCTCTTCGTCAAAATAGGCTTTTGATTGTTCACTGATTCCAAGAAAAATATATTTTTTGCCTTTGTCATCTAGCTTTTTCCTCTTCTCATCTGGAATATGTGCATATGCCATGCACCCAAAAAGTCAAAAGTGATCAACGGTTGTTCTGCATCCACTCTAAGCTTGTTCAGGTGTCACATTTTAAACAGTAAGTGTGGAACTTCTATTAAATATATGAATACTCCAGTTCATTGCTCCAAGCCAAAAACTTTTTGAAACACCACTTTTTGACAAAAGACTTCGCACCATATTGAGAACCTTTCTCTCTGAAACATCGTTTTGTTGAGGCGAGTAGGCTGTCGTGAATTGCCTCTTGATTTCATGAGTTTCATAAAAATTTACGAATTTATGTGAGATATATTCTCCACCACAATCAGTACGAAGTACTTTTATTGGGCTGCCGACCTCTTTCTCAACAAGCGCTTTATAACTCTTAAAGGCTTCTAAGCTTCAGATTTCCCTTGGAAAAAATATACCCGTGTTTTTCGACTATAATCATCGATGAAAGTAATGAAATACCTTTTGCCTCCATTGGACATTGGATTTAGTGGTCCACAAATTTCGAAATGAATTAGCTCCGGGTTCTTCTTTGCTCTCCATGAGTTTCCTTGTGGGAAGGGATTGTGGTGTTGTTTGCTAACAACACATTCTTCACAAACTTGAGAGAGAATTGTAATTTGAGGAAGACCCATCACCATATTCTTCTAAGAAAGAGTCTTTAGTCCATTGAATTCAAATGGCCATAACGGAAATGCCAAAGCCACATAGGATCTTTCATTTTGGCTATAAGGCAAGTCTGTTTGGTCTGAATTCGTAGTGGAAACAACCTGTTTGGTGCCATCTTAACGTGAGCAATTAGACCCCTTCTAGGATTATAGATTTCACAAGTTCCTCCTTTGATTGTAACTTCATAATCTTTTTCTTGCAGTTGTCCCACACTTAGCAAATTGTTTTTCAAGTCAGGAATATAAAAAACATTTGATATAGTCTCAATATTGTTTTTTTTAGTCCTAAATTGAACATCACCCTTTCCCATAACATTAACTTTGGAATGATCACCAAACTCACATCAGTATGGAAATCTTCATTTAAATGAGGGAAGAAAGATTTGTTACCAGACATATGATTGTTGCATCCTGTGTCCAAATACAAAATTTCTGGTTCAAACTTGTCCTCCTTGATGTGAAGAGCCATCAAGAGTGTTTCATGCTCATTGTTCTCTACAAAGTTGGATTGCTCCTCTTTGTTAGTGTTTAAGTTTGCAGTGCATTCAGACTTGTAATGGCCAAACTTGTGACAACGATAGCACTCAATATTGGACTTGTTAAACTTTGCTTCATTTTGGTGATTATTTCCTCTACCTCTGCTTTGAAATTCTGATGTGTTGGTACATCTACCTCTTCCTCGTCCACGTCCATGGTGTCGACCATGACCACTTGATCCTCTTCCTATAGAGATTTCACCATGAGTTGAAGCCTTGAAGGCTTGCTCCTCTGTTGGAGTTGTTGTCATTCTCTGCTTATGAACTAACAACGAGTTTTGCAATTCATCAATTGAAAGCTCATCAATATCTTTTGACTCCTCAATAGAACATACGAACATAAGAAAATTTTGGAGCCATTGATCTAAGAATTTTTTTCCACCACTGCTAATTTTTTCACCATGAATATGCATCTTATTTACTATTCCAAGTGTTCTGGAGAAATACTCATCAACAGACTCTCCTTGCTTCATGTGAAGAATCTCAAATTCTTTGAGAAGTGCTTCAAGCTGCTACCGTCTTGTTGTGCCTTGATACTTTTTCTTCACGGAATCCCAGATCTGTTTGCAAGTGTCTTTTTGAAGAATCATCTCCAAAATGGCACAATCAATCGCTTGAAATAAATAATTCTTTGCCTTGAGATCCTTCAAATTTTGTTCTTCTAGTTTCTTCTGTTGAGTTTCTGTCAGCGTTATTCCAGGGGCTAGTTCAGTCACTCTTGTTTCTACGACACTCCAATATTCTTTGGATCAGAGGAAATTCTCCATCAACATACTTCATTGATCATAATGACCATCAAATCGAGGGATTGCAGGTTGCACATAGCCACTTTCCGATGTCATTTTTGCGTGCTGCTGCTACGAAACAAAAAACTGATGTTTTGTTTGTGGCTCTGACACCAGATGTATGCAAATAGAGTGATGTAGAAGATAGAATTTGTTGAAATATGAAAGTAAAGAATACTTTATCTGAATTTCAGTACACTTTATTTATGGACTCAATCAACTTAAATAGGAAAAAATCAAAAACAAACTTTGCTAAAAATAAGCAACTAACTAACTCATGACTAACAACTCCTAAACTCATTGGTGCTTCTAAAGAACCAGTAAAACAAATCAGTAAAACAAAATATAATAAAATCTTAACAAACTAGACAAGTATTCTTCCATGATACTACTTGTGACAACTCAAGATAACAAATGATGTGAAACAACACGATCTATCATACTAAATAAATATATTATATATTTATACATATTTAATTAAAATTACACACATAATTTTTTGCAAATAATAATAAATAGCCACAAGTTAAAATGATATTTTGATAAACTTAAACTTGACTCATTAATAAACAATTTAAGCTGAGTTGCATATGATCAAGTTTTTATAAAGCTCTCAAGTTTAAATGAGTCTATCTAGTTAATTGAGGTTTTATTTTTTTTTAATAAATTATGGTACATGATTCCGAGTTTGTTGTTATATTTATATTTTTAGAATAAATGTGTAAACAATTTTAATTATTATAGAATTCCAATTTTTTTAATTTTATTATTTAATATATAATTTTCAATAAGTATATTTAAACAAAAATTATATATATATATAATTTGCACATTTGGACCTCCTATATGTTCTTTTTTTCCTCTAACTTTAGGGCATGTTTTTCTCTCCGAAAAGAGTATTTTAATATCTTGAACCATATTATTTTTCTTTTTGAATAAATTATTATAATTTAAGTAGAATTCAAGGAAAATTTCATATTTAGGATTCAAAGATTCTTCATTGAGTTTACTCTTAAGTGTTGAAATATAAACTTATTTTAAACCCACCTCAAAGAACCTTCTAATGTTTTTCACATGATGAATTACAAGTCAAAGTTAGGCTAGATTATTAAAAATGGTGTTACAAATGAATGGTTTTGATGATATATGTTAGGTGTGTGTTAGGTGTTTTTTTATTTTGAATTAGTATAAATACCCCCTCCCATTGTGAGTTATAATCATCAAAAATCAGAAAGAAAATAAGAAGTAAAGCTTCTCTTGAGTGTTGAGTATTGTTTGTATTGAAAGAGTGATAGTTGTGTTATAATAAAATTTTTATAATTCTTATTTCAAATGTGTTTTGGTGTTAACAAAGTGGTATCAGAGCAACATATAGTCATATAATATATCAAATCGAAGCTCTCGACGAGACGAATCCAACGCCATCAGAATCATCCTGATTGGAGTTCAGACGAGCCGCCAATCGTCGCCAAAAGATTGCTTTCCAGAAAAACTGAGTCGACTCACTGCGTTGGACCGAGTCAAACTGAGTCGGATGGAGCCGAGTCAAGCCGCTAAGCTGTTGACCAAGCCGCCAGAGTTGTTGACCAAGCCATTGACCATTGACTGTTGATAGTTGACTTTGACCGTTGACCAAAAATTAAAAATTTTGACCAGAGCTCTCTTAAGGTTTTTCAACGTTCTGAATTCATTGGTGCAATTAAAAATTTTAAATTCTTACTCTATTTGAAGATATGGCTAGTGAAGTAGCTTCCTTTCAAGTTTCAACACTCAACAACGACAATTATGACAACTGGAGTATCAAGATGAAGGCTCTTTTGGGTGCTCATGATGTCTTAGAGATTGTGGAGAAAGGCTACACTGAACCACAAAATGAGGCGTCATTATCCCAATCTGAGAAGGATAGTTTAAAAGATTCAAGAAAGAAAGACAAGAAGGCTCTCTTTCTAATCTATCAAGCCTTAGATGATGATGGCTTTGAGAAAATTTCTGATGCAAAATCTGCCAAACAAGCATGGGAGAAGCTTCAAACATCCTATAAAGGAGAAGAGAAAGTGAAGAAGGTGCGTCTTCAAACTTTAAGAGGTGAGTTTGAATCCTTGCATATGAAAGGAGGAGAGTCAGTTTCTGATTACTTCTCTCGAGTTTTGGCTGTTTCAAATCAATTGAAAAGAAATGGTGAAAAATTAGAAGATGTAAGAATCATGGAAAAGATACTTCGATCACTAGACCAGAAATTTGAGCACATTGTTGTGACAATAGAAGAGACTAAAGACTTGGAGGAAATGAAGATTGAGCAACTTCTATGTTCATTACAAGCCTATGAAGAAAAGCATAAAAAGAAACATGGGATCGTCGAACAACTCCTCAAAATGCAACTCAAGGAGGAGGAAAAATGAAAGCCAAGTCAATCAACATGGCCGAGGTAGAGGTAGAGCTCGAGGACGAGAAGGAAATCGTGGTCGTGGACGAGGTTGGAATTACAACAACATCTATGAAAGAGGAGGAACTTCTATAAGAGGTCGTGAAAGAGGAAATCCTAACTTGAGGAATGACAAATCTCAAATTCAATGCTACAATTGTCACAAATATGGCCATTACGCTTCAGAATGTAGAGGTTCAAACAACAAAGTTGAAGAAAGGTCCAACTACATAGAAGAAAAGATTGAAGAAAAGGCAACTCTTTTCCTAGCAACAAAGGAAAATGGTGATGGAGCAGAGAATTCTTGGTATCTTGACACTGGTGCAAGCAATCACATGTGTGGAAAGAAAGGCATGTTTATGGAACTCGATGAATCTGTAAGTGGCAATGTCTCATTTGGAGATGATTCCAAAGTTGCAGTAAAAGGGAGAGGTAACATTCTTATTCGTTTAAAAGATGGGAGACATCAGTTTATTTCAAATGTGTACTATGTGCCTAACATGAGGAGTAATATATTAAGTCTTGGGCAACTGTTGGAGAAAGGCTACGATATTCACATGAAAGGTGATAATCTATCTATCAAGGATGACAAAAATAATCTAATCGCTAAAGTACAAATGACAAAGAATTGAATGTTCGTGATTAATATACAAAATGATGTTGCAAAATGCTTGAAAGCTTGCTACAAGGACGCATCATGGCTATGGCATCTTCGATTTGGGCATCTCAATTTTGGAGGATTGGAGCTTCTATCCAAGAAGAACATGGAGAGAGGACTACCAAGCATCAATCAACCCGAACAACTTTGTGAAGGGTGCTTACTTGGGAAGCAATTCAGAAAAAGCTTTCCAAAGCTCTCAAACTCAAGAGCCAAAAGGCCATTAGAGCTTATACATGCAGATGTTTGTGGACCAATCAGTCCAAGTTCCTTTGGTAAAAGTAACTATTTTCTTCTCTTTATTGATGATTTTTCAAGAAAAACATGGGTATATTTTTTGAAGCAGAAATCAAAGGTTTTTGAAGTATTCAAGAAATTTAAAGTTGCTGTGGAGAATGAAAGTAACCAAAAGATTAAAGCGATGAGATCTGATCGAGGAGGAGAATTCATTTCTAAGGAGTTTCAAGAATTCTATGAAGCAAATGGAATTCGAAGACCATTGACAGTCCCAAGATCCCCCCAGCAAAATGGAGTTGCAGAAAGGAAAAATAGAACTATCCTTGACATGGTTCGAAGTATGCTCAAAAGCAAGCATTTGCCAAAAGAGTTTTAGGCTGAAGCAGTGGCTACAGCAGTCTATCTGTCTAGCCGATCTCCAACAAAAAATGTATGGGAAAAAACACCACAAGAAGCATGGAGTGGAAGAAAGCCAGGTATCTCGCACCTAAGAGTCTTTGGAAGCATAGCTCATGTTCATGTACCGGATGAAAGAAGAACCAAGCTTGATGATAAAAGTGAAAAATTCATTTTCATCGGCTATGATGCAAGTTCAAAAGGCTATAAGTTATACAATCCAAACAATAGGAAGATTGTAATCAGCCGAGATGTCATATTTGATGAAGAAGGTGAATGGGAATTCAACTCCCCCACAGACGACTTCAATTTCTTTCCATTTGATGAAAATGAGCAGGCACCAGCAGAGCGACAAAAAGAACCTCAGCAAGATCTCACTACACCACCTACTTCCCCAACATCAATTGCCCATGAAAATGAGTCATCTTCATCATCTTTAAATGATAGTGTTGAAGAAAGAGATGTACAACGTATAAGAAGCCTTCAAGATCTCCACGAAGCAACTAAACAGGTAGATAATCTTACACTATTTTGCCTATTTGCTAATTGTGAACCAGTAAGCTATAAAGAAGCTGCAAAAGAGAAGAAGTGGAGAGATGCAATGGATGAAGAAATCAAGGCTATCGAGAAGAACGAAACATGGGAGCTTGTTCCACTTCCCAAATGTCACAAGGCAATTGGTGTAAAGTGGGTATTCAAAATAAAGAAGAATGCTAAAGGAGAAGTTGAAAGGCACAAGGCGAGGCTAGTTGCCAAAGGCTACAGTCAGAAAGCTGGAATTGATTATGATGAGGTATTTGCTCCTGTTGCACGACTAGAAACAATTAGACTAATAATTTCTCTAGCAGCTCAAAACAGATGGAAAATACATCAAATGGATGTAAAATCTACTTTTCTAAATGGAGTCCTTGAAGAGGAAGTCTACATACAGCAACCATTAGGTTATGAAATCAAAAGCCAAGAAGACAAGGTGTTAAAGTTGAAAAAGGCTCTATATGGGCTAAAGCAAGCACCAAGGGCTTGGAACAGCCGAATCGACAAGTATTTTCAAGAGAATGGCTTCAGAAAATGTCCCTACGAGCACGCCCTGTATGTTAAAATCAAAGATGGAGATATTTTGATCGTATGTCTCTATGTTGATGATTTGATCTTCACCGGAAACAACCCAGGCATGTTTGGTGAATTCAAGAAAGTGATGATGAAAGAATTCGAGATGACGGATATTGGACTCATGGCATATTACCTTGGTATTGAAGTCAAGCAGAAGGATGAAGGTATATTCATCTTCCAGCAAAGTTATGCACAAGAAATACTTAAGAAATTCAAGATGGATGATTGTAAGCCGATCAGCACTCCAATGGAATATGGACTCAAATTGTCCAAGCATGAAGAAGGCAAAATGGTAGATCCAACACTCTTTAAAAGTTTGGTTGGAAGCTTGCGATACTTAACTTGCACGAGACTTGACATTCTCTACGCAGTCGGATTTGTTAGTCGCTATATGGAGTCTCCAACAAACACTCATTTTAAAGCTGCCAAGAGAATTCTTCGTTATCTAAAAGGTACAATTGATTTTGGCTTGTACTATTCAATTTCTAATGATTACAAGCTTGTTGGATATAGCGATAGCAATTGGGGTGGAGACATAGATAATCGAAGAAGTATTACTGGATTTGTATTCTTTATAGGAGATACTGCTTTCACTTGGCTGTCAAAGAAACAACCAATCGTCACACTCTCAACTTGTGAAGCTGAGTATGTAGCCGCAACTTCAGCTGTTTGTCATGCAGTTTGGCTGAGAAACTTATTGAAGGAGTTGAACTTGGCACAAGAAGAACCAATAAAGATTGGTGTTGATAACAAATCAACAATTGCTTTAGCAAAGAATCCAGTGTTTCATGATCGATCAAAGCATATAGATACTCGATTCCATTATATTAGATAATGCATTGCACAAAAGGATGTACAAATCGAGTACGTCAAGTCACATAATCAAATTGCTGACATCTTCACGAAGCCACTGAAATATGAAGACTTTGCGAGGATAAGGAGTTTGCTTGGACTTATAAAATAAGTTTAAGGTGGAGTGTTGAAATATAAACTTATTTTAAGCCCACCTCAAAGAACCTTCTAATGTTTTTCACATGATGAATTACAAGTCAAAGTTAGGCTAGATTGTTGAAAATGGTGTTACAAATGAATGGTTTTGATGATATATGTTAGGTGTGTGTTAGGTGTTTTTTGATTTTGAATTAGTATAAATACCCCCTCCCATTGTGAGTTATAATCATCAAAAATCAAAAAGAAAATAAGAAGTAAAGCTTCTCTGGAGTGTTGAGTGTTGTTTGTATTGAAAGAGTGATAGTTGTGTTATAATAAAATTTTCATAATTCTTATTTCAAATGTGTTTTGGTGTTAACATTAAGCCCATTTAGGTTTTATATTTTTAATGAAGTTGATTTTGATGCACTTCTTAGTTGTTTCTAAATCCTGCCATTATCAACCAATTTCTAAGCTGGAATCACGGATATACAGTATAATTTCTCTTTGAATTGTAAAAAAAAAATGAGCTCACAGTCAAATTATATAAATATTTTGAATTGAATAAACGTTAAGCTACTTTGATTTTACTATGGAGGAATTCATATAAATTATATTTAGCTTTTAATCAAATTATAAGAATATTCCTTATATATATAATCACCTAAAATTATATTATTATTAGTTATTTTTAAACAAAAATTATTAAAAATAAAATATATTTACAATTGTAATTGAAATTTAAATCATACTTGGAATTGTTGTTGTTTTAAGTAATAAAACACAATAAAGAATAAACAAGAAGTGGGGGAGAAAATGAGGTGCAAAGAGCATATTTTTATTCAACATGAAGAGCCTTTTTAAAGGCATATTTGCAACAAAACAATCAAAAAAATCTTACTAAATATTTTCATAATCTCTAATTATTTTTTAAAAAATAAGAAATCATAATCTTACTATTAACCAACTTATTGACTAAATCAAAATTAATAAAATATCTAGAAAATAATAAAGATTTCTACATTAATTTTTAATGTTTTTCCTTAATGTAGAAATCTCTAGCACCTAACAGCTCTTAAGCTTTATTTTTTAGAAAGAAAAAAAAATATGCTTGTACATTAATCGATGCTAGAAAAGCTATTCTTCCTTTGGTTGTTGATTCACAATAAATTTAGCTTGTTGTTGGGTCTTGCATACTATTTTCATGTGACCCATTTGGCCACATTTGCTGCAGTTGGCATTTGGTCTCCATCAACATTTAAAATGTTGATAATTTGTTTTCTTACAATAAGCTCAAGGTGGATAACTTTCAATTTTGTTTATTGATCTTGCTAGATACGCACCTTCAACGCAACCTTCTTTCCTCATTGATCTTCTTTATTCAAATGCCTGCAGTACATGTAAAAATTCTGCCAAGGTAATACTTGATGTATCTTTAAAACTTTCCAAAGTGGAGATCATGATTTCATATTTTTCAGGCAACGTGATTAAAATTTTTTGAATTATTCTTTCATCGAAAAATTTCTTATCGAGTAATCTCACATTGTCTGCTATATTTAGCAATTTGTTTGCATATTCCTTGACTGTTTCTGAAATTTTAATTATATTTTTTCATGTCAAATTTGTGAATCAGATTCATTACCTGCATGTTCTTCATCCTTTCATTGCTTTCATACTTCTCTTTGAGATACTCCCAAATGTCTGCAGCAGATTCTTTTTGCATAATTTTGGTTATGATTGATGGTGAAACAGCAGAAATTAAGAAAGCTTTAGCTCTAGCTTTTATTTTATTTTTTTTTCTGCTTATGATTTTTAATTTGAGCTTATGTTGGATTGTTTCTAGGCGAAGGAATCTCATAGTCTTCTTCTACAGCTTCCCAAAGATCCAAAGCTTTGAGATGAGCTATCATTTGAACTGACCACACTCTATAATTTTCTCCGTCAAATTTTAGTTGAGCCATTGATGCAAAGTAGTTTGATTGCCCCTCCATTTGCACTTATAGTTATGGCTATAGCTAGTGATTATGGTTATGGATATGGTTATAGATTTGAAAATAGTAATAGTTAAGAATATGGTTGTAGTTATGGATATGGCTATGGGATATGGATATGGTTATGGATATGATTATAGAGACTTTAAAGGTCTCTTGAGATCATTTATTGCTCTGATACCAAATGTTGTTGTTTTAAGCAATAAAACACAGTAAAGAATAAACAAGAAGTGGGGGAGGAAATGAGGTGCAAAAAGCATATTTTTATTCAACATGAAGAGCCTTTTTAAAGACATATTTGCAACAAAATAATCAAAAAATTCTCACTAAATATTTTCATAACCTCTAATTATTTTCCTAAAAATAAGAAATCATAATTTTACTAGTAACCAACTTATTGACTAAATCAAAATTAATAAAAATATCTAAAAAATAATAATGATTTCTACATTAATTGTTAACAGGAATAAGTCAATGAATAGAGTATAACATAATTTTTCCACAAAGATACAAATATGACAAGTTCAAATCGAGCTTTGGCTCGTTAATAAAAGTTTAAATGAGTCTAATTAGCTTGTCGAGTTTATATTTTTTTTATATAAGTTATCTTATGATTCAAAATTTTTTATAGTGTTATATTTTACGGTAAATGTATATTTATCTTTAATTATTATAGAATTCAAAAACAATTGTTTTTATTTTATTATGTTAATAAATAATTTTAAAAATATATTTAAATATAAGATTATAATATAAAATCGAGTCTTTAAACGTGTGAAGGAGAGTTTATCGAATCCATCTCCAAGTGACTTGGCTTATGATCGAATTTATAAATGGAGGTTGGAGTTCTCTTCAAGGCATACATGGTATTAGAATATACTAATTAAATGAGCAATTAAAAAAGAGATGTCGTATTTCTCTCAAAAAAAAAAAAAAAAAGAGATGTCGTATCAAATCGATTTAAGATCTTGAAATTGGAATAAGTTAAGCAGCAGATTACAATATTTTAGTGATCTTAATGCCAAATTAATTTATTTACGGCTTTCAGTATTTTATTACTAGTTTTCCTTGTATTACTAGGAATGAGCAGTATTTTTTACAGAATTGATCCCCTTTTTTAAAATAATTATTGGCCAAAAATATTTTAACGTTAAAAATATTTATTATTATTTGAATGGCTGTTAGGGCTTTAGAAAATTTGAGGCACGTATTTCACTTTGTTACCTTAATTGTGTCGACTGTCATGAATTTCCTTGATTATTAATGAATCTGGATTCCATAAAAAACTATGATTGCTAAATAAATTACTTCTAATTTTTTAGATTTTCTCAATTTGTGAAATTTGTTTTGATTTCTTATTCTCTTATAATTTATCGGCTTTTTTTATGGTCATTCTTATTGAATAATCACTGGATTTTTTTTTCCTAGCTTAACAATGGAAGTAAATCCAAAAAAATTAAAATGCATACTTAATTTATATTTGTTCTTAGAAAATATTACGAATTCTGAAGTCTAAATTCAATAATATGATATTTCTGTTTCAAAATTTGTTACGTTTATTATTCTAAAATTCATTATTTAAGAGTAAAAAAATTATTTTTAAGAGATCTATAAATATATTCATTATTAATATCTAACTTATATATTAACATACTGAAACTTATCCAATAATTAAAATTATCTTCTTATTATCCTTGCTTTAATTTTAGACATGAGTGCTTTACATCTTTTGCCAAATTCTACACCTAGGAAACTTGGAATATTAAACCAACAAAGAATGATAAGAAAGAAAAGCATATTAGCTGCTAGTAATTGGGAGGTGTCCTCTTTTTAGATGACTCTTTTTCAAGTGGAGAACATAATTCCATGGATATATATATATATATTTCACATCTTTTGCCAAACTCTACTTTTATACCTAGGACACTAAAATATCAAATCATGAACAAAGAAAAACATGAAAGAAAAGCGTATTAACTAGTGATTATAAGGTCTTTCTTTCTAACTGATTCTTTTCCAAGCGGAATATATTTCATTGGATGTGACGAGATCGAATACTTATACGAAGATAATTCTTCCAATAAATAATTTTAGTTCATTTCTTGATTCAAAGATAGTTATTTCTGATTTTCAATAAATTAATTCTAAATGTTAGAGATACTCACAATAATTAATTCTTTTTTAGTTTTTAAATTAAGTAAGAGACGTTCACTAATTAATCATTGCTAATAAATAACCCTATAGAAATATTTTTCAAATTTAATTCACTAACAGCTTTAAGAATTAGAATGATCTGATTCTAACCAACAAATTCAACCGTGTAACTCATTTAAGTTAGATTATATATTTTCTTAGTATTACACCTAATTACCACTAATTATTAAAATAATAAGAATAATTAAGGATTCAAGTATTTCAAATGGCAGTATATTGATAAACTAAGTAAACAATAGGCCCTGTTGAACAAATAGCAAACCAATAATGTGATTAAGTTGATGAATTATATAACTATGAAAATTAAAAAGAAAAGTGAAAAATTATTTTGATCTCACAATTTTTTGGCGAATTGAAATCTTAATTAAGTCTTCAACTGATTGAAAATTAGTTGCACATAATTAAATAAAGAAAAACTCAAACTAGAATAAAATAAACATGTAAAAACAATGTACAAAAAGTTGAGAACTAAAGTTCTCCTCCAAAAAGTCAATTTAGGGCTACTCTCTAATATTCCTTAAAGACTAAATCAAGAATAAAATCTTACTCCAATTTTAATTAGAAAAAAGATAAAAATAATAAAGCTAATAAGAAAATTCTAAATAGTAATCATCCTTATCTTTAAATAGAAAAAATATAAAAATATATTCTGGTATATTTTCAAAAATTGCTGTATATCTTTATCCCAAATAAATAGAAAATATCAGCTAGTAAATAATCAATTAATTGTTTGGGCTTAGAGTTTCATTTTCGTTGCTTCAATTCTTTAAATGTTTCATTTGATTATAAATCTAGATTGATGGATGCTATATTTAGTTTCATTAGTTCTTTTGATATTACGTTTCATTTAGCCATGAATAACTAATCTCCTTAGTGGGATTAGGTGAATTTAAAATTTTTAATAATGGATATTTTATAAAGTGATTTAGATATTTCTTAAATTATTATTTTGTTGATCTTGTTCGTAATGCTTGTGGTTGATTAGACACCACTTATTTGTCTTATTGAAATCATATAATATGTGAGAGCTGCATGACTTTGGATTATTAGGAACAACAACTTTAGAAGCTTATTTTAGAGATAAAATAATTTTTTAAAGACCATTTGAATTCCTTTGAGCTTAGGAATGGTTATAGTTTATTTCTCATGGAAATATAGAATTAAATTCTATTCATCATAATTTTCTTATTTAAGAAAGAAAAAAATTAATTTTCTAGATAATTGGTAATTTTAAATTAAAAAAATTAAATTAGTTTTAAAAAATCATTTTTTACCCATTTTAAATACTTTCAATGAAACATAATCCTACTTTTTATCCTCATTTGTCAGAAAGTTGAATTTGAATTTAAATTTCAATTTTCAATTAAATAGTTTTTTAGGAATTTAAATTTTAAAATTTATTATTTTCATATAATAGTTGATTTGAATTTAAGTTGGTCAAGTTATTCCTTCTCTATGAAAACAACATTCTACTCTCACTTACTACTTTTGGCGATACTATGCACTTGCAACTTTTACACTAACACCACCTGTATGGTCATGCATCCGCCAATACATATTTCTGTTATCTAAACTTTTGTGGAGAGGTATTCCATCAATGCGTATGACCACCTACATGGTCATGCAGTTGTCAGTGTAAGTCTATCATCTCATGCTCTTAATTCTCTTATACTTTTCTAAAATTATTTATCAGTGGCTCTTTTTAAATATTGTCCTCCTTTTTGCTCCATTTCATCCATATATGTATAAATATGACCAAATCAATAGAAAAATAGAATAATAAGATCAAATTCAATCCTAAAAATAAACAAGTTATATATGTATAAATTTTTCGTTATCAATTAAATTCTAGAATATTTCTCTAATGTTATTTACTAGCAATGGTTAGCAAGATTCTCTAATTAATTTAAAACTAAGAAATGATTAGTTATTGCTAACATCTCCAACAACTAGAACTGATTTATTGAAAATTTAGAAAAAAATTCTTTACATTAATGATCAATCTAAATAATTAAAACTGAAATTATTCCTTCATCTCAGTTTATTTTCATTTGTATTTTTCATATTATATTTGTTGCTATTTTAATTTTAATTTTAGCTCGTATTTATAAAACTCCCCTTTTTAATTTTATTTTCATACTTGATTTCAAAAAAAATTAAAAGTTGTCAATTTTCTGTAAATCCGATCATATTCACTACTATTATAATATATTTTATACGAGAATAAACATTTATTTTTTTATTGCTTCAACACCCATCATACACCAATTTTTTTTATCCAAACAAATTCTCAATATCGTTTTTTATCAATTTAATCCAAACTTATATAATTTTTGTTAGTTTTTTTTTTCACAAAAAGGAAACTACTGAAATTCTCCCCATATTTTTTAATTGAAACCTACTTAGCCAAAACGTGAGAGAGACAAAGAATAACATCAATTTAAAAGTTGATATTGTCATCACACAAAAGTTATATATAGTATATACAAGTAGCTGAAGATTTTCATTAAGTAGTATGAGTTATTCTATAAAACTAATTATTTACTATTTAGGAACCCAAATTCCCAAAAAAATATATTACTTAGAAACCCAAACAATAGTATCATTATTAAGAAAATGGCAAACAGGTGGACCTCCTGGCTTAACATTGAGGACTTGAAAAGCAAAATGCTTTGGATTCCAAGATGATGTATCCAGATGGCAAACAACAAGTGCTTGAGCTTTGGATCCAGCATCACCCATTAATGGAACCATATAAACCTTCGTTTTCATGATTTTATGACAATAAAATACAGCATATACATACATCTCCTTGTGACATACTATTTGATTATCACCCATCGTTTTAACTCCCTTTAAAATAGTATACTTCTGATTCTTTTTATCTTCTTTTGCCTCATTGGAATAAGCTTCAACTTTCTTTCCAAACTTTGCAATGATAAATTCAACTAATGATTCTAAAGAAGTAGCACAGTACTTGTCTTCTCCCTTAATACCTGGTGCTTCACATTCTTCAATGGTTTGCTTTATAACTTTAGCTTCTTTTGATTTGGGTTTTATTGAAAAATACTTGAAAATTTCTGGTAACTTTTTGATTGAAAAGGGTATAGTTTGAGCAGTTTTACGCGGCAAGAAAGTAGATAAATTTGGTGATTTAGAGAAAATAATGTTCATCTTTTTACCCGGAACAAGATCACCATATAGGAAGTATATAGTGGTTGTATTATTGAATATCTGATTTTTCTCAAATTGTTTTGCTTCGGACCAATATCCAACTCCATAGAGTGCTCTTGGACCATTTTCTATACCAGCGGGAATCTCTATTTCTGAAAAGGAACTTTTATATCCTGTATTTGCTTCCAATTGCAAATAAATAAGAACATATCATTAATATATGTATATATGTAGATATATATGTATATGAATATATTTTATGTAGATATATATATAAAAGCAAAAATATTGTCATTTATTTGATTTCTTATAAAATCAAGAATCTTGCACATTCATATATGTATGTACTATATATATTTTTGCTTTAAATAATCAACTAACCTGCAGGTTTTAGAAGATCTTGTAGAACCATTGGCAATGGAGTGTTTGGCAGCTTAGATTGCCAATAAACCTCTGCAGGTAGAATCGCATTACTTCCTTTGATAAGAAAAAGCTGCAAATTAGGTTGATGATGAAACTAATATTAATTTCATTTGTGTAAATATATATACACACATATATTTTCAATAAAACTATGTAAAGAATAAGTAGTAAATGCTTACACAAAATAAAGAAAAGATAGGAAAGAGATGAAAATACTCCATGTATATAAAATTGAACTTGAGTAGGATTTTGATATATTGAACTTTGAAACATCCAAGCAATTATATATATATATATGTACATAGGGTAGGGATGGAATGCAATAAGAATGAGAATATAATATGATATTAGACAAGTCTTCGATAACACAACTTGTGAGTTTGACTTGATTATTTAATATTGTCAAGAAAAGTGGCCAAAATTCTCATGGCAATGAAAGACTTTGGTTAAAATTTATAATATTTTCTTGTGACAATGGTGGCAATTTTTTTAGCATTTTCAAGGAATCATATCAAACGATAAATTTAAAAGAAAATAATATAATGAGTAATGTTTTGATGACAACAAATTAAATTCAAATATTTTCAAAATGCGACAAGTTTAAAATGAAATTTTGGTTAACTCATCGTGAAACGATTTAAGCCGAGCTGCATATCATCGAGCTTTTATAAAGCTCTCAAGTTTAAATGAGTCTGCATGCCTAGTGAGCTTATATTTTTTTTAAACAAATTATGGTATATATGATTCCAAATTTTTTATTATATCTATATTTTTAGAACAAATGTGTAAAAAATTTTAACTATTTAGAATTCAAAATATTTTTATTTTATTATTTAATATATAATTTTAAATAAGTATATTTAAACATAAAATATTTTATATATACATGTATATATTGGTACATACCGTAATCACATACCTAACAAATTATGGTATATGTGAATTAGAATTATTTTTCATATTATATTATATAATATATTTACTTTGACATTTTTATCATATTATATAATTCGGTTTCAAAAAAATTTTAATCTTCGAATTATTTTAAACAATGTTTACCCCTACCATTGAGAGTCAATTAAAAACTAAATCTAAGTTGTTTTTCCATTGAAATTAAATTTAATTGACTGTTTAGTTTGACAATTATTTTTGTTTCTGCTATTAAAGATCAATCCAAACAATCATCATTTTCATTGATTAAACACTAGGAAATTTCAAATATATTGGTATTCAAATATCTCTCTTCTCCTAGTTCGACATTCTTATTTTTAAAACTACTATATCTATGATTGGCCCAATACTTGTGTTAGTTGTTGATTATTCTTATTTATTGCTATCACACTTTGAAAAATTAAGGATATAGAGAAGAGTCCTAAGGCTATAAAAGAACTCCTCCTCCTTAGCTGGTACTCATCCCAAAATTAAGTCTTTAACTTTATGAGGCTTAATTTTATTCTTCTCTCTCTTTTGTATTTCTTATTATATATTAGTAAAATTATTTTGATAGTGTCTGATGACATAAGTAAAATTGGCCGAACCTCTTTAAATTTTGTAATTTTATTTATTTCTTTATTATTTAATAGTTATTTTTAGGTATAGTTGTGGCGGTATTTTGTGCTATTAATTATAAGTCTAAAAAAATTTTGTCTAAGAAAAGATTTGGCATTTAAGCATGTCCGTGGTGGAAATAGAAACTCATTAGGGAGAGGCAAAATTTTGACGGAAAAAAAATTACAGACGAGTAGAATATATAATTTAATATTTAATATTACAGTAGTTCAATAATTATTTTTGTACTATCAGATTAACTACTCCTAAAAGATAGTAATTATATCCTACGAGTTTGCATTTTTTGAAAACGTTGCATAATAATTTTATTTTTAATTTTTTAAAAAAATCTCTCTCTACATAACATACCAAGAAGTCTATTAGAAAAATATCTCTCATCTTGTTACGCAAATCTGTTTTGATAATGTTCATTGCTAAAAAAAACTCTCTCAACAGTAGCAGTTATAACAGGTAACACTAAAGCTAGCTTGATAAGCAGATATACTAAAGAAAATATAGTGTCATAACCTGTCTCAACCATTTTTTGAGCAAGAGCTCCAATGTCATCAAGATCGGAGAAAACTTCAGTTCTTTTTACATCAGCAATGTAGGTGTTAAGCTGATCTTCAAGTATCATCCGATCGGTAATTTAGAAATCATTTGGATATAGTTCAGCAAGACGAAGTAATTAGGATAGCTCAAAGTTAGAGAATGAGTTCTTAGGAGAAAGATAAGCAATGCATAAAAGTAATTACGTGCTGAATTCTGTAAAGCGGTTTTCCATTTCTTGTGCAATGAAATCAATAACCTATAATTGAATGAAACATTAGGTTGTAGCATAATAAATAGTGAAATATGATAATACGAAGAAAAAGAAGTATCTGACAAAATATTTCTACTCGAAAGTGGTGGTAATAAGTAATAGGAATACCAGTACGCTTATAAGAAATCATCAAGTGCACTTTTCAAAGACAAAGTAGATGTATCATTCACATGTGCCACTTCAACTAATCGTTCAACCACTTATCCTAACTTGTTAATATATCTCAATACCACAGTCATTTGCTCTTTTATTGAATTATCTCGAGCCTCATCAATTAGTATAGAGAAGAAGTCATCTCCAACATCCTTAATAATAGCTAGTGTTATCTCCAAAGCACAAGCGCTCACTATTTATTTCTGGATACGTGGAAAAGTGAGTTAATTATTTCCATAAGCGTTTGAATTCACTACATTCCTAACATCAATAATGCGTTGACTGTACCAATTGAAAAGTTTAAGAAAATTATCTCGGCTAAGTGACTTTTTTGATTCGTCATGTCCTCGAAAAGCTAGCTCATTTGCTAAAAAAAAATATACAGTCAAAAATAGTTGTCAAACATGTTCGGTAATGCCTCTCTTGCTCTTGGCTGTGAGAAGATAATATATGAGACATACTTTGTCTCTAATTTTTGAAACCAACATATAGTACTCTAACATTATTGTGTGGACTACTAGAACTACCAACGTGTTCATTAAATCTCTCCATGGCTTTTTTCTAATTGTGAAACTCAATTTCTGTGAAAACATTGTCCCCTCGCTTAGATCCTCTATTCGAACTAAAAAGATAACACCAGAAATAAAATATTGCATCTTTGGAAATACTATATTCCAACCACTCAAATTTAGGTTACCAACTCTCTCTAAAACTCCTCATAATTTTTTCAAATTCTGTTTGGGAAAAATTATGGCCACGTGGTTGGCAAGGACCTTTAGCAACATATTGTCTTCTAACATCATCCCTAATCTCAACATCAAACTCATTAATAGGTTTATGTAATACCAGGTTACCCATAATATCATCAAAACTAACGTCCGGATGCCCTGTTTCATCACTAGTCTCCTCCTCACTTGCATGACTACTTAATGTAGGGATCAGTGACGAAGTCAGAATTTACAGACGAAGTCAGAATTTACAAGGGTTCACCATATTTATTCCGCACTCTCTTCATCTTGATCACAAATTTATCCTTATCTATTCAATTTAAAATTAGTTTAACCTAATTTATATTCAATATTTTAATTTATATAGTATAATTAATTAAACCTAAATCTAATTTTTAAATCATTAAATTACATTCTATATTTAAAATCTAATCACAATTCCCAATTAATTTAATATAATCACAACACCAATCATTTTAAATAAATTATATAAAAAATAGCCAATTTTTCCTTAAAACCTAATATTCACAAATTCACAAAACAAAAATAAATTCAATTAATTCACCTAATTCTTCTAAAAAAATTAATTCACCTAATTAATAAACTATATACTATATTAAAAAACTAATTAATAAAATATATTATATATCTAAAAATAAAATCCTTAATTTTTTACCGAAAACACAAATTATCAAAAATTCACAAAACACAATAAAACCAATTAATTCAACCTAAGTAATAAATTATATTATATATTTAGAAACTAATTTAATAACTATATTCTATATTTCAAAAATAAAATCCCTAATTCTTTATCTAAAAAATATTCATAAATTCACAAAACATAATAAAATCAATTAATTCAACCTAATTAATAAACTATCTTCTATATTTAAAAATCAATGGCAATATATAATCTATTATTATATTTTACATTTAAAAAATAAAATCCCTAAACCCTAAAACATATTAAAACCAATTAAATTAATTCAACTAAATCAATAAACTATATTCTATATTTAAAAATAAATTCATAAATTTTATTCTATATTTAAAAAAATCCTAAATTTTCAACCTTAAATTTAATAATCACGACAAAAAAATAAAAGTAAAAATATAATAAAATACCAAAAACCTAGACTGGTGGACTTGGTCGCCGGAGTAGTCGTCGGCCGGCCGCCGCTTGCCTAAGTCGCCTCGCTCTCTGCCTCTCTCTCTTTTCTTCGTTCATGCTCGTTGCTCCCCTCTCTGGCTATCTCTCTTGCCCTTTCCCTTGCTCACGCTATTTTTTTTAAATCGTCTTAAGTGAAACAATGTCGTTTCTATGAAACATCGTTGTTTCACTTAATAGAATTTAAAAAAAAAAAAATTAAGCCCATGGCTGAAACATCGTCATTTCAGCCAAGGGTAAAATTATAAATATGTGCAAGTAGTTGTCTTTAACTCCTCGCACAAATTTGACCCTCATTGATCTTCTTTGTTCAAACGTATGCAGTACATGTAAAAATTCTGCCAAGGTAATACTTGACGTATCTTTAAAACTTTCCAAAGTGGAGATCATAGTTTCATATTTTTTAGGCAGCGTGATTAAAATGTTTTGAATTATTCTTTCATCAAAAAATTTCTTATCGAGTAACTCACATTGTCTACTATATTTAGCAATCTGTTTGCATATTCCTTGACTGTTTCTGAAATTTTAATTTTTTTCCAAGTCAAATTTGTGAATCAGATTCATTACCTGCATGTTCTTCATCCTTTCATTGCTTTCATACTTCTCTTTAAGATACTCCCAAATGTCTGCAGCAGATTCTTTTTGCATAATTTTGGTTATGATTGATGGTGAAACAGCAGAAAGTAAGAAAGCTTTAGCTCTAGCTTTTATTATTTTCTTTCTGCTTATGATTTTTAATTTGAGCTTATGTTGGATTGTTTCTAGGCGAAGGAATCTCATAGTCTTCTTCTACAGCTTCCCAAAGATCCAAAGCTTTGAGATGAGCTATCATTTGAACTGACCACACTCTATAATTTTCTCCGTCAAATTTTAGTTGAGCCATTGATGCAAAGTAGTTTGATTGCCCCTCCATTTGCACTTATAGTTATGGCTATAGCTAGTGATTATGGTTATGGATATGGTTATAGATTTGAAAATAGTAATAGTTAAGAATATGGTTGTAGTTATGGATATGGCTATGGGATATGGATATGGTTATGGATATGATTATAGAGACTTTAAAGGTCTCTTGAGATCATTTATTGCTCTGATACCAAATGTTGTTGTTTTAAGCAATAAAACACAGTAAAGAATAAACAAGAAGTGGGGGAGGAAATGAGGTGCAAAAAGCATATTTTTATTCAACATGAAGAGCCTTTTTAAAGACATATTTGCAACAAAATAATCAAAAAATTCTCACTAAATATTTTCATAACCTCTAATTATTTTCCTAAAAATAAGAAATCATAATTTTACTAGTAACCAACTTATTGACTAAATCAAAATTAATAAAAATATCTAAAAAATAATAATGATTTCTACATTAATTGTTAACAGGAATAAGTCAATGAATAGAGTATAACATAATTTTTCCACAAAGATACAAATATGACAAGTTCAAATCGAGCTTTGGCTCGTTAATAAAAGTTTAAATGAGTCTAATTAGCTTGTCGAGTTTATATTTTTTTTATATAAGTTATCTTATGATTCAAAATTTTTTATAGTGTTATATTTTACGGTAAATGTATATTTATCTTTAATTATTATAGAATTCAAAAACAATTGTTTTTATTTTATTATGTTAATAAATAATTTTAAAAATATATTTAAATATAAGATTATAATATAAAATCGAGTCTTTAAACGTGTGAAGGAGAGTTTATCGAATCCATCTCCAAGTGACTTGGCTTATGATCGAATTTATAAATGGAGGTTGGAGTTCTCTTCAAGGCATACATGGTATTAGAATATACTAATTAAATGAGCAATTAAAAAAGAGATGTCGTATTTCTCTCAAAAAAAAAAAAAAGAGATGTCGTATCAAATCGATTTAAGATCTTGAAATTGGAATAAGTTAAGCAGCAGATTACAATATTTTAGTGATCTTAATGCCAAATTAATTTATTTACGGCTTTCAGTATTTTATTACTAGTTTTCCTTGTATTACTAGGAATGAGCAGTATTTTTTACAGAATTGATCCCCTTTTTTAAAATAATTATTGGCCAAAAATATTTTAACGTTAAAAATATTTATTATTATTTGAATGGCTGTTAGGGCTTTAGAAAATTTGAGGCACGTATTTCACTTTGTTACCTTAATTGTGTCGACTGTCATGAATTTCCTTGATTATTAATGAATCTGGATTCCATAAAAAACTATGATTGCTAAATAAATTACTTCTAATTTTTTAGATTTTCTCAATTTGTGAAATTTGTTTTGATTTCTTATTCTCTTATAATTTATCGGCTTTTTTTATGGTCATTCTTATTGAATAATCACTGGATTTTTTTTTCCTAGCTTAACAATGGAAGTAAATCCAAAAAAATTAAAATGCATACTTAATTTATATTTGTTCTTAGAAAATATTACGAATTCTGAAGTCTAAATTCAATAATATGATATTTCTGTTTCAAAATTTGTTACGTTTATTATTCTAAAATTCATTATTTAAGAGTAAAAAAATTATTTTTAAGAGATCTATAAATATATTCATTATTAATATCTAACTTATATATTAACATACTGAAACTTATCCAATAATTAAAATTATCTTCTTATTATCCTTGCTTTAATTTTAGACATGAGTGCTTTACATCTTTTGCCAAATTCTACACCTAGGAAACTTGGAATATTAAACCAACAAAGAATGATAAGAAAGAAAAGCATATTAGCTGCTAGTAATTGGGAGGTGTCCTCTTTTTAGATGACTCTTTTTCAAGTGGAGAACATAATTCCATGGATATATATATATATATTTCACATCTTTTGCCAAACTCTACTTTTATACCTAGGACACTAAAATATCAAATCATGAACAAAGAAAAACATGAAAGAAAAGCGTATTAACTAGTGATTATAAGGTCTTTCTTTCTAACTGATTCTTTTCCAAGCGGAATATATTTCATTGGATGTGACGAGATCGAATACTTATACGAAGATAATTCTTCCAATAAATAATTTTAGTTCATTTCTTGATTCAAAGATAGTTATTTCTGATTTTCAATAAATTAATTCTAAATGTTAGAGATACTCACAATAATTAATTCTTTTTTAGTTTTTAAATTAAGTAAGAGACGTTCACTAATTAATCATTGCTAATAAATAACCCTATAGAAATATTTTTCAAATTTAATTCACTAACAGCTTTAAGAATTAGAATGATCTGATTCTAACCAACAAATTCAACCGTGTAACTCATTTAAGTTAGATTATATATTTTCTTAGTATTACACCTAATTACCACTAATTATTAAAATAATAAGAATAATTAAGGATTCAAGTATTTCAAATGGCAGTATATTGATAAACTAAGTAAACAATAGGCCCTGTTGAACAAATAGCAAACCAATAATGTGATTAAGTTGATGAATTATATAACTATGAAAATTAAAAAGAAAAGTGAAAAATTATTTTGATCTCATAATTTTTTGGCGAATTGAAATCTTAATTAAGCCTTCAACTGATTGAAAATTAGTTGCACATAATTAAATAAAGAAAAACTCAAACTAGAATAAAATAAACATGTAAAAACAATGTACAAAAAGTTGAGAACTAAGTTCTCCAAAAGTCAATTTAGGGCTACTCTCTAATATTCCTTAAAGAGCTCCTAAATCAAGAATAAAATCCTACTCCAATTTCAATTAGAAAAAAGATAAAAATAATAAAGATAATAAGAAAATTCTAAATAGTAATCATCCTTATCTTTAAATAGAAAAAATATAAAAATATATTCTGGTATATTTTCAAAAATTGCAGTATATCTTTATCCCAAATAAATAGAAAATCTCAGCTAGTAATTAATCACTTAATTGTTTGGGCTTAGAGTTTCATTTTCGTTGCTCCAATTCTTTAATTGTTTCATTTGATTAGAAATCTAGATTGATGGATGCTATATTTAGTTTCAATAATTCTTTTGATATTATATTTCATTTAGCCATGAGTAACTAATCTCTTTAGTGAGATTAGGTGAATTTTAAATTTTTAATAATGGATATTTTATAAAGTGATTTAGATATTTCTTAAATTATTATTTTGTTGATCTTATTTGTATGCTTGTGATTGATTAGACACCACTAATTTGTCTTATTGAAATCATATAATATGTGAGAGTTGCATGACTTTGGATTATTAGGAACAACAACTTTAGAAGCTTATTTTAGAGATAAAATAATTTTCTAAAGACCATTTGAATTCCTCTAAGCTTAGGAATTGTTATAGTTTATTTCTCATGGAAATATAGAATTAAATTCTATCCATCATAATTTTCTTGCTTGAGAAAGAAAAAAGATTAATTTTCTAGAGAATTGGTAATTTTAAATAAAAAAAATTAAATTAGTTTTAAAAAATCATTTTTTACCCATTTTAAATAATTTCAATGAAACATAATCCTACTTTTTATCCTCATTTGTCAGAAAGTTGAATTTGAATTTAAATTTCAATTTTCAATTAAATAGTTTTTTAAGAATTTAAAATTTAAAATTTATTATTTTCATATAATAGTTGATTTGAATTTAAGTTGGTCAAGTTATTCCTTCTATATGAAAACAACATTCTACTCTCACTTACTACTTTTGGCGATACTATGCACTTGTAACTTTTACACTAACACCATCTGTATGGTCATAAATCTGCCAATACATATTTCTGTCATCTAAACTTTTGTGGACAGGTATTCCATCATTAATGCGTATGACCACCTACGTGGTCATACAGCTATCAGTGCAAGTCTATCATCTCATGCTCTTGATTCTCTTATAATTTTCTAAAATTATTTATCAATGGCTCTTTTTAAATATTGTTCTCCTTTTTGCTCCATTTCATCCATATATATACAAATATTACCAAATCAATAGAAAAATAGGATAATAAGCTCAAATTCAATCCTAAAAATAAACAAGTTATATATGTATAAATTTTTCGTTATTAATCAAATTCTAAAACATTTCTCTAATGTTATTTACTAGCAATGGTTAGCAAGATTCTTCTAATTAATTTAAAACTAAGAAAGGATTAATTGTTGCTAACATCTCCAACAACTAGAACTGATTTATTGAAAATTTAGAAAAAAATTATTTACATCAATGATCAATCTAAATAATTAAAACTGAAATTATTCCTTATCTCAGTTTATTTTCATTTGTATTTTCCATATTATATTTGTTGCTATTTTAATTTTAATTTTAGTTCATATTTATAAAACTCCCCTTTTTAATTTTATTTTCATACTTGGTTTCAAAAAAAATTAAAAGTTCAATTTTTTGTAAATCCGATCATATTCACTACTATTATAATATATTTTATTTGAGAATAAACATTTATTTTTTATTGCTTCAACACCCATCATACACCATTTTTTTTATTCAAACAAATTCTCAATATTTTTTTTTTATCAATTTAATCCAAACTTATATAATTTTTGTTAGTTTTTTTTTTCAGAAAAAGGAAACTACTGAAATTCTCCCCATATTTTTTAATTGAAACCTACTTAGCCAAAACGTGAGAGAGACAAAGAATAACATCAATTTAAAAGTTTATATTGTCATCACACAAAAGTTATTTATAGTATATACAAGTAGCTGAAGATTTTCATTAAGTAGTATGAGTTATTCTATAAAACTAATTATTTACTATTTAGGAACCCAAATTCCCAAAAAAAAAAATTATTTAGAAACCCAAACAATAGTATCACTATTAAGGAAATGGCAAACAGGTGGACCTCCTGGCTTAACATTGAGGACTTGAAAAGCAAAATGCTTTGGATTCCAAGATGATGTATCCAGATGGCAAACAACAAGTGCTTGAGCTTTGGAGCCATCATCACCCATTAATGGAACCATATAAACCTTCGTTTTCATGATTTTATGACAATAAAATACAGCATATACATACATCTCTTTGTGACATACTATTTGATTATCACCCATCATTTTAACTCCCTTTAAAATAGTATACTTCTGATTCTTTTTATCTTCTTTTGCCTCATTGGAATAAGCTTCAACTTTCTTTCCAAACTTTGCAATGATAAATTCAACTAATGATTCTAAAGAAGTAGCACAGTACTTGTCTTCTCCCTTAATACCTTGTGCTTCACATTCTTCAATGGTTTGCTTTATAACTTTAGCTTCTTTTGATTTGGGTTTTATTGAAAAATACTTAAAAATTTCTGGTAACTTTTTGATTGAAAAGGGTATAGTTTGAGCAGTTTTACGCGGCAAGAAAGTAGATAAATTTGGTGATTTAGAGAAAATATTGTTCATCTTTTTACCCGGAACAAGATCACCATATAGGAAGTATATAGTGGTTGTATTATTGAATATCTGATTTTTCTCAAATTGTTTTGCTTCGGACCAATATCCAACTCTATAGAGTGCTCTTGGACCATTTTTTATACCAGCGGGAATCTCTATTTCTGAAAAGGAACTTTTATATCCTGCATTTGCTTCCAATTGCAAATAAATAAGAACATATCATTAATATATGTGTATATGTAGATATATATGTATATGAATATATTTTATGTAGATATATATATATAAGCAAAAATATTGTCATTTATATGATTTCTTATAAAATCAAGAATCTTGCACATTCAAATATGTCTGTACTATATATATTTTTGCTTTAAATAATCAACTAACCTGCAGGTTTTAGAAGATCTTGTAGAACCTTTGGCAATGGAGTGTTTGGCAGCTTAGATTGCCAATAAACCTCTGCAGGTAGAATCGCATTACTTCCTTTGATAAGAAAAAGCTGCAAATTAGGTTGATGATGAAACTAATATTAATTTCATTTGTGTAAATATATATACACACATATATTTTCAATAAAACTATGTAAAGAATAAGTAGTAAATGCTTACACAAAATAAAGAAAAGATAGGAAAGAGATGAAAATACTCCATGTATATAAAATTGAACTTGAGTAGGATTTTGATATATTGAACTTTGAAACATCCAAGCAATTATATATATATATGTACATAGGGTAGGGATGGAATGCAATAAGAATGAGAATATAATATGATATTAGACAAGTCTTCGATAACACAACTTGTGAGTTTGACTTGATTATTTAATATCGTCAAGAAAAGTGGCCAAAATTCTCATGGCAATGAAAGACTTTGGTTAAAATTTATAATATTTTCTTGTGACAATGGTGGCAATTTTTTTAGCATTTTCAAGGAATCATATCAAACGATAAATTTAAAAGAAAATAATATAATGAGTAATGTTTTGATGACAACAAATTAAATTCAAATATTTTCAAAATGCGACAAGTTTAAAATGAAATTTTGGTTAACTCATCGTGAAACGATTTAAGCCGAGCTGCATATCATCGAGCTTTTATAAAGCTCTCAAGTTTAAATGAGTCTGCATGCCTAGTGAGCTTATATTTTTTTTAAACAAATTATGGTATATATGATTCCAAATTTTTTATTATATCTATATTTTTAGAATAAATGTGTAAAAAATTTTAATTATTTAGAATTCAAAATATTTTTTATTTTATTATTTAATATATAATTTTAAATAAGTATATTTAAACATAAAATATTTTATATATACATGTATATATTGGTACATACCGTAATCCCATACCTAACAAATTATGGTATATGTGAATTTGAATTATTTTTCATATTATATTATATAATATATTTACTTTGACATTTTTATCATATTATATAATTCTGTTTCAAAAATTTTTTAATCTTCGAATTATTTTAAACAGTGTTTACCCCTACCATTGAGAGTCAATTAAAGACTAAATCTAAGTTGTTTTTCCATTGAAATTAAATTTAATTGACTGTTTAGTTTGACAATTATTTTTGTTTATGCTATTAAAGATCAATCCAAACAATCATCATTTTCATTGATTAAACACTAGGAAATTTCAAATATATCGGTATTCAAATATCTCTCTTCTCCTAGTTCGACATTCTTATTTTTAAAACTACTATATCTATGATTGGCCCAATACTTGTGTTAGTTGTTGATTATTCTTTTTTATTGTTATCCCACATTGAAAAATTAACGATATAGAGAGGAGTCATAAGGCTATAAAAGAACTCTTCCTCCTTAGTTGGTACTCATCCCAAAATTAAGTCTTTAACTTTATGAGGCTTAATTTTATTCTTCTGTCTCTTTTGTATTTCTTATTTGATATTAGTAAAATTATTTTGATTGTGTCTGATGACATAAGTAAAATTAGGTATAGTTGTGTTGACATTTTGTGCTATTAATTATAAGTCTAAAAAAATTCTATCTAAGAAAAGACTTGGCATTTAAGCATATCCGTGGTGGAAATAGAAACTCATTAGGGAGAGGCAAAATTTTGACGGAAAAAAAATTACAGACGAGTAGAATATATAATTGAATATTTAATATTACAATAGTTCAATAATTATTTTGTACTATCAGATTAACTACTTCTAAAATATAGTAATTATATCCTACGAGTTTGCATTTTTTGAAAACGTTACATAATAATTTTATTTTTAATTTTTAAAAAAATCTCTCTCTCTACATAACATACCAAGCAGTCTGTTAGAAAAATATCTCTCATCTTGTTACGCAAATCCGTTTTGATAATGTTCATTGGTAAAAAAAACTCTCTCAACAGTAGCAGTTACAACAGATAATACTAAAGCTAGCTTGATAAGCAGATATACTAAAGAAAATATAGTGTCGTAACTTGTCTGAACCATTTTTTGAGCAAGAGCTCCAATGTCATCAAGATTGGGGAAAGCTTCAGTTCTTTTTACATCAGCAATGTAGGTGTTAAGCTGATCTTCAAGTATCATCCGATCGGTAATTGAGAAATCATTTGGATATAGTTCAGCAAGAAGAAGTAATTAGGATAGCTCAAAGTTAGAGAATGGGTTCTTAGGAGAAAGACAAGCAATGTATAAAAGTAATTCCGCGATTAATTATGTAAAGCGGTTTTCCATTTCTTGTGCAATGAAATCAATAACCTAGAATTGAATGAAACATTAGGTTGTAGCATAATAAATAGTGAATTATGATAATACGAAGAAAAAGAAGTATCTGACAAAATATTTCTACTCGAAAGTGGTGGTAATAAGTAATAGGAATACCAGTACGCTTAAAACGCAAATAACCTGCATTATCTTCCATATTAGGTACTATGATATCATGATCTATACAAAAGTCGTTAATATCTTCTAATAATCCATTCCATCCATTTTCTCTGAAGCGTTACAATACTCGTTTAACAGTTACAATTAAATGAATCGCATTACCAATATTTTGATCCTTTCTTTGTAAGACTTGAGATAGATCATTTGTCATTCCTAAAAGTTTTCCTATTAAAAAATAATGAAAAGAAATTCATAACTTCTTATTTTATCAATCAAGCCCACAGTTGTCCCTCGATTTCTTTGTTCAGAACCGTCCTCATAAATATTCAGAAGAACCTCTTTCACTGGTGATCACATAGAGAGAAGGTGTACAATTATTTTATATTGAGAATCTCAACGCGTGTCACCGGGTCGAGCTAAATTTATTTCTTGATGTAAGCCTCTTCTACTTTGAATATCACCTTTTTTCAGGCATTGAATCATTTCATCATGTTGTGTTTTTATGGAGAGCATCTCTCCTTTTAAATGAAGCTCCAACAACATTCACAATCATTACAACATAATAAAAAAAATTACTCACAAATCTATTGTTCCCTACTTTTGCAACAAGCACTAATTGAAGTTGATGAGCGAAACAATGAATGTACCTCGCCGAGAAATTTTCATTTAAAATTAAGGTTTTCAACCCGTTGAATTCACCTCGCATATTAGAAGCATCATCATATTCTTGGCCTCTAACTCTACTTAGTGATAGCCCATGTTTCGATAAGAAATCATCAAGTGCACTTTTCAAAGACAAAGCAGATATGTCACTCACATGTACCACTCCAACTAATCGTTCAACCACTTATCCCAACTTATTAATATATCTCAATACCACAGTCATTTGCTCTTTTATTGAATTATCTCGAGCCTCATCAATTAGTATAGAGAAGAAGTCATCTCCAACATCCTTAATAATAGCTAGTGTTATCTCCAAAGCACAAGTGCTCACTATTTATTTCTGGATACGTGGAAAAGTGAGTTAATTATTTCTATAAGCGTTTGAATTCACTACATTCCTAACATCAATATTGCGTTGACTGTACCAATTGAAAAGTTTAAGAAAATTATCTCGGCTAAGTGACTTTTTTGATTCGTCATGTCCTCGAAAAGCTAGCTCATTTGCTAAAAAAACATATACAGTCAACAATAGTTGTCAAACATATTCGGTAATGCCTCTCTTGCTCTTGGTTGTGAGAAGATAATACATGAGACATACTTTGTCTTTGATTTTTGAAACCAACATATAGTACTCTAACATTATTGTGTGGACTACTGCAACTGCCAACGTGTTCATTAAATCTCTCCATGGCTTTTTTCTAATTGTGAAACTCAATTTCTGTGAAGACATTATCCCCTCGCTTAGATCCTCTATTCGAACTAAAAAGATAACACCAGAAATAAAATATTGCATCTTTGGAAATACTATATTCCAACCACTCAAATTTAGATTACCAACTCTCTCTAAAACTCCTCATAATTTTTTCAAATTCTATTTGGGAAAAATTATGGTCACGTGGTTGGCAAGGACCTTTAGCAACATATTGTCTTCTAACATCATCCCTAATCTCAACATCAAACTCATTAATAGGTTTACGTAATACCAGGTTACCCATAATATCTTCAAAACTAACGTCCGGACGCCCTGTTTCATCACCAGTCCCCTCCTCACTTGCATGACTACTTAATGTAGGGATCGAAAATTAGTTTATCCATATCTATTCAATTTAAAATTAGTTTAACATAATTTATATTTAATATTTTAATTTATATGGTATAATTAATTAAACCTAAATCTAATTTTTAAATCATTAAATTACATTCTATATTTAAAATCTAATCACAATTCCCAATTAATTTAATATAATCACAACACCAATTATTTTAAATAAGTTATATAAAAAATAGCCAATTTTTTCCTAAAACCTAATAATCACAAATTCACAAAATAAAAATAAATTCAATTAATTCACCTAATTCTTCTAAAAAAATTAATTCACCTAATTAATAAACTATCTTCTATATTTAAAAACTAATTAATAAATTATATTCTATATTTAAAAATAAAATCCTTAATTTTTTACCGAAAACACAAATTATCAAAAATTCACAAAACACAATAAAACCAATTAATTCAACCTAAGTAATAAACTATATTCTATATTTAGAAACTAATTTAATAAATTATATTCTATATTTCAAAAATAAAATCCCTAATTCTTTATCTAAAAAATATTCATAAATTCACAAAACATAATAAAATCAATTAATTAAACCTAATTAATAAACTATCTTCTATATTTAAAAATCAATGGCAATATATAATCTATTATTATATTTTACATTTAAAAAATAAAATCCCTAAACTCTAAAACATATTAAAACCAATTAAATTAATTCAACTAAATCAATAAACTATATTCTATATTTAAAAATAAATTCATAAATTTTATTCTATATTTAAAAAAAATCCTAAATTTTCAACCTTAAATTTAATAATCACGACAAAAATATAAAAGTAAAAATATAATAAAATACCAAAAACCTGGACTGGTGGACTTGGTCGCCGAAATAATCCCTCTGTCTCTCTCTCTTTTCTTCGTTCATGCCCGTCGCTCGCCTCTCTGGCTATCTCTCTTGGCCTTTCCCTTGCTCACGCTATTTATTTTAAATCGTCTTAAGTGAAACGATGTCGTTTCTATTGAAACATCATTGTTTCACTTAATAGAATTTTAAAAAAAAAAATTTAAGCCCCTGGCTGAAACATCGTCGTTTCAGCCAGAGGTAAAATTATAAATATGCGTGAGTGGTTTCCTTTAACCCCTCGCTCATAGCCGGCCCGTCCTCTATCCAACCAGCCCCCCTGCCCCCCCCCCCCCCCCCCCCTCCTCTCTGCAACATCACCGGCGGCCACCAAAGAAGCACCCCCCTATATCAGTGCTTCTGGCCGCCGATGAGGGGGGGTCGTCAGCCCCCACAAAACTCTCCTTACGTCCGCCGCTGAGTGTGTCTATTGTGACCCACCTCTCTTTTCAGTGAGTATTCCTGGTATAATTAATTAGTTCGATTGTTCATACACTATACATATTATTGGTGAAAAATTAATACAATTTCCATAATAATTGGTATCAAAGATAAAGTTTTATGAGTATGCTCTATGGTTGCAGCTTAATCTGATCTTCCACATCAGAAAAGATTTTTTTGAATTATTTATATTTAGCATTTTTTAGCTATTAAATAATTTTTAAAAGCAGAAATGGCAGACAACACAAGCAAATCATCCACTACAAAGGATACAACATTCACTTTCTCAATTTGGTCAAGGACTGCTGCGTTAAATGCTAGATTTGTAGTAGAGATTTTTTATGGTATAGGCCATTTTGGCATGTGGTAAAGTAAGATTCTAGACGCTCTCTTCCAGCAAGTTCTAGACATTGTCATTGAAGAAGAGAAACCAAAAGATATTGATGAAAAAAATTAAAAAGTCATCAATCATGTGGCATATGGTATAATTCAATCGTGCCTTTCTAGAGAACATAAGTATACTTTCTCTAAGAAAGTTTTCCAAGTAAATTATGGAAGGCATTGGAGAAATTTTTTTTGAAGAAAAGTAGTCAAAATAAGCTTCATATGAAGAAGAGATTATTTCGCTTCACTTATATTCCTGGTACCACTATGAATGAGCACATCACCAATTTTAATCAGCTGGTAGCTAATTTGATAAATTTGAACGTGATTTTCAAAGATGAAGATTTGGCTTTGATGTTGTTGGAGTATATTCAAGAGGAGTTTGAGTTTCTTGAAATAACTCTACTCCTTGGGAATGGTAAAGTGACTTTCTCTGATGTAACTGCTGCATTATATAGTTACAAACTGCGAAAGAAGGATAAGAAAGAGAGTTCAAGTGGAGCAGCAGAAGCATTGATAATGAGAGGTCGCTCTCAAAGTAGGAAGAGAGAAAAGAAGGGGAGATCAAAATCCAGACCAGCTAAACATGAATGTGCCTTTTTCCAAGAGAAAGGACATTGAAAGATATATTGTCCCAAGCTGAGAAATAAAAGCAAATATGATAAAGGAATAGTTGTCATGAATTCAAATGTAGCTGAGTGTGATGATGAAGACACGGACTTTTCATTAGCTGTTGTGTCATCAACAAACTCTTCTAGTGTATGGCTACTTAATTATGGTTGTAGTCATCATATGTGTCCCAATCGAGATTAGTTCTTTGACTTTAGAGAACTAGAAGGTGCAACTATTTACACAAACAAATGACAGTCTATGTATGATTAAAGGGATTAGTTCAATCCAAATGAGAAATCATGATGGATCAATCAGGACTCTGATAAATGTCTGATATATACTGAGTTTGAAGAAAAATCTCATCTCTGTGGGAGTCCTAGAATTAAAGGGCTTCATTATAAATACAGCAGATGGAGTAATGAAAATCATCTCCGGTGCACTGGTAATAATGAAAGGAATAAAAAAGAACAATAACTTGTATTACTATCAGAGTAATACAATTATTAGGATAACATCAGTAGCTTCCAGTAATGATCAAAAATTGGAAGCAACCAGATTATGACATATGCGCTTGGGGCATGCTGGCGATAAATCCTTGAAATTTTTATCAGATCAAGGATTACTGAAAGGAGTGCAACCCTAGAAGTTAGATTTATGTGAGCATTGTGTCAAAGGTAAGTAGACCAGAGTAAAGTTTGGCTCTGTAATCCATAATACCAAGGGTATTTTAGATTATGTTCACTTGGATGTGTGGGTCCTTCCAAGACAGCTTCAATGGGAGAAAAGTACTATTTTGTAACTTTTATTGATGACTTCTTTCGGAGAGTATAGGTGTATACAATGAAGATGAATGATGAAGTGTTGAGAGCTTTCTTCATATGGAAAAAGATGGTGAAAACTCAGACGGACAAAAAAATCAAATGTCTCCACACAGATAATGGTGGAGAGTATAAAAGTGATCCATTTTTGAAATTATGCCAAGATGAAGGTATTGTTAGACACTTCACAGTTAGAAATACACCATAATAGAATGGAATGACAGAACGTATGAATTGAATATTGGTGGAGAAAGTTCGGTGTATATTGTCCAATACTGGGTTTTGCAAACAATTTTGAGCTGAGGCTGTGACATATGCTTGCCATCTCATTAATCGCTTACCATATTGCTATTGATGGTAAAACACCTTTGGAGATGTGGTCTGAAAAATCTGCTACTGATTATGATTCATTATGTGTGTTTGGTTTCACTACATACTACTATGTTAAGGAATCAAAGTTAGATCCAAAGGAAAAGAAAGCGCTCTTTATGGGGATCACCACTGGTGTGAAAGAATTTTGCCTTTAGTGTCCAGAAATAAAAAAATAATAATCTTTAGCAGAGATGTTACATTTGATGAGTATACTGTATTGAAAAAGGTAACAAATGAAATTGTTCAGCAGATAGATGGTACTCCACAGTAGGTGGAGTTTAAAAGAAAAATTGTTGACCCAACAACAAATAATAAAACAGATGTAGACACTCCTACGGTAGAGGTGGAGTCGGATGAAGAAGAGATTTCAATCTAAGAACCTCCACAACAATAAGAATCTATTCAATAAATAGACCACAACGAGAGATTTGCAAACCTGCTCGATTTGATGATATAGTGGCTTATGCATCTCTATTTGCAAATGATGGTATTCCTAACACTTATAGTGAAACTATCCAAAGTTTAGAAAATAAGAAGTGGAGGAAGGCCATGGATGATAAAATGTAGTCCCTTAAAAACAATCAAACATAGAAACTAGCTAATCTACCAAAGGGAAATAAGGCAATTAGATGCAAATAGGTATATACAAAGAAAGAAGGATTTTCTTATAAGAACGATATTCGCTACAAGGCAAGATTAGTAGCTAAAGGCTATACTCAGATGGAGGAAATTGATTATAATGAATTATTTTCTCCAGTTGTAAAATATTTATCAATTAGAATTTTATTGGCATTAATAGGACAATTAGATTTAGAACTCATTCAACTTGATGTAAAACCTGCATTTCTACATGGTGACTTAGAAGAGGGAATCTATATGACTCAGCCAGAAGGATTCAAGGTTGATGGACAAGAAAAATGGGCAAGCAAATTGGAAAAAATATTGTATGGATTGAAACAACCTCCGAGGCAACGGTGTAAGTGATTTGACAATTTTATGATGAGATAGAAGTACACAAGAAGCAAATACGATCACTGTATGTATTTGTATAAGCTACAAGATGGATCTTTCATATATCTTCTCCTGTATATTAATGATATGTTAATAGCTTTAAAGAATCTAGAAGAAATTGAGAAGTTAAAGGCTCAGCTGAATCAGGAGTTTAAAATGAAAGACTTGGGTGAAGCTAAGAAAATTTTAGGCATGGAGATATTCAGAGATAGGAAGAGAGTAAAGCTTTGTTTGAATCAGAAACAATATCTGAATAAGATACTACAGTGTTTTGGCCTGAATAAAAAGTCAAATCTTCTGATTACACCGCTTGCACCTCATATGAAGCTCAGCTCATCTTCATCTCCTAAAAATGAAGTGGAACGGGAGTACATGTCTAAGATTCCATATGTAAATATTGTTGGTAGCTTGATGTATGCTATGGTGTGTACAAGGCCAGATATTTCATAAGCAGTTGGAGTTGTGAGTAGGTATATGCATGATCCTCGTAAGGAGCATTGACAAGCTATGAAATGAATTCTATGGTATATTCTGAATACTGTAGATATTGGATTGATATTTGAGCGGGATGAGAAAGATGATCAATGTGTAGTTAGATACTGTGATTCCGACTATACTAGTGATATGGATAAACGTCGATCAACTACTTGTTATGTAATTACACTTGATAAGGGGCCGATTAGTTGGAAGTCTATATTACATTTAAGAGTTGCTTTATCCACTATGGAAGCAAAGTATATGGCAGTATTATAGGCTGTTAAAGAAGAAATTTGGCTTCAAGGGTTGCTTGGTGAATTGAGAATTAAACAAAAGTATATCAAAGTGCACTATGATAGTCAAAATGCTATTCATTTAGCAAAGAACCAAGTTTATCATGCAAGGACGAAGCACATCAATATTCGGTATCACTTTGTACGTGAGATTTTGGAGAAATATGAAATATTACTTCAGAAAATTCGGACCACTAATAATCCCGCAGATATGTTGACAAAGATTGTAACAGCTGTTAAGTTCAATTATTATTTGGACTTGATCAATATTTTAAGAAATTGAAGATGAGCGTTACACAACGCATTTGGAGACACTACTGAAAATAATTTTTTTTGAGAGAAAATTTACAGATTGTATAAAAAAAATAGTCAAGGTGGATATTTGTTAGTTGTTGACTATTCTTATTTGTTGCTATTCCATATTGGAAAATTAAGGATATAAAGAGGAATCTTAAGGCTATAAAAGGACCCTTCCTCCTTAGTTCGTACTCATCCTAAAATTAAGTCTTTAACTTTATAAGGCTTAATTTTATTCTTCCCTTTCTTTTATATTTCTTACTTAATATTAGTAAAATTATTTTGGTGGTGTCTAAGGACATAAACAAAATTGGTCGAAACCTCGTTAAATTTTGGTGTTCTTTTTATTTCTTTATTATTTAATAGTTATTTTTAGATATAGTTATGGTGGTATTTTGCGCTATTAATTATATATTTAGAAAAATTCTGTCTAAGGAAAGACTTAGTATTTAAGTATGTACATTGTGACCCACTTCTCTCTTCTATGAGTATTCTTGGTATAATTAATTAATGTAATTGTTCACACTATACATATTATTGGTAAAAAAAATTAATCTAATTTCCACAATAACTTGCACTAAAAAACTAGTTGTCATCACATTTGAATTGTAAAAAAAAAAAATGTGAGTTCACAGTCAAATTATATAAATATTTTGAATTAAATAAAAATTATGCTAATTTGATTTTACTTTGGAGGAATTCATATAAATTATATTGAGCTTTTAATCAAATTATATAAATATTCTTTATATATATAATCACCTAAGAATTCTATTATTAGTAGTTATTTTTAAAAAAATTATTAAAAATAAAATATATTTACATTTAAAATTGAAATTTAAATCATGTTTGGAACGATTCTAATTCAAAAATGCAATTATATCAATAAATAGAATATAACATAATTTTCCCACAAAGATAGAAATACGACAAGTTCAAATCGAGCTTTGGCTTGTTAATCAGCGGGCTCTGTGCCGAGCTTCAACAGAGCTCTCAAGTTTTAATAGGTCTAATTATCGAGCTAAATTTTTTTTTCTAATAAGTTATTTTATGATTCAAAATTTTTTGTAATATCATATTTTTACGATAAATGTATATATATCTTTAATTATTAGAGAATTCAAAACAATTGTTTTTTTATTATTATCATAATAAGTAATTTTAAAAATATATTTAAATATATATAAGATTATAATATAAAACGAGCCTATAAACTTGTGGAGTTTGTATGGAATCCAACTCCAAGTGACTTGGGTTATAAATTTATATGGAGGTTGGAGTACTCTTCAAGGCATACATGATATTAGAATACTAATTAAACAAAGAGATGTCGGATTAAATTGATATATTATTATCAAATCGATTTAAGAAATTAAAATTGAAAAGTATAAAATTTTAGTGATCTTTATTTAATGAATGGAAATCAGACTTGGATGCCAAAAATATTTAGAACAAATTATATTCTATAGCACACTTTTTAATTTTTTTTCAAAAATATTATATATTTTTAATATATTTTTGATATACTAAATATATACTCAATGTATACTTTTAAAAATTAAATATATTTTTAATTTACTAAATATATATTAAAAATATACCTCTGAAAAGGGTATTTTTGAAATTAAAAATTAAAAAAGGGTATTTTTGAAATTGAAATTAAAAAGGGATATTTTTGAAAATATTTTTATTTTTAGGGTATTTTTGAAAAAACCACAAATATTTACTATCCCTTATATTATTAGGCATGAGCAGTATTTTTTTAAAATAAATATTGGCCAAAAATATTTTTTAATGTCAAAATATTAAACTTTTTTTTAATGGCAGTTGGGTCTCTAGAAAATTTGAGGCACGTATTTCACTTTGTTACCTTAATTGTGTCTGTCATGAATTTCCTTGAGTATTAATGAATCTGGGTTCCATAAAAAACTATGATTGCTAAATAAATTACTTCTAATTTTTTAGATTTTCTCAATTTGTGAAATTTGTTTTGATTTCTTATTCTCTTATAATTGATCGGCTTTGTTTTTTATGGTCATCCTTATCGAATAATTACTGGATTTTTTTTCCTAGTTTAACAATGGAAGTAAATCCAAAAAATTAAAATGCATACTTAATTTATATTTGTTCTTAGAAAATATTAAAAATTCTGAAGTCTAAATTCAATAATATGATATTTCTGTTTCAAATTTTGTTACGTTTATTATTCTAAAATTCATATTAAAGAGTAATAGAATTATTTTTTAAGAGATCATATATATATACATATATATTCATTATTAATATATAATAACTTATCTAATAACGTACTGAAACTTATCCAATAATGAAAATTATCTTCTTATTATCCTTGCTTTACATTTATAGACATGAGTGCGCAGGTATACTTATTTATTTCAAACTTTTATTTAATCATATTTTTACATGATTACTCGAGTAGATCAAACAAATGATACACTTAAAAAGAGATAGATCAAGGAAACTTCTTTGTTGTTACAACTTTATTTTTATTTAATAAATTTTATATCTTTTGCCAAATTCTACACCTACAACACTTGGAATATTAAACCAACTAACAAAGAATGATATGAAAGAAAAGCATATTAGCTGCTAGTAATTGGGAGGTCTCCTCTTTTTAGATGATTCTTTTTCAAGTGGAGAACATGGTTCCATGGATTTTTTTTTTGTTATAATTTTTTTATAATAAATTTAACATCTTTTGCCAAACTCTACTTTTACACTTGGGACACCAAAATATCAAATCATGAACAAAGAAAAACACCATAGAAAAGACGTATTAACTAGTGCTTATGAGGTTTCCCTTTCTAACTGATTATTTTCCAAGTGGAATATATTTCCCTGGATGTGACAAGAATACAAGAGGACAATAACATAAAGAAATTTTGCAACGGATTACTTGTTGAATTTGTAGCATGCGACAATTCTTGCCCTAAACCTCTTCTTGATCTCCTCTAATTGTTAAACAGTTTTGAAGTGCTTAACACCAATAATTTTATTCACCGCTTTAGGAAAATAAATGTATTTCACTAATTAACATCTCCACATCATACTATGCATCATCATTTAAAGCATGAAATTCCATAGCAACCGCAGTAAATGAACAAATTTAATTTATTTTACGTAATTATAAAAAAATTTTAATTTCAACTCAAAAAATCTACAATTTATTTAAACTAATACTAAAGATTCTAATATTTACCGCATTTATATTACATAGGCTTTGGCCTAAATTATGTTATTGATCTAATTTATATTATATTTAAATGGGTTTTGATCCAAATTATATTTATCGATTTAATTTTTATTTATTTATATATTAAGTTAATATATTAACTTAATTATTACTTTAAATTTATGAAACACATAATTAATTTTAATTAATAATTTTAAATTTTATTATAAATTTATATTTTATTTTAATAGTATTTCCATAAACCAAATGAAGCACTAATTTATAAAATTACAATAAAATATATAAATATACAAAAAAAATATAAATATACAAAATATATATAAATATTAACAAAATATTTAAAAATATGAAAGTATATAGAAAAATATATTTTAAAAATAAATTTAAGTTTAAAAAAAATTATACACAAAATTTAAAAAAAAAAATGTATACATATCTAAAGATTGCAATGTGTGCTGCAACATTTTCTATAGCAGACAAGGAATGAAAAGACACGCCTTCAAAATTATATATAAAGAAATTTTGTAACTGATTACTTGTTGAATCTGTAGCATGCGACAATTCATGACCTAAACCTCTTCTTGAAATCCTCTAATTGTTAAAGAGTTTTGAAGTGCTTAACACCAACAATTTTATTCACAGCTTTAGAAAAATGAATGTATTTCATATTGAATATGCCTCCACTAATTAACATCTCCACATCATACCATGCATCATCATCTAAAGCATGAAATTCTATAATAAGTGCAGTTAATTAACAAATTTAATTTATTTTACGTAATTATAAAAATTTTTAATTTCTACTCAAAAAATCTAAAATTTTTTTTAACTAATACTAAATATTCTAATATTTACCGCATTCATATTACATAGGCTTTGGCCTAAATTATGTTATTGATCTATTTTCTATTATATTTAAATGGGCTTTGACCCAAATTATATTTATCGATTTAATTTTTATTTATTTATATATTAAGTTAATATATTAACTTAATTACTATTTTAAATTTATGAAACACATAATTAATTTTAATTAATAATTTTAAAATTTACTATAAGTTTATATTTTATTTTAATAGTATTTCCATAAACCAAAAGAAGCACAAATTTATAAAATTACAACAAAATATATAAATATACAAAAAAATATAAATATACAAAATATATATAAATATTAACAAAATATTTAAAAATATGAAAGCATATAGAAAAATATATTTAAAAAATACATTAGGTTTAAAAAAATATATACACAAAATTTAAAAAAAAATGTATACATATTCAAAGATTGCAATGTGTGTTGCAACATTTTTTATGGTTGACAAGGAATGAAAAGATACGCCTTTAAATGACAGAATATAATTTGAAATATTTATCAATAAAACTTATTATTTTGGAACGAAGGGGGCAGTGGTGGAGTCACAATGGGGCTGCAGGATGTCACAAGACTTGCAAGAGATCTAGCCAAAGTGAAGGTTAGACTATAAATTCTCTAGAATCCTATATGTAAATAGTATCTAGAGTATTATATAGTATTCCATAGAATTCTAGAGTTATGTATGTATAGATTTTCTTTAGAATATACTAAAGAATATCTTAGGAATATGCCTTAGAATATTTAAAAAATATCCTTGTAATTATATAGAAGCTTATTCTAGGCCGTTAGATCAAAATGATCACCATCGTCCATTGAGGAGATGGAGTAGTATAAATAGGTATAGGATTTATTTGTTATAACCATCTAATTCTTTCACAAGTTCTTAAGCAATAAGAGCTCTCAAGCATTCTTCAAGCTCTCTCTTCTTCTCTTGTGATTATATTTCTTTCTTTATTACTTAGCTTCCTCATTTTATTTATTGAGATAAGGCTGATTAGCATTCTTCCAAGTGTTGGGCAAAGTTTGTTAGTGCCATACGAGTTTCAACTTGTGAAAAAGAAAATTCCGTGACAGTTGGTATCAGAGCCTCGGTTGGAAAAACTTTAATACAAGAGAATGACAGAAGCTATCAATCCTTCTGTTGCTACTAGCACCGCCCAATGTGGGAAGGGGTGCAAGGATAAGTCAAGGGACATCATCGCTGCTATGGAGGAAAGGTTGGCTAGGTTTAACATCACCATGTCTGAGACAAGGGACAAAGTCGAGGACATGGACTAACACATCAAGGGGTAAGAGTCTATTGGGGTGGACGAGCTCCACGAGGAGATGCAAGGTGCCTTGAACATGGCATTGGATATAGTGTCCAAGAAGATGCAATCCTTAGAGGCCACTGTTGCTGCGAAGGATGATGAGGTGAATGCTTACAAGGTAAGGATTACCAACCTTGAAGAAGTTATAGAGAAACTTCAAACTCAGCTTAGTGTATACATGGTTGCCGTAGCCAATGGAGGTGGAGATACGCATGCTGGGTCCTACCCACAAAGTGAATATTCCAAGGCCCCAAGCCTATAGTGGGGCAAGAAATGCAAGAGAAATCGATAACTTTCTTTGGGGCATCGAGAATTACTTTGATGCAGTAGGAATCTTCGATGATGCTCAACGGGTAAAGAGCGTCACTCCCTACTTAAAAGACATCAACATGGTATGGTGGCGAAGAAGGTGTGATGATGTGAAGAAGGGTCTTTGCACCATCGACACTTGGGAAGATTTCAAGGGTGAACTCAAGAAGCAGTTCTATCCCGAGGATGCTAAAAATGAAGCTAGGGCCAAGCTTCATCGCCTTCAACATAAGGAAGGCTACATAAGGGAGTACGTGAAGGAATTCTCTGAGTTGCTGCTGGAGATTCCAAACATGGGGTAAGAGGATGCTTTCTTTTACTTCATGGATGGCCTAAGTGGATGGGCCAAGCTAGAACTCCAAAGAAGAGGTGTGGAAGATCTAGCAACGATAATGGCAGCTATTAAGTCCTTAATCAAATTCAAGGGGAAAGATTCGAAAAAGGAACAAAGCAAGAAGTCCACCAATAGTGGAAAAGGTGGGGGAGATAGGGATAAATCTCCCAAGAAGGGCCAACTCTCCAAGGACAAAGGTAAAGGGAAGAAGGAGGACAAGGATGATGCTTCCAAGTCCAAGATTGCTTGCTTCTTATGCAAAAAGCCTCATCGAGCTTTCGATTGCTCCAAGCATAGAAAGATTGTTGCCTTATTCATTGAGGAGGAAAAGCAAGAGGAATGAAGACTTGCTTCAATGCGCTTACTTAGCTCCATCCAAGCTAAAGTGGAAGAGCAACCGGGAGGCCGGATGTATGTGGAGCCCAAGATTGGGGGCAAGACAATTCAAGCCTTGGTGGATATTGGTGCCGATACTTTCTACATGGCAAAGGTGCTAGCAGACAAGATTGGCTTATCCTACACCAAGGAGAAATGCTTCATCAAGGGAGTTAATGCCAAGAGTCTCCTAATTGATGGTATAGCAAAGGGAACTGACTTCAAAATTGGCCAATGAAGAGGTAAGGTTGATATCACTATTGCTCCCATTGATGATAACAAGTTCTATTTGGGCATAGAATTCTTATAGACATGGTGAAAGCTTTCTTGGTTCCCTATGCCAACACCATGTGCATCATGGAGAAGGGATAACCATGTGTTATTCCCGTCAAGGGGGAGATTAATAAGGAGATGATGGTATCTGCAATCCAACTCTCCAAGGGGGTGAAGAGGAAGAAGCCAACTTATCTTGCCACCCTTAAGATAGATGAAGGCTCCATGGATGGAGGGGTAAATGCACCTAAGATAGTTTAAGACATGCTTGAAGAATTTAAGGATGCCATGACCGCCGAGTTACTAAAGAAGCTTCCTCCAAGAAAAGAGGTGGATCATGCCATTGAGCTGGAGGTTGGGGCAAAGCCACCTGCTTTTACTCCATATTTCATGGCACCACCTGAGTTAGAAGAGCTAAGGAGGCAATTGAAGAAATTGCTTGATGTAGATTATATTCGTCCCTCCAAAGCTCCCCATGGTGCACCGGTTCTATTTTAAAAGAAGCATGATGGGTCACTTAGGCTTCGCATTGACTACCGAGCACCCAACAAGATCACCATCAAGAACAAGTATCATATCTCGCTCATTGCGAAATATATTTGATCATCTTGGCAATGCTAGGTACTTCACCAAGTTGGACTTACGATCGGGGTACTACCAAGTTCGCATAGCTGAAGAGGATGAATCAAAGATGGCATGTGTCACACTGTATAGTTCATATGAATTCCTTGTGATGCCCTTTGGCCTCACCAATATGCCGGCTATATTTTGCACACTTATGAACAAGGTACTTGCTCCTTTCCTTGATCGGTTTGTAGTGGTGTACTTTGATGACATAATTATTTATAGCAAGACATTGGAGAAGCATGTGTAGCATTTGAGGCAAGTGTTCCATACTTTAAAGAAGAATGAACTCTATGTAAAGAAGGAGAAATGATTTTTTTCCCATGAAGAGGTGACTTTCTTGGGTCATGCCATCAGTAGAGGCAAGCTAAGAATGGACAAATCCAATGTACAAGCTATCTTAGATTGGGAGCCACCAACCAAAGTCACAGAGTTGAGATCATTCCTTGGCTTGGTGAATTACTATAGAAGATTCATCAAGGGATACTCTTCTATAGTTGCTCTATTGACAGATTTATTAAAGAAGGGGCAAAGTTGGGAGTAGACTTCGCAATGCCAACATGCCTTTGATGAGTTGAAGAAGGCAATTGTAGAGGAGCTAGTGTTAGAGCCCCCCCAATTATCTCCAGTCATTTAAAGTACACACCGATGCTTCTGATTTTGCAATAGGTGGAGTGTTGATGCAAGATGGACATCCTATTACTTTTGAAAGTATAAAGCTCAATAATACCAAAAGGAGGTACACAATGCAAGAAAAGGAGATGATCGCAGTAGTGCATTATTTGCAGACATGGCGACACTACTTACTTGGGAGAAAGTTTTGTAATACCTCCTACATAGTCTATATACATAACTATATAAATGATATCACTTAAATACTTATAACTGACTATAACTATAATATATAAATAAAACCAAAATGCTTAAATACGTTAATGCAATTATTAAACTTTTAAAAGAAATACCGTGATCATGCATGTATTACACATATATATTTGTTTAATTTATAAAGGACTCCTATTAATAACTTACATTGTAAATATTATTATAATTCTCTTACTACCTTCAAACTTATACAACTGTCATATAAAATTATAAAGTATTGCTATGTGAATCATATAAAATACAATATTTATAATATTATTCTTTGAATCTTTGTGATGCAGTTGATTTGAAACGTATATTTCTCACTCTGTGGTCTTAATTCTTCTGGTTTGATCTGCGCATCAGAAAGTAATTCTAATACGCTAAGCAAAGCTTAGTGGTACTTATGCATTTATAATATGCAAGAAATTTAAAAAAAAAGAAATATACATAAACTAATTTAGAAACCAAAGAAATTATCACTTTAAAACATTAATAAAGAAATTAATAAATTCATTGAAGCTTAAAACAGTGAATATGATTAAATCCAGAATTGGTTAATTTATCAATAACAATATAACACATTATATTCAATATAGATAACTTCTTTAAATTTGCTCATACATACTGAACTCAGATCATAAGTTTGGATAACGGGATACTGTTGGCAATTTAATGTCCAATCTTAAGAATTTATAATGGCAAATATACACACTGTCACTGATGACACAATGTGTCCATTAATGGCACGATGTGCCCTCTATCACTATGGATATTCACTATTTGACTAGTCATTAAATCCCAAGCTAGATCTAAAACCAGTATGATTTGAGCAATTCATTAGTTTTAGTTAACATTAAATAAACATTAAATTATATGTACTATTTTAATGGAATAATACTTTGTTCAACATTTAATATTACACATATTTGACACATATCCAAAGCTTATTACTCTTTTCCATACTTTTAACACATAAACGTGAATTCACAACACAAGGATAAGAAACACAAACATACAAGTCTTATACTAAGCCCGTATATCTCAAAATATAAGTCAAAAACATCATCCAAGTACCTCATGCTCGTAGCATCTCAACCTCACGCCCGTGAGATACAAAATAAGGCTGCCAAATACATTTGTAGACCCTCACGGTCATGGCACTCAAGGGCCATGACAGTGGCATTCTAAATGGTTTTGTTTCATCAAAAAATTTCAAGCAAACAACCTCATTTCCAATCCCACGGCCATGGTACTTATTTTCCATGCTCGTGGTATTGATTTTGGGTCTGTCTTTGGAGTAATTCTTCCTCCGGCAGTCCCGAATTCTATATCTCGCCCATGGTACCTCCAAGCCATACCCGTGGCATCCTAAAATTATGCAGTTTGCACTTTTAACTTCATAAAATATAAACATATTAAAGATCTAAGTTTAAAATGTATCAAAATCAAATTTTGACATAAAAAGAGTTCATATCAAATACTTTACTCAAACTTCAATTAATCAAACCTTCAATCATCATTCATGGCTAAAAATAACATCAAATCACCCAATTCTTATAAAGGTTGGATTAAGAATCACACCCATCACATATAAGTTCTTTTAATTTATTGTATTTACTCATCAATCCATTTAATCAATACTTTTAAGAAATAATTCATTATAAATGACTCAATTAATCTATTCAAACATTAAAACTCATAAAAATTTAAATATTTATAAATTAAAATACATAAGCACATACCTCTTCAAAATTTCTCTTTTTTCTCTTTAATCACTTGTTGATAATCTCACCTACTCTAGCTAATTCTCTTAAAAATTTATAACAAGAGATGAATTTTCCTTGATTCTTGATTAATTTGATGAAAGGAAGAAGAAAGTAGAGAAGATGGTGATGGTGATGGTGGTGGTAGATGGCGTGGATGATGGAGAAAGAAGAGAAGAGAAAAGAAAATTTTAGACTATATACACAAATATATAATAGGTTCAATCTAGTATGGATAATCTCATTTTAACTATAGTGCATTCTCTTTCTTATCATTTGATTCTAATTTGATTTTTAGTCCCGTAAAATCATAAAAATAATTTTTTCAGTAAATTTTAAGATCCACTATTTACTATTTTCTACTTGTATCATTTATCCAGATCACTTTTATCACTATACTCTATCAATTATCAATATTAATTAAAAAGTTCAATGTTTAAAATTTTAAACAGCCATCTTTTACCCAAAAGTGCCATGTCTTTCCCTTTTTGACAAGAACAATAATGGTTTGGGCCATGGAATCATGCTTTAGCCCCTCATTGATTCGTTCCTTTAAGGTGCTTTGAGGACTACTAATGTCAGCTAGCTCTCGTTTTCCACTCAAAGCATTCGCAACTAGGTTGGTATACACCAAAGGAAGGAGGCTCTATGTTTCATCACATAACAACTTAAGAAGGGAAGCCTTGAAAGAATGCCATGATAGCAACTGGACTGGTCATCCAGGGATGCATCGAACTCTTGCATTGGTGGAAGATGCGTATTATTGGCCTCACTTGAAGGATGATATTGAAGCCTATGTGAAGACTCGTCTTATGTGCCAACAAGATAAGGTGGAGCAATAATTACCCACAGGTCTACTCCAACCACTTTCCATCCCCAAAAGGCCATGGGAAAGTGTTTTTATGGATTTCATCATGGGGTTACCCATGTCGGAAGGCTACAATTGGGTGTTAGTAGTGGTAGATCGGTTCTCCAAGTATGCTACTTTCATCCCAACACTGAAGGAGTACATTGCTAAACAAGATGTACACTTATTTTTGAAGCATGTTGTGAAGAATTGGGGTGTGCCCAAGACTATTGTAAGTGATAGGGATACTCGCTTCATGGGGAGATCTTGGACTGAGTTGTTTAAGTTATTGGGTACCGACTCAAGTTCTCAACTAGTTTCCACCCTCAAATGGATAGGAAAACAGAGAGGGTGAATGCCTTGTTGGAGTTATGCTTAAGGCACTATGTGAGATCCAACTAACGAGATTGGGCCAAGCTATTTGATATTGCCCAATTCTCCTATAACCTTCAAAGGAACGAATCGACTGGGCATAGTCAGTTTGAGATAGTCATGGGCCAACAATCTTTCACTCCAAATTCCATTACCACAGGCTGTACGGGTGTTAGTCCTTCAACCTATAAATTTGCCAAAGGATGGAATGAAAAAGTCGATGTCGCGAGATCTTACTTGGATAAAGCATCCAGGAGGATGAAAAAATGGGCCGACAAGAAGAGACAACCGAGGGAGTTCCAAGTGGGAGACCTTATGCTTTTCAAAATGCATAATCATGGAAGGTTGACGGGGCTACATCATGGACTCATTAGGAGGTATGAGGGGTCATTCAATATCATTAAGAAAAGTGGGGAAGTAAGCTCATAAGGCGGAGTTACCTCCTAAAATCAAGTTTCATCTTATATTCTGTGTAAGCTTCTTGGAGCCATACAAAGAAGATGTGAAAGATCTAAGCCGTGGAATATTACAAAGAGTGCCAATGGAAGTGCGCATCCAACATGACAAGGAAGTGGATGAGATTTTGGCCGATAGGGTGAAGCGTCATTCCAATCAACCACCTATACATGAACTCCTTATCAAGTGGAAGGGATTGCCCGAAAGTGAAGCCAGTTGGAAATTCATCCAATATTTATGGCAATTCAAGAATCAAATTCAAGTCTATAAAGACTTGAAGGCAAGGAGGACGTTGTCAGATTAGGTGGGAGAGAATGTCACAAGACTTGCAAGAGACCTAGCCAAAATGGAGGTTAGGCTATGAATTCTTTAGAATCTTAAATGTAAATAGTCTCTAGAATATTCTATAATGTTTCATAGAATTTTAGAGTTGTGTATGTGTAGATTTTCTCTATAATATGCTAGAAAATATCTTAAGAATATGCCTTAGAATATTTAAAGAATATCCTTGGAATTATGTAGAAGCTTATTCTAGGCCGTTGGATCAAAATGATCATCACCGTCCATTGAGAAGATAGAGTAGTATAAATAGGTGGAGGATTCATTTGTTGTAACTATCTAATTCTGTCACAAGTTCTTAAGCAATAAGAGCTCTCAAGCATTATCCATGCTTTCTCTTCTTCTCTTGTGATTGTATTGCTTTATTTATTACTTAGCTTCTGCATTTTGCTTATTGTGGTAAGGCTGACTAGCATTCTTTTAAGTGTTGGGTAAAGTTTGTTAGTGTCGCACAAGTTTGAGCTTGTGTGAAAGAAAATTCCGTGATAAGGAGCACTTGCCCCACTGATTTTTTTTTAAAAAAAAATATTTGCATGTAAAATTTTTGTTTGGCCCCATTAAATTCTTATATTTATATGTAAATTTTTTTTGCCCATGCTACAAATAATATTTTATCTAAAAAATTTGACTAATATTAATTGGTACATGTATTTTATGAATTAAGTCTAAAGTTAAATATAAATTGAATTTGGTTAAATAAATATACGTTAGACGTTGGGCTAAATAATAAAATCTCAGCCCATTATAATATTTTTACTAAATAATTATTAAAAGTCTAATCAAATAATTATTTTTTTAATATATTTTATTATAAAATTCCATATAGACAACCATTTGTCTCATATATTTCTCTTCCTCTCTTCTATCACATTTTCAACTTTACAAAAAATAATGCCTCCTTCTTTCAACCTTTGTAAAAAAGATTAAAAACCTCAAGCCTCCAAATTATTTCATTTTGTATTATTGCTAGCTAAGTTGCTATGACTGTGGACCTACAATTAATGTTAGTATTAATTTTTTATTATTAATTTTTTTAGTTTTTATTTTAGTTAGATTTTTTAAACACGCCTTATAAATTATTAGTTAATATTTTATTTTATATTATTGGTTTTTATTTTAGTAGCATTAATTAAGGGTGTGCAAATTTTTCTAACCCGACCGAATTCAATAGAATCAAATATATTTTGGTCGAATTTGGTCCATTTATATTGTATATACGAGTAAAACTGAGTTTATATTTTTAAAAAATTTTAAGTTCGATCGGTCGGTCAGATTGAGATAATTTTTTCATTTTAACTCGAATCCAACCGACTCTTATGTATTTATATATAAATATATATATTTTTATGTTACTTTATTACTTAACCTGACCAAACCTAAACTGACTCAACAATACTAAATTAAATCTAAATATAAAGCTCTAATATTAAATACCAATTCATTTGAAATCGACTTGACCAGACCAAACCCAAAATTAATTCCATTAGGTCGAAATTTTAAAAAAATTGTACGGCATCGGTTTTAGATTTTTACTCTTTAATCGAGTTTGATCAGTTTGAAAAATCATTCTAATCCAAACGAACCTGATCCATGCATACCCCTAGCATTGATAATGAAAAATTTATGAAATAATATCAAAATATAAAAATTGGTAGAAAATAATTGTCATATACTATAACTAAGAAGATTGAGATAGTGATTTTTCTTTCTATTATATTCTTATTGAAGTTTATTTTATAAAAACGAATGATATGATAAATATAATATTTTTATTTTAGTTTTTATAATGATTTATTCTCTTATGTTGAATATAGAAATGTATTATAATTTTTTAGTCACATGAGATATATGATTTTATTGAAATATTCATAAAGATGTAAGTTTATCCCTACTAGAATAAAATTTAGATTTATCCTTCGAGAGAGAGTATTTAATTAGGGGTATACGAGAAAAATTTTAAAAAATTATAATAAACTAATATAATTATTTTTTTAATTTGTGTGTAATAGAAATGAGGCTATTATTTTGGAATGCGTGGAGTAACTATTTTTATTTTATACCTTTATCTTCTTAAAAATTAAAAATTTTAATAAAATTTTTGAATAACTCGTTAAAATAGAAAAATAATATTATAATATATTCGAATTATTCAGTTTGATTATTTTAGTCGTATGTTATTGTGTGTGTAGGCATTTTGTGGTATTTATTGATTATATTATAATATTTTATATATAAAAAAAATTATATATTTGATAATAGATTTTAAATATTTATATATTTTTTAAATTAAATTATACGTAAGATATTTTAAATAATTATTTATATTTTTAAATTTCAAATATATTAAATATTTGTAAATTTTAATTATATAAAAAAGTTATCATGATCCGATCTGAAAATTTATTTTAAAAGCCAAATCAAAACTCATTTGAAATTCTTTCAGTTATTAACTCGATGGTTCATTGGAAAACTCGAAGACAACTAACTATAGTGACCCGATCCTATCTAAAAAAAAAGGTTGAGACAGGAAATGATCCTAACCCTGAAATGATCCAAGTCATTTACCATTCTTAATTATATTCATTCGTTTTTCTTTTTATTAATCAATCAATATGAGATTATACATCTACACATATTCCATTTCATTTTTATATATTTAACATTATGTTAGAAAAACATAATGTATTCATTATTGTATAGCTCAGGCCAATCAAGTCATTGACCATCCAAGCGTGTAAGTGAAAAAATTGCATGGCAACTGTAATTTTGGTTGTGTTGATGTGATGTTTACTTAAAATTGATCAACAATATTTAGTGTTATTTCCTGTAATAATGCAAGATCAGATTTGTTTAAGATGAAGCATATGATCAAAATTTCATAGAAAAGCAATAACAAAGAAGATACAAATAAGACTATAATATACTTCAGCTACAAGATAACATATAGTACAAAGCTAAGCTTAAAAAAAAATACTTTCACCCATTTTGACTTCTAATAATAGCTTTTGTTAATGAATGCTATTTAGCTACAAACTAGCTGCGAAGAAACTTGTTTCATGGTTGGCCGAGATTGAGGATTAGCACTCAAGCATGCAAGTGCAAGTTTTATAGTAAGTATCAACCCTTCAGCGGCTTTATTTCGAGGAAATGGAAGGCGTTGGTCAATCACATCCTCAAGAGTATGTTGATTGAGTGGCCATGACAATTGTGATGATGACAAAGAAAGAGATGAAATGAAATCAGCCGGATGCCTTCCCATTATTATTTCAAGGGCCACCACACCAAAACTGTAGACATCACATTTTTTGTTGACTGCCATCGTATAAGCGAGCTCTAAAAATGAAAAGAAAAATCTAATTACACTTTAATTTCATTAATAAATTATAAAATTGAATTAATTTTAATATGAAAACAATTAAGAAAATTAAGAAAGGTACCTGGAGCTGCATATCCAAATGTGCCTGCAAAAGAGGTCCAATTTGATGAGTCAGGCATCAAGAGTCTAGCTGTTCCAAAATCAGAGACATGAGCCTCAAATTGTGAATCCAATAGAACATTATTGCTAGAAATGTCTCGATGAATAATTGGAGGAGAGCAATCATGATGCATATAGGCCAATGCGTTAGCTATTCCTTTAACAACATTTAGCCTCTTAAACCAATCAAACTCCTTTGCTTGTTCTTCATTTGTTAAAACATTTCTCAGACTTCCTTTTTCAATGAACTCATAAACCAATAATGAATGCTTGACATGTGAACAAAAACCATGTAACTTAACAATGTTTCGATGGCGAATGTTCATCAGCACACAAATCTCACTTTTAAATGCTTTAAAATCCGTAATCTCTCCATCTTGTGATTGATGAAGCTTCTTGACAGCAACTACTCGACCTGTTGGTAGCACAACTTTGTATACAATTCCATACCCTCCTACCCCAATGCAATACTTGGAGTCGAATTCCTCTGTACCCTTAATAATATTTCGATACTGTATATCTGTATCATTACCCCAAATTGCATAAGTTTCTTCACAACTTCGCTCCCCTTTCTCTGAATCAGCCTTCATATTTCTAATTCTTCGTTGGATAATGAAGAAACCTCCAATCAACAGAACAAGTAGAAACAGACTACACAAGACTGGAACTAGAACTAAAGTAACTGCTCTACTACCCTTTTTTCCAGTACTTTTGTTGATTGTAGGAGAAGGACAAGCCTCTAGTCTGGTGTTATTGCCACACAAATCTCTGTTGTTTTGAAGTGCTTCAAATGGAGCATCCTGAAACGCTTTAATGCGTGGAATTTGACCCTCTAACTCATTGTAGGATATATTCACAATCGTCAAGCCTGATAAACCCTCGAAACTAGTTGGAATGGGACCTGACAGGAAATTGTGAGAGAGGTTCAATGTCTCCAATCTTTCCATATCTCCGAGTTGCGGCGGTATCTCTCCTGAAAACGAGTTTTGACTGAGATCAAGGCTTTCTAGAGAGTCTAAATTACCAATCTCCCAAGGAATGCTCTCAGTAAAATTGTTCTTGCTAAGATTCAAGAACAATAGTTTCGAGCAATCTCCAATCTGTTTAGGAATTTCTCCATTCAGATTGTTTGCTGCCAAGTCAAGACGTGTAAGACCAGATAACATTCCAATTTCTTCAGGAATGACACCTGAAAGACTGTTACTATCAAGAGAAAGTTCAAGCAACTTTAAATTCCCCAGTTCCTTTGGAATTGTCCCCACAAGGCGATTCGAAGAGAGGTCAAGTGATTGCAATTGAGGTGTCTTTGCAAGTTCAGCTGGTATCGTGCCAGAGAGATTGTTCTTTGAGATTTTCAATGTTGCCAAGCTGTTGAATTCTTCCCATTTCCATGATAGCTCACCCGACAAGTTGTTATCACTTAAATCCATATATCTCAATTGTGGATATACACCAAAATCTTCAGATATATTTCCTGTTAATTGGTTTCCCTCAATACTGTTGGGAAAATCGGGTAATTTTCCCTCAAACTACAACTAGTGAATTGCACTGATTCGGTAATTTCCAGGAAAGACTACTGAATAGTCTCCTTAGACAAAATTACCATTCCAAATAAATTCCCAGGAAAGGCTGGAGGGGTCACAAATGGTCCCTCTTAAAACCCAGTCTCCTAGACAGAACTTACTTGCACAGTATATTATCACAACCTAAACTCGTGTATATATGAATAGTACCGTACACGTGAATAGTAAAATATACTCAAATGAATAGTACGATACACTACAAATAAACCCGACAAATAAATATTGAATACTATACTAATACAGAAAAGAAACAAAATAAATGCGGAATAAATAAAAGAGACAAGAAAAGAACACACCCGGAAATTTGATAACGGAGTTCGGCTAAATATGCCTACGTCTCCGAGCACTACTTGAGGCAGCCTGCTCTTATTAATTTGGGAAGAGAAGACCAAAATTTACAATATACAAATTTTCGAAAATGTATACTAATTTTGGGATACAAATAATTTGGAAGGGATGAGTTATTTATAAGGCAACTAACTCACCCCTATCTTTAAAACTTCCGATGTGGGATTGCAACAAATTAAGCCACACCAACCAAAGCCATCAAATTTGACAAATCTCCACCTTGGCATAATTTCTAATCCCACCAAATGCAAACATTCTTCATCTTCCCAATCAAACAAAACAGTCTTCGTAGTGCTTCCAATTTGCGCCTTCAGGCGCCAACTCAAATGTGCAGGATATTGACCAAGTCTAAACAATGTTTAAACTTGGCTTTTGCCACCACCTTGGTCATCATATCTGCAGGATTCTCCGTAGTCCGAATCTTCTGGAGAAGTATCTCCTCTTCTTCGAGAATTTCCCGCACAAAGTGATAGCGAACATCAATGTGCTTCGTTCTTGCATGAAAAACTTGATTTTTTTGCTAAGTGAATAGCACTCTGACTGTCACAATACACCTCAAGGTGTTTCTGACCAACTCCCAAGTCTCTTAGCAATCCTTGAAGCCAAATTGCCTCTTTTACAACCTCTGTAATTGCCATATACTCTGCCTCTGTTGTAGACAAAGCCACTGTTGACTGCAAAGTAGACTTCCAACTTACTGGTGCCTTAGCTAAAGTGAATAAGTAGCCAGTTGTAGATCGTCGCTTATCCAAGTCACCTGCATAGTCAGAATCACAATATCCAACTACGCATTGACCAAGTGATTCATCCCGCTCAAACACTAAGCCAACATCTACAGTACCTTGAATATACTGTAGAATCCATTTCACAGCTTGCCAATGAACTTTGCCAGGATCATGCATATATCTACTCACAACACTGACTGCCTGTGAAATATCGGGTCTCGTACACACCATTGCATACATCAAGCTTCCAACTGCATTAGCATACGGGACTTTCGCCATGTATTCTCGTTCTTCATCTGTCTTTGGAGATAACTGGCTGCTAAGCTTCAAATGAGGAGCAAGCGGAGTACTTACAGGTTTTGTATCTTCATTCATACCAAAACGTTGTAATACCTTCTTCAAATACTGCTTCTGTGTCAGCCAAAACTTGCCTCTCTGTCTATCCCTGCTTATCTCCATGCCGAGAATCTTCTTGGCTTCTCCCAAATCCTTCATCTCAAACTCTTCACTCAACTGAGCCTTCATTTTATCAATTTCAATTTGGCTCTTGGATGCTATTAACATATCATCAACATACAAGAGTAGATAGATGTAGGACCCATCTTGAAGCCTGCGCAAATACACACAGTGATCGTATTTGCTTCTTGTGTACTTCTGACCCATCATAAACTTATCAAATCGTTTGTACCATTGCCTCGGTGATTGCTTCAATCCGTACAATGATTTGTTCAGTTTACAAACCCAATTTTCTTTACCAGCAACTTTGAATCCATCTGGCTGAGACATATAGATTTCCTCCTTCAAGTCACCGTGTAGAAATGCGGTCTTCACATCAAGTTGAGCTAGCTCCAAATTCAACTGTGCTACCAAGGCCAACAAAATTCTAATTGAGGAATGTTTAACAACTGGAGAAAATACCTCATTATAATCAACTCCCTCCTTCTGAGCATAGCCTTTAGCTACCAATCTTGCCTTGTAGCGAACATCATTCTTGATAGGAAATCCTTCTTTCTTTGCAAATACCCATTTGCATCCAATTGCTTTCTTGCCTTTTGGTAACTGTGTCAACTTCCACGTCTTGTTCTTCTCAAGAGATTGCATCTCTTCTTCCATTGCATCTTTCCATCTACCATTTTCTGAACTTCGGATGGCTTCAGGAAAGGTGGATGGAACTTCATCAACAACTGGAAGTGCATAGGCTACCATGTCAACAAAACGAGCAGGTTTCTGAATTTCTCGTCTTGTCCTTCTAACAGCAATTGACTCTGACTGCTGTTGAGATTCTTGGGTCAAAATCTCTTCCTCATCTGACTCTGCTTCTGTCATAGGAGAGTCACTCATAGTACTTTTTGCTGGGCTCACCATTATCTGTTCAAACTCCACTTGCTTCGGCGTACACTCCACCTGCTGCGGAGTACCATCAGTTCCTTCTTGAGTTACCTTATGCAACATGGCAGATTCATCAAAGGTAACGTCCCTGCTGATGATGGTCTTCTTTGCCTCTAGACACCAAAGACGATATCTCTTAACTCCAGCATTGAAGCCCATAAAGAGAGCCTTCTTTGCTCGTGGATCCAACTTTGATTCATTTACATGATAATATGCAGTAGAACCAAAAACATGCAAAGAATCATAATCTGTTGCAGGTTTCCCAGACCATACCTCTAAAGGAGTCTTGCAATCTATTGCAGATGACGGCAAGCGATTGACGAGATGTTGAGCATATGTCACAGCCTCAGCCCAAAACTTTCTGCCTAACCCAGCATTAGACAGCATGCAACGAACTTTCTCCACCAATGTCTTGTTCATACGCTCCGACACCCCATTTTGTTGTGGTGTTTTTCTGACTGTAAAGTGCCGAACTATGCCAAATTCTTGGCATGCCTCCAGGAATGGATCACTCTTGTATTCTCCACCATTGTCTGTTCGGAGAACTTTGATCTTTCTACCAGTCTGGTTCTCAACCTGAGCTTTCCATTTAAGAAAAACTCCAAGCACTTCATCTTTCTTCTTCATAGTAAACACCCATACTCTTCTGGAAAAATCATCAATAAAAGTGACAAAGTAATGCCTACCTCCAAGAGATGGAGTCTTGGCAGGTCCCCACACATCTGAGTGCACATAATCCAAAATACCCTTGGTATCATGAATGGCAGTGCCAAATTTCACTCTTCTTTGTTTTCCCAAAACACAATGCTCACAAAATTCTAATTTGCAAGTCTTCGTACCTTTCAACAGTCCTTGCTTGGCAAGAATTTGCAAGGATTTTTCACCAGCATGTCCCAAACGCATATGCCACAGCTTTGTTGCCTCTGAATCCTTCTTGCTACTAGACGTTGCAGTCGCTACTGTCCCAACCACTGTACTACCTTGGTAGTAATACAGATTATTCTTCCTCACGCCTTTCAACATCACAAGTGCTCCCGAAGTTGCTTTAAGAATTCCATCTCGCATCATCACAACTAGGCCTTTTGACTCTAAGGCCCCCAAAGAGATGAGATTCTTCTTCAAATTCGGAACATACCGTACATCTTTCAGAATTCTTGTGGATCCATCGTGATTCCGCAGCTTGATTGAACCTATCCCAGCTGTTTTACATGGATTGTCATTTCCCATATAAACAACTCCACCATCACATTCTTCAAAATCAAAGAACCACTCCCGAATGGGAGACATATGGTAGGTGCAACCGGAATCCAAAATCCACTCATCTGGATGGGATGTTGAAGGTGATACCACCAAAGAGACATCTGACTCTGCATCACTTTTGCATTCTGCAACATTTGCATCTTGCTGAGCCTTCCCTTTATTCTTCAACTTTGGACAGTCTTTCTTCCAGTGCCCTTTCTCATGACAGAAAGCACACTCATCTTTGGCAACTCTGCTTTTTGACTTTGATCTTCCTCTTCTTCCCTTCAACTGGCTCTGCTGACGACCTCTCGCCACTAATGCTTCATCTGCTGTAGCTACTTTGTTTTTCCTTTTATCTTGTTTTCTCAATTCATGACTATACAAGGCAGAACATACAGCATCTAAAGATACATTCTCCTTCCCATGAAGTAAAGTAGTTTCTAAGTGTTCAAATTCATCGGGAAGGGATGACAATAACATCAAAGCCAAATCTTCATCTTCAAATTTTACATCTAAGTTTAACAGGTCTGCTACTAATTGTTGAAACAAAGTGATGTGTTCGTTCATAGTAGTACCTGGTTGGTAATCAAACCGGAACAACCTCTTCTTCATAAGGAGCTTATTCTGACCACTCTTTTTCAAAAAATTTTCCTCCAACGCCTTCCACAATTTATGTGCAGAAGTCTCGTTCTTGAATGCATACTTCTGCTCTCTGGATAAGCACGATCGAATTGTTCCGCATGCCAACCGATTTATGATACTCCAATCCTTATCTTCTACGTATTCTGGTTTCTTTTCTTCAATGGCGATGTCAAGGCCCTGTTGGAAAAGGGAGTCCATGACCTCGCCTTGCCACATGCCAAAATGGCCAGTACCGTCAAATATCTCTACCGCCAACTTCAAACTTGACATTGGAATCCTTGGCCATGTGGACGAGGAAGCTGATGTCCCTTGTGCCATATCTGATGTAGCACTATTAGTTGGTGGATTTACTGATGCCATTATAGACTCAAATGATAGTATTCAATATAAATAATATTACAAACAGACCTAGGACGAACCTTCGGCTCTGATACCACTTGTTGGGAAAATCGGGTAATTTTCCCTCAAACTACAACTAGTGAATTGCACTGATTCGGTAATTTCCAGGAAAGACTACTGAATAGTCTCCTTAGACAAAATTACCATTCCAAATAAATTCCCAGGAAAGGCTGGAGGGGTCACAAATGGTCCCTCTTAAAACCCATTCTCCTAGACAGAACTTACTTGCACAGTATATTATCACAACCTAAACTCGTGTATATATGAATAGTACCGTACACGTGAATAGTAAAATATACTCAAATGAATAGTACAATACACTACAAATAAACCCGACAAATAAATATTGAATACTATACTAATACAGAAAAGAAACAAAATAAATGCGGAATAAATAAAAGAGACAAGAAAAGAACACACCCGGAAATTTGATAACGGAGTTCGGCTAAATATGCCTACGTCTCCGAGCACTACTTGAGGCAGCCTGCTCTTATTAATTTGGGAAGAGAAGACCAAAATTTACAATATACAAATTTTCGAAAATGTATACTAATTTTGGGATACAAATAATTTGGAAGGGATGAGTTATTTATAAGGCAACTAACTCACCCCTATCTTTAAAACTTCCGATGTGGGATTGCAACAAATTAAGCCACACCAACCAAAGCCATCAAATTTGACAAATACGAAGTCTCAGTAAGCTGCTGCAAGTTCTGAAACTTCTTGGGATAGCACCAGTGAAATTATTTCCATGAATAGCAAAAGATACAATAAGTCCACCAATGCATATGTCTTGAGGTAAATGACCAGTGAAACTATTGTTATAAATTTGGAAAATTTGCAAAGAAGTGAAGTTGTTCATTTCTGAAGGCAGAGCTCCAGAAATTTGATTGTTTTCAAGGAAAAGTTCAGTTAGCTCTGTTAACATCCCAATTTCTCGAGGCATCAAACCAGAAAGTTCGTTATTCTGAAGATAAATAGAAACTAAATAGGTCAAGTTTCCTATAGAAGTTGGGATTGAACCAGTGAGACTATTGTTTGACAAAGCAAGTACCGTGAGAGAACTAAGCATCCCAATTTCTGCAGGTATAGAACCAGAAAGTTGGTTGGCATTTAGATAAAGTTCTGTTAACTTCGTCAAGTTTCCTATAAAAGTTGGGATTTTACCGGTGAAACTATTAGTAGACAAATCAAGCTGAATAAGAGATCTCATTAGACCAATTTCTTGAGGTATTGAACCTGAAAGACCGGTCATGTGAATGTACAAAATTGGCAAATTTGTCAAGTTTCCTATATCAGCTGGTAAAGTACCAGTTAAATAATTGTTTGACAAATCAACATAAGTGAGAGATCCTAACTTTCCAATTTCTAGAGGAATTGAACCAGAAATTTCATTGAGTGACAAATCAAGAATATTGAGCTTGGAAAGATTGCCAATTTGTAAAGGAATGGTTCCATGGAATGAGTTATTACTAATATTAAGCCTAAGAAGATTGGGGAATGATGAAAAGCTTAGACTCTGAAGCGTACCTTTTAAACCAGAATCTTGAAGGCTTATATTAGTGACACTTCCTGCTTGATTACAGTGAATTCCAAACCAAGAATTGCAAGAAGTGCCTAATTTAGTCCAAGAAGACAAGAAAGATTGGCTTTCATTATCAAGAGTAGCTTTCCATGTAAGCAGAGCCTCTGTTTCAGTTTCAATTGCAGTTAAAGAAACAGAGACATGAAAAGAAAGCAGAAACATTAGTATAATTAAGAGGAAGAGAAGTGGTTTGTGTGGTGAGGAGGCCATGGCTAATCTGAATTGCAGGAATGGGTATTGAGATGTAAATGATAGAAGAAATCTTTATTAATTTTGAGATTTGGAATTTTATTATGTGCTATATAATATAATATGTTTACGATATATTCAAAAGCTTCTATCTTGGACTTTTTTTAAGAGTGCACTTCCAGATCCTGATAGAAATGGCAACTTGCGGACTTTGTGAGGCCAAAATTTCAAAGTCAACTGCAAATGTCGTTGACTCTTAATTTGCCACTAAGAAGTGGTTGAAAAATACCCTAGTCGTTTAGAAATTTATAGTTCTAAAATGGCGTTGAAGTTCTCTCTAAAATTTAAAATTTTTTTATTTAAAAAATCATTAATTACAAGAAAGTTTTTGTATCATTTCTCCTCTGCAACTAATTCTTTAACCATCAAGTTCAGTTTTTACTAGTTTTTTTTTTTTTCATGTTGATATATCTTATAATTCCATTAAGCTATGCTAATGATATCAAGTTCCAAATGTAACAACCTTAGTATGTCCGCATCATCTATTTCTTTTATCTATTCAATTCGATTGTGCAATGGTAATTGTCAATATAAGTTATGATATTTATTTGAGAAAAATTACATGTAATGTTAATTTTTTATTTTTTAAAAAAATATCTTATATTTTTTTTAAAAAAATAAATATTATTCTTTTTTAAAGTTTAATAATATATATATATACTATATATATTGTATACTATACAATTTATATTTTGATATACTAACTTGTGTAACTTGAAGTGAGTTTTTTCTGAAATTGAAAAAAAAAATGGATATTTTTAGTAATATGTTTGATGATTTAAAATTTTGGTATATTATTTAATATTATATAATGTTAGATAAATAGTTAATATGAAATCGTTGAGAAGTGATGATATCAATAATATTAATTAAATAAATAGGTTTCAATGCTTGATTCTTTATAAATACATATATGTGCAGATCCATGAACTTTATTATAATGTCTTTATTAAGTTTTATAATATGAAACTGGACCATAAACTTCAATATATATATATATATATAATATGCCTTTGCGAAACATAAAATCTTCAGTTCATGGACTAGCCCTGAAGTCTACTTGAAATTAAAATATGGCTAATTATAAGGTCTTAATGATATTTTATTCTCCTCTTGCAAAGGATTTGTCTATTAATGGAGACTATATAAAGGCAATAGTCAAAATTCAGAAGTCAAATCTCAAACTCCACAAATAGTATATATTATTCCTAAGAATGTACTTCCAAGCTGGTAAATATTTGCCACAGAATCCAACTTCAATAAATCTGTTTCAGTCAAATGCTTTTCTTTAACATATTGGTCTTATATATGATTGTTAAGCCACCATGGATGGCCAGCAAATATGAAACTGTCCTAATAACCCCATTCTTAGCATGCTACCATTAATGGGGTTATCAAAGAATACCCATATTCTATTTTGCCGGCTAATTTTTTTTTTTAAAATAGCAAGGAGTTATGATTGTTAAACAAAGATATATAGAAAGCACAAACAAAGATATATAGAAAGCACTTATCCATTACTATAGATAGCAAATTTGACTTGGTCTTTGTTTTCTTTTCCTAGCTCAATGGGTTTTGAGATGGATGAAGCAAAACAAAGAAAAATGGAAGAATTTAATTTCTTGTGTCTCCTGAAAAACAAGAATCTCTGATCTCCCAGGGTTAAGGTTTTTCAGTTGGCTAATTAAGCAGATCATCTCTCTCCATAATCAACGCAAATTTCTTGAATTGGATGCCTTAATTTGCTTGTTTTTGAGACTGATCAATCTTCCCAAGTCTCAAACAAGCCAATATTTAAAATTATATCTGTGATATTTATTAGATTCAAGATTTTAGATGGTTGTTGATTTTGAGAGGTTGGCAAGATGAACTGCTTTCGATGTTGCATGTCAGAACAGAAACTCAGCAGAAAATCATTGAAGAAAAGCATCAGGGAATATCAAGACACAAGAACTTTAGCCTCTTTTGCTAATATATCCTTCAAAAGTGGTGAATTCTTTTTTCTTAATTATAATTAACATAATATGATATTTACACCCTCACAAAACGGGGAGTCTCATGCACAATGCTCTTTAAAAATGATTATAATCTTGGTTGTCTCCCCAGATAGATATGATTGATTTTAATCATAAGTCATCAAATAAAACATTAATCTCATATCTATAATTTTCTTCTTGAATTTGAAGGCTATCCCTGATTTTTAAGGCCTATTCTTATATTAATATAAATGATGCAATCATGTTTCTAACATATTATATAAAGGCAGTTACGTAAATATATTACACTTTTTTTTATTGAGATAAAGAAGCCAAGTCTTCAATGTCAACTAGATTCCAATCTTAATATGAATTTCTTTCCCACCTTATCATCATGTTCTCAAATTATAATAAATTCATCTATAATATTTGCTGTTCAATTAAGATATTAGCAAAACATTTTACAATTGGCGGGAAAATTCAAAGTTGTAATTCCATTTTTCCATTTTAAAGCAATTATTTGACTTAAACTATTGTTTATAACATAACAAGGTTACTTTTCCTATAACATCAACGAGCTAAATCTAAGTAATGATATTTTATTTAATTCTGCAGATAGCAGCAGAAGAAGGTACATAACAGAAGAAATAAAGAAAATTGGAAAAGGCAATATATCTGCTGATATTTTCACGTTCGGTGAATTGAATATAGCAACTAAAAACTTCAACCTTGATAATCTGCTAGGAGAAGGTGGTTTTGGAAGGGTGTATAAAGGACAACTTGACAAAATAAACAAAGTACTACTACAGTATACTTCTCATTTTCTTCCACGTTTTCTTTCTTGATTAATTATAAAAAAGCAAGAAAATAAAATCTTGTAACGAGCTAGTGATTTATTTTCGTGTTGTTTTCATTTTCTTTAGCTTGTTGCTGTCAAAAGACTCGATCGAAATGGATTTCAAGGTAATAGAGAATTCCTAGTAGAAGTCTTGATGTTAAGTCTTCTTCATCACCCTAACCTTGTGAATCTAGTTGGATACTGTGCTGATGGTGATCAAAGAATTTTAGTCTATGATTATATGCCTAATGGATCTCTTGAAGATCACCTTCTTGGTATGTATAAAGAAGTGAAATAACTTTTATTCTGATTTGTTCCTCTTTCATTTCATTATAGTGAAAACAAGACTGAGAATGAGCTTCTTTTTCAGATTTACCAGAAGGCAAAAAGCCTTTGGATTGGAAAACCAGGATGAAAATTGCTGAAGGTGCAGCAAAAGGACTTGAATACTTGCATGAAACAGCGAATCCTCCAGTAATATACCGCGATTTTAAATCATCAAACATATTATTAGACGAAGAATTCAATCCAAAACTTTCAGATTTTGGACTGGCAAAGCTTGGTCCAACTGGGGATAAGACTCATGTTTCCACTAGAGTCATGGGAACTTATGGCTATTGTGCACCTGAGTATGCACTGACAGGTCAATTAACCGCTAAGTCTGATGTATACAGCTTTGGAGTAGTATTTTTGGAGATAATAACCGGAAGAAGAGTGATTGACAATACAAGAGCAACCGAAGAGCAGAATCTAGTTCTTTGGGTATGTATAGAATGTTCTGTTTCTCCAAATCCTGATTATAATATAAGTGAAACCCCATTTTCTTAATTGCTTTTTATTTTCTTGTGCAGGCAACACCATTGTTTAAAGACAGAAGAAAATTCACATTAATGGCAGATCCATTATTAGAAGGGAAGTACCCAGTAAAGGGTCTTTATCAAGCACTTGCAGTTGCGGCTATGTGCCTTCAAGAAGAAGCAGCTACAAGGCCATTAATGAGTGATGTTGTAACAGCTCTTGAATATTTAGCAGTAAATAAGAAGGGGGAAGAAGATGATCAGGGTATGGAAGATAACAATTCAAATGGAGCAATTTCTCCTTATAGAGATAGAGATTAAGATCAAAGCAAACCGGACAGACCAGATGATCTATAGGGTAGGAAATGGAAGAAGAAGGTGTTAATGCAACTTGGTTAAGTATAAAAAAAATTTCCATCAGATTGTAAAAAAAGAAAACCAGTTTTTTAGTACGCAAAAATCATTTTTTAACCTTTCTATATATTTTTTATTTAATCTTTTTTTCCTTCCCACCAAATTGGTTTTGCTTTTCTAAGAGATGGCCTATATTATTATTAACATGCTTGTTCTACTGCCACATCTGGTGCAAATGAACTCTGAATCCTAGCCGTTTGATGGAGAGTTTCTAATCACATTTTCTTATATAAATATTACATAATTTATTTCTATTATAATATGATTATTATTCAAGCCATTTGTTTATTATTCTGCAAGTAGGAGAAGATGCTTCTATAAAATAAAACAATCACAAATTTGATTTAAGTATTCAGCTGGATAATATAAGATAATAAGAAAATCTAAAACAATCTCAATTTGAACTTGAATGAGAATTAGAATTAGAATTATCTGGATCACTTTTATGCACCAGATATATAATATAACCAAACCAATCAAAACTAAATAAAATAGTTTTAATAAAAATATATTGATTTTATCGCTTTTTTTTAAACAGGCATAATCATCACATATTATATGAAAAATTGTTCTCTCTATATCCAAGAATTTTTTTTAGCTTAATTTCATAAATAGCCCATAAAATTATAGTGTTGTAATGTTATAGTGCTCGTATCTCAAATAGTTCCCATAAAATCCTTGAATTTATTTATTTTTTTTATTAAAATCTCTAATACTGTTTTCTCATAAGAAATTGCGCACGTGGACTCGACTTGGCGTGTATATGTTTAATTTAAAATAAATAATTACATATTATTTTTTTAATAAAGTTTAGGGACTAATTATAAAATTAAAATTTATTAAAAAATAAAATTACAAAATTAAGCCTTTAATATATTTTTATAGAATTTTTAGATATATATAAAATAATTTAAATATAACAAATATTTTAATAAAATTTTAATGTAATTCTAAGAAATAAGTAAAAATAAAATATTAAATATACTGGTAAAAAATATAAAAATTGTATATATTAATATTATTTTTAAATATTTAAATAGTAAACTATTTAAATTAATTTTTGAATATTTAATTAAATTTATTTAAATAGTTAAATAATGGATTTAATTCTTCAATTATTATTTATTAATATAACTTAAATGGTAAAATATTTAAATTAATTTTTAAATTAATTATTGAATATTTAACTAAATTTAATTAAATAGTTAAATAATAGATTTAATTCTTCAATTATTATTTATTAATATAACTTAAAACAATATGAATATATCCAATTTTTATATTTTTTTACCAATATATTTAATATTTTATTTTTACTTATTTCTTAGAGCTACAGTATAATTTTATTAAAATATTTGTTATATTTAAATTATTTTATACATATCTAAAAATTCTATGAAATTATGTTAAAGGCTTAATTTCATAATATCATTTTTTACTATAGTTTAATTTTATAAATAAACCTTAAACTTTGTTGAAAAAATGACATATAATTATTTATTTTAAATTTAAACACGTGGACTCCATACGAATCCTATGTGTGTAGTCCCTTATCAAAAAATAATATTGAAAACTTTAATAAGAAAAAATATAAATTTAAAAATTTTATTGAGATGATATAAAATTTGAGAACTATAACATTAAAATACTATAAATTTAAAAAAAAAATTATTTATCTTAAATTATAATTTACTTATCATTTTAATAAATTAATTAATATGTTAAATTTCTATTATATTCATATTAAAAAATTTTAATAAATATATTTATGTTCAAAAATAATAGAAAAAATTTCATGTAAATTTATATTTTTAATAAAATAATTAATTTTTAAATTCTTGTAAAGAAAATGTACTTATCAATTAGAGATGAATGGAGTATACACTAAAGCTAAAAATTAAGTATTGTATATTTGAATGTAGTGTTAAGTATTAAATAATATGAGTTATATAATTCTAATCCATTTATTGTTTGAATTAGAGGATAAGATATGAAATTGTTATAAAAAGGCATTTAATATTATGAAAATAATTATTTTTTTAAATAAATGAATATTATAATTTAAAATTATTTTTTTTTAATTTTAAAGGAATAATCCCTCTATTTATGTAATTTTTTTAAAGTGCAATATATATATGTTGATTACCTAAGAATTAATTTAAAAATAACAATTTATGAATTCATAAATGAAACGATAGAAGAGGCAATAATCATCAAAGATTCTTTATTCATCTCTTTTCCTCCAACTCCTAATTTTTTTAAAATTTACATTGAAAGCGGTTGATAGATAAAATAAATAAATAAATAAAAGCCAAAATTATAGTAAGAATCAACTGTAATGTCAGAGCAGCATATTATCCATACACCCTCAAAATTGAATGGCACATTCGTAATATGCGAAAATATGCATGCCTTAATTTCAAATTAAAATAATAAAATATGAAACATTGACAAATATATGCCAGCCATAAAATTGGCCTCTAACAAAACCGCAGAAGTCAGAAGGGTTTTAGCTTTAGCCGCGCTCTCTCTTCTCCTCTCTTTGCTCATGGCCTCAAGGCACTGTTCTCCCTCTCCCTCTCCCTCTCCCTCTCCCACCAACCCACTTGCCTTCACTCTCAAACTCAAATAATCTACCCTCAAAGACCCTTCTTTTTACCGGGTTGCCATCAAAATTCTCAATAAAACGGCTCTTCTTCTTTGTAGAGGCGGTACTTGCAGCTCTGCTAAGCTGGGGAGAATCGCAGAGGTTGTAGCTATGGGCCTCCCCACTACCCAGATTAACCCATTCAGACCAATTTGCCCTTCTTATTTCAAGTTTTCACTGTCTTATCCTTGCTTTGCCTCTGTGGCTGCTTCTTCTCGGCCTTTCTCTAATGCACTTCACAGGTCTACTTCGACTCTTCATCTCTTATGTGTTCTTGGTGGCTGTATCGATTTTTTCTAACTTGGTATTGTATTTTATCACTAGTTTTCAAGTATATTACAAGTTTATTTTGATTTACGAGGTTTTTTTTATGAATTTGTTTTTGAAGTTCATAGCTTTTGATTTCTCCGAGACCTTCATTTTGCATTTTCTTAGAGCATTACTATCTGGGTTTTTGGATAATTTGGTTTTTCTATCTCATCTTTGCCCTCTCTTTTTCTTTACAAGAATGTATGATCAATTGGCTTGCTTACTGTCTTTCTGTGTGTTTTTTTTTTGGTTTCCTGAGTGCTTGGATACCAACATTTTGTTAAACAGAGTATTGAAATTTTTATATTTGTTAGGTTTTGGGTTGAAATACCTTCAGGGTCAATAGGTAACCTGGAAAAAAGAGGTGTGAAGAGGATATTAGCTTCCAGAAATTACACTGTTGCCATCAGTCTGGAAGTTTTTGCACTTCATCACAGCACTAAAAGCTCATGGAAACAAAAGTGTGAAAGCTTGAAGAAAAATGTTAGGTTGCAAAAGAGTGAGGATGTAGAAGACAGCAGTTTTAATTCAGTAATGCATGAAAGCATGTTTGCTGATAAAAGATACATACTTACACAGGATATTTTTGGTAGTGAGAAACAAACATTCTCGAGAAACACTAGAGAACATTTTGTTGATAGTAAAGAACGTGTTAAGCCAGTGCCAGTCAGGACTGAAATAAAGGTTAATGGTAGTGGGAATGTGACCCTGGATAATGTGAATGGACGAGCAATTGACAATAAAAGGCTAAATGGTTTCCGTTTGACCAAAATATCAAATACTGTTGCACAGACCGATGGATCATTGTCTGCGAAGATATTTGAGCACCAGAAAGAGAGAAATGTCAATGAAATTGAACTTGCAGGTCATGGTCTAATTGAAAGTAAAAGTAACCTGCCCAAGGAAAAACTTTCTGGAGTTAGTGATGCTGAAAATCCTTCCAACTCCAAAGAGGCATGTCGCCATCCAGATATTAAAAAGAGGCTTGCTAGTATTTATAGCAAAGTTCTAGTTGTTAATAATGTCGTAATGGCTGAAGAGGTTGTAGGGAAGCTTATACATCAGTACAAGGATCTTGTCCATGCATGTGACACTGAGGTATGTGCTTTACTTCAACTACATCCTATTTATCATTGTCCAGTTACATATGGTTACTTGTCCATTATAGAGGCCCACCATTGTAAGATCTGTAGGGAAGGTAATAAATTTGTAAAACTGATATATGCATTTTGTAAAAGGTTCTATAAAAGGGACTATTCAAGGATTGAACGGTGCAAACTGTGATGAAAAGGAAAGGTAATGCCAATTTTGGTTTTAGATCTGTATGAGCAGAGTTATAAAATGAGTTTGAGACAAAAGTTCAAGTAAGTTGTAACTTTAGGGCTGTTTGTTATTTTGTGCACTATATTATTAGAATTTTAAGGAGGATATTTCTAATTTTTGGAGGGACAGAAATCTGATCTGGTAGATGAAAGTTTCTAATATGCTATTATTCTAACAACTGAGAGTCTGAGATAGACCAAGGCTTAACCAGATGCCTTAAAAGTAATCCCTTTTGTTCGGAGCTGGCTAGTAGCTCATCCAGGCCCTTGAACTTAAACTGTCTTGCAAGTCTCTCTTCCAAGTGAGACATCAATTCTAACGAGTAGACTGAGACTGTTGAGCTGAAGTGGGAAAAAAATGATTTGGTATCACCATGCTAATAAGAAGTTTGGATCTGGGTGGAACAAATAAAGAAAAATGATCCTATGTAATGTATCAATCTTGTAGTTGTGATTTAGTTGAATTTAGTCAGCAACTGCATAATTCTTGGTGATAACATCTTTGACAGGTGGCCAAGATTGACGTGAAGCAAGAAACACCTATTGACCATGGAGAGATAATATGCTTCAGTATTTATTCAGGGCCGAAGGCAGATTTTGGAAACGGCAAATCCTGTATCTGGGTAGATGTTCTGGATGGTGGTGGCTGGGAGATTTTGGATAAATTTAAACCATTTTTCAAGGATGCTAACATCAAAAAGGTTAATTCTTTTAGTTTTGTTTATGTTATTTTCTCTTTCTTTAAGCTCAGTTCTCTTCATTCACAGCCAACTTAGAATAGCATATATATTTTCAATGTAAATCAGCAATTACAGAATGTGTAGGAATGTTTCTGCAATTATTTTACACCTTCCTTACAACTTCAGTGCATGAGTCAGGCATTTGACTTGTGAACCCAATTATTATGTAATTGGTTTTATAATTTTTGCATATGTTTTGTGAAATAACTATTTTGATGGACAATTTTTTACATGCTAGATAATTTATTTCATAATCAGAGATATCAACCTTTAGTTTTGTTCCTTTTAGGGTGCAGTGAATGGTCGACTCAAGTCCTTGCTTCCCTTTCATTTGTTGTACCATTACCATTATGCTTTTGTTTAACTACAAGGTAAACCTACAAGATAAACCAATACTGAATTCTCAATTTGTGCTGCCCTCTTGCCTCCCATGGGACCAAAGACAGGTTTTTTCCATTGGAAGAAATTCTTTTTGGCCTAGGAAAAGATTTTGATTCTATCATTCCATTCTTCCCTAGATAGTGGTGTTAACAAAACACAAAATGATGTCATCCATGTGCTACATTTACACTTAACGGCGATGTTAGCAAATTTTGACTTTTCACTTTGTACTGTTAATTCTGCAGGTTTGGCACAACTACAGTTTCGACAACCATGTCATTGAGAATTATAAAATTCCTGTTTCTGGTTTTCATGCTGACACAATGCACATGGCACGGTTATGGAATTCATCAAGACGGGCAGAAGGTGGATATTCTCTTGAAGCTCTTACTAGTGACAAAAGAGTAATGGATGGGGTTCGATCATGCTACGAAGAGCTGATTGGTAAAGCATCAATGAAAACAATCTTTGGCAAGAACAAGGTGAAAAAAGATGGATCAGAAGGCAAAATGATAACTATTGCTCCTGTTGAAGAGCTACAAAAAGAAGAACGTGCACCATGGATATGTTATTCTGCTTTGGATGCAATAAGCACTTGGCAGCTTTATGAGAGTTTGAAACACAAACTATGTAGAATGGAGTGGAAATTTGATGGAAAACCAGTTGGAAACATGTTTGACTTTTATGGGAAATACTGGCGACCATTTGGTGAACTTCTAGTTAGAATGGAAAGTGAAGGTATACTCATTGATCGGCCATATCTTGCTAAGATAGAGAAGGTTGCCAAAGCAGAACAAGAGGTTGCTGTTAATAGGTTTCGTAATTGGGCAAGCAAGTATTGTCCTGATGCCAAGTATATGAATGTGGGAAGTGATACACAACTGCGCCAGTTATTTTTTGGTGGAATTGAAAACAGGTAAAAAGTATATAATCATAATTGTGTTGATTTTGTTTTATAGTCTTTCACTCTTTCTTTCAGCTGATAGTTTCAAGTTTAAAGATCACAATCTTTTTTGCATACTGTAAAACCAACGAATAAAAATCTTAAGGTCTATGCATGGAAGTCATATTTATCTCCTCTGTAGTTATCCCTGCAATTGGCAAAAATAAAATCTGTACCAGTTGTTCTGTGTGTGCATGTCTACTATGGACTGCTAAAAAGTGGTATATTGTGTGGGTCACTCAGTTCTCTTCCATCAAATGGAAGTAGTCCTTCATACTACTGAAACAGGGATAATATGCACTGATATTTACTTAACGATAATTTCATGATCAAGTAAGGTTAAGGAAAAAGACAATTATTTCAATTATTTTCTGTTGCAGAAAAAACCCTGAAGACAATCTTGAATATGCAAAAGCATTCAAAGTCGCTAATGTTGATAAAGTGATTGAAGAAGGCAAGAAGGCTCCTACAAAATACCGCAATATCACGCTGCATAAAATTGGTAATTTTCCTGCCGAGATGTTCACAGCAACTGGTCGGCCCTCAGTCAGTGGAGATGCTCTGAAGGCCTTAGCTGGGAAGGTCTCTGCAGATTATGATTTTATGAATGATGCTATTGTGGATGATTGCGAGAAAGAGATGATTGAAGATTCAGAAAAAAAAGGGTCATCTGTCCTCAAGGATGTAGATACTTCTGCTTATGGAGCAGCTTTGAGAGCGTTTGCATCCCGAGAAGAAGGGATCGAGGCTTGTCATGCTATTGCTTCTTTATGTGAAGTTTGCGCTATTGACTCTTTGATATCCAACTTCATTCTCCCCTTGCAGGTGATTTTTGCTTCCATGTCTTTTGGTCAGGCATGCTGCCATATTCTGTATGATGTATAGTTGTCAAACAATATTTTATGTCATGCATAGCAATCATTTTTACTTCTATTGTTACCAAGATTAATTCAATTCTATGTCTGTATTATCATGCTTGCTTCTCTGCATTGAGGTTATAGCTGAGGCAAGTTTGAGATTCCATTGAGCAACAGAATTGTATTGATATTGACTATGCCTCATCTCACTGTGATGTTAGTAACATCTAATGTGACATCGAGAGAAACATCAGTAGGTGGTGGAATTGGTATTCTGCTTTCTGTGCTCATTAAAAAATCTTAACAATGGGAAAAAGTTGGTTTGCTCCTATAACAGGTTAATTCATCGATGTGCAGTGAGCAATGGCAATATATGGTTTGAGGTTTTAACTAAAGGGAACAATATGAATATATGTCAACAAAGTTGCTTTAGATTCAAAGCCTTAGAATGCAATGAGGCATGTAATTTTGTTTGACATATCTGTTTGCCACTTTAGCCCTGTATTTCTATGCAATGCCAGTCGAGTAGCCATGGTCTCAAGAACTTGTAATTGTCTTAAATAATGATTAAAAAGAAAAGAAACCAGCCAGTTTTGGCACACATTTGCATGCAAGCATGACCACAGGTCATTTTCAAGCTGAATTGTGTCTTGAAATTTTAATAAAGCACTTATATGTACAATTAGGACTGAAATAGTGAAGCATAAAATGCATTCTGTAAATAATATGTACTCAGTGATAAAATATTTAAAAAAGAATGCAATGAGAAGATAGTAGGTTTCATGTCCTCGCTTCCAAAAAAAAGTGCACTCTATTTGTTTTTTGGCACTAAAATTGTGAGGTACTTCATGCTGATCAAATATTGTATACACCACAGGGGAATAATGTATCAGGCAAGGGTGGACGTGTTCATTGTTCCCTGAATATCAATACAGAAACTGGACGCTTATCAGCTAGGAGGCCAAATTTGCAGGTTTCTTCTTTTTCTTCTTTGTTTGGTATGCCTATGCCTTCTCATGATGAACCTTTTAATAAATATTACTGGTGTTTCACCAGGTTTTTCTTCTGCTGTTTCATAACCAGTCTTCACTGATATTTATATATTGATAATTTGAGAATGGATGAAAATATCTCTTCAGCTGCATCACTGAGTGAAAGCATGATTTGGATTGACAATAAAAAGATGTCTGTTAATTAAACTAATTACGTTTGCATTGAATTCTGTTAATATTGAAATAAGACTGCATTATTTACAGGTAAATTTAAACTGTAAAAGCATCTTTAATTCCTCTCTGAACTTGTCCATTACTCCATTTCACCTTCTGTTGTATGAATGCCAGCCCGGGGTTAGATTGATGATGATTCGGTCTTTTTAGTGGTTACTGATTGAAGAAAGATAATATTTTTAGATATGAATGTTTTTTTCTTCAGAACGCAATAGAGATGTAGCATGTAACTTCTTGTTTTCAATAATTCAGAATCAGCCTGCTTTGGAGAAGGACAGGTATAAGATCCGCCAGGCATTTATTGCTGCACCTGGAAATTCCCTTATTGTTGCTGATTATGGGCAGGTTAGTGGCTTAAGCATCCACTAAACATCATTTTTTTTGAAGGATTGATTGAAATATTCGTTCATATCACAGCTGGAACTTAGGATTCTTGCACATCTGGCTGACTGTAAAAGCATGTTGGAAGCCTTCAAAGCTGGTGGAGATTTCCATTCAAGAACAGCAATGAACATGTATCCCCATATTCATGAAGCCGTTGATAAAAGGGAAGTGCTTCTTGAGTGGGATCCTCAACCTGGTGAGGATAAACCCCCAGTTCCTCTATTGAAGGTGAGCTTTCTTGCAATTTAATGGAGTTGTTTTCAATTACTACAAGAAAAAACTACATAAAATTTGAGAACTCAAAAATTGTTTTTTTTTTTTTTTGCTAACATATATTTTGGACCAGATTTTAAAAATTAGTATTGCTAATAGTTTCCTAATAAGAAAAGGAACGTTGGAACTTCCCTTGTTTATGGGAAGTTAAAATCTAATACAAAAAAAAAGAGACTTTCCTTGTGGGACTACAAGAAACTCAAGCTAATATAACTCGATTTATTTTCTTTTTCATGTATGAGTTAATGTGATTAGGAACTATTTTACACCCTTTTGTGGATGTGAATATGATTAGGGTTTATTTTATACCTTATTATTCAACTACGAAATAATTTCCCTTTTTAAGTTAACATGCACCTGGAATCAACCAGTGGTGTGTCTGGCATTCCGCCTTAGTGCACTTTGGGCCTCTAAAAAATGCTGCGCACAACATGTAATCTGTTGTCATTCAATGCCTTTAAGCTTCATCAGTTAAATTCTTTGAAATTGAAACACTAGTTATTAGCAAGCTTCCTGGATCAAAGCCAGTTCTAGCACTGCAGTGGTCATTATTTAGTTCTGATTCCTAGAGTAAACTCTTTTTTCTCCTCAATCCTTTTTGTGAGAATAGAAATTCCTGTCACACAATATAAACGGCAGCTACAAGAAATGGAATAACAATTCAGATATCATCCACATTCTGCAAATTAGATTGATATGCAAAATGTTCTACTAGTCCATTTTCTTTTCACTGTTAGCAGTTCCAATGTATCTTAGGCTAAAATGTTATCTGAGACAGGGGTACTTCTAGTTTATGAAAAAATGAGATCCTTATTGAAATGAAGAGATGACACATTTATTTATTTTCTCATCTGCATTATAGCATGTTATCCTGGTAAATATTTGAGTTTGCTTCCAACGGTTAAAATGTAACTCAAACATTCTGTTTTTCTATTTGGGATCACTGGTGTGCTTCCAAGCTTTATTTAATAAACCTTGTTAACTTGCATAGGTGTTCATTACGTCAAAGAATGATCATAAACTATCATGATCAATTGGTAATCAGGGTTTGGAATTCAAATTGCCTATTCTTACTGAATGACAATTTTATGGTTCAGGATGCTTTTGGCTCTGAAAGAAGAAAAGCTAAAATGCTTAATTTTTCTATTGCGTATGGAAAAACACCAATGGGGCTTGCACGGGATTGGAAGGTAATAATGCAGTGGCACTAAAGAGTGAGAGACTCCTAATGATTTTACTTTGATGAATCTAGCCATGTGCTTATTTGCTCTCAGGTTTCTGTGGAGGAAGCTAAGGCAACTGTTGATCTATGGTATAAAGAAAGACAGGAAGTACTCAAATGGCAAGAAGATCGCAAGCGAGAAGCGAGAAAAGATGGACATGTTCACACATTACTTGGACGAGCTCGTGTCTTTCCATCAATGGCTCACGCCAGTAATTCGCAAAAAAATCATATTGAGCGAGCTGCTATAAATACACCAGTGCAGGTTCTTCTATTCTCTCTCATGAACCAGTGCTTCCTACGCTCTTGCTTCCCTTCTCTCCCCACCCCCTCCACCCCCACCCCACCTACAAAAAAAAAAAGAAAAAAAACACACACACACAACTAAAGCAGATTTGGGTGGCTGCTACAGGGTAGTGCTGCTGATGTTGCCATGTGTGCCATGTTACAAATATCAAGAAATGTACGGCTGAAAGAACTTGGGTGGAAACTGCTTCTACAGGTTAAGTTCATTTTCTTTTTCTATATTCCGTTGCCTTCATTGTTATCGTATTGTATGCTACATCTGCTCATATATTCTGAACCTCTTTTCTTTGATTGAACCAAACAATTTGTTGCGTAGTTTCTGTTTGTGATTTTAACAGCATATCATGCACAGTTTGCACTTTTTAATTGCAATAAATAGCTGTATTGTCCATTTGAAATACATAAGACTTGTGATCCTAATAAAATTAGGGTCTTGTTCAATAATAGTCAGTCCGATAAAAATTTTCAATTTTAAATGATCGGATTGTTAGGAATCAGTTAATTGAATACTCTGTTTGTCATGCACTAAAATTCATACTGAAAAGAACTTAGTCCACACGAAAAATGTTTTACAATAGTCAGGTTTTTATAGCTCTTCATAGACATCCATTGGATTTTTTAAGTTTCATGCTAATTCCCATGTTATCAGTCTCTCAAATTCTTAATTTATGGTATCTTTTTCATAATCTTTGGTAAATATTTGGGTTTTAATTTTGTGAAGTTTTGATACAATGAGTAAACGAATAAAACATGTTATATTATTTCATTCCTTTATAATGCCTGTCTAAGTATACTTTTATTTATCATATGTTCATTGTTTTTTCCTTAAATTTTATCAACAGATTTTTTTGAAAACTTTATAAAATTAAATTTTTTCAATATATATGTTGAATGCGATCATGAATACAAAGTATTAATTTTGCATGTTTTGATATTTGTAAGTTCCGATTACACTCCCAGTGCTTATCTGGAAGAACTTATAATGAATACAAAGTATTAATTTTGCATGTTTTGACATCTGTAAGTTCCGATTACACTCCCAGTGCTTATCTGGAAGAACAGACTTAATTTTTCAATTTTAATTGAATTTGCTTGTTGAGAGATACTGTTATTAAAGGTTTAAATTAAGCTGCTTGGTCTTCATTTTAACTGTTGTTTAGCTTCCACATCATCTATAATGTGAATAACTAATTCTCTTAAATGATCTACTGCTAAAGATCATTGTAACGAAAAGCATACAACAAAAGAACAAGCTATTTAATTTCAACAGATCTTCAAGGGGGTTGGAGTACACTTAGATACTCTGTTGATTGTCAAGACCCTTTCTGGTACCAATTTGAACATCATCTCTTTGAATATGTCACAGTTAAATAGATTATAGATATAAGATACAGAATTATGGATTATAGACTCTTGCATGAGATTGGAGATCTATGCATAAACCTTAACTAAGAACGAGTTAAAATATTAGCATGTTAGTTTCATAAGTTATCTTAGTGATTTAGGACAATTCTGCTGGAAATTAACTTTATTTGAGAAGCAGATTCATGATGAAGTAATCTTGGAAGGACCTGCTGAGTCAGCTGAGGTTGCCAAGGCCATAGTTGTCGAGTGCATGTCCAAACCCTTCAATGGAAGAAATTTTCTTAAGGTTGACCTTTCTGTTGATGCAAAATGTGCACAAAGTTGGTACTCTGCCAAGTAAGCTTGTGGTTTCATTGCCAACAAATTGGAGCTCAATTTTTGTTGAAATCTCATTGAGGTTCTCTTATAACCTTGAGAATGGAGAGTTCTGTTTTCTATTGCTATCTCCATTTCCGTGAGGAGGTCACGATTCTTGAGAGGATTTTTCTACAGGAAATCAGTTTCTAAATTTCAAAAGTGAAACAGGGTCATAGAAGTATTGGCTGAGGATTTTGTGAAAGCTTTGGTGGCATTTTGCGACACATGTAAGGAAGCTAATGACTGATGATTAAAATTCTTTTCCTGCAAAATTTATCTATGGAAAATTGTAACAAATTTTATCAAACAATGCTGATGAATACATTTTTCTGTAAATTAACTTTCTTTTTGGATGCCAATGTATATATACCTGGGGGATCCTCTGTTCATATGAGATAGAAATGAATTAATATAATAAACTAAAGCTTGGACACAGATTATATGCTCCAATTTTATCTGGTAATAAGAGTAGAAGAAATGCAGGATACACCAATCAACAGGTTAACCAAATAGATTGGACCATCTCCAGCAGGGGTACACGACTTAAGCTAACAATCAAATTCCTGCTTCAATACATCTCCACATAAATGCACAATTACCAGCCTTGCATATTTCTTTCAAAACCTGAGTTCATTTACATCAATTGTAAAATTGAGGTGTATTTTACCAAATCATCCAACCAAAACGTTTGTACAAAATTCAGAACAAATACAGGTAATTAATCTTGTGACTATTTGTCGAACTGTTGTAATTCAATTTCCCAGGCTGATGCCAACTGGATCAAGAGTTGGTCAGGTGCTGCCCCTTCCCAGTCTTCAGGAGGATCAATTGCTATTGAAGCTTCATGTAAGTTCAACAGAAGCTCCTTCTTCAATTCCATGGGAATGCCCAATACATCTGGCCCATTTTCCAACACAATTTCTACCAACTGAAGAAACAGGCAAGCAGAAGAAATATATCATGATTCTGATCAATTTCAGACACATCTCTGCTTAGAGCTAGAGACAGTATGAGTATTTTATGCAGGGTGGGTAGCTCAAACCTAAACCATTAATGTAGTGGAAGAAAGAACTAGAGAGCAATCCAAGAAAGAAAGCAGATAACCATAAGTTATATTCTCTTCAGCATCAATCTAAAACCAAGGCCTCTATAACAACATCCACGTGTACCAAGAATCAGGCATGCAGCTATCATGGGCATATCTGCCCCGCTATTACTCAGAATGAAGCAGGCATTACCCAATTGTTTTTTTTAAACAAAGGCATAAATACATGTTACTCATATATGACTAAAATATATTACAAGTTATTTTTAAATAAAATATATAGAGCTATATGTAACATAAGCAAGTATAAGACATGTATTACATATAACATTGAGGTGGATATTACCCAACTATATTAGAAGTTGATTTTAAATAAAATATATAGAGCTATATGTAACATAAGCAAGTATAAGACATGTTTTACATAAAATATAGAGGTGGATATCCATCCCATGAGGATCAGATAATGCAAGCCCTCATCAAGGTGGAACAAAATTGCCATTCCCAAAAAGCATGTACACGATACTGCCGCACAGGCATAGTTTGGTATATTTACCTCCATAATGTCAGTACTAGATTCTACATGAATTTACCATTTAATAGTTTGAGTGCATTTTGTGTTTTATGAATGCTAGTATGTAACAGATCCCTTTCATTCCAGATGACCAAAAAGGGAGTGCAGAAGGAAGTGAATTTAATTAACTCAACTCCAGCTTAAAGTCTCACTTACCCACTCTTTTACTTCACTACAAAGAGGCTGTGCATTAGCAAATTCTACAGACTGATAGAGTTTACAAGCCAAGAATATGCACGAGATCAGAAAAAATTTTACAAATTATTTAATGCTCGGTTGAGGAGAACACATACCTGTTGAATCCAAGACAAACAGATGTCAAACAAGTTCTGCTCCAGTAGGAATTGCCCAATAGCATGCAAGACCTCACATGCTGTCTCATTTGAAAGTTGGTCAACCACAGGACCTGATCTGTCCATAAGCTTCACAAGCAGGAAATCATCCCCTGTAGATACAACTTCAGCATATGCTGTATCCAAATCACCTACTTTAAGAGCATCCATTGCATTACTCCAAGATGTCCAAACAGGATCCCGCTCTTGCCCACCATTATCATCTCCCACAGCTTCTGCTGTCAACTCAGGTATGGCCACTCTTGCTGTCCGAGATGAACCGCTGTCCTCCCCAGCAACGCGAATGGCTTCCAAGGTAGCTTCATCTTTAGAGGCTTGCCAGACACTTCTAGCAGAAGGTCCTTCACCAAGCCTAACAGGTCCAGCACCTTTATCCCAGGCTCTCCTGTTTCCAGCCTGATCATTTTCAGGTTCTGATTTAGGTGACCTACCATCTAAAGAACCACCAGCTGGAGCTCTCCTACAGCTAACCTGACCGTTTCTGGAAGGACCATAACTTGGAAAATCCCAAGCATCAGACATATCAGATCTCCAATGAGGGCCCCTTCCTCTCATGCCTGATCCAGTAACATCAGATTGGGAAAATCTTTCTCCAAAAGGAACACGTGCATTGAACTTCACATTGGAGTAGTCAGCAAAGCCGTTATACTTTCCTAAAGGTCTATTAGAAGATCCCTCAAAACCCATAGCAAAACCTCTTCGGCCTGATGATACAGACAAATCACGTGCCATGCCTTCAACAATTCTCTCAAGACCCCTAACTCTGTTTTCCAAAGTGACCATGCTATCATGAGACCCACCCATGAAATCCTACAATGTGCATCACTCATAAGTAAACAACAGCATGCGTGAAAGCAATTTCCTCAATGCAAAAATTTATACATACCTGCAGCATATTCATGAGATGAGCTTGCTGTCTCTCCAACTGCAACAGCTGCCTCTGGATAGCCAACCAATTTCCTTTACTATTTATGAAGGATCCTTCAGATTGACCATCAGATTTAGAGAAACCTGCACGACTTCCAGATGATTCCCTCTGATTTACATCAAGCCTGTCATCATCAAACGCTCTAGTTCTTGAATCTTTCCCAGCATTTCCTCTCTCAATGTAACGGCATTTATTATTCAAACCATGGGGATCATCCAATTGGCTATTTCCCATGTGGTTTGACCTTTCCCTTGATTCAGCATCATTTGGTTCTGCATCTTCCTCATTATTCAAATTTGAGGAATTGATAGATCTACGAGGAACAACAACTTCTACAGGCAGCTCACCATATCCCCTTGTTTCAAGCTTCTGGAAGAATTCTGGGTTCAAGTCTTTGTCTGTCAAGGCAGGTGCTTTCTTCTTCAATATTACAACTGCTTTGTCGGGAATGCTTCCAGCTTTGCTTTTTGCAGCAGAATCTATAGTTGGAGAACCCCTGGATGAATCCCTTGCCGATAACTCTGTTTTTTTACCACTAGAATCTGGAACTGTATCTGACAACTCTGCTTGTTCAGGATGGTTAGCATCTGAACATTGATTGTAAAGATTGGAGAAAAACAAGGATTAGACACTTGAAGCTTCATATTGAAAGTAAAGTAGCACTGAATTTCTCACCACGAGAAGAAGCTTTTTGATCACCCAAAACACCTTCTTCTCCTTTCCCTGCAATCTTCTTCCACAATTGCAATGCTTCTATTATGCTATCTCTGACAGGCTTTATCTGTTAAACAAAATATTAATTATTTAGACATGATGCTAAGGAAGGGAAAGGTAATGTAAACCTATCTAATCTAATCGTTTAAGGAAATATTTCAAAAGAAGGATGAGCCCATAGTCCTTGACAACAAAATCTAATTTATGAATCTTCAGTACCACAACAATATATATGAGGTACCATGTGAGAATTTCAAATGTAGACATCACTGATAGTTTGCAGAACAGTCAAGTGAAACCAGTATAATGTGCACTCATTCTCCAATAGACTCATATGTTATTACAGAAAATTCGTGGCAAATTTTATTGGGTTTTCTGATTGTAAAATTATGGTAGCATCAAGGTCTATCTAACATCAATAAAAACTAGAAATGACCATTTCCATAATGTTTATTCTTTTTTCTTCATTTTGTTGTCAGCAAAGATGAGTTGCATTTGGTTTAGCTTTCAAAAGTGGGGCACAAGATCAAGGGATGTATTAAACAATCAAACTCTCTACTTGCAATTCACTTTATTGAAAAAAAAGAAGAGATGCATTTTTTTTTCCTTTTTCTTTATCTTTTAGATCGATTAGACAGTATAGTTAGTATTATTTGCATATAAGAGATTTTTCTGCCAACATATGAATCGAATTCTTTAATGATGAGATAGAGAAAGAAGATTAAACAAACGGACCTTACTCACCAAATGAGTAATAGGCACAGATATAAGTTTTTTTATGCTCCTTCAACTTTTAAAAGGTTAATTAGTGATAACATGGCTTTAAAAAACAGAGTTGGGAGGTCTTCAAGAAATTATTCAAGGCATGTAATGTGATCTGTCACCATCATCAATAACTTCTGCAATTCTTTCTGGATAACTATTTTCAATTGTAAGGGGAAAATAACCAAAAGAAAACAATGGCCCAAACACCTCAAAATCTTCTTAACCAGAGGGGGGATAACCTCCCATAACCTGCTCAACATTTTAATCTGTTGCTGATACCCTTCTACTATGTCATCCCATTTGTCTCCTAAAATATGAAGCAGTTCCATAATCACAATTGTGAGTTAAATTGCAGTTCTCAACAAATTACAAAGCAAAAACATTTGCTTTTGTTTTTCTTTTTCAAAGTCTTAAAGAATCATTAGTCCTTGATTTTAATTGTTTAAAATTGATTCAAAGGATTCTTCCTTCTTTAGCCTTTCATATATTACAATAAAATGTTAACAAAAGAATTTTTGCAAACCAGTCTGACTGTTGCAGACCATCAAAGATGAGATCATTCCCTCGAGCCTAAAAAATCCTAAGCACAAAAGTAACTTATCTGCTTCATCTTTCAATAGTTTTAGCACCCCTTTCAAATGGAAACAGTTTGTACTTAAAACATTAAGAAGACTCCTTTCTCTTAGAGGTTAGGAACAATAATGAGAATTGGCAAATATGAACTGTCAGTAAAGCCTTTTCAAGGACAATGTTTGTAATCAATATTAAGCATTGGAAGAATCTGAAAACTTGCCTGAAAAGCTAATGCAGAAATGCATTAACCAAGAATAAAAATTGTGATGCTGTCAAAAGAACTGCAAAAATGGATCGTAGTGCAAAAGGAAAATGACTTTGTCAAGTAAGATACCTTATCAAAACGGCACGTCTCAAGCACCGTAAGTGTGGAATTGGTAGCTCCATCTGCAATCAAGTTGCTTGAATGGAATGCTATGGCACTTAGAGCATCAGCTGCAGCCTTCCGTGTTGCCCAATCTGTGCTCCCAAGGCAATCATGAATACTTTGCAGCAATGGCTCCAACCCTTGAGGTGCAATTGATCCCACCTATAACAATTTCATACCTCTTTAGAATTCCCGAATTTTCCTTCTTTTCTGAAAAGGGTTATACAAATATATTCAGCATGTTCACATGCTCGCAGCATATTAGATTACGTCAACTAAAAATGATTAAGCACAGTAATTTTAAGTAATTCTATATGGCCTAAGAATATGAATATTCAATAGATTACAAAAAAAAAAAAGGAAGCCAGCTTGTAAAACCAAATCTCCAAAACTTATGCCAATAATCCAACTGTTTTTGTTTGTCACTTAAAAGCAATTAAACATCAACCATAACACCAAACATTACACAATGTTCAGTTCCATGACAAATGTAACAGGAACAAATTGCCCAAACCTCTGACAAGCTTGCCACAATGCCCAGCATTGCAGCTTTGGCATGGAAATCCTGCCTATTCAACAATTTACAAGCCCAGGGACATAACATCTGAAATTGCCCCACAGGCATGTTTTCTGCCATGGCACACACTACCATCTTTGCCATACACATAGCTGCACCAAGTTGCACCACTTTGTTCTGCTTTTGCATGGCCTCAAACAATGGCCTAACAAACAACTGTACTCGACCCTTCACTCCTGCTAATGTTTTTGGTCAAACATGTTAATTTAAAATCATGATGAATTTGACAGCACAGAGAGAGTAAGATGAGAGAATCCCCTTTGACTATGGATTTGCTGGTGGGGTCAGATGAGGAACTGTAGAGAGAGTTAAGAAGTAAAGGGAGGGTACTGAGGGTAAGGGATTGGGTAATAGAATCGAGGTCTTGAAGGCCAAGCTGGTGGGTGTCACGGTCAGCAAGTTTAGAAAGAGAAACCAGAATTTTTTGCTTGAGTGCAACATTGGCAAAATGGGAGGGAAGAAGGTGAGATTGAAGATTCATTTGCATTTTTTGTGGGTTTTGGGGATTTGACTGCCTGTTTGCTCATGTTGTATAAGTTTGCACGGACAGAGATTTATACCCTGTGATGGCCAGGTTATTATATGGTCAGAGGAAGAGGGAGCAGGATGGAGGCAAAAGCCCTTTGATATCTTGATTAGCATCCAAATTTCTTTTAGGATGAGAAAAGGAAAGGAAAGCAACCCCTCCCCTTCATTCCCCTCCCACAGGTTGAAATTCATTACACTCCAGTGTGAAAATTTTCAACTTTTAAAAAGGAATAATGTTTGCTTTTACAATTATAATTACAGTTTCCTTTCCTTCCCCTCCCACTCGTCAAACAAAAGAAAAATATTGCTAACATCTACCCTTTCTCTTAGCTTCCAACCACAAGAAGATAATTATCTTTGTACTCTCTTTCCATCCCCTTCCTTTAAATTCCCTTTTCCTCCTCCCTTTTTTGCCATGCACTGTAGAGAAAGAATGTGAAGGGAATCAAAGAATGGAAAGAGAGATTTACAAACAGACAAGCAAATGAGACTTCAGAGAAATGAGACATTTTGAGGGTTGGTTTCTAGAGAGATAAATGTGAAACTGCTATGATGACATTTCAAATTCTATCTCTATTTCCTATATGTTATCAATAATAAAAAAAATGTTATTTTCTTTTCCTTTCACATTATTAACCAAATAAACCACAGAAATTAACTATATTTAGCAGATATAACATGTCTGCATAGTCGCATATATTTTCTTTATATGTCTCTAAATTAAACTTCATCACCATGTAAAGTATTATGCAGACGCAAAACCAATTTAAACCACATTACTAAAACCAATATAAACCACACACTGAATAATCAATCAAGAGAACCGCATTACTAATCCGGTCACAAACACATATACTAAAATTTACATTCATCAGATAAAGTAAACTCCAATTACACATCATCCAAATCTATGCTAACCATCCAGGTTTCCATCTCTGTCTAAAAATTCTCAGCAACCAAATAAAGCAAAACTTTAAACCGGATCATTAAATGCAACATTCGAACCTCGGCTTCTCATATACTGTACACAAAACAATACTCATCAACTTCATTCTGGTCAAAAATAGATTTTATGCACATTTACAAGATAAATAAAATCTTACAAACTCAAACCTGTGCCAATCTGGTCACCACCCCCAATAAAGCAGCTTTGGCCTGGAAATTTTGACCATTCAACAACTTACATATCCTCGGACACAACTTGTGAAACGCCGCAATAGGCACATTACCACCATCATTGCTGCCGCTAGCAACATTCGGGTCAATAGCCGAACACTCCACCATTTTCGCCATACACATTGCCGCACCTGATTGAACACCTTTGTTTTGTTCTCCCATGGCCTCAAATAGCGGCTTAACAAACAACCCAACCATAGATCCTGCTCCATTGATATCTCCGCCTCCATCTCCACCGCCGCCGCCGCCACTCTTCAAATACAAACCCGATAAAACCCCAATAGCATCGCTGCACGCATCTTTAACACTGGAATCAGAATCCTTCAACCTCTTAACAATGTGGGCAATGATTTTCGTCAAATGGGGCAATGTCAAATCGCGATGAGATTGGCAAGTAAGAGAGAGCAAATGCAAAGATTCTTTCTTTACAGTTGGTTTAGCGTTGGAGGAATCAGAAAGTGAGTAATAGAGGGAATTGAGGAGCATAGGGAGAGCTTCAGGTGAGATAGATTCAGTAATGGAGTGAAGGTCTTCAAGGGCGATCTGATGGGTGTCACGGTCGGCGAGTTTAGACAGAGAAGTCAAGATTCTTTGTTTGAGTTCCACCATGGCTAAATGGGTAGAAAGAGACGGGGATCTTGATGTGGGTTGGTTCTGGTTTGGGGGTTTTGTTGGTTTTCCAGATTTGGGTGCTGGTGTAATCATTGTTAATGGCTAATTGTTACAGAAAGATAGAAAGAGAGAGAGAAACAAATGTGATTTTCGGAGGGTTTAGAGAATAAAGAGAGACATTACTGTAAAGGAGAGCTTGAGAATTGAAAATGAGAGATAGAAAGAGGAAGATGGAGTGAGCTCTAAGCCAAAGTAAAGTTAGAGTTGATTGTGTATTGTTGAGAAGGAGCCAACATGTGAATGGTGAAAGGTGAGATCTAAAAGTGAGAGTGAGGGAAACAACAAAAGGTGTTTTTTTTTAAATTAATTGAGTTTTTTAATTGTATTTAATTTCATGTAAAACAAGGCAAGAGGCCATTTAGGATTTGATTTGACTAATTAAAATAATATATTTGAGGTTTAATTTAACCAACTCGCCTCCAATTCTATTTAATTTCTTTTCATTAAAGTTTATAATTTCATTTTCCATTATAAATTATTATAAAGCTATTTCACATTATGTGTCTAAAAATAAAAAAATAACGTCATTTTTAAATTTAAATTTAAAAGTAAAAATAAATTACTAAAATATAATTTAATAGTTAAGAATATATATCGCTCTTATTTAAATTTTGAATTCGAATATCTTAGAGATTTAGCTTTTTATAAGTAATTAATTAAAAAAATTAAAAGTAAAAATAGAAAATCATAAATTATAATAGAAACTTTTAAAAAAAATTATCAGAATAAATTAAAATTTAAAAATATCAACTGTGCAAATGAAAGAGTTTTAAGAATAGTAAGTAAAATTAACCCATCAAACTTGAGGATTGGAATTTTAAGAAGTCTTTTTAAATTTTGAATGTGTAGGGTCATTCATTGGGTTTGAAGTTGGGATCAAATTGATCATGACCCTTCATTTGTATGACCTGGCATGCAATCAATATCTTGACCTTTGATAGCTGCGGGTGCCCAATTATAGGCATGGGACCCCTTTTTTTGAATATAATCTTTGAGAAATTGGGTTGAGTGTGTTTTTCTAATCAACCCATTCAACATTTTTAAAAAATAATAATATAATATAATTTACTATTAATCCAATGAAATTCTTCTTGTTCAATTTTTTTTTTTTTACTTTTGTAAAAAATATGATAATTAAATGCATTTAATACATTCCTTGAAGAGTTTATCGAAAGAATGTGGGTGGAGCCCACGTTCAGGAATAGAATCTCAGTCACCCAACTAATGAGTCAATCCAATTAGGGGACTAGACATGCAAAACAAGCAACAAGGAATCTCACTCTCATTAATAAGCAGGATCATCCACCTCTTCTTAATCATGTTATGAATCAAGAATTTTCTATTTTGTTTTCTTGAAATATTGTTTTGTTTGAGATCTTTCTTCAATTTTTCGTGTATATATAAAAAAAAATTAGTTTAATGGATGAAAATTAACTTTATTATATTAATAAAAAAAATTATATATAAAATATAAACAAATTTATTCCAAAAAAAAACTTAACATGTCATTGAAAAATAATAAAGGTTGGGCAAATTCATCAAATATTCAGTTAATCGACCGAATATTCAGTTTGGTGAACTAAATTTATTATTTATCGGTCAATTCAGTTAATAATCTTAGAATATTTTAATTTTTAGTTTGATTAATGATTAACCAATTTAGTTCGGTCGGTTAACCGTTAATCGAAAATTTTAAAATTATTTAATTATTATTTTTTATTTAATTCTTTAATTGTATTAAATTTTTTTACTATAAATATAAACTTTTATCGCAAAATAAGGTTATTTTTTTAATTTTTTTAATAAATTTTATTTAGTTATTTAATTATATTAATTTTTTATTATAAATAAAATTTTTATTATAAAATTTTAAAAAAAATCTTTCAGTTTGATTAATTAACCGAACAGACCAATTCAATTCGGTTAATTAATTGAACCGGCCGAAAATAAAATTAGTGAATTTGATTAAAAAATTTTAAATAAATCGGTTCGATTAACTGATCGATTTGATTAGTTAAATAACCGAATCGATCGATGTTTACCCCCAAAAAATAATGAAAGAAAATTAAAATTCTATTATTTGCTACTAAAAATATCTAATTTAGTAAATGAAGCAAATTTAAAGAAAATTGAAAATTGAAGTCCTATAGTTGCTGAAAAAAAAAAATAAAACGAGTGAATAAAGCAAATTTAGTTTTATTTGAGAGAAAATCACATTATATACTATTTTTTAAATTTTATTTTCATTTTACTACTTTAACTTTAACTTTTTCTTTTTGCTTTTAATTTTAATTTTTTTAATTTTTTAATTTTTTCATTTTTAAAAAATACGAAACTTCTTCTTATTTACTTGTTTGCAACTTAAAAATTCCTCTTGTACTTGCACGTTACTAAAATATTATCAAAACAAAATTCATTTTTTTTTCTTTTATTACCTTTTGACTTTTTTTCTTTTTTTTTATTATTTTTACTTTATAATTTTTGTCATTTAATAGTGATAGATAATCTCTTTCTTATTTTTTATAATTAATTAACATTTTTTTACAGTTTTCTCTATTCTTTACTTTTATATATTAATAATATCGTATGTCAATACTCAATAGCATTATAATATAAAAACTATTCAGCAGACCATCATATATATATAAACAATGTAATTATAATATATTTATTTTTCATCTATGATCATTGCATTTAAATATTAATATATAATTATTTAATTCAATTAATTTGTATTTCCTTAAAAACATTTATTTTTATACGCCATTTAACAATAATATCAATTTAATTTCTTTTTTATAATTATATATTTTATTTTTTTAAAAGAATAAAATTATAAAAATTATATATATTTAATTATTTATCGACATATATTTTATATAACAGCATGTACCTATTAATTTTAAAAAAAATAAGAGTATCACTATAAGAATTTTATATTTTAGCGACGAAAATTTTCATTGCAGATTTATAATAACTTTGTAACATATTAGCGTATATTTATCAGCGACCGATATTTATAATTATAAAAAATATTGCTGAAAATATTGGCAACGAAAGTTTGTAACCGTTACTTTTCTGTCATAAAATTATGGTGGGAAGTTGGTATGAACATTTAGTGACTAATTTAAGGTAGAAATTTTCATCCCAATTAAAGACAAACTTAAAAATGTTCTAAACATTTCTAAATAAAATATTTTTTATATTAAACCCAAATACCGACCAAATGTTTCCATTATAAGTAGAGACGGATTTTGAGATGTGTTAATAATAGAGACAGATATGACTTTTGCGTCTGTTATGTTTGTATGGTAAAAATTTAAACATGTAGAAAAGGTTGTGACGAATTAACTTCCACTACAGATAACAACCATTTTTTAATTCCGTTACTTAGCGAAGGGTTTTTGTACTTTGTTGTTAACATCTAGCCATTAAGTTTGTAATGATTTTTGGTGTTACAATTAATTAATGAATCAATTGTAACATCTTTTGTCATCGTTATTATTACATATATATATATACCCTACTAAATTTTTTTCCCTCTCCATCTTTTTATCTTTCCTGCCGCCTGAGTTTTTCCCCACACTTTTCTGGCTTTTGCATCCTTTTCTGCTGCTATTCTCTATCTCTATCTTGCTCTTCTCCTTCTCCTCTGATTATCCTTCTCCTTCTTCTTCTCCTTCTTTGATTCTCTTCATCTTCTCAGTTCATTCTTTGGGTAGTGAAGAGCATTGTTGGTTTTCAATCGTCAGTTTTGGTAAGTATTATTTCTTTTATTTAATTTTTTTCTTTAATTTATTTGTTTGTGTTCTATGTATTCAGCATTAATTGCTTTTTTTATTAGGTTTTAGGTTTTCTTAAGATTGTTGGTTTTAGGGTATGTCGCGACTTAAGATTGATTGCTTTTTGTTATTGGGGTTTGTCACAAGTTAATTTATTTGTTATTAGTTGTTTTTTTATTAGGGTTTGGGTTTTTTTGTCAAGATTGTTGGATTTTAGGGTATTTTTGTTGAAATGGTTTTATGGGTTTATGTTTTAGAATCGATGGATTGATGGGTAATATTTTAATCATGGGTTAGTTAGATTGGGTTAGGTTGGGTTTACTGCAATATCCTCAGTTATCAAGATAAATTAAGTAAATAATATTAAACTTTTATCAGTATGTAAGCCCAACAAATTAGACTCCAACAACTACAAATTGTACAAATTCCTTTGTTTCTTCTTTTTCTTTATTGCTTACTCTGTTAATATACATTTTCTATTAGTTGTTGGTTTTTACTGTTTCTTGTACAACATATTTTTGCTTGCTCCGTATATTATATATTTTATTTTATTATATTCTTTTCTTATATGCTTTGAGATTCCTATGACTCTTTTAATTTCCAAGCTTTAGGTATTATTATCAGGCAAATTTGCTTGTTCTATTTTATAATTGTTCGTTTAGAGTAAATTTAATATAATTACTAAATGAATTAAAATTGGGATTATGTTTGTATTGAATTTTTTGAACCTGAAGTTTACAATTTCATTGTTAGGTGCCCCATTTTCTTATTTTTAAATATGAGTTTAGTGTGATGTGAACTGACAATGAAATTATTGGACCCATGAGTTATTGATACTTGAATATGAGATTTCCATGTTAAAAATTTAGAATGGCTTTTTAAAGTTTCTTCATTAAAATACTTTGATATGAGTTATGAACCTTAGCAAATCCTTTGATTGGCTCAAACAAATACACTCATTATCTTCTCTAGTAGAATTATATTTGTCAGAGTATCCACTAAGTTATCCTCCTCCACTTCGTTGATTAGCTGTAATTAGCTTTCATTTTGTTGAATTGTTGGTGTTGTATATTTCTTCTGCTCCCCACTTTGAGGTGGTTTTGAATGCCTACATTATCTTTTAGTATGCATTGATCTCTTATTATATGGCACGACATCACTAGATTGGTTTTATCTTTGGCCGTTGTGGTCTAGCTTGCTGGTCTTTTCAATTTGAGGTAGGTTGCTCTGTGGTGAAAAGAGATGCTTGACTATTATACTTTATTGGTTTGATGCCCTGAAACAAGGACGGGAAGAGCTTGCAGTATGAGTTGCTATGTCTTGGTGGACAACAGGTGTTGATGTATTAAATGCTTAATTGAGACCTGATACCATTAGTTTAATCCTTGTGGACTGTCAGATATCTTGACTAGTGGAGATCTTTCTCATGATTCTCCTATTAGTTTGGTCAGTAGCTCTGATGAAGTTTGCAATTTTAGTTTAGCTTTTTGGCTGAACTACTTTGGATCTTGAAAAGATAGTGTTGTGTTGGTGATAGAAATGTGTTATAATGTTGGAAAAAATGTAAAGGCTACCTAACTCTTATTGAGTTAAATTTTGCTACTGGATTTGTGGGTATTTGCTTCTATCTGATGACCAACCAGCTGGAGTTTGGGAAGTATAAATTAGTAGCGGGTGGTCTTGTATTAGATTGAGTTTATCTGTCAGTTTTTCAATATGGTTATGGTGTTTGGTACTTTCTTTGCTTTTCTTTTGTCTGTCCTTATAGTTTGTATATGAGGTTTTGGGATTTTTTCACATATTTATGGAGCTTAGTTAGGTTTGGATATATTGGGGTTATATTCTTGGTTGGGTAGATTATGGTCTCACAAATATAGATAATTATTCGTAATTTGTCAAGTATAGTATATACATAGATGAGATGAGAAAATTATCATCAATTTCTGATCAACATTTGGATGCTAAACTAGAGAAAGAATTCACTATCCGGTTTGAGAAATATGTAAGTTGTAAAATAGTTGTCACTTATGTTATCTGTGTATTTTTTAACTTTACAATTTAAAATCATAATTTAATCTTATAGGCACATCATCCGTCATCAAACATTGAAAATCCTATTATGAAAGACCTTGCAAAAGGGTCGCTGTATAAAGTAAAGTCTTTTAATGGATATTGTGTCAACGGATATAAGTTTCACAGTGAAGCATATGGTTCAAATAGAGCTACAATGAACAGTAGTGTATGTATTAAGGAAGGTAGTTTAAGTGCAAATGGGTTAGATATTATGGATGCTTGTCAGAAATTGTCGAATTGGATTATCCAGCATTGCCACTCAAGCATACCGTGTTATTCAAATGCTCTTGGTTTGATCCTACTGACAAATTGGGTACATGAATGCATGAACAATACAAGCTTGTTGATGTTAATAATAAGAGAACATTTAATAGGTACGAACCTTTCATTTTTGCATCACTAGCGGCGCAAGTGTACTACGCATCATATCCTACTATTAAGAGAGCATCAAATGATAACAATATACGTGAGTATGTATCGGTATATGTTGATATATGCTATATATATTTTAACTAAAAAATAACAATATATGTCGGTTTATGTGCATATATATTACATATAATTAGATATATATATATATATGCTATATACATGTCGTATATGTTATATATAACTAGATATATGTGGGTATATATTGCAAAAGAATAACAATATATGTTACATATACTTTGATATATGTGAGCATATGTTAGTATATGTCAGTATATGTTAGATATACTTTAACTAAATAATAACAATATATATAAATATATGTCGGAATGTATGTGTATATATTGATATATGTCAGTCTATGTTGCATATATTTTAACAATATATATTGGTATATATCGATATATGTTAGTATATGGTACATATACTTCAAGTAAAGAATAACACTGTATGTAAGTATGTGTGGATATATGTCAGTATATAACTATTTTATATATTTATTTATATAATATATATAAAATATAAATGATATATACATATACCTAAAATATAAATGACATATGCATATATATTTATGGATGAAAGATTGAAATCAATAAATAAAAAAAAATAGAAAGTCAAAAGAAGAATGAAATATGTGGATAGGAAAAAAAGATGAAAAATATTAAAATAAATAAATAATTAAAGAATTAATTTAATAATTGATATATATGGATAGAAATTAAGAGGAAACAAAAAAAGAATCATCTTCTTCCTTCCTCCATGGGTGTAGCCGAAATTTGAAAGAGAGAGAGAGAGAGATAATCTTCTAAATACTACAAATTACTCAAGAAATTCAAAGAAATCAAGTGGGACTTAAAGAAAAATCAAGAAAATAAGTAAGTACTTTTCTCAAAGCTTGTGATTTTGTGTTTTTAAGCTTATGTAAGGAATTTTTAGAGAGAGAAAATATGTTTAATTGTTAAATTTGATAGAAATAAAGTTAAAATGATGATTATATGGTGATTTGATGATTAATTAGTTGAATTGGATATAATTAGTGAATTTAGGGTTACGAGATGATTATGTGAAAATTGAGATTTTTGTATGGGTGGTTTTAATTATTGAAATAAGATGATTTAATGTTGTTTTAATGTATATGTAGTGATTTTATGATTGAAAATTCAATATGAGTAAGTTTAAATGAAGTTAGGGTTTATGGTCATGTTATGTGAAATTAGGATTTTTGAAGGAAGTTTCAATAATTATTAAAATGAATTGTTATAGAGTTATTTTGAGTATAAATGATGATTTTGTGGTTGATTGCGGAAATAAGTTGGTTAAGGTAAAGTTTGAATAAGGTGGAAAAGAGTGAAAGTAGGGTTTTGTTGAGATTTTGATGGAAATTGCATAAATAATGATAATTTGATACACATTGAATATGAAAATGATTTTAAGTAAATAATATTGTTTATTGTATAATTTATATGTGCTTAGGCCAAGTTAATGCAAGTGGTGAAGTGTAGGTTATGTTAGAAATAGAGCTTGGAAAGAGATTTTGGAAGTAAAAGGAAGTTAGAACATATTTATATTACTTGAAATTTTAAGTATGAATTGACATAATGTATATGTTTTCTTTGTAATATTGGCATTCACATAATTTATGCAAGGTGACATAGTTATGTGATGAGTATCATATTATATATTTGTTCAATGTAAAATTAATGGTTATACATGAATTATATGAGGTTTACTAGTGTGATGAGGAAATGTGGCTACTAAGTATAAATATGTGAAAAATATGAAAATTTGTGGAAAAAAATAAAAATGATAGAAATTGATAAAATGTGAGTAATGTGATGAGGAAAGAGATAAAAATGGACAAAATGTGATAAATGTATGGAATGAGTCACATCACGAATGTGACTCGTGGATATGTAAATTGTGAGTTACAATGTGAATGTGACTCGTGGATATATAAATTGTAAGTCACATTATGAATGTGACTCATGGTTATATAAACTGTAACGTATAAATGGCCATGGAAAGTGTTGTTGGTATATTTGTGTTAAGGAGACGATTTTTGGACGATGATAGACACTTTGTCTTTGGTGTCAATTGAGGGCAACCTTCGGGTGATACATTTGACATTTTGCCCTCGGTGTCGAGAGGAGATGGCCTTTGGGTGATATTTGACACTTGTCTCCAGTGTCAAAAGGTGATGGCCTATGCGTAATTTATGGCATTGTATTCCCAGTATTGGACCTTCGACTCATTTTAAGTGGAATGCTAGGCCCAGTGAGAGTGTATGTTGGTGTAGGTATTTGTGGTATGTATGTTGAATACAAAAGTTTGATGAACTTTGTAGTTCAATAAGGGTTTGAGTTAAATTAATATAAATTAAATTATATAATTGAGAAATTTGATTTAATGTGTTATTGTTATTTAATATATACTAATAAGCAATATGTTTAGTGCGGTTAACTGAATCGCGCAGGTGAAAGATTTGTGGATTAGAGTGGATTAGATAGAGATTGCGATTTGAAGTTGAGTGTTGCCATATGACCAACCGTGTCAGGACCGTATTCTTGTATAATTTTTATTCATACTGAATACTTTATTTTTTTGAAAACTTTGGACATAATATATATATATATATTAAATATTTTGGTATTGTTGTATATGTTTTATTATATACATACGATGATGAATGTTTTGAATATAAATCTTGTTTTGTTAATATATGAAGTAGTGTTTTGGAAAATTATTGGAGGTTGGTGGTAAAAATATTTGGGAGTAATTATTTTTGCAGTTTATGTATATGTTCATTGATTTTGGAATTTACTAAAATTATGGATAAAATTTTAGCGAAATTTTATAAAATTCTAGCGAAATTTTTCAGAGAATTTTCTTTTATAAGTTATAAAGTATTTTTAATATTAAAGTAAGGGCTTCTAAATATAATTATTATAGTATCATTATGTTTTAGATATATATTTTATGTATACGGGATATACATATTATATGTATTTAAGAGTGTTACATATGACAATAATTACTCATTAAATTTTAAAAGAATAAAAGTATAAAAGTGATATATGTTTAATTATATATTGATATATGTTGTATATAACAATATATACTCAATAATTTTTTTTTTAAAAAATAAGAGTATAGAAGTAATATATATTTAGTTATATTTCAATATATGTTATATATAATAACATGCACTTGTTAAATTTTAAAAGAATAAAAGTATAAATTTGGTATATGTTTAGTTATATGTCAATATATATTATATATAACAATATATACATATTAATTTTTTTAAAAAAATTAATAGTATAAAATTATTATATATTTAGTTATATGTCAATATATATTACATATAAATTATATGTTGATATATATTACATATAATAACATATGCTCATTAAAATTTAAAAAAATAAAAGTATAAAATTGATATATATTAAGTTATATGTTGGTATATATTACATATAATAATATATATGTATTGAATTTTTTAAAAATAATAGTATAAAAGTGATATATGTTATATATACGTAGATATATTGATAGATTGACATATATTACAATTAATTAGAAACTTAATATAAATATTTTTAATTTAATATTTTAAAAAAATTTTAATTTAAAAATTATTTAAAAATTTAAAAATAAATAGTATAAATAATAAAAATAATATAAAAAAACAAAAAAAATATGAATAAATAAAAAATAAAAAATAAATAAAAAGCACAAAATAAATACACAAAAAATAATCACTACATAACTAAAAGTATAAAAAAATAAAAAATATTATAATCACATAATTAAATTAAAAAAACATTATTATGTATTAAAAAATTATTTCAGTTTAAAGCTTATAATATTTTGCTTCTTTAATTAAATGTGTTCAAAATATTAGCTGTTATCTAACTGTCCACATAAAATATTTTTATATTTCCTTAGCCTCACATGGGTCCCAAGATATATGACATGATTTTATTTTCGAAAGAGTAATAAGGCATAGACAGAGGTTTGAGAATGTTTTATTCCATATTTTTATAAAGAAAAAGAATCAATTTCGTAAAATTGAAATATTTTTTAAAGGGCCATATAATTGAAAATCAGTTTAATTTTTAGATTATTTTTTATAAATATCCCAATATTTTATAATATTCTTCTGGATGCCCAGTTATGAGTCTATGACCCAATCGAATGTCTCTTATGGTTAAAAAAAAATCTAATGTCACTTCAAAACATATTTTACGAGTGAGCTGTTGAATTCTACAAATTGGAGCTTTTTTATTAAATTAAAATCATGAAGTAAACCGGACGAATAATGCTCTTAATTTGAATTGGAAAATTTTGGTTAAATTTAAAATTAACCGAATTAATCATTCTAGTTTAATTAATTAATTAATCAAATCAATCGAAATTAAAATTCAGTTAGTTCTGTCAAAAAATTAGATTATCGAAAAAATCTATTAGATTTTAATTTGATTGATTAATTGATCGATCGACCGAATGTTCATCTCTAATTTAAAGTGAGGTAAGTACTAAATAATTTAATTTAGTTATTTTAGTCTATTGATTTTATAATATTTTAGATTTATGGAAATTTTAACTAATTATATTATGAAAAAACTTTAGAAAAATCTTCAAATATTTTGAAAAATCTAAATGAAAGCTTTTAAATGATATTAGCAACGTTTAGAAAATACGAAGAAATTTATAAAGAACACATGAATTTGAATGAAATTTAATTTACTATAAAACATAAATTAATTCATCTATCACAATGTGGAACTGGTATATATGTCTACTCCTATATTTGATATTTGAATTCACTAATAACGATTGCAATTCTGAGAGTAACGCCTAATCTCAACTTCAGTAGCTCCATTTTAATGTCCCAATGTATTCTATAATTATTATTTGGTCCAATTTCGCATTAGTAAGCCCAAAATTCTTGAATTTTAATTTGAAGTTGGATTTCAAATTGTTTAATCTTAATTATAATTTAATCAAATTTTGCATTGGTATTCTATTGGCATTAGCCATGATTGTAAAATTATATGTATTGGATTCTGAGAGAAATAAATATATTTGCTAGTAAAATGATTAATTCATCAATTTTATATATTATTAAATATGATTTATTAAGTAAAGGTACTCACTTTTATCTTTTTTTATTTATTTTTTTTGATATGCAATTTGATTTTGAGAAGATATTTTAATTGGGTTATTCATATTTTTCATTTTTTTCACATTAAGATTTTTTAAATTATTCAACCATGTTATTAATTTCATATTATTTGGCATTTTAAAACTCGACTGTATATTCTGCAATCTATAGTTCCATTTGATTCAATTTAATCGACGTAACGTTCGGCCAAGAAGAAATTTAGGGATGGTATAAAGAGATTTTTTTTTTTGGTTGGTTGTCTTGACAATGATGTGATATTTGCATGTTGCTATGAGTCCATAATTTTGATTTTGTGACAATGACAATTTTCATGGTGGTTTTATTTGATTTGTGGTTAGACGAATTACAAATTCTAAAAATCGTTTGATAAAAAAAAATCTAAAAATCATATTTTTTTTTTCATATCCTAATACTGATTGCATGTCCGTCAATTTGGATTATGCCAAACTAAAAAAAAATGTAATTTATAAATTAACAAAAAAAAATTATAAAAATAATATATATAATTTCTTCTACGAATCTAATATTATATGTACCCAGTAATTATATACATAAAACTTTATTATTTATAAAAAAAATAGATGTATTAATTAATTAATTAATTAAACACCTAAATTAGTGACCGGAGCTTAATGGCACTTTCAAATCCAAAAGAAATAATACATTCCTGGGAGGGTGGACTGGACGGAACGGTGCCAGTTTGGCACGACGTTGACTGCAAACGGTGCGTTTCACCTAAACAGTTCTTTCAGCCTTTCTGCTTCCATGGCGAAAACTCCAATCCCAAAATATCAATAATAATTAATTACTGTTTCGGTGCTTCCTCGTTTAACCAGAGAGAGAGAGAGAGAGAGAGTCCCATTCACATTCACTGAACCAATGCAAATAAAGAGACAAAAACACTTAGCAAAAAGTGAGATTTCATTGTAATGAAAAGATCAGATAATGTTCTTTTCATTGTGACATTATCTCCCTAACCACACGTGTTTGATTAACCCATATATCTCTTTTTTAAGGATCTTAATTACCAAAGACTCCAAAAAGAGTATCTGGGTTTTGTTTCTTTTGTTTTATTTTTCCTCTTTTCTCTCAAGATTCATTCTTGAAAATCTTCAAAAGCTTGCTCCAGCTTTCAACATTTTGATAACACTGCCTTTCTTGCTTCTGGGTACTTTCTTTGATCTCAATTTTTATAATTTGCACTTGATTTGAGGTTTGATTATAGGTGAATTTTGGGTTATTTTCTGTTATTGAATGCAGGTTTATAGGATTCTTGATGTTTAAAAAGCTTGAAATTTATGATCTTATTGGCTGTTGGTTGTTTTTATATGATGCCTTTTTGACTTTGAGAACTTTCTTGATGTCATTTTGTTGATTTGAATTTCTGGATTCTTGTCTACTTCACCCTCTTGGGTGTTTTTATATGATGCTTTTGTAACTTTTAGAACTTTCTTGATGTCATTTTGTTGACATTAATTTCTGGATTCTTGTCTGCTTTACCCCTCTTTGAATTGCTGGCTTTGATTTCGAGTGATTCTCCCTTTCTTTATTTACAGCCAATATTCGATTCAACATTTTGATGGGGCTAATAAAATATGCATAATGAAAATTACATTTTGCTTTGTGCATTTCATGTCGGTGCAGCTGTTTAAAGATTTTGAATTCGTCTTGGGTTATACTTTATGTATTCTTCTTGGTCTAAAGGGACGCTTTTGATGATCTAATTACTGTTTAGTAAAATCTTCAGTCCGAGTTTGGGGAATCTATGTACACTTCTTAAAACTAGACAAATGAGGGAAATCAATTGCTTGTGTGTTCTCTAGATCTGGTGTTGAACTTTTCTTTTATGAACTTGCTTTACTATTTTTGTTTATAACGGTTATGGGTAGAATTCGTCACTCTGGATTTGTTTCGTCAGTGGCAGCTCCTTGTTTTAGCCATTTATTGTGACAAGGAACAATTCATTTGATTTCTTTTGTGGGATTTGTATTATTTGTAAAGTAAATCCTAACTAATTTTAGCTGCTAAGAATTCTACATTTTTCTTGAAAAATCTTTTAGGTTTCATTTGGATAGGTGTGTATTTGTAGTGATTGAATATTTGGAATTTTGTTCCGAGTGTGAATTTATATAAAATCCGCACATGATCTCAAAGTAAGATGCTCGGATTATTTCAACTGAATATCTATCCAAATAAACCCCTTATAAATTATTGGAAGTAATGCTTTTAGTGTTCATCTGAGTATCATGCTCATATGTATGTTCACACATTCATTCATTCGTATGTAAATTATCAGATTATAATATCTGATGTGAAGAATATGATCCATCTTTCAGCTAATAGGATATCATCTACACCTGAATGCTGGTGTTATTGCATAACAGGCTTAAGAACTCATTTAGGCACTATACTCTCCATAAGCTTTGAAGGCTAATGACTATTCTGTAAAAAATAGATCTCATACTTCTGATTGAAAGCATATAGAGAGATGGTTCAGAAACTAGAAGCTATCAAGGGTGGTGGAGGATCCATCAGGGTGGGAGCCACTGGAACAATCAGTGCACTGATGACGAGGGAACTGGAATCCATCAAACGTGAACCACAGGCATCTGTATCTCATCAAGATAAGCTGAAGACAGTTCCTGTTTCGGTTCCCTGCAGTGTAACTACTTTTAAAAGACTACAAGCAAGAAAATCATTGGATGAGGCAAGTAGCAGCAGCACCAATCATAAAAGCCCTGAAACAGCCCGGAAAATGAAAAGCTACACCAAAAGTACACATCGAATCCCTATGCTCTGGTCTGAGAATGTTACACTGGATAGAACTCCTAGTAGGGAGAAAACCAACAGGAAAGGAGCTAACATTGTTGAAGTTGTTGACATAAAATGTGGTCACCCAGATAAAGCATGGCCTAGCCATTTAACTAGCAAACTCAAGAAACTTGGTTTCTCTAAGCTATCGGAGAGCATTGTCTAGGCTTGCAAGTTTTTGATGTCAGATTTCAGGTTCTTGTAACTGAACCCTGGAATTCCTATTGACCTGTTATTTTCTGACACTTCCACCATAGAACACATTCTTGGTAGAAGTCTACCACTTCCTTTCTTTTTCTTTCTTGGGATTGTTATCTGAGATTCAAGAGTAGACTTGGATTGACTATTAGTTGATGCTATTCCAGTATTGGATTGGGACTGAAGTTTGCGTGAGCTTTCTTGACAGCTTGACCCAAGCTGGCTGAAATACCTGATTTCTTGCATAATGAGGGACCCAACGGTGCCTTTAGTGCCGATTTCTACAGGAGCATGAGCTGCCATGTCTTCTGGGAATTTTGTGGTTACAATGATAGATTTATACTTGTTTTGTTCCTTCAGGTGAAGGAGGCTTGCAGGTGAAGAGAAGCAGTTTAGCTTCTTGATCTTGGTGGGGCAATTGCTTCAAGTCTAGTGCGTTTGGTGATTGGCCTTATACGCAGTGTTTTCTCATGAATTTTTTACCTCATGTTCTTTATCTGAAGTGAACAGCAATAGATTTCCCCCCTCTTTTAAAAGATCAGATTGTGACATTTTCATTGTATTCATGTGCTTGCTGTCAATACATTTAATTGCTAACCACTGTGCTTTTATTCTTTTAATTTCTTGCTTCTGTTTTCACATGTTAATCGGTGCATATTTGACTCATGATTATGACTGGTGTTAGAAGGTAAATTATGTGAGATTATACGTATAATACATTCAATATGTGTTTTGGACCTTAACATTCTACCTCACTTACCAGTTAGTGTCAAATGATGATGTGAGGCTCAAAGATGGGGAAAGAAAGCATCTTTCTTTTGTCTATTTTTAGTATGTTTTTTGCCTTTTCATGTCTTGAATGATACGGGAAGAAAGAGGGACTGGTGTGTGGTCTGGTTTGGTGAATCAACTTGAGTGCTTTTAAGGCATGGAAGCTGTTGCTTCTTCATTTAGTTTATATATTGGAAATTCTAAAATGCATTTTGTATTATAAACATCCCACCACTAGATTATTGTTATTTTTTTTATTATTTACGTGTTGGGGAGAGGAACACTTAGATTCGTATGTAAAACCTAAACGAGAATAATAAATATTCTTGGCTATTGGGTTACACCTTGGTGTTTATTAGATTATTAGCTTAATGGAAGGAATAAAAATTTTGTATATATATGGATTTTTTAAAATTAGAGAAAGGACTAGTTAAATATGAGTCTAAAAATATTATATATATTTTTTTTTATTGTAAATGGGGTTCATGGGAAAAATATGATTTCATGAGTTGTGAGTTCAGTGTTTTGGGAAGAAAAGAGTAAATGGAAGTAAAGGAAGCACCGCACAATTGGGTAAAGCCATTAAAAACAATGTTATTACATTAATTTTGCACAACCCATTGTTGTACCCAGAAAGATTTGCCAGCTTTAATAGTTAAATTTGCACTCTACCCATCACTTCAAACTTGCTAAGTTTCTTTCATTATATAATAATAATTTTTTTAATCACAGAGTTTTAATAGAAATTTTAAGCTTACAGCTATATATATATATATATATATATATATTTCTAATATAGTCATCATTTTTTTAAAAAAGAATTCCACTGTTATCTTGCTTAATGTGGAATTACATTTCTTTTTAATAATTCATATTACTTATAAATTTTTTAAATGTATTGATTTTTTTTCCTGTTCCATGTAACATCATTGTGTTAGGTAAAGATGAATAAATAAAAGACATACATTATTATAAAAATCAGGGCTTATTACAAAAATAACTAAATAAAATTACACATATACGGATTAAAATAAAAAATATAACAAAACTATAAAAGAAACTGAAAAAATTGCAAAATTACGGTAAATTTAATGATTCCGTTAACATCTAAACTTCCAAATCTACGCGGCTAAAAATTGAGATTTTCTCCACTAAATCAATAAAAACCAGATCAAAATAGAAGAGAAAAATGCAAATCGAAGTAGATCCAAAACAAATCAAAAACCAAAACTAAAAAAAGAAAACGAACCAGATCATCGAGAGTAACTGCGAAAAGAACAGCGAAGAAGAACGAAGAACTTGTCAGTAAATAGATCTAAATTTTTTTGCAAAAAAACAAATCATTAAAAAAAGAGAAAAGGGTATGAAAAAAATCTTCAAAATAATATTAGTTTCTTTCAAAATAAATATATTTTGCTGTATATAATGATTTTGCTGATGTTTTTAGATTATTCATATTGAAAACAAAAAAAATATTGATATAATGCCCTGCAGGGACCAGTTAATAATGTCTGAAGGGAAAGAAAAGAAGATAATTGATACAATGCTATGTTTTACTTTGTTAATGCTTTTCCATTTTCTTTAATTTCAATTTAATCTATTCTAAAGAGAAAATCAACAATCTGCAGGTACCAGTTAAGTCTGATTTGTGAAATTATGCAGGCTATTTCTAATAGGATTGCAAAGATATGGGAAAGGAGAGTGGAAGAGTATATCAAGAAATGTAGTTGTGTCAAGAACACCAACACAAGTAGCTAGCCATGCCTAGAATTATTTTCTTGTTTAAACTTTGTGAATACAGAGAAGAAGAGGCCCAGCATTCATGGCATCACTGTCAACAACACCTCATTGGATTATTAAAAATAACAATCCAAATTGGACTCCTATATTTATACTAAAAAGGATAATGTGTTTATACACCTCATTAAATCATCAAAAATATAAATTTGAATCATCAAAAAAAAATTCATAATAAAATTATTGATATGCTATAGAAGTTTTGCATATGTAAAAAAATATAAAATAAAAATATAAATATTTTGTTGATGTATTATAGATATATTATGCACGTACCGTAGATATGTTAGGTATCTAAAAAGAATACAATATAAAAATATAAATGTGTCCTTGATATATTATAAATATGTTACATATATAAAAAAAAATATAGAATAAATGTATTGATATATTATAGATATTGTGCGTAAGTAAAATATTAATGTATTATATGTTTGTATTAGAAGAACACAAAATAAAAATATTAATATAGTGTTGATGTATGGTAAATAAATTGTAGATATTTTGATATATTATATATATTGTAAAAAAATGAAATAAAAATATTTTTGGATAAAATAATATTAAAAATAAAAATTAAAAAGAATCAACGTGAATGAACATGTCAAACAAAATGAGAGGCTGTTAACATTATTAACAAAGTAAAGGTATAAATGGAAAAAAAAAAAAAACTCAACTAAAAATAAAAGTGAAAAAGAGTATTATAATTATAAAATAAAGTTTGTGTAGTGTATTTGAAAAGAAAAACTAGAGAAGGGGTATATGATGTAAATCCCTCTAAAAATTATCTAAAAGAAAGAGTTGTTGTGAATTAATTTTTTTAACATTCAATATTATAGAAATAAACCCTTAATTATAAACCATTAATTCAGCAGCATACTACTAATATGAAATAATATCATAAATTAAGAAAAAGATACAAATTCCCCTAAAAAGGTAAATTTGTATTAGCCATTTCATACAAAATAAAATAAAAATTAGCTGTGTTTATTTATTTAATTTTTTAGTAAAAATTTTCAATTATATTATATATTATGTCAAAAATAAAAATAAAAAGAAATTTCACAAAATATTAGTTATCTTCAAAATGTCATTTATATATATTTTTTATAATGTTAGGCTTATATTAATTTTTTATTTTTACAATATATATATATATATTCAATATATTGTATTTTTATAAATTTTTATAACATTATAAATATAAAAAAATAAAATTTATTAGTATTTTTAAATTTATTAGAATTTATAATTTTATTAGATTCATATAGTATAGAAAAAGATTATTATGAGTTTATCATATAGAAAATAACTTTAAATTTATTATAAGTTTATTATATGAATTTTTATAATGATTAAAATTTTTTTGATAAAAATATATAAAAAATTAAAAAAATATGGTGAGAATTATAATTTTTTTTATTTTTTATTTTGTTTGTACAATATAATGGACTCACAAGTTTTCAATATAGCCGGGCTGTCCATTGAAGATTGAACCATTGGGCTAGACAAGTGAACAAAGCGAAATAAGTGATCTTGGACTTTGATGGATCAATTCCTCAAAATTAATAACATGGATACGCGCACATACTATCATTTCTCCTTGTCACACTGCACGAGGACGAAAAGGGAACACTGAGTGGAAAGGAAGCCAAGAGATAACATCAGTTCCATTGCTTTTATAGTTTCTTAGAAAACACAGTAATGGCTTCAATACCATCATGTACAACAGCCCATATCGTAGCCACTTCGAAACCTCAAAATTCTCAATCTTTTTTGCCCAAATTGAGTTCCAACTTTCTGGGTGTCCAAAATAATGACAGTTGGGTAAGACCCTGCAAAATTGGACCATCCAACGGTTCAAAAGTAAAGTGTTGGTTTAAGTTTGGTAACAGGGGTGTTGATGCTGAAGGTGCTGGCATTTATGGCAGCCAATCTCGTGATGATTTTGATAGAGATGATGTTGAGCAGGTACCTCCCTTTTTCTCTTTCTAAATTTCATGCTTTAGCTCTGTTTTGAAAATTGGGATTTGCTTGTTAAAGTTAATAGTGTTTTGGAATTGGAATTTGTGCCTAAATTGCCATCTTCTGTAACTTGTATGTTTTCTTCTAGATATGGTTTCTTTACCTTACCTCAGTGTTCAAAAAGAGCATCTTGACTGAAAACTGGCTTAGACAATGCCACAAAGTCTCGTACATAATGCTTATTTCTGCTTACTCATTGTCATGACCTTGCAATTAAACTTGTTTTACAATGTGATTGAAGTTCATTTTCCATGAATGTTTCCTCTTGTTGTTCAATTTCCCAAATTCTCAACCAAGTTAAATAAAAGGAAAGAAAATAGGAGTGGAACTGCAATGTTTGAAGGAAGTAGTAGGATAGAGACAGTGTTGTGAATTGATAGTTGGATTTAGGCAGCATTTTGCTTGATTACCTGAATTAGCCGTTCCTTCTTATTCAGTTAATTAATGGTCCTTGGTAAACACTTCATCAATAATCAATAAATTGAGGACATAGTGTAAGTATTGTCAAGGCTAAGTATATATATTCTGCTAATGCTATAATAACATATGTGAAGCAACTGTTATGTTACTGATGACTCAACTTGTTTACTACTCTCAATATACTCTTCATCGCAGTTACAGATGATTGATAAACCCAATGAGACATGATTGAGGCAGACTTTTTCTTTTTCATGTATTACCATGATTTATAACATCAGGTTTTGTCAAAATGTTGTCTGATTGAAAATTTGAAAAAAAAAAAATATTGCAGTACTTTAACTACATGGGTATGCTTGCTGTTGAGGGTTCATATGCTAAGATGGAGGCTCTTCTAAGTCAAAACATTCATCCGGTAGACATTTTGCTACTATTGGCTGCTACAGAAGGTGACAAGCCAAAAATTGAAGAGTTATTAAGAGCTGGAGCAAGTTACACTGTGAAGGATGCAGATGGACGAACTGCATTTGATAGAGCCAATGAAGAAACCAGAGAATTCATCCTTCAATTTTCAGCTCAAAAGGCTTGATTCAGATGAATATACCAACTCATTGCAATCCATTAGCTTGTATTTGTTTTGCAGTTACAGCTACTAAGCTATAATATGCAAGTTTGATGCTATTTAGTATTCTATTTGTTGCAGAAATATATCGCAATGTTTTGGTGCTATGATTGATGGTTGACATTTAGTTTATGCATCATACAGTTATATAATAGTGAAAGATCAATTCTTTCAGTAAGCTCAAAAAAGATTCTAGTCAACTTGTTTTGTTTCCTTGCCTCACATCACCAGGTATAATCATAAGCTAAGAAACTAAGGATTGGCATATGAAATACGTTCAAATGCTATCAGAAATGAGTTAAACACGCCTTAAAACTTTCAAGGTCAATGATGCAGCAGTAGTGTAATGCTTCCTGGATTGGTAAGATCAGGAAGGCAAAGCAATCAACTTGCTCTTCACCTTGTTTTTGACATGATAGTGCATGTTCCCATGAAAGAAAAATCTGCACAATATATTGAAATATGAATGTCTAACTCAAATTAGTTATTTTTCAGTACGCAAGATTGTCCATAAACGCTTAAAAGGAGACCAAACCTAGGAATTGCAATAGCTACTCATAACCATTCCAAAACCGTTTAGAATTCATTCCTCGCACCCCCCTACTCTTCCCAAATCTGACTAACACCATCCGAAGACTATCTAAACCCCCCATGGTTTACCTGTCTCTGTTAATCCTTTGTGCTCCTCTCAGCAACGAACCACAGTCAAGTCATTCAGGGCTCATTTCTGCAATGCTCTATGATTTAAGCATGAAAAATATGCATAAAAATATTTATAAAATTGCACATCAACTATCGTTTGGTCAAATGATAGCTACGCTAAATTACTCACTAGGAAATTGTATGCATCTGCATCATTGCCATGACGACAACCGTAGACGAGTGTGAAAAACACAATGAATTAGAGAATCACTTAATTTATCTCATGCCAAGAAGCATAATATAATATGAAAACCCAAAAGATAAAATGAAACAATGTGCCCAAGACTCATACCATTCAAAACCATAGTTTAGATGAAAGATCTTTTACAAGCACAAGTGTTGGTTAAACAAGGGAACTTGTTAAGTAGACCTTAAACTTAGCCCAAGAATTAGTTTCTGCCATGAGAAGTAAAATCTTATCAAATGAGGAAAAAAAAAGGGAAAATGGAACATAACGGGGAGGAGACCACATTCTGGGCAACCTGCTTAGCTATAAGAATTCATTAATCTTGTGTTTGTTCAGAAATAAAACTGAACAATAGTTATTTTCATATCCAATAAAAGTTACATATTGACATTGTATGTGCATAACCACAAAAATTTCATAGAAAAAAATGGATCCATGAGGCTTTGTTACAGAGCCCAGCATTTGCAATTATTGAGAATGCAAAGAACAGACCATCTCTGGCAAGCAAGCAAAGTGAAGAGAGTGCAAGAAACAAACCAGAGTTCCTATTTGTCCAACTCACCAGGTATGTTATCTTCAACTTGAAAGGAACTTGATAGTTGAAAGGGATATATATATATTAAAAAAAAAGGACATATTAATCTCTTTGATCATAGTAAATTAACAATTATACTTGGAGAAGTTACACCTATTCCTATAAAATGTGCACTGTAAATTTTGCTTTCATTCTTCAGCAGAGAATGCATTGCGCATATTTAATAGCAAGCAGCTTCCTTTTTTTTTTTTGAGCAGAATAGCAAGCAGCTTCCAAGTCATGGTATTTAGAATCAGTTCATATCATAACAGAGTTATTCTCTATCTTCTCTTTTATTATGAGATTCGGCTTAATATAGCTTATAGCTTAAAAATATATTTTATCATAAGATGATAAGATTCAGGTTCATGGCTTAGGAAAACGTATTATACATGCTGTTTTTAGTCTGCTTTTGCAAGTTTAGTTAGTCATCCAAAATCTAAATTTCCTTAAAAAAAGGATTAAAAAAATGGGTATTACTATAAATTATATAAATTATAATGTGTAACACCTCAAATGAAGATTTTGATCTTCAAGGATACTGTATCGGTCTTTTATAATGATGCCTATATAGCTATATCACAAGAGACTCAAGTAATCTAAAATTTACACATCCAGGCATCCACCACATTTTCAGTGTCTAGCCAAATACAGAGAACACAAATCACACAGGAAATTTACCATACGAATGATGCAACTCTTAACTGTTATCTTAAAGGTTGATGTTATTTATCATAAAACTAATATCAGTGAATGTAAATCACAAAATCTGGCATATGCATTGAGCTTTTAACTACAGGATAGACAAACCAGAAGAAAAATTACAGAAACAAATACTTTGACCTCACAATAGAATGAAGTCAAGCTCATCATTTGGCAGCTGGATGACAATACAAACGGTCGAAAAAACTACCCGCATTGTAAATAAATTTGGTATGTATTGCTCTGTATGGAATACAAAAGCAGGTAATAATACGCACAATTTCATTTTCAGTTTCAAGTAAAGCTCCACAAGTTTCTTCAGAATGATGACCAGTCAAGCTCAATTTTCGGTCAGCAAAATATATGTTACTGTTCCTGCCTGAATATATACATCATTGCATCTAGCTCACTGTTAGACATCAACTCAGAAACTTGCAAGCTGTCCTTTGATTCTGCACAGATCATTCCCGAAGTTCATTGAGTAAGTTTTGTCCCTTTTAGGTCCAGGTCCAGGCTAGGTGTTCTTGATTATATCTGAAAAAGGTCATGCCAAAACTTTACTGTAACTAACTATATATATTAGGATATTTTTATAACAGTTGCATCCCAATCTCAAATAAGACTTGAGGATTAGAAAACATGGTATGATTTCAAAGCTTATTCTGAGTTGCAAGGAAATTAGTAACAACCCCATCAAATCAAATGACTCCTTATTCGAGTAAAATCAAGATATTAGCCTTGGAAAGTTCTAAAAGAAAAACAACAATAAAAATAAAAATGCTGTACCATCTAAAGTCCTAAATCCAGCAAAGGTCAAGGTTTTTGAGATAACAGTACTGCATCTCTTCCCAAAACTTCAGTACCAGTGAAGTTCATAAATTAATGTTTATAAATGACAATGTTTAATATTGATGTGTAATGCCACAGCAAACACTCCAAAATCTTGCTTAATCGAAAAATAAGGCTACAACCTCCCTTCTAATTTCTAAACCAGTAAGCTTGGCCCAGCCCAGATGAATATGACATTTGTTTTTTGAAGAATGTTGTTATGTATATGCATGCAATAGTCAAAAGTACTTGGTACAAAAATCTTAGCTAGATTGTTGAATGACTGATAATTTATGACCTCATTCACCACCCTTTGATATACCTAGATAAATGGAAGTTTGCCATCAGTATTACAGAGTCATGCTTTATGAACCAACAATGGCATGAAGAACCAATCAAGATATTCTCATATGGGCTTCTTTGAAAAAAAAAAATTTGCCTTGGGAACTATCTAAAGTCCTGAATCCAGACTGTTCTAACAAACCCTTAAGATGTGTTAAAAAAAAGCAAGAGTGTTAAGCAATACACTAATTGCCTTAGTTCCCACTGTTACACTGTTATCTATGTATTCATTTCCGAAAGTGTAGCCATTAGGAACTACATGAGCCACTTTTCCCAGCCCCTCCTTCCCTACAAAAGGGAAAAAAGAATCCTGACTGAAGAAACAGACAACTAAAAAACATTTGAAACTAAGCAATCTTTCCCAAAATTGTAGGCAAGCAGCAACAGAAGATACAAAACCAATCACCATATGATAGAAACTTAGGCTACAAACCACCCCCTGCTCCTAGCTAAAGCTGTTCATGGGCAAGGGTACCTGCCCAAGCCTGAAGGCTCGCCTGAAAAATGGGAGGGGTGGACAAAAAATAAACGTCCAATATTCAGGCCTTGGACAAAGAAGAAAACCCATTTTTTTAAACAGACTGGGCTTTGGTTTAGTTGTCCAAAGCCCGAGCCTGGCCCATTGACAACTCTACTCCTAGTTAACCAACTCCTCACTCTTTAACCCCCTCTCTCTAGACAAAAGGAAAATATTCATCAACTTCAAATTTCATCAGCAAAGCTTATGAGAATACATCTATTTCTTATGGTGCCTAGAAAGTGAAAATGGAGCAAGTATAGAGGGCAAACCCAACTCCTAAAAATCTAGGAGTCATACACTGGTGCTACCATATCTAGTATTTGGCATTTGCCTTTTCTGTTTAATCAGTAGGACGCAAACCCAATTCCTTAGAAACCTACACTTAAAAGGACCTAAAAATGATTGGATTGGTTTCTTGGACTTCAATCAAAATCTATACCACAGTTCCAAATATAGCCTTTGTCGCATTGGAAACTTCTTTCTTTCTTTCTTTCTTCTTCTTCTTCCTTTTTTTTTTTACTTTGCTTTCTCTGCTCCGAAAAACAAATGGCCAATGTCAAAAATTAGGAGAAACTTAATCTTTTCAGATATAAACACAAATGAAGACAGGACAAAACAATCAACAGCAAGAAGCTTAATTATTCATAGAGAACAGGATAAGAAAAACTCCATGCATTTTGTGATTCTTCTTTCAATGAAAATGCCAACTAGCTATACCAATAATAGTTGACAATAAATTTAAAGCTTAAAAATTTCTAGCTTTCTTAAGTTCTGAGGCCCATAAAGTCACCTAAAACTCTTGCTTGAAATATTTCTAAACCCATGAAGACCTGACACATGGGTAGATTACTTCTGGAAATCATGAATGTCGGTAATGAATTCTGTGATTGCTTAAAATACGAGAAAACAAAGTAGCAAACTAAAGATCAACCCTGTTAACAATCTGTTATAAAACAAAATAAAATTACCCACTAAAAACAAAAAAAATAGCTGCAAATAGACTTGAAGGTTCCCAAAACACTTTGATCGTGTACGAACTAATTACCCTGAAACCAAAACTAAAAGATACATGAGTATCACAAGCATGTCTAAAGAGCACTACAATTCACTGGGCAAACCATGAAACTTTTCATTCAAATTCCACGTTAACTTAACTTGGCATAAGCTATTCAATAACGGCATCATGGAATGTAAATGTTTCTTTTGTGGTAACAAACCAAATATTCAGACATAGCTGCCAATACTGATATATCGCAAAACAGAAAAAGGGAAAAGAAGCTCCATTCCACAAAGTATTGCATAAACAGCAATTGCAATAAAAGAAAGACAAAAATCAAATTCCTTACGAATGAAGAGATACCTATTGATAAAATCAACTGTTGAAGCTCCAATAACGTCAATACCCAATGTAGCTGGGATCCCCAACATACTCTGCAATTTGTTCAAGTTTGACATCGAGCAACTCATGAGTATCAGAATCTTGGACAACCCCGGTTTCTTCATCCAAATCCCTTTTAATTAAATTCCCGTAGACCCCCTTATGTTTCCCATATAGAACAAGGACAGGACACCCACGGCGAGGCAATGCAGTCTCAAGAAGGTCTTGGTCCACACCTTGTACCAACTCCTTAGTCTCATCCATGGATATATCACACATATATGGACCAACAACATCTACCACCTCTCCCTTCTTCAAATAAAATCTGCCTCCTTTCAAGTCCTTGCTTATAATTCTGACACGAATGTGATTCCTGAGCCACCGTTTTCTATCGTCTTTCGCTTGACCGCGGTCTCTCGTCACACTCTCTCTGTTCTCTTTACTTGATTCATTAGTGCGCTTTCTATTGTCTCTATCTTTTGGTTGTTTGGTTTCTATCTGCAACGCCTTTAATTTCCTCAAGCATTTCTCCTCTTCTTTAGACCCCAAATCAGCAATATCGGAAATACTCAATTTCAGCTCCTCCTTAGTTTCAGCTAGCTTCAAAACAACCCAATCAGCACCTACTCTCCTTAAAATTCTACCCTTTAAACCCAAAATATCTCTTCCACCAGCAACCACTCTAATATCTTTACCAACAAAGAAACCATCACCATGACCATCAACATCACCATTAACATTATCATAGCCATCATCTCTTTTCTTCTCCTTTCGACCGTCTCTATCCTTAGTATTAGAGGCAGGAGCAACAAACCCTAACCCTTCCTTATCAGTTCTCTTGCGGTATTGTTTGACTTTAACATCTTCTTTGGCGTTTCTACCAATCCCTCTACCTTCTTGCCATCCATATCCAGCAAGCAAAGCCGCACCAAATCCTTCAACGGGCATATCCTTAAACTCATCAAAACCTCGATCCTCCGGCAACCGTTGAAGATCATACTTCAACTTCTCCAACAACATATTCTCAGTATTTTCATGCTTCTCCTGAACTTTAACAACACCTTCTTCTTCAGCACTCTGGTGCCGGATATTGAGGCCATAACTAATGCTTTTATCATCGCCATCATGGCCTTCGGTGAAGATCTCAAACTGAAGGCCCCCAGAATCAGATTGAAGAGAAGGAAGAAGGTCAAGATTCTTCATTCGCTTATGAGGACGCCATTCGTTATCTTTTGGGGGGATAACGAGTTTGTGAGTGGAATTGGTTGGGGTTTTTGATGGGTCAAATTCAGTGACGAATTGTTTTGCAGTTCCATTATCGGTTTGATTTACAGCATCAATTCCAGAGGAAAGTTTAGGTTTAGGTTTAGTTTTGGATTTGGAGGTGGATTCAGAGATTGAGAACGAGAGCTTCATTAGTTTTGAAGTTTTGAACTCGACGATGACCCCCTCAAGTTTCGATTTTTCTCTAGCCTAAAATATAATGGGCGAAACTCAAGAGGGTGTTTGGCTGGGTTTATAGAATTAGCTTAAAACTACTTACAAGTAGTTGATAGGACCGCCATGTTTTGTAAAAACAACTTATAAACAAATTTAAAAATATAAAATTTTATTGTAAAAAATATCTATTAAAATATAAAATATTTACAAAATTACTTTAAAAAATAAATTTTATTTTAAAAATATTATAAAAATAAAAATATTAATGCTTTAAAAAAAATTAGGATAAATTTTTAAAAATATATTACTTCCCACCAAAATAGAATTTTCTTTAAAATATCTCTTTTCTCTCTACAAATATTATTTTACTTTAATTTTTTTAAATTTCACTATTAAATAAATATATTCAGATAAAATAATCAAAATTAATATTTTAAATTATATTTTTAGTATACAAAATATATTAATTTTATTAAAAAAAAATAATTTTAATTATAAATAATAAATTAACATTAAAAAAAATTAAAATATATAAAAATATATTAATAAAAATTATTAAATATCTTTAAACAAATTTTATATATTATACATATAAAAAATAAATTTTAAAAATATTAATTTAAAAAATAAATTTTAAAAATATTAATTTCATTATATAGATATTGTGTAAATATTTAATAGATATTATGTGTATGTTTGATATATATTATAGGTATTTTGTAGATATTGTGTATGTTATATATTTATTATATATGTTGTGTGAGTAAAAAATAAAAAAAAAAGATAAAAAATATTTTATAAATATTTGACAAATGTTTAGTAGATATTTGATAAATATTTAGTATATATGGTAGATATTTTATGTATATTATATAGATATTATTTATTCTATTATATGTATATTATATATATATATTTATTTTTTTATGTATATACTGAGAATATAACATAAAAAAATTTTAAGTAAAAAATAAAAAACAACGTCAAAAAGTAAAAATGAAAAAAAATAAACACCCATGTTTTTATAAAATTGAAAAAGAAAGTTGCGGTCTAATATTTTTGAAAAAGAAAAACAAAAATGAGTGTGCAGTTTAATTTAGAAAAACAAAAAAGAGTGCACTGTACAGTATAATTATATCTTGAAATAAATAAAAAAAATTTTGCCAGATAAATATCATTAATAAAACAAGGGATTGCATACTCTTATAAACCAAGATACAAAAAGAAGCATAAACCAAAACAACTAATAACTTATCTCTAAGAGTAGAGGAGTTGAAATAGAACATCACCATCAACATAGGCCAAATGAGAGAACATATACAAGGCCATTAACTATAGCAAGGAACAAAATCTTGGAAATACTTGAAACCAGATGCAAGTTCATAAGAAAAAGGATAAAATCTTTAACAGATCAAACACTCCAAACATCCTCAGATAAAGAATAAAATGAGGAAAAAGAAGGATCAAATGTCCTGGGCAAATGAATAGGAACTCAATGGCATAGTTCATTGCGCGGCCTTCCCTTGCAATTAATTGCAAGAAACCGTTTCCACGACTCGAACCCGTGACTTCAGGTCACACGACGACAGCACTTACCGCTGCGCCAAGGCTCCCCTTCTTTATCAATAAATAAATAAATAAATAAAAATAATAATAAATTATTTGCCAAACTAACTTATAATTTAAATGTTTACGGACATCAAAATAATAAATTGATCTCCCTCAATTTATTATTTTTAATTTATAAATAAAATTTATAAAATTATCTAAACAAACATACGTTCATTTAAATTTAGAGTTTATAGATTGATTTGATCAACTTATAAACACTATTTTAATCTACAAATGGATTGAGGGAAGGAAATCTTAAAGAAATTTTAGGATACAAAGCTTAGAAGGTATACAAATACAAATCCTAAAAGGAATTAGGATTAAACAAATAAAAATAACAATAATAATATATCTTTATTTAAAATTTTCACTTATATATATTCTCGAAGTTATTGGAATGATCTATTTTTCTAAAACAAATTAATTTCAATTGAATATTAGGTAAACGACTTCTCGTTTTGTATGATCGTTTTCCTTTGCTCCGTACCAAATAACAACAAAAAACCCACAACTTAATTTTTCTGCCAATTATATCTGCAAAGCATATGTTTACTATATAAGACTAGGAAGGCTCATGGTGGTCTGCATATTTTGTATTGATTGCTCTCTTGTTAGCTGTGAAGGCTTCATTGTCGTCATCTTCCTAAAGTAAGGTGCAGGTTCTAATTGAGGAGAGCGAGGACCTGTGGTTTCGCTCTGTGCAGTATGCAAATTAATTTGCAGTAGCTTTGCTGATTTAGCAAGATCCGACCTGCTGAGATGATGTGCAAGTTTATTGGACTACCATTTCAATGCTTTGCTGTGAATGGAACATAATCTCCAAGATGGTGTGTTTCGCTGTGAATGGAACAAAGTTCTAGTATTGTGCATGTGCTCCTATAGGTCTTGCTTGATCCTGATGAGATGATGTGCAGGTTCTTAAAGGCCTAGGGCAGGTTAGAACCTGCTGCTTCTGAATCTAGAGTACTAACCCTGATTGATAGGTTGATCTGGCTGAGCATGGGTGTTTTGATTGTTATTTTTTGGTGTAGATGTGATAGCTTTCTGCTATTTTTTGTAACCGGAGAAGGCTGCAACACTTGATGCTGGTTTTTGTACAGGGTCAGTTAGCTTAGTGTAGCTAGGCTTTTTATTTTGGCATTAATTTTGTTCTGTAGCTGAGCTAGGATTGGGTTGGAATCTTCTTGTATATTTTCTTTTGTCTATTGACAAAAAACAAAAACTATATAGATAGAAAGATTATTTGCAGCATTTTCAAGAGATCATCATAATTTCTAAATAATATTGCTAGTGTTGAACAATAGTAGTTTCTGTTGTCTTATTATATGTATGATGTACAAAAGCAGCCTGCAATGCACCAGAATACATTCTCTATTTAAAATAGAGCTCTAGAAGCTTCTTCAAAGTGTCGAACACACTTGTAAAAGGGTTAAGTTCAATAGGTGCCTTCAATCCCAGGTCAGGGAACTGGTTTTTTAATGCCTGTTGCATCCCCGGCATAGACATCATTGCAGCTAGCTGGCTATCAGACATAACTTCACAGTCTTGTGGGGTGTCTTTGATTTTGCTTGGATCGTACCCGAAGTTCGCTAAGTAAGCTTTATATTTCTCTATGAATTCAGGTCCCGGGTTAGGTCTCCTCGAATATATCTGAAACATTTATGCTATTACATATTAGATTCCAGGCATGACTGTAACATCCCTGAACACAAACAATAATTAGTAGAGAACTATCATCCAAAGTTCCTTCAGATTTTAAAAGGAACAAACTAAAATTCTGAATGAAGCATAATTCATTGCTTGAATAATGTAACAACTAATCATCAGAGATACTTGTCTTGAATCTACAGCATAGCGGTCAATAAAATTCCAGGTAGTATCTAGCAATATCTTCAAATGCATGATTACCTGAACAAAACTTTTGTCCTTCGCTCCAGATACAAGGGAGAAGTTCTCATAGTCAGTAGCAATCACATCGTATGGCTCCTTCGGTATAAATGGCAATGTTGGAAACTTAAGGTAACACTTCTCTTTAATCATCTCTTGCCTTTCTAGCTCAGTCTCTTTCTTGTCCAAATCTTCCTCTGACAAGCATTGAACCTTGCCCCTTATACCAGTAATATATCCATCAGGGCCTCCATGAACACAAAAGGTGTCCACCTGAATAGCTGGTGTCTGCATATCAAATGTATATACACCCTGCAAGTTATAATTGACATATGATTAGACTGGGAGATATGGTTCTTTACATCCTCCACAGGATTGATCACCAATCTTTAAAGAGTAAATACTAGCTATGGATTAGTGTATATAATGCGCACTGCATAGACAAAGTATAAGATGGACTGACATTGCCTATCACACAGCTTGAAAATTTCAAGGGCAAGTATATAGTTATGAAAATTGAGAGCTTTGTTTTGGAAGGTGAAGCAGTTCAGAAAGGATAAAAATCTTTCATTACAAGTTTACAAGTCAAATACCATAAATATCTGGAGCATTTACCTGGGTACAGTGACAGTCTTCTTGACCTTGTCCAGCAAATCCACGTTTGAGAGAGGCTACTTCAAACCATCTTCCAGAATATCTAACTGGGTCAAAATTCTTAGCTGTCATACCTCTCATCATCATTAGCATCCCATTTCTTTCATCAGAGCTCTCATCAAGGGGAAGAGTTACTTTATTGTCTGCAGCGCTTGCAAGCTGGCAGATACTGCTGGGATATAGAGACAAATCAGTTGCAACAGCCTGCCAGGATAAAATGATAATTATTCACAGAAGCAGATCATGTTCATCATTGAGATAAATATGCAAAGGTCACTTTAATAGTCTTTTATCCTCTGAATCCAGTGATACCACTCGAAATATAAGTTTGAATAAAGATAATTATACTTCTCCATGGAATCAACCTATCTCAGGTCCACCGCAGAGGAAGAGTGATGTGTTTAAAAAGTGAATGTCACAGAAGTAATTAAGGGAAAGTTCAGCAGGGTGGGGAACATAATCTTTAAAAGCTCATGCTCATCCTTTACACAATATGCACAGTTGCGAATTCTTTTATCCTCTGGAACCAGCAAAACCACACTGAAATTCAACTTTGATGAGATAGCTCGAATACATTTTTCCGTGGAATCAACACATCTTAGGTCTACCTGGACGGATGAGATTAATGTAGTCAAAAAAGTAGGTCATGAACCAATCTTCTGGGGGAAAAAGAAGGGAAAGGTCAGCAGTCTAGTGACCCTACTAATTAAGAGCTATAATCCGGTTCCTGTTAGATGATTGAAAATTCTTCTTTATGAGCTTATATCAAAAGTTTCTTCTACTCTATGTCCTGCAGATGAAATGCTTCATTTACATGTATGTGCCCACCATATCAGAGATATAGTTTCCAATTTAGGACTTCAAAACATTGAAAAATGCAAAGGTAAACCACAGTATTAGAAGAAATATAAAATAACCTGATTTGTTTGCGAGAAAAAAATTAGTGAGGCTGCAAGCCCAGATACCATGCATCTAACCACAGCATTACTTGAGATAAGGTTTTCAAGCGAGCATTTTGACACCATTTTTCCAGGCATCCCCCTATACAAGGGGAAAAAAAAGAAAAGAGAAATCAGGAACCTAATATTTTAGGAAATATGAGAGGAACAACAATGAAATCATCAGTTTTAACAACAAAAGATCTTGGACAGATTAAGTATGGTATGGCTTACCTACCAAGACACACATATTGTGCATGCAGAACAATGAAACAAAATTAGGCAAATAAAAACAATGAGAAAAGTGCATTTATGGATAGATCAATTCATTACTGATAAAAAATTACAAACATACAAAGAGTAACAAAACAACTAACTAAAGGAAAAATATTTATAGGATTGTTCAGAAAGCATTAGCTGATTACAACAAAGATGTTTTCAAAGTTTCAAAAGCATAGGAGACATAAGCCAAAATCCTTTTCGGCAGCCTCTTCCTTGGGCTGAAGCTTTTGTAGGTCTTTCAAGTCTTACTTTCTGCCAAAAAACTGTCTTGCTTCCCCTTGAGAGTAGCAAGCTCAGCCTCTAGCATTTGGATTCTTTCTTGGATGTTGCCTGTTATGATCTTTATCTCCTTAAGCATGGCTATTTTCATTTCAAAAGCTTCTTTAACTGCTTCTTGAGCTTGTTTCTTTGCAGACACATGGGAAAGTAAATTGTTAGCAGTTGTACACCAAACTGAGAAAATATTTGTTTTTCCAAAAAGGCATTGAGTACAACTTTTTGGTCAATGCTCATTATCTCTTTCGAATCAATGTTGGAGATATTTTGCAAGTCATCTTTTAACTCAGGCCTATTGATCAAGAAAAATAGGAGGGCTAAATGATAGAGCTTCATCGATATTTTTTAAGACTACTACTAATTCATATTCACTTTGAGGAGCTTCTGCTTCTAGAGACTTGACTATGGTTTCTCTTGACAATGTCGCAGATGAGCTAGGGCTAACTTTTAACTTCTCCAAGTATTCCTATATATTGTCAATCATGTTCTATAAGGGTGAAAAAATAGAAATAGGACAAGTAATATTCCAATAATATTGTTGAAATATGAACACACAGGCAAAGAACTTTCTTCAAGAATGGGTGGTGGTTGTTTGGAGCTGCTTCTGCCAATTGCACCTTCACATGGTTTTGGAGCAGTTTGGCCTTCAGTTGTGAAGGTTTTGCTCAAACTGCTCACTCCTACATTTTGTTCTACCTTTGAATGGGTGATGCCTTTTTTAGCAACCTTCATTTTGATCTTGCTCACACCAAATCCACTACTAACGATTGAGCTTGATTCCTACATGTTGATGGTCATCAGACAGCAGAGATTTTTAAGTCTTTTTAAGTCTCAAATATTTTACTCATTATGAAGTGTAATCAACCATATTGAGCTTTTACCTTTCTTATTTCTGGATTAAGTGAAGTTTGTTTTCATAGATCAACTCGACTTTCATTGTCTTTCACTTTTGTTCCAAACATTCTTGGTCAAGATTGCGCTTGAAACTGTAGGAATTTTCAAAAGCAAGTATTTCTTTGATATGGATACCTTTAAGTTTCTTGGCTGCTTCACTTGTATGCTGCATAAGATCCAATTGAGGTGAGAAAAGCAGGCTTTGACATTTGCATTTCTTGGGGGTACTCATTAAAAGATTGACAGCCAAGGACTAGTGAAAATGGTTCAGTCATGCTAATTGTCAACATAGGCTTGCCACCAAGAGTCAAATAGTGGAGAAGTACCAGGATTGGCAGCAAAATCAACCAACACAAGATCCTCTGCCAAGAGGGATGAGAATTGAGAAGTCTCTTCTACATTTTCTAAAGAGGTGAAAACAGTTCTCTAATGGAAGGAAGAGTTGCAGAGAACATTGTGGGCTAGGAGGGCAGATTGAATAAGACCAAATTTGTCTTGCAACAAAGTGAGGGTAATAGGTTTCACACAACATGTATTGTTTTGACCGGGACCCTAGTTATGAGTATGCTGCGCAAAGCTTCAATCCAACTATTACCTAAGATGGACCAAATCTAGCAGGATGAAAGGGACAAAGAAGATCTGAAGGCTGGGAAACATACTCATATAAGAAGCTCAACAAGGATTTGAAGTCGGTCATTTTGGGTGCAAAAAGATTTTATATATTGACCATAGTTTGGTAATGTTTGGGGCTTTGGCATGGGGAACGAATATCTCATCTCAGAGAAGTATGCTAGCAACCAACATAACACAGAATCCATAGAGGACCACCGGAATTTGAAAATATATCTGTGGTTGATGTAGGGAGTAGATCAAAGATTCCTCCGTATAAGTGAGCCAGCATGCAAGGCCCCAAAGAAAGCTTCTCTCTACAGTTAGAGCTATTGCAATTTTTAGATGTTCCTTGACAACTTTAGTTGAGGCTCTCAAAAGATAAATTTGCACAACCAGAACAGAAGAAAAACTATATATACGTTTGGCTTTAGAGACTTGGGGAGTTGGTCCTTTACTTAATCTAATGAAAGTACCATAACTGAGAATTTTTTTCAAAAGATATACCAATCAACCTCCAAAAGAGAAGATGTCTTTTCACCATATGGAGGGATGCTAAATATTACTCCAAGGTCATATAAGGTGATTGTCAACCTGGAAGACCTGAACAAGCAAGGTTCTTGATCAAAGCAAAAGGGCAGATGCAGGGAGATAGTAATGATGTGGGTTTTGGGAACATGAAAATTGAATCAAGTAAAAAATGCGGAGTTCATGTCAAAGTTCATCATAGTGGGCCTCAACTTGGACAAACCAAGATAAATGGAATCGGCCATCACCTAATAGGTGTGGATTTGACCCAACTATCTGATGTTCAATCTGGTAAACCTAAGGGGCTCGTCATTGTGGTTAGGAAACCATTTGTCATAGGTGGGATGAAGTTGACTAAAAACAGGTCACAAGGTGTATTTGTTAGTTGATTCATCCAAAGGGATGAGCACCTTATAGGTAATTGAATCTCCTTCCAAGTTCTTCACTTTCTCCAAGCGTTGGAAAGGTGTCGTATCATCATATTTGGGATTCTTTCCCTTTGCCATCAGAACTACAAAGGAATAAAAAAAAATCATTCAATTTACTGGTAACAAAAATAAATGAGTTTCCATTTGAATGCATCAGGAACACAAGAAGGACGTATTGAACACTTACCAGAAGAAAATTCAAGGGAAGCTGCCAGAAGCTTCAAGCTATTGCCAGAACTCTTCAAACTCGCACAGAGAATTTGAGAAAATAGGAAAACGAGAATTTCGCTCGGTAAGAGTGAAGTGACTTTACCTAGGTGGTGTTTAAACAGAAAACTCTTAAACAACTAAAAGATTTAATCAAAAAGGGCAAAGGTGCGCCGTTAATGATCGAGAGAGCGACTCTGTGATCGCCCACTTCCAGAATCAGCTGCGGTTTTACAGAGAATTTATCACATTTCTTCACAACCCAATTGTTTCGAGAAAAAAAAAACACAATTCTGAAAAACAAAAGATAAACGAATCAAAGTCTCCAGCCACACCCAATTGCCAATTATTTTCCCACGTTTCTCAGCAACCAACACGAGCAGGCACAATGGCAACTCAACCAAACCCCAGAATTCAAGAAAAGTTCCAGAGAATTGAAGTCCTAAATACGCATCTATAAAACAGTTGAGTATAACTCATAAGTGCAAGCAAGAAATAGAATCCAAAAACAATTCAAATAAACCTAAATTATCCAAAGAAAAAGATGCAAAGGGCAGACTAAGAATAGAGTAACTGTACCTGGGAACCACTGGAGGATAAGACGAGCAACATTGAAGCAGAGGTGGCGATGTATGATGATTCATAAAATTGATAGCATTTACCATTTCTTCTTCTTAATACAATACTTCAGTTTCTCTCTCCCTCTCTATGCAAAGCTATCTCCTTTTTCTGGTTCTAGCAACATCCAATGAATGATCACTCATGAGTTCACGGATTCGCTACTTACAATTACAAGTTTCTTGAAATATCCTTTTCCTTTAAAAGACACCATTCATATCGTTAAGCACAAGCACAACAATTGATAATGTAGTATGACCCACACATACGGAAGTTTACCTCCACATAAGGATATGATAGAACCCAATAAATTACTGATTTTATTTTGATTAGTTAACTTGAATTTCAAAATGAAGACTAAAATTTTTGATCATTAGTTATAATATTGGTCTACATAAGATCACGATAACGAATTGATAATTAGTGGCTAATTAATCAAAATAAAATCATGAATTCAGAATCATAGTCAATGATATTTATACCGATCAATTAAAGAGCGAATGCAATTGAAGGTAAGACAAATTTTCCTTCTATCAAGATGAATTTTGGCTAAATTTGTCACTTGGTTAATTTAACTACATGTTTTGTTCTGCATACAAACAATTTAAGCTTAACTGATAACAAATATACAAGTTGATGGAATCTCCTCTCAGTGAATATGAGTTAGTTCTGAAGTAAAATTTAGCAAAACTTTGGCATTTTCCAAGTGGATGGGATTCGCCAATTCTTAATTTACATGTGTGTATATAACAGAACAATAATCGGGATATAACTTATGAGCATCTTTTCAATCACAGGAATTCTCCATTTGATTGATTCAGATTTCAGAACATCAGAATAGACAATCTTTAAGGTTTCCCCCAGTAAGCAAATTGAAAAAAGAATCCTCTTTGTTGCTATTATCCTTTTCAGCATCTGCAGAATGATCTGTTACATTTGCGGTTGAGGTTGCAGGTCTTTTAACTGAGACGAATGCTGCGGTTGAGGATGCAGGTCTTTTAATTGAGACAAATGCCACTGACTTTGCACTAGACTTTGGTGTAAAAGCTTTTGTTGGAGACGAACTTGAGGCTGGAAGCAAGCTGCCTTCCGGAGAGAGTTTTTCTTCAGGAGTTCCTACATGGACTGTATTATCTCCCAGTTCAACGTCAACACCACCTTCAACATCAATTCTGTTCTCATTCTCAGTGGAAGGGCCAGGACACAAATCCTTCTTATATTCATTGATACGGGTAGGACCTTTTTCAGCAGTGCAATCCCCATTCAATTTCTCAAATTCCGAATCATCTTGTGCACCAGACAAAAAAAAAACAATAGGAACATTAGGATATAGTGCCAAAATCTTAAGGTCGCAAAAAGCATTAGGAAAAACAAACAACCAAAGAACAGAGAAAGCTGAGATAACAAAGGAGAACAATCAAAATGAGAATGAGTGTAGAAACACATGGCGATGGAGTGAATAATTTCATTCATAAGTTTTGCCTACTCCCAGCACTTCCAAACAAGCAATATGGCAAGTGCAAACAGTTGACAAATCCTTTGAAAAACATGGGCAATCAAGGGATTCTTTTCCCAACTTGTACAACGCATCATCCCCAAAAAAGTAAATTGATGGGATAATAATGGCTAGAAGAATAGCCTTGAATATTTCGGAGATAGGCAGATATAACACTGCAAGTAAAATCAATATCTTAAAAAAAAAAGCCCAATATAACATGAAACAGAATTAAGAGATGGGAAAATGAATGGAATTGTTGGATAACTGCTCAAAGAAGCATTTAGAACCCACAGCTAAGACTCGCTTCCTCAAAAGAATAAACAGAGGAATCTTATGCAAATAATCTCACCTCCAAGAAAAGACTCAATACTCTTATACTGAAGAGCTGGTGTTTTAACAGAAGCATTCCCAAGATCCCCATCTTGACCATCTATATCACTTTTGTGTGTTCTCTCAAGCAATATAAACTTGTCTATCTTCCATATACACTCTAAGGTGACAAATTCCTTGTTTGATGGATAATACTCCCTAAAGACCTGCATCAATATCAAAGGAACAAAGCTGAAAACCAGAATTTAAGCAATAGGGTTTTTGGAAATGGTTTTATAACATATGGATTTTAAAGCACATTGGGAGCATAACTAACCTCAATTCCTTCCTGAGTTATTTTTACCGATTGTTTCTTTCGGGAGAGTGAAGAGACCATGTTAAATACTGAAACAACATCAAGTAATATCTGTAGAGAAAAACCAAATGAATTTCTCAATCAGAAGGACCAGCATGCTGCACAGACACATGCAGCAATCATCTAGACCCAGCTAATGCCCTAAATTGAAACATAATAGTCTCTCAAGAAATAAGGGACTCCCACTTGCACATGCTATTAATTATCTGTCCTACAGATCAACTGTTCACTTCAAGTAATACATTGTTCTCCAGCGAACTATTTTCTAAATCCAGCAGCATTATACTCTTGTGTATTCTCAAGTATCCAGACCTTTGTCTTTTTTCACATACCATCTATGTATTTTCTTGTAACTCAGTTTGCACCTCAATAAACAGTTCTTTAAAATAAGTAGGACTTACTTGCTGAACCAAAACTCGAAGGCGTGCAAGCAGAGCCAGAGTTGTCAGAGAAAATCCCATGAAAAAAGAGCGTGCAAGCAAAATAGATACCTCACTGTAGAATGGTTAAGGGAATCATCCAAATGAAAAAGAAGAACCATGCAGCATAGGCTGATTTTTAAACAGTTGCCTTGAGATACTGAAAAAAAAGCTCATCCAAATAACAATAAAAAACAAAAGCCCATCAAACTGGAAAATGAAATTTGCATATTCTTCAAAATCCAAGGAACAAGAACAAAACTATTAGAACCTAAAATTACTGACACGCAGCAGAAAGAAGAAAAACCAAATTGTCCATCAAATAGCAATCCAGGCCTCATTAAATCCTATAGCACTAAAAACCTGGTGAATGAGACAGTTTTGAGGGGAACCAATGGGCACGGTTGAAGAAAATAGTGTGATTCAAAGGAATTTTTCTCATTACAGGACCCAGAACCTAATCAAAAGCAGCTGCATGAGGGGAAAAACAAAGTACAAGGGTGGCAATTGAAACTAGAATGGAGAATATGATAAAATAAGTATTTTTCACTCCACCTAGTCATTTCATTCTAGCTTCTAGTAAATTTGTGAATTCATAAGTTACTCAAATCAGCAAATTATAGAACCATGAAACTTAGGAAGAAATCTAAATAATACCGCCAAAAAATTTGTTACAAATTAGCCAACAATCTTATTGAAACAGGATACGTAGCTGCCTTCAGCATCGGCTCAACCATCTGCAACAGCAAACGAGAATAAATTTTTTAGCATCACTATCATATCCACATGGTTAATTCTAGTGGTTCTTAAAAAAATTCTTCCTAGTCTGTTAGCATGTTGTTTATAGATGGAAAGGATGTGGAATCACAAAAGGATGAAAGGAAAACAATACCTGTGATAGTAAGCGTGTAGCTCCTAGAAGTCGATCCATAAAATTAGGTGCTCTACCATCACATTTTCTCCACTTCAAACTGTAACAAATAAATTAATGAAAATCTTCAAAATATTACCATGTTGAAGAAAAACTCAAGATGATAATCTTGGTCCAAGATTAGCCATAACAACCATCTCCGACTTCAAAGATTATCCACCACAATATTGCAAATCCTGGGGATTTTACATGGAAAATCAAGCAGTTTTCTCCAGTGATTTGAGTATACATGCACATGTGACAATATATTGAACTAAAATGAGTAGTAAATGCATCTTATATTTAGATCAACAAAAACTCCATCTCTAATTATGCTCAGTTTTTCATTCTTTCAATAAATTTACCCCTCTTGATGTTACTGTATGCTAGTGCAATGGATGCGATTAATCAATAAAAAGGACAATACACATATTTGAAATGTTAAAAGTATACCTTTCTAAAAGATGCACCTTTTTCTTAGGTTTCTTTCCAGTGATAACATGAAAGCAGGAATCCACTATCTCCCCCAACTTGGCTGATTCTAAAAGCCTCAAATCCCTCCTCACCTAAACTCGAAAAATAGAAATACATAAACATAAAAAACAATATACACTATTCTCTTTTTGCAGAACGAAAAATGCAATAAAAAAATTAAGATTTGAGTTATAAATAGTTCATCATAATTCGTAAATAAAATAAATATAAGTCCCAAAAGACAGAGAAAATTCAAACAACTTATCAGCTAAACAGAAGGAACCTCACCCATTCTCATCAAAAGCAACAATAAACAACATAAACATCAAAAAGTTCTCTTCCTCAACAACCAAACGAAACCCAGAAATTGTCAACATGAAAATTGTATTATACCACCCAAAAACCTGCAAAATTCTTTACCTTTAGGAGATACTGAAAATAAGAGCTTCGTCTGTGCTGATTTTTGTTTTTGTACACAATTCTTTCAAAAGCTCCACACTCTGCTTTGAGCTGCCCCAAAAACGATTGCAATCGCTCCTCTATACTTTCAATTTCAGTGCCCATTTTTTAATTTGTCAATTTGTTGATATATTAGCGTTCAATATTGAAGTTTCTGTTAACTGGGCGGGTTTTTAGGGTTTTAGGGTATACCACTTTAGACAAATCACAGGTACGGTTCTTTCTGTACTGTTACATCTTTTGCCCAAATAAGAATGACCACCGTGGCAATTAATTTATATAAAAATTATTTATTATTTTTTTTTTTTTTGAAAATTGAGGTAAAATCTTTATTAATCCTAAAGCGTTTGCAATCCATTGGGGACGCCTATCTAATCACACTCCACATTGTGACTCAAAAAAGGCAGCTCTAACTTGCTCATAAGGTACGTAAGAAAAGCTTATATCACTAATTTGACAAATAAAAGAATAACAGTCATCTAATAATAATCCTATAGAATTGAGCCTGAATTTATATCCTAAATAATCAATAATTGACAAACAATCAGACTCAATTGTAATATTATTAAATGATGTATTAATATTAAAATAATATTTAAAATTCTAATAATATTTAAAATTTTAATTATTTATTATATTCATTTCAATTAGTATTTTATAAAATTATAAAATTAAGTATTGAAAAATATAAATGAAATAATATTTACATTATAAAAATATCTAAATAATTGATGATTTGTTGGCATTATAATAAAGTATATCTTTAATTATAAAAATCTTTTAATAATAATAATGAATATCTTTTTGGTGCTGTTATGAAATTAATTATTTATTCTAATAAATAATAAATTTAATATTTATATTTTAATTATATGACTATCACTTAGTGGTTGATATAATATTATACCACATATTTCAATCAATTTTTTTAAAAATTAATTTATTTTTTAATTAATTTATTATTTATTATAATAAATATTTATTCATCTAAATATAAATATCTTAAAAGATAATTTTTAATAGCTTATCATTTTATTAGATAATAATTATTTATTATTAATATTAAATATATATAATATTATAATCATATTTAAACTATCTAAATAAATATAACTAATAACTAATTAATTATCTATTCTAATAAATAATAAATTTATCTTTCAATTAGACTCATACTTAGGTTGAATTAATTATGCTCGTTTCTCGAATGAGAAATATATATAGTTTCAAAACTATTTTATTATATATAATTCATCAGTTGCAGTTGTAGTTTCTTTTTTTTTTTTTTAATTGCAGGCTGAAAACTTGTAGCAAAAGGTTGGGATTTTAGTTAGCATGTCACCATTTTACAATAACTTATTGAAAATAACAATTGATGAATTGGGAAAATGATCGGTAGATTCTCAAAGTAATATTTATACAGAAAGATTAGACTTGTGGATCACATCCAATTTGATAAATAAATCTCAACTTTTTGATGTTGAGAGAAATTTCTTTTCTCTTGAAATTTTTTTTTTCAAGAAAAAAAAAGTTAAAATTTAAATTTTGACAATTAAATTTAAAGACATGGTATAAAAATTCTTAAAAGTGAAAATAATTTAAAAAAAATATTTTTTTAAATATCCACGTCTTAATTTTATATTTTAAAAATATATATTTTTCTTTCAGATGTATAAAATATATTGTTAAATAAATTTAAAAAATAATTATTTCAATTATATGATAAAGAATTGAGTGTTGGGCTGTAAAAATTATTATATACACAAAAAGAATAGTATAATTAAACTATAAATCAGGAACCTTCATGATAAATTTTGAAGTTTGAATAACCTGCAAATCATGCATAAAATTAATTAATGAAGCTAATAATTTTCTTTATTTTTATTCCAAAAAGAAAATCCAAATTAAAAAAAAAATTTGGTGTCATGTACAATCTCTAATGGAATTATATTGCATGTTGGTTAGAGCCTCTTAACCAGTGTGATTAATCAATAGATTTGTCCATTAAGAGTAAACAAATTTGACTACTTCATATGTATAAATATCAAAAGCTTCAATATTAATTATTTAGCTTTAGTTAATTAATTAAGACTTCTTAAACACATACTTCATTATAACATGTAGTATAATTTTTTAATTAATTTTCAATTAAAATTTAAAGGAATTTCTTTAAAAATATCCTAAAAAATAAAATCATTTCCAAAAATATATATATATTTTTTAAAAACACCCCAGTTCAATAAATATATATCTGACTAATATAAATCAAGTATACCGGTAAAACATATAAAAACCTGTGAAGGTATTCTAATTTTACAGGTAGACCTCCAGCACCTGTAGAAGAAAACCCAGATTATCCAGTGTGGGAACAAATCGACAATCTTGTTTTTACCTGGATAATATCAAATGTTGACGAGCGACTGGTAAATAGGATAGCCGAATATCCGACGGCCAAAGCCCTTTGGGATGGCCTTGCCGTGACATATGGCAGCGGAGTAGATGGATTCCAAATCTATGACCTGCACATGAAAGCTTACAGGCAAACACAAGGATCACAAACTCTTGAGGAGTATTGGACGAATATTCAATCCATATGGATGGCCATAGATTGAAAACAAAAAAACCCAATGGACTGTTGTACCATCGGGATTTCAAAATATGACAAGATGAAACAAGATCAAAGAGTTTACCAATTTCTTGCAGGATTGGATGAGAAATATGATAGAGTCCGTCGAGAGGTTCTCAAATCGGATCCCTTACCCTCAATTGAGTCTGTTTATGCCCAGGTCAGAAGGGAGGCCACCACGCTCAAGATCTTGAAGCCGGCATCCAACCCCTTAGAAGACTCGTCATCATCGGGTATTGGACAGGGACTGGTGGCGAAAAAACCAGAGAGAAACCGAGATGAGACCAGCAACTCAAGGCGCTCAGACAGAGGTTCTTCACAGCGCGATGACAAAGCTTCTCTAGTGTGCAGCCACTGTGGAATGAAGAAGCACACAAAAGAATCATGCTTCAAATTGATCGGTTTTCCAGAATGGTGGAGCAACTCAAATCGAACGAAAACAAGCAATAGATCAAGCAATGGGTGAGCCGCCGCCGGTGTGGGTATCAACGAGGTCACCGGCAGCACCAGCAGTGGCCGCGCAATGGTGAACGAAGAAAACGAAGAAGAAAAGGAAAGAGGGATGGCGGCGTTTGAAGGGAAAAATGGTAACCCTAAACCTCCTCTTAATATATTTATGGAAGGAGTTTATAATAAAAATAAAAACAAAAAATTAAAAGAAAGGGATAAGGAGGCAGAAATTAAAATGGGTGGGGTTGCTTATCATGTGGGCCAAAGTGTTCCAGGAGGTCCAAAGGCCCAATATTCTATTACAGGTTCAAAACAGAAGCAGAAGCCCAATAGTGAGAAATTGGGCTGGCTATTTAACTGTGCAGCCACCGATACCATGACATATGACCGTTCTGACATTGTCGAAATTAGAAAGCCACACTTGACTCATATCCAAAATGCTAACGGAGAATTATCAAATGTGCAAGGGGCAGGAACAGTTGAAGTGACTCCAAATTTGAAACTCTCAAAATGCCTCTACGTTCCCTCACTATCATGCAAACTTTTGTCTGTAAGTCAAGTTACAGCTGAGCTAGATTGTGTAGTACTAATGTTTTCTCGATTTTGTCTTTTACAGGACATTCATACAGGGGAGATAATTGGGCGTGGTACTGAGCGCGGAGGACTGTATCATGTTGATGAGATGGCTCAAAACGGAAAGGGAATGCTGGCTCATGGAACTTCAGAAAGACAAATATGGTTATGGCATCATCGTCTAGGTCATCCGTCTATTCATTACCTTAAGTTTTTATTTCCATCTTTGTTTAGACAGAAAGTTGATTTTACTTGTGAAACCTGCATATTTGCAAAAAACCATAGAATTTCTTTTCCCCCGAATAATACCCGAGTTAAGACTATATTTTCATTAATTCATTCGGATGTATGGGGCCCGTTCCAATTAATAGTGGTCCTTTTCAGTATTTCTTATTGTTTATTGATGATTTTTCACGGATAACTGGGGTATATTTTTTGAAAAACAAATCCGAAGTGTCTGAGAAATTTATGGTTTTTTACAATATGATCCTTACACAATTTGACAAGAAAATTCAAACCCTTAGGTCTGATAATGGTGGCGAATTTGTTAACCAGAGTATGAAAACCTTCTGTAATGAAAAAGGAATTATTCACCAAACAACCTGTCCCAATACCCCCCAACAAAATGGAGTAGCAGAAAGAAAAAATCGGTTTCTCCTTGAAATGACCAGATCCATGTTGATTGAAGCAAAAGTTCCCAAACATTTTTGGGCTGAAGCCGTTGCTACTTCAGTTTATTTATCCAACAGACTACCTACCAAAAGCCTTGACCATAAAACACCAATCCAAGTCCTTCAAACCCAAACTACCCTAACTCCACCTTTAACCCTACAACCAAGAATTTTTGGATGTTCAGTTTATGTCCATATTCCAAAACATGAACGTTCCAAGCTTGATCCTTGTGCTAGGAAATGTGTGTTTATCGGGTATGGGATAAATCAAAAAGGTTATAGATGTTACAATCCTGATACCAGACGAACATTTGTGACTATGGATTGTGATTTTCTTGAGTCAGAATTTTTTTACTCTACCCAACCTAGTCGTCAGGGGGAGAATCATAAGGACTCCTTAGATTGGTTAGATAACTTGTTTGTCTCTGATGGAGTTCCAACAGAGCCTTGCTCCCAGACCATCGAGCCAATTCTTGACATAGTGCAGAATGACTCATCTGAATCACGTCCTGACACACCTCCTATGAATGATCCTCTTGAGGTAAGTACTACTAGTCCTACTAGATCTTTGGGTGAAATTGTTGACTCTGATTATGAAAGTGTAGTGCCTGAAGATGATAGATATGTGTTACCACTCAGATCCACTCGAGGAGTTCCTCCTAAGAAGTATACTCCAGAACATATATCCAGATCCTCCAGATATCCCCTAGGTAATGTTGTTAGGGGGAGTATCTCAGATAATGCTAAATCTTTTTCAACTATTCTCTACTCTGAACAGATTCCTAGAAATGCAGAAGAGGCAAAAAATGATAAAAGATGGTGGGAAGCCATGAAAGTTGAGATGGAAGCTCTTGTGAAGAACGAAACTTGGGAAAAAAGTATACTACCAAAAGGGAAGCATCCAGTAGGATGTAAATGGGTGTTTACAATAAAACACAAGGCAGATGGGTCCATCGAACGCTATAAGACAAGATTAGTAGCGAAGGGGTATACACAAACATATGGGATTGACTATTCAGAAACTTTCTCACCTGTAGCTAAAATTGATACCATCAGGGTTCTATTCTCAGTTGCAGCTAATAGAGACTGGCCACTCCATCAGTTTGATGTAAAAAACGCCTTTCTACATGGAGACCTAAGTGAGGAGGTGTATATGGAAGCTCCACCTGGGTTCAAAAATGACTTCAAGGAAAATGAAGTATGCAGATTGAAGAAAGCTCTTTATGGCTTGAAGCAGTCACCAAGGGCTTGGTTTGGTAAGTTTACAGTGGCTATGAAAAAATATGGGTACAAACAAAGCAATGCAGATCATACACTGTTTCTAAAGAGGAAAGAAAATTTGATCACTTGTCTGATTATTTATGTAGATGATATGATCATAACAGGGAGTGATTCTGAAGAAATAGCAGAATTAAGAAGAAACTTGTTCACAGAGTTTGAAATGAAAGATCTTGGAGGACTCAAATACTTTCTTGGGATAGAGGTCCTTAGATCAAAAATGGGGATCTTTATGTCACAGAAGAAATACATTCTTGATCTTTTGACAGAGACAGGCTTATCAGATTGTAAACCAGCTGAAACTCCTCTACCTGTTAATCATGGACTACAAGTCAAAGAAGGAGGTAACCCAGCAGATAAAGACAGATATCAACGACTAGTTGGCAAGCTCATCTACCTTTCCCACACCAGGCCAGACATTGCCTATGCAGTAAGTGTAATCAGCCAATTTATGCATCAGCCACAAAAGGAACATATGGAGGCAGCTCTAAGAATCATAAGGTATCTGAAAGGTACTTATGGGCTAGGAATTATCTTCAGAAAAAATGAGCGTCTTGACCTTGAGATCTATACGGATGCAGATTGGGCCGGAAACCCAAATGATAGAAGGTCCACTTCTGGGTATTTTGCTTTACTCGGATGAAATTTGGTAACTTGGCGAAGCAAAAAACAGAAAGTGGTGGCGCTCTCCAGTGCAGAGGCTGAGTTTCGAGGAATTGCAAAGGGAGTTACAGAACTTCTATGGCTGAAGAAATTATTGACAGAAATTGGTATTCTCCCTCCATTACCATGTGTGCTTAAATGTGACAATAAGGCAGCAATACAGATTTCAGAAAACCCTGTACAGCATGATCGGACTAAACATGTGGAAGTTGATCGTCATTTCATCAAAGAAAAACTTGAAGGAGGGATCCTGGAATTACCTTTTGTTCGTTCTGAAGATCAACTAGCAGATATTCTGAAAAAGGCAGTAAATGGAAAAATATTCAGAATAGTTCTTGACAAGTTGGGTATTGGAGATTTCACTACACAACTTGAGGTGAGGGAGAGTGTTGACTAAATTAATTTCTTTAATATTTTTCCTTATTAGTAGAGATTACAGGATTATTTGTAGGATCTTAATTTCCTATTTTGTGATGTAATGCTTGTATATAAACTGATATTACAACAATAAAAATATAGACAGAAACCCTAAATAACAGTCTCCTATTACAGTTTAATACAATTTAACACCTTCATGATAAATTTTGAAGTTTGAATAACCTGCAAATCATGCATGAAATTAATTAATGAAGCTAATAATTTTTTTTTATTTTTATTCCAAAAAGAAAATCCAAATTAAAAAAAAAATTGGATAAATGATAAATTGATGTCCAAGTAGGAGGATGGTGTCATGTACAATCCTTTTTAGTCTTTTTCTCACTTCACTTTTTATCCAAATCTCTAATGGAATTATATTGCATGTTGGTTAGAGCCTCTTAATCAGTGTGATTAATCAATAGATTTGTCCATTAAGAGTAAACAAATTTAACTACTTCATATGTATAAATATCAAAAGCTTCAATATTAATTATTTAGCTTTAGTTAATTAATTAAGACTTCTTAAACACATACTTCATTATAAAATGTAGTATAAGTTTTTAATTAATTTTCAATTAAAATTTGAAGGAATTTCTTTAAAAATGTCCTAAAAAATAAAATCATTTCCAAAAATATATATATATTTTAAAAACACCCCAGTTCAATAAATATATATCTGACTAATATAAATCAAGTATACCGGTAATACATATAAAAACCTGTGAAGGTATTCTAATTTTTTTTTTTTTAAAAAGTGATATGTAATATGACTTTTCCAAATTTAAATTCATAAATTTTTTATCATAAGAATAATTTTAATACAAATAAATGAGACTAATTCTTAGCAGAATGGTTATAGCCATGAAAAAGTCATTCTGAAGCTCCCAACTAATATTGAAAGCTACTGAAAAAGCTTAAATTTGCTTTTCTTGAAATTGATTAATATTATTTTTCAATATTTATATAAATATGTCTCAAAATTGTAAGCCAATCGAATCTCAATGGGTAAAATTATGTGATGTTCTTTATATAGAGTTTGAAGAGACCATATATAAACACCCACAATAATTTTCAATAAATAAAACTTTATTTTTATTTTATTTCAATTTTGGGGGTAATTTTTATTATTATTATTTTAGTATTATCATATATGGGAGTTGGAGGATTGAATCTAAATTTATTCAAAAGAGATATATTTTATGTGTATCAATTTTTATTATTTTTTAGTGCAATTTTAAATATTAGTTTTTGTTATACAAATTATTTTACTTTTATTTAGGGTTTGAGTATAGAAGACTTGAATTTTTATTTTTGTAATTCATTTTCAGTAAAATTTGAATCGCGTTTAAAATTATGATATTTTAAATTTAAATTTCAAATGAAATTAGTTTTATTAAAAACCATATAAAATATATATTCAAGTATTAAGTGATTTAATTATTAATCAAAAAACAATTCAAGTGTATCAGAAGGATTTAATTTAAGTCATTTTGAGTTGGACTATTATGAATTTATTTTATCAAATATTGATTAACTTAAAATGAATTATTTTTATAGTTATTATCTGATTTTTTTTGTAATTTTTTTAATATGATTGTGATTTTTTAATATTTTCAATTTGTAGACTTTTTAAAATATTTATGCAAACTTTTTAATTTTTTTTTTGAATGAGAACTTCTTAATTAAAAAATATATTTCCTACCAATTCAAATTATTTAAAGTTCAATCCTCAAAATTTTAAATTATTTTCAAATTTAGTATGAAACTAACTGTTCATATATTAGAACTTGTATCAAATTAAAAATAGAATATCAAAAATTACTGAATATCCATTTCATAATATATAATTTAAAATTTGATTATAGCAAAATTAAAGAAACCTTTCCATTATAAATTGCAAACATCAATTCAAAAATCTCAAATGTGGATATATAAAAAATAAATAAAAAATCAATGTTAAATTGTGTGCTGATGGTTGGCGTTTTGCAATTAAACACATAATCCCACTTTTTGAGGAAACATAGAAATTTTCAAAGACTTTTTATTTTTTTCAGATATATATGAAAAACAAACTTCATGATCACTTTGTTCTTATCAATAAGGATCTAAATGTAATTTGTATACGCATTTGTTAATTGTAAAGGGTATATTTGGAAATGAAGTCGTACCTAATACAATTTTCCCAAAAGTCCTTTTAAATTTTTTTTTTAAAATAAATAAATTTTTTTTATATTAATACTTATCTCTTGTAGTAGAAATATATATATTTCATCTGTTTGGAATTAATAGATATATTTTTATTTTATAAAAATTTATTATTTATTTTAAAAATATAAATTTACATATGTTTTTGTTGTATATATTTATTAAATATATATTTATCAATTTATGATGAAAGGAATACTAAATATTAATTTGAGAGAAAATTTTTCTTAAAATTACCTACAAGTGGTAATGGATTGGATTAAAATTGAAATTTATATTTCAAGAACTCTTTATTTGCAAGGCATCATCGATGAGCAAAAAGAAACTTTTCAACTCCACATAAATATATTTTTTTCCCAAAAAAAAAATTATAGAGCTACTCATTATTAGGCTTAACATTTTTTTTTTCTCTTTAAATTAAGCTATCTTCTTTTCAATTCAATAAACTAACCATGCACAGAAAAAGTGTAAAACAATTAAGAAAGAAATTCAAAATCTATAATAATAACATTTTTCATTTACCAAAAATAACGAAAATACTCTCTAAAGACACAATCATTCTATCTCTAATTTTTTGTTTAATTTTCAAGATGGATAGAAAAAAAAGACAATAATATTATTGCTATTTGTTTTAGTAGGTAGAATATATATAATTTTCTTATCAACAAACTATTATGTTTCAAAGATAATGAAATTTAATTATTAAGTTATGATTTAGTGGGTAGTAGCGAATATTAATCTCGTTCAAATTTTGACTTTGAGTTTTAATTATTTCATCACTCGTTTACAATTAATAAAAATAAATGAGATTTTGATCTAATATTAAGATTAAAGTTTGAAACTTTAATATCTAAGTTTTTTTGTTCGATTCTTTTTATATGTATACATTATGTGTAAAATATAAAACAATTACTCACACCAATTTTCAGAGTGTAATGACTTTACCCAGTAATTCCTTCCTTATAATAAGCATCTTCCTTATAATAAGCATCGAATTCTTAATCCAAATTTTCTTTATCTTAAATAACGCATCACTAGATGCTTGTGCTCTGTGTATATGTTAGACAAAGTCCCATTTCTTCTAGCTTTTTCTTTTAATTTTTTTTTCATTTATCACTTCAAAAATACATTTAATCCATTTCCCAAAATACCCTCATTTTATAAAATGATTAAAATATTCTTTATAAAATTATTAAACCAAGGGGGGCTAAAGCTTAAAAGGACCCCCGAAATTGACCCAAATGCCCCAAAATATGTTAAACCCAATGAAGCCGGCAATTCGGACTGTTTTGGCATAAAAGAAAAATACCAGTCAACCGTCTTTCTATAACACAAAGTCTCACCTTTTTAAAAACTTGGGTTGGTTAAAAAAAAACCGGACATCCCAAAACAGAGGACATATAAACTACTATGACAGAGCCTGAAGCAAGCTTGCTTTTGTTCTGTAATTTTCATGGCCAAGATTGTTGTTTATGAGAAAATGACACAGATTTGTCGGAAAATTGTTCATGTAAATATCAGGTGGAGTTTTTTTCAGAGAGTTTCTGTTTTTAGACAGTTTTTTCAGTTTATTTGGGATAGGATTCTTGCTTGTTCTATTGGTAAGCCTGTTAGATATCGCCGGTTAACTCGCCAGCCTTCTTCTTCTCCATCACCAGAGTCTATTGAAGATGGTGATTTGGAGTCACCGGAAAACCCCATCACCACCACCACCACCAACAACACTTTTAGTGGGTATAATACAGATTCGGATTTAGTCACTTTGAAGATTAGTTTGTTGGGTGATTGTCAAATTGGAAAAACAAGCTTTGTGGTAAGCAGATGAATTTTTAAATTTTTTTTTAAAAAAAATATTGAAAAGAAGGTTCGAATTTTTTTTTTCCCAAATAATATATATGCTCCTGATGATAAATCATATTCAGATGAATTACTGTTAAAGTTTATAATCATTAATCTTTTTTTATTTTTTTGAATTTGTGAAGATCAAATATGTGGGAGATGAGCAAGAAAAGAAAAGCTTGGAGATGTCAGGATTGAATTTAATGGATAAAACATTATTTGTTCAAGGTGCCAGGATTACATTTAGTTTATGGGATGTGGGAGGTATGTTGATTAATTGATTAATTAACTTGAATTCGTTTAATTTCTTAGCCCATTTACTAATAATTATGGGATTTTTCTCACTTGTATGATACTTAACTAAACTAAATCTTAATCTCAATCGGTTGTATTGATTTTCTTTTTTTCATTCAAAATGATTATGAGTTATATTTTGGGACAAATAATAAGAATTCTAAATGCATTTTTATGATGAGATTACCTGAATTGTGAATGCAGGTGATAGTAGGTCACTTTATCACGTTCCCATTGCATGTAAAGATGCAGTAGCAATTTTGTTCATGTTTGATCTTACTAGTCGGTGTACTCTCAACAGGCAACTTAATTAACTTTGTTTTAGTGGAACTAATTAAGTATTATCCTGGTTTACTAATAAACTCTTTAATTAATTATCATATTATTGATGGTTTTGCAGTGTTATTGAATGGTATAGTCAAGCCAGAAAATGGAATCAGGTACTTATTAATTAATTTTCAGTTCGAGTGGTTTTGTTCTTTGTCAAATGATTATCTAAACAAAAAAGGCTAAATATAATAAGTTCATCATTTATTGGTGAGGTTCTAAATGCGATAATTAATTAGTAATTAGAAAAAGGATAAAAGAGTACATGTTATATTTAAAATAGTACTCAAACCCAGAAAAAGAACACATTGCTCTTGTCAAAAAATCAATTGCTTGGACCATATATTTTAGTGCTAATTTAATGATATCACAAAAATCAAATTGAAATTCAAGAGTGGGTGCCCTAAAATTGATGGGTTTTTTTTTTCTGTATATAATCCTAGTTGTAGATATAGTATGTTTTTTTTCCTTTAAAGTGGATCCCTAAAGTTAATAATGAACCACTCTGTTTTTAATGTAAATTGATTGTTGTGTTTTTGCAGACTGCAATTCCTATACTAGTAGGGACTAAATTTGATGATTTTGTTCAATTTCCCCCAAATTTGCAATGGCCTATAGTTACTCAGGTATGCTTTATTTGGTTTGCTTTTGCTTTTTCATAAAGCTTGACACTGAATTATTAGTTTATTAATTTCATTTGATTAAAAAGGTATTTTCTTTCATTGGAACTCTAATGCTGATTCACATAACATAACATTTTTGGAAAAGGAAAAAAAAAATAATTCACAGCTCTCTCTATTTTTCCAATTGTGATTTTTGAAAAAAGAAACAAATGGATTCCAAAAATGCTGAAAATTAAACTGTACAAATTAAACACATTTAATAACTTGGGACTTAATTAGTGATCTGAACTTAAAACACATTTAATAACTTAATTAGTTTAGAATATAATATTCTTTGATGAATGTGACAGAGCTTAAATTGTATTTTTTTTTTGAATTTTTTATTACAGGCGAGAGCATATGCAAAAGCAATGAAGGCAACGCTATTCTTTTCGAGTGCAAAACATAATATAAATGTGAACAAGATATTCAAATTTATAATGGCAAAGCTCTTTAACTTGCCTTGGACGGTACAAAGAAATTTGACAATTGGAGAACCAATTATTGACTTCTAATAAAGCATTTACACACTACTTTTTAGCTACTGATTTTCATGTAAATACCCAAAATAGAGATTGGAAAACACAAAAAAGAAAACAAAGGAAATTTCTAGCTATTATCTTATAATTGATTAGAGCTATTTTTTTTTAGAATAATTTATTTATTTTACGTTTTTATATCAATATTGCATTTCAATTATTATTATATTGTAAATTAGATAATCTCGAATACTTGTTTCATAATATTTACATTTTTAAGTAAAAGATTGGGATAAATTGGTACTTAAAATGCAATAATTATCAGTTTCATAATACATAAAATATGTAAATTCTGGCACAATTGTTTCCTGATGCTTTTAAAAGAAACTTTGCTTGATACCTGCAAGGAATATTGAAAATTTTAAATTACTCTCCAAATGTGCCTTTGTCTCCTCCAAAACAAGCAGATTTGGTAAAAATAATTAAATTGTGATGCTGCTGTTCAAATTAAAATGAATTCACATGGATGAGCAAATCATGAATTCATTTTAAAAAATCATTGCAATATTTTTTTTCTCCTAAAATATACTATTATTATTATTATTCTTAAAAGATCATTTCACCATGAAGTTTACCTATATATGATCATAATAATTAATAGCTTATTCCCATTAAAAAAATCTAATTCAAGATATGCATGATGGTGATATTTAATCTAATTCTTGATTAGAGAACTCATTATACTTTTTTTTAAAAAAATATTTTTTATGAGGAAAAAAAGAATTTGAATTTGAAATTAATTTTGTCAACTTGAGAAAATTTTAATGACTAAAAAAAAATCTAGTTGTAATTGAACTTTTTTAAAATCGACCATTTCATTTTCACTTTACTTATAAAAATTAATAACAATTTATAATGGTTGAAATTAAAATGAAAATTAGCCTATTATATATATATATGTGTGTGTGTGTGTGTGTGTGGTTTTTTTGTCAAGATATATATATATATATATATATATATGTTATTCATTACCAAATAAAAGAACACGTGTTATTATACATGTAAAAATAAGGCCAAAATCCTAAAAATATCAGTATAGATACTAACATTTAATAATTTGATCAAATTAACTTCTTTTACGTTGCATCTTTATAATGTAATCAAATTAGCTCCTTTTTTTTTTGTTAATTGTGGCTTCATTCATATAATTGCATAAAAACAAAAATTACAACCAATTGACAACATTTCTCTTCCTTCAAGGTCAAGAGAATTTGACCAAATTAATTAACATCTTACTAATCTTTTTTCACCTGTTAAATACACAAAGAATTTTATAATTTTCACATAAATGAAGCAATTCCTCCCTCCACCAATTACTAAGTAAAGTGATCTTTTTAATTAATTTTTTACAAGAAGAATATCAAATCATATATATAAATATATGCTTATCAGTAACCAAATTCTTTATGTTGAGACTTTGGTAAAATTGACCTCACAAAATTCTCTAAATCCTAACATTTCTTTAAAATCAAACTCTAACAAAAGGGCATTCCTGAGGAAAGACATAAGAGAACACATATTTATTCTTATTTACCCTATAAATTAAGAGTAAACATTTGAATACGCATGATCAAAACGACATTAAAGACTTTAGTTTGTTAAAATAACCAAGAATCTCTACAATACATGTACATTTTGAGGATATGTATATATTCTTACTTGAAGTAGCTCAACCACTAACTATAAATAAAATTCATTTTGTAAAATTTAGGTTGTTTATTGAATGAATGATAGCTTTTTACAATGAAGTGTACAAGGTTCTATAATATATAGTGGTTACCGGGTTACTATAGTAATTAACATAAAAGTCAAATTCCTATTTAGTACAATAATTGCGTAATGGGCTGGGCTCAGGAAAAAAATATTTCCACCTTGATTTTTTTTTTCGATTGATATTTTAGTTGATTTATTATAACTTTATAATAAATTTATTATAAATTATATAAAATTTATAAATTTATAATAAATTTATGAACTAATAAAAATTTAGTATTTTTATAAATATTTTATAAATTTTGATATTTTGATAAATAATTTATAAACATAATAAATTTAAAATTATTTTTAATTTTTTTATATATTTTTATCAAAAGTTTATGTGTAAACATACTCAAAGCAATTAATCCATTTCAAGGACTGCTCCATCATGGTCCCTCAAACAATATGAGCCTAGTTGCATCATGGTGCAATGTGTGGGGATTTTTTTTTCAAATACCCTCAAAATTAAAATTATTTTTAAAAATATCAACTTTTACTTTTCTCTTTTAAAAATTTTCACTTTTTAACTTTAAATTTTAAAAATACCTCCTTTCAAAAATATATTTTTAGTTTATATTTAATACATTAAAAATATATTAAAACTATATTATGCAGTGCAATCTCCTCTAATTTACATACATTTAGAAGCCACTGATAATAGTTGAGAAAGTTACACATTACATCATTTTTTTTATTTTTTTTAAATGTTCCATTATTTTAATATATTTTAATATTTATTAATGTATATCTCTAAAAGTAGTATATAACTTTAGCATATTAAATAAATATCTTTGAAAGGATATTTTTAAAAATTGAATGTTAAAAAGTAAATATTAACAAAATTGAATATTTTTTAAAATAATTTTATTTTTTTTGGATATTCTTTAAAAAACCTATAATAATGTAGAGTAATTTCTCAAAATATATTTGTGTTTTTTAGTCAAAATTCAAAAAAAAAAAGAAATTACTTTTAGCAATTCTACAATTACTATCATTTTAAATATGGAGAAACTTTTAGATAAATTGTTTGGTTACCTAATTTGTGTATTATGACTCATTGATTATCAATAAAAATACACACTTTTTAAAATTGAGTACACTGAAGTACTGAACAATTTCTTATGTGATCAATACTAAAAGATAGTAAATTAGCATAGTTTTCTAAATGCTCACCTCACTCTTTTGCTTTTTATTTTTTTAAAAAATTCTAATTCAAGTTAGAGTGTCCTTACCCTTATTCTATGTTTGAATGGGATGCAAATGAGTTAAATAAAGTAGAGTAAAATAAGAGAGAATATGTGATACACACTTTTTAAATACACACTTTTGAATAAACTGAACAATTTCTCATGCGATTAATACTAAAGATGATAGTATAAGTGAGCATAGTTTTCTAAATGCTTAATTCACTCTTTTGTTTTCTTTATATATATATATATATATATATATATATAAAAGAACTCTGATTCATGTTTGTGTATCCTTGCCCTTATTAATTCTATGTTTCATGAGTGGGGGGCAAATGAGTTTATATATATATATATATATATTTATGTGAAAGCTAACTATAGCAGTTGTGGATTTGTGATTAATGGTGATTGAACTCATTTTTTATTTTGTTATGGAATTGAATTAGTTAGGGCTGTGTAGGAATTATGCAGATGCAATGAGTATGTGGTGTAAATACATGTTATAGGAATTATGCAGATGCAATGAGTATGTGGTGTAAATACATATTAACAATGAGATGCGAGTTTTTCTTTGAATAAAAAACAAAAAAAGAGGTGAGAAATTATTCAGTGCACTTAATTTTAAGAAGTGTTTATTACTTCCTCCATCCCATTTTTATAGTCCACTAATTATTTTCACACATATTAATAAAATATAATTATTTAGTGCACTCATTTAGAGTATATTATATTTATATACTCTCATTAAATATAATATATTTTTTAAACTATTTTTAATGCTATTTATAATTATTATGATAAAATGTGTATTAAATGAGGGTATACTTTATTTATGATAAATGAGCTACAATTTAAAATATTTAAAAATAATATATTGTACTATAAAAATGCAACGAAGAGAGTATTATTCTATGATCAATGAGCCATGGTACATAGAGGGAAGAGCAAATTCTTGTATTGCGTTGTAAATACGAGCTCTGTATGAAGTTTGAACTGGAATCCAAATTAAGGCTGCTTGTCATTTATAGTAAATAAAGCAGAAAATTACTATTTATCATTATTACAAAGATTATATGGATTATTAGTTAAATAAAATATTTTTACTTGATTTGATGATATTTTGTAAGATTTTAACAGTTAATGAAAATGAAAATGATTATAAGCATAAAAAAAAACTCTAATTATAAATCTTATTTTATTTATTCAATGATTATGGTAGTAAGGTTGCTCATTGTAAAACTAATAAAATTGAAGGACAATCAATTACTGAAACAATAACAAATATAACCATTAAACAAAATTATGATAAATTAGTAAATCAAAAAGATCATAAATGCTTAACCATGAAGTCAAGTTCTGAAAACATATTTTCATGTATAACATAATTTAATCATAAAATAAGGAAAGCCGCAGCTTTGGCGAAGAAACGGCCAATCTTCTAAGATATTCAATATTTAAAAGACAAGTCTCCATGTTATGATGTTGATGATCAGTTCCATAATTAGAGATATAGAGATTCATTTCTCTCAATTTCTTACCAAAGCAAATTATATATCTCAGCACATATATCTCATTTATTGTTCCTCTAAATCCTTTCACATTCACCACTTTAAGTCTCCTACTGATGCATTTATAAACCTTCAAATTCCTTGTCCAAAATTCATGAGGATTGTAATAATATGTTGGAGGCTCATAATCCTGAAACAAAACCCATTAAAAATATAGTAATTTAGAGTTCAATTACTATAATAATTAATTAAATATGTATAGGAAAATTTTATTACAGACTACGGTCGATGTATATGTATCCGTCCAATCTTATTATTTCTCTTTTAGCAGTTTGCAATTTACTATTGAATGGATGTTTATGCACCGAATTCAGAATAGAATTTCCCATAAAAGTATATACTTACAGGGAATATAATTGCATCGCATAAATCAAAAGTAAGATGCTCAAGATATGGGCAACAACTGAACATGAACTTGATTCCATGATACTCATTGAAATGCATTGCAGTTTTCAATGTCAATTGACGAACACAAAGTGGGGAAACAAAATCAAAGTCGTCTCCTTGGGGAACAATCTGCAATAATTATCCATTAGCAACATTACCATTTTTCAAATTAATGTGTTTCTTGCTGCCTATATTATTCATAAAAGAAATCAATATAAATGAAAGTAACATGTGAATAATCATAAAAATAGTTTTGAATATAAGTAGTATTAAATGAAGTAATAGATTATATGATAAAGATTAAATAAAAAGAATATTTATTACATTTACAAAAAATTTAAATTATTCATATATTACATGCGTAAACGATCATAAAATAGTTAAAATATAAATAATGTTAAATGAAGTAATAGATTATATGATAACAATAAATAGAAATCACATTTACAAATTTAAATTATTCGTGTATTACATGCGTAAACGATTATAAAATAATTAAAATATAAATTGTGTTAAATGAAGTAATAGATTATATGATAAAATTAAATAGAAATCACATTTATTACATTAACGAAAAATTCAGCATAACACATGGATAATGAAATTATAATATGATAATTGCAAATGTTCGAATTTTTTGAATTTAAGTCATATATGAAAGTCGATTGAAATTAATAATAAATAATTAAATGATATAAGATTAACTACGATACAAATTAAAACGGATACAAATTAAAACGGATAGGAATTCGAAAGTTCTAACATAAATAAAATATATAATTTTGGTATAATAGTTATAACGGTTGGAATATATAATACCGTTATGCAACCGTTATTTCTAGTTAGAATAACAGTTGTATTATATAATTTTTTTAACACCGGTATTGATTAATAACAAATAACTAGATTTATTTATTAAATTAACAAAAATTGAATATGGAAATTAGATAAAGAAGTTAAAATGCAAATAATTATAAAGACTCAATTATCTTATATAAACTAAACATGCAATTTCAGCAGAATCAAAGCTATCTCAACATGAAGCAACAAACATATATATATATATAGGTAGAGAAGAATACCTGAAGAAAGACACTACAAACTGTTAAAACCTGAACAGTGAAAAACTCTTGCAAGAAATCATAAAGCATGGAACCAAATTCAGAGTATTCAGTCTCGAAAGAAAAATCAAGATCAGCCTCTGCCATGTTAAATTGATTCAACAAATGAAAATAGCAGAAGTTTCCTGAGTACTTGAAGACTTGTAATCTTGGCCCATCAATCCAAAATACATCTTGAATAAAATTGCACTTATCGATAACCAAATTCTTCATTTTAGAGTTTGGTAAAGTCACCTCAAAATTCTCTAAATCCCAACATTTCTTTAAACTTAAACTTTCTAACAAAGGAGCATTCTTCAAGAAAACCTTAAGAGAAACCATATTTATCCTGATCCACCCTAAAGAAAGACTCTTCAGAACACTTAAATTAGTGAACAAAGAAGCGTTAAATCTGCATGAGAACAACATTAAAGACTCAAGATTAAGTTCATAAACAGGCAAAGGCAATTGAAATACAGAAACATTATTATTTTCTAGATCATCTTCTCTCCATGTGGGATCAGAGAAATCTAGCTCTAAATCCACCACATTTTTTGAAGCTGCAAAAAGAACAAAGTTTTGAATATCATCAAGAAAACTTTTAGGTTTTGAAAATGAAAAAGAAAATTTTTTGATAGGCTTTTGTGGGTAGTTTTCAACAATCTTTCTCACGAAATCAAGAAAAACATTTTTTTGAACCCTTTGATCATTTTCATGATCGTCAAAATGTCTAACAAAGAAATTTCCATTGAATTCAAGAACTGTGCTCTCACGCCAAAGATTTAGCCATTTTTTTGATAGGATGGAAGTTCTTGCTGCTTCTTTGAATGGCAAATTACTGATAATATGGATGAGAATGGGGTCTGTGATTGTTGAGAAATGGCCTTTGTTGTTGTTATCCATGGCTTTGAATTAATAAGGTTGCATGACAAAGAAGCAGAAGTTGATTTATATAATGTAAGAATGAAACATTTTGTGTCTGTGTTTTGGAAGAGATGATCGTGAAAAGGTGCGTGTGTATGTTTTTTTTTTTTAAAAAAAGGGAAAACTATTATAATGTAACTGCCCAATTTAATTTAAGCAACTAAAACTGAAAGAAAAAAAAATCTAAGAATCTTTTTTGTATGAATGCAATGTACATTTGGAGAATAAGTACATATATTTTTCACGTGATACAGATCCACCTTATAATAAATTTTTAATTTATTATGCATAACAAATTATGTCTATATATTAATAATAATTATATTTTTTTTAAAAAATTAAGAAGCAAAATTTAATTTGGGTTGTTAGGAAAAATCCTAGCAATCAATGCAATGCCATAATACCATATAAAAAGATAAAAAGAAAAGCAAGTTGTTTGTAATTTGTCATTTTCTTTTCATGATATAATAATAATATATGACTTTGTAGTAATAAATGATTAGCTTTTGAGTATAAATGTATGATTTTCCATTAACTTTGTCAAAATATCAACGGAAAAAAAAAGAAATTATTTTTTATTGATATTATAATTATTTCCATTTCAAGGAGAAAATTTTAGATAGATTCAGTCAAATAGGGCGTCAATTTTAAGAAAAGTAAGTATTCAGTTGCCTAATTTGCAAAGGGATTTCTTTAAAAAATAACCCAAAAAATAAAATTATTTAAAAAAACAATTTTTCTTTCAAAAATATTACATTTTAATTTTTAACTTTAAAAATACTTATTTTTCAAAAATAAACATTTAATATATATCTAATGTAAAGATATACTTCACTTTAAAAGATGTATACTTAGTATACAGTTAATATATTAAAATAATAAAATATTCTTAACAAAAAAAATTTAAAAAGGTGTAAGTTTCTCATTTGCAAATTGTGGCCAAAACCAGCCGTGAATGATAATGAGCACATAGGTTTTCATATAGCCAACAAGAAGAATTTTATCTTGGCTACTTCACAATATTTAACAAATGTCAGCCATATTCAATTTTGGAAGTAATTGGCATTACTGAGTTGTATTGTGATATGCGAGAAGAAGTTTTTATTTGGATGACTGAAATTATAATTTAGTAATATATCACATTATATGGTATTATATTAGAAAATATATTTATCATGTTTGAAAAAATGGTATTAATATATAACTAAGTAAAAATATTTTTATTAAATTTAATGATATTTTTGAGATTTTAGTATGTTTTGAAGATGAAAATTTATTTATTAACATGTATTTAGTGTTTAAAAAAATTTATTTTGAATATTCTTAAAAATAAAATTATAAAACCATGAAAAATCACTAAGAGTGTGATTAGGATGATTTTTATTTTTTTATTTTAGTTTTTTTAGGAAAAAAAATTAAAATATATTTAATAATATCATTAAATTAGTTCAGGCTAAATTCGTAATCTATAAAATATAATTTTGAGGATTGTAATTTTAAAAAAATATTGCAGATCAATAAAACTCTTTTTTTTATATAAGACATTTTATATTAATAAAAAAATTTTAAACTTTTTTATTTCTTTATTTTTTAATAATTAAAATTTTAATAATTATGATATATAATTTTTAAAAATATAAAATAAATTTTTAAAAAATATAAAATAAAAACTAAAAATAATTTTTGATTTTCAAAAAATAAAAATAAAAAATCTACAACGATAACAAACACACCATAAATTGGCGATTTATCAAATTATATAAATTCATACCCTAATAGATAGAAAAATAAGAATTAAACCATACAACATCATAACATAATATGATAAATAATGAAATAAATAACGCCTTAAATGTAATCCTAAATTAGGACTCTTATTAATGCATTTGTCAAGCAGAAGCAAAACGTTGCTAAAAGTCATGCATATAAAAATATAATAGTTGTGCATCTCTCTTTTTAAATACAATATAAAATTTACAGTCATAATTCACATATCTTACACAATGGCTGGTTCAACAAAACACTAATATTTTGCTTGAATGAGATTTTTACGAGTCAAATTCTTTCAATTTGGAATATTGATCGATGTAAATTGGAGTTGTTCTACTTGCCCATTAGTTTTACTATAGACTGTTCAGAGAGAAAAAATTTGCCAAACCCTATCATTTTATATTTTCATTATTTCAAAGGAAACTGAATGTCCTGCTGCCACTGCCATTTCACAGTAACTATGAAGCAGCAAAACTGGAGAGAGAAATGCAGGAAAGTAATTGTCATATTATATACCACCAGAATGAGTAAGCTCAGCCAAGAAGCGAGACTGGTGTACGGAAAACCTGATGAACACAAGAGAAGAGGGAGAGAACAACTTGATACTCCAAAAATAATCAATTTTAAGAAAAATGGAAGCTTGCATTTGATACAGTACATCTCTGATTCCAATTATAGCCAAATGAACACTGCAAAAACGTATCCTAATTCTCAGAACAAAACTATAATAAACAAGCAAAATGCTCCTGAATCTCCCACATCTTGAAGATGGAAAAACATCCTGGAGATGTAAATTTATGCCCATCAGGTGGCAGGGTTCTCGTGCAACAGTACATATTCTCCGCTGCAAAATTTCAGAGGCGTTAACTAAACGCTAAAAAGAAATGTCCATCAAGCAACATATAAAAATAAATAAATAAATAAAACTAAAACAATTAGGGGACAGAATCACTAAAGGGCTATACAGATATTATAATGGTGCAGAACGTTAAATGCTGACCAGCAAGTTGAACACAAATCACAATCACCCGAAAACTAAACTGTATTGGAAAGAGATCTCAAAAAAAGGCGATGCATGATAAATAATCGCAAACTCATTTCACAGCAGATGAAGCGGAAAAGAATAACAATCTTTCTGGCTATAAAACCAATGCTATTAGCAGATTAAATAATTAATTAAATACAGTAATGATGGGTATTATATAAGAGCTCTAATAGACAATTGACAACCAAAATCACCTAGTCATCATTCATGTCCCAACATGAAATGGCATAGACAGATAACCTTTATTTATGAATTTAACAAATGGAAGAGAACCTGAATATAGCATCGAAGGCAAATCTCCGTTTCAAATCCAAATTTCATTTTGGAAATCATGTTAGAATGCTAAACTTCACTCTACCAATAAAAATTAAAAATCACACCAGCGTTCCATTATTTGGAATCCTTCCATCTGAAGGCAACATTAATCATCCACACAATGAGCCTATTTAAAAGCCCAAATATTACGATTCTCCCCCTCCCCCACTCAAAAAGGTTGATTCCTCCCATTAATTCTAAAAGCAGAAAGTAATTTTCTTGTTCCAGTTATTTTAAAATGTTCTAGTTCCAGTTATTTTAAATAATTCTAAATGTCAGCCTATTCAAAGTAATAGCATATAAAGCAAACTCAAAATCCAGTAAGGTTACATGCACCGGCCTGACATTTTATTTCAGGATCTCAAACTTCATAGCCTAAAAATCACGAAATTAAACCACTGGTTGCTTATATATCAACCCAAGGTTTCCAGACTACTCAGTAAGCCACTTCAATTCAATACTTCCATGCTCATTAACAATACTACTTATTTGGTGGTCCCATAACACGGGAAATAATAATAATAATAATAATACAAAGGACATCAACTTCCAATCTACCATTGCCAACTTGATATTTTTTTCACCCAAAACAATCCTAGTCCAAGACAATCCTTGTACAGTCACCAATCCAGAATATAATTCATCCATATCAAGGACATAAAAATGGTAACAACTGCAGAAAACCATTAAGATAGTACTTCAAATACCAAAATGCAAATCTATTCATGCATGGGAAATGTTAACTACCCGCATTGGTATACACAGCCAGAAAATAGGCTGTGACTATTAAATTACTTCACATTCAGATAGCTCGAGAGGTACCATCAGCACGGAGAATTTTAGTTATAAAGCATCGCAAAGTTTGAGAATTTCATTTGTAAAAGACATAATTGCATGCCAAGGAAAGAAGGGCAGAAATACTATATATAATGAAAAATTAATTAGAATACTACAATCTCAGCATCTAAACAAATGGTTTGTGCATATAAGAAGTCAAGAATAATCATATCAAGAGGACCCCTATTAAGCTACAAAATGGCAATGGCAATTAGAGATATGACACTAGAATAGACTAACATGAAACTGTTTAGAAGAAAAAAGAAAGTTTCGAGAACAGCTATGCCTCAAATTCTGGATAAGTTTCCAAATTATTATGCAAACCATGCAAAATAAATGCCAACCATGAACTACCCGAACAGAACCACAATGTGATTGCAGAGAAGATATACCATATGAAAACAAAGGAAAAACAAAAATAAGCCCTTATAATCAGAGGGAAGCAAGAAAAGTCTATTATTGTCTGCGCAAGCAAAACGTAGAAGTGGAACATTGATTAGCTGCCTACCTACTATTACCAAATTTAATTGTATCTTTTTCAAAAAGCTCATAATAACGTTCAGGCTCTATGGGATTATCCTGAAAATGCAGAAACAAAGAATTAGAAATGATAACTCTACAAGAAAATAATATATAAATAAGTAAATTAAGAAGATGAACGCATAGCAACAGGACAGCAAGACATATGTTGCTTACATTAATGGAAGTTTTATTTGTGCTTCCTAGATCCATTAGATAAGGCCTACCATGGCAAATGGAAATGAAAAGGTTAGACAAGGGGTCAAAACAATATTCCCCCTCCCAGTTAATGCCAGTGAATTCCACTAAAAAAGATAGTTAGATTCTCACCTTACTTGCTTAGATAAGGTGCCATTAGGCAGCTCTTTTTCTATTTGCCTGAAAAGGCAGAAACTAAAAATCAGAAAAAAATTGTCCATAAAATCAAAAGAATAGATAAAACTACCGGAATTGAATGACTGCATGTTGCTTGCTACAGGATGGGTGGTCTGTAGGAACATCTGCAGCCCTTCCCTCTCTCCCAAAAAGGTAGCAGGTCTGACGATGTATGTAAAGGGGCTCTGTTTATCAACAAGCTCGTTAGCAACATAAATATAAGCCAAAGAAATAAAGCAAAAGTTCTCCTTCATAATCCAGAATTCCATCATTAATATTGATTGATCATTAAGAAAATAAATAGAAATAGGTAGCGCAAGCACTCCAGGAGAGCAAAAAGCTTCACAAATGGAATCTGTGGATCAAAGACGATAAACATTAACCAATATACATAGTATATCCTTAGCCTAAACAATTCAAATCCGTCTAAACAATTCAAATCTAACCTGTCACACTGAATAAAAAATGAATTTGTATAAACTACATTACTGCATACCCTGACAGGCCAATCTCTTAGTTAATGAAAGTGGCTCATGACTTCCCATTAAGCACTTCATCATTCTTAAAAACATAGAGCCGCCATCTTATATCAGGTTTTCGAGCATCTGGAGGCTCATTAAACAGTAGTGTAACACCTAGGGAATAAAAAATCATTTAGCATAGAAACATAAAAAGAAAAATTATATTTAAAGTTGAAGTGTGTGTTAGAAGTAATACGAAATAGGATACAAAAGAAAGTAAGAAGGCAATTAACAAAAACAAATAGAATTTCTACTAGCTCAGTAAATTGTGCAGGAAGATCAATTTCAATATTCATCAAAAAGGTTTCCCAGTACTTTTTGCCTTTTGTTCACAACCCAAAACAACTAAACCAGAACAGGTTATATATTACCAATAAAGAACTCTACAATAGTAAAAGAAATTACAATAAGAGATTTACTATATCTAATACATATAAAAGGAAAAGGCAAAGATTTGTATTGAAAGTGAATTTTAAAAAACCTCCAGACTTTAGTCATGTCTACCATTTTAGATCTACAAATGCATTTAATATGACTTTATTCAGGTAGGTCCTTTCAAATTTTAAAACATGCATGGATTTCCACAAGTTTTCGCCCGAAGGATACAAAAGAACCAAGTAATTTGACTTCCGTGGTCGATGTTCTCCTAAATACAATCCTCAAATAAAAGGATGACTACTTCCAATCATAATGTCCCAAAGTAAAATGTAATGCTTACAACAAATACACATGGACATGGACATGAAAAAGAAAGAGAGAGATATTCAAGAATACTATCAAGTATTTAAAGCCGTGCCAATTTTCTATAGTGAAACTGAAAGCATTGTTGTTATCACCTACCTCTGACTCTATTAGTTTCCGCAGCAAGTTTTCCAGAGAGCTCAAATGAGGGTTGTTGCTGCAGTTGCAATGATGATGATCATAGTAAGGCAACAGAATCTATGTAAAATGTTTTTTCACTACCTAAACAAGATATTATACACCACTCTAAGATATTATACACCACTTTAATTCTTTGCATTTGGAAGAAGAAAGTTAAAGAACCTCATAAGTTGTTCTTACCTTTTGCTTTGCTTCCAAAGCCTCCTCAGCGGCCTTCATCTTAGCCACAGAATCATCCTCGTCATCCCTACCCAAGCAAAAGACAATATCAAGGCTTGCCAAAGTATCAGCAACGCATCCCCCGTTATCAGATTGGAAAAAAAAAAAAAAGCAAAACCAGCCATAAGACAAACAAGAAGACTATGTCTTCCTTTCCCTTCAATACAAACAAACCTAATGCAAAAACCATAAAATTGCATAATACTGATCACAGTGAAAGCAACCTGTTACATTTTGCATACATCATCTGCCATCTGCCTCTGTCACATTTATCAAGTATAAAGCTAAGAAGAAAAACTAAATACTTCAAATGCTGAAGTATGCACTGAAAAATGTGCTTCCCATCCAGGTGCCTTTACCCATAATTATATTGGTGTGAATGGCTATTATCCTTTAAAACCTAGAAAAATAATTATATAGTGAAAATAATTATCTCACTATCATTATTATTCATGGCACTCCTAGAGAAACTAGTGAAAATTTTTATCTTCTTATCATTATTACTCATAAAAAATGGCATCCCATGCCAGATGTATGTTACCAACACTCTGCTCCAAACTCAAGGGAAAAAAAAGGTGAAACAGCTTACCGTAGCTCTGTTCCTCTTGAGTTTGACACCTGAGAAGGTTGATGTTTAGTCAGGAACTTCAAGCAAGCATCAATCTAAGAAAGAAAAGCAACTCCTAACACGCATCAAGGATTTTGAGTGTTCAGAAATAAAATTGCCTGTTGATATTAAGTTAAAAAAACAACATAAAATGCAGGGATATGGGTCCCTGTGTGACTTCTAGCAACAATGATTCATGACCTAAATATGCATGGTCCATTCACAATTTTATAGCGCTGCTGACAACTACCTTAGGAAACTAGGAATTTTTTTTGAACTAGTTAATAGTAAGCAAGAGTTTTCCTGCACAAAAACAACTTAAGATACTCAGGTAAAAAATAGAACCATAAGAAGTAGTTGATTACACCAGACACCTCATCACGTTCTCTCCTATAGGAATCTCATTCCAGAGATCGAGATCTATGTTTGCTCCGGTAATGATGATCTGATGGAGAAGTTGATCGACCATTTCTGGCTTTAGAAGACTTGCTATCAATTGCACCTCTTCCTGACCTTCTCTCCTTCCTCTCAGCTCCATTTTCCCGATCTGTACCCCTTTCTCTATGTGTGTTCTTATCACTACCCCTTTCATGAGTCCTTTCATGTTCTCTCTCCTTCACTTTCTCAGCCTCCCTTTCTCTACGAGAGACTTTATCGCTTCCCTTGCCATGACTCTTTTCGTGCTCTCGCTTGGGCTTCTCCATCTCTCTTTCCCTATGTGAACCCTTATCATAACCCTTGCTATAATTCTTTTCATGTTCTCTCTCCAATAACTTCTCTGTCTCCCTTTCCCTGCGTGAACCCTTATCATCTCCCTTACCGTGATTCCTTTCACGGTCCCTCTCCACTACTGCTTCAGCTCCTCTCTCAGCTTGAGCTCTCCTTAATCGCTTTGTCCGTGGAGAAGGAGAACGAGACTTTTCACGAGTAGAATTTTTTTCTCTTGCTGGCGGAGAGCCATCCCTTTGGGAGCTCCTATGTCGTGTCGGAGGAGAAGGAGAGCGAGATATCTCACGCTTTGGAGATTTAGCGCGACTTGAACGTTTCTTTCTTACTGGGGAACTATCCCTATGGGAGCTGCTTCGCTGCCGTGCAGGTGATCTTTCTCTTCTAGATGGGCTCTTCCTATGAGGAGAACTCCGACCTCTAACTGGAGATTGTGAATGATTAGACAAATTACGCCCCATTGGCGATTGTCTATGCTGGCACCAAACTTATCTAAATTTTGAAAAGACAAATGTTAGATAATCAAGATAAAATCAAGAATTTAATTGAAATATAATGCTAGAGCAGCAAAAACCCTAATGGACAATGTGTTTAAGCATATAATTCTAGCAATTAAACAATGCTAAAATGCAGTCATTTTCTTCCTCACTTCCCATATTAAAATAGTAAAAGCTGCATTGAAACGAACGAACAATCTCGACACAGTACCAAATGGAATTTCTAATTATACTTTTGTTGATTGAGAGTAAAAAATATTGTAGAAAATATATGCATTATAAAAAAGCAAACCTCACTTAAACCCTAAAATTTCACTCAGTAAAATAAGTCAATTTGAAAAAAAAAAAAGATACTGAGGAAGATGGAGACAGAAATTGAGTACCAGTTACCGTTTGAGTTGGCTTGTTTGCAGTTGCAGAATCAATAAGTCAGCTTGTTAGATTCGTAGCGATAGGGTTTTTCCATTGTTTTTGTGGAGCTTATCACAGACCCGATTAGCCAAGCCGACCAAAAATCAATGGGTTGCAACTGGTTCGGATACTTGGTTTGATTATTTGCTTGCCCGGCCCAATCTCATTGATTTGATGTTCAACGGCCCCAAACCGAAATGTGTACCTTTTTGGTTATCCCGCGCGATCTCGATGTACATTTGATGTATATATCTCTAAAAATATATATTTTTAAAATTAAAATTTTATATTTTTTAAAGGAAAAAAAAAAAGAAAAATATATGTTTAAAAAAAATTAGTATTTTTTTTTAAGAAATCCCACAGAAAACCTAAGGATTTCTTCAAAAATTACTCTAAAAAATAAAAATATTTTTAAAAATATCCATTTTTCTTTTTTAATTTCAAAAAACATTTTTTTAATTTTTAATTTTAAAAATACTCTTTTTTTAGAAATATATTTTTGATGTATTAACGTGTGACCAAAACCAAACCCATAACATAATAATATTAATTTGATGGCCATAATTTTCAAGGGCAAATTAAATAATTCAATATTATGGGGCATTTATTTGACTCTCAATTGGGAAACAAAACAATGCAAGTTACGTGTGGAGAAATACTTGGGGGCAAGGAGAGAAGACTTATCTCAGAAATTGAAAGAGAAAAGAGAACAATTTATTGACTAATTATGTTGCGTATATCATTCTTGATTTTCTAGTGAATGTAATTCAACTTTATTTGATTTAATAAACATTTTATTTTCCTTTTAAAAAATTATGATTCTAATGCAATTCAATTTTCTTTTTTTTTAATATAATTAAATTCTAGACTTGGCAGAAAAAATATATTTACTATGTGTTAAGATTTTTTTAAATAAAATAAAATGATACCATAATTCAATTTAACATATTAAATTCATATTCTTATTATAATTGAAAAATAAATTAGTTATATTAAAATTAAAACTAAAAATTTATAAATAATAAAATTTTCTATTTAATATCAATAAAGAAAAAAAATTAGATTCGCTAATCAATCAACATAATCTTTTGGTGATTTTCTTAAGATATATATATAAATATAAGATAAGGACACAAATTATTTTTAATGAAAATCCTAAATCTCAAGAAAATATTATAATAATAAGTAAAATTATATCATAATATGAGATAGTTTGACAATTAAATTTTTAAAGGGCAAAAACTTAATGTGCAATCTCACCTACTCTTTCACTGATAAAAAAAAAAAATCTCACCAACTCTTTCTTTAAATATATATATATATATATATACATATTTAATTTCCTTTTTTTTTATTTTCTGTATAATATGGCAAGTATTTAGAAGATGTAGCTGTACCGGCATTTACCACCTGAAAGATAAGTAAGAGATTAGCTTATACCTGTTATTTTTAATTACGAATTTGCCTTTGCCCGTATTTTTATGCAATATATATATATGTCCTAATTTCAAATCTTAAATAATTTTAAGTAAATAAAATAAAAATTACAGTATAAAAATTATAAAATTAAATCTAAAAAAATGTAAATAATAGCAATTGAAAAATTAAATTTAACAAAAAATTAAATAAACTTAATATAAATAAAATAAAATAATTTAAAAATATATAATCTGATGAACTAATAAATCTAAACAAAAATTGAAATAAAATAATTAATATAATTAAAATTAAAATAAAATTTTAATAAAAAATTAAATTATTGAAATTAGCCTAGCATGAACTAAAATAAAATTATAGTTTACCCAAAATCAAAATCAAATAATTAATTTAAAAAGCTAAAAAAAACTTAAAACATTACAAAGAAATGCAAAAAAAAAATCATATAATAATCAATCAGCACAAATTAACTCAAAAAAATTACCTAACAATCAAATGACAAACAAAGAGTAAAAAAAACAAAAGGCAAAAATTTAATAACAAAAAAATTAAAATCAAATAATACAACAATATAATAATTAAATAAACAGAAAAATACTAAAAGAAACTGTATTAAATGGCAATGGATAATGGAGCAAAGGCAAAAAAGAGAGCAAGAAAAAGAACTATAATATAAATAATGATGATATTTTTTATCATAATTATAAATATGATTATTAAATAAAAATAAATTAAATAATAAAGCAAATTAAATATAAAAAAAATAAAAAATAAAAGCAAAAATAATAATATATTACCTATACATCAATTGAATAATAGTGTAGTAGTTGAATAATAATATTATAGTTTTAAAGTTGAATAGTATTACGGTAGAAGAGAATAATGATATAACAATTATAGTTTTTTTTTGTATATATATAACACTAATTATGACTAATATTGAATAAAATATTATAATCTTATTTAAACATTTAAAGTAAATATAATTATTAACAATATCAAATAAGATATCATAATTTTATTTAAAATTTTTAAATATAAGGCATTATCAAATATAATATTCAAATTTTGCTTAAATTTTTTAAATAAACATTAAATAAATATTTATTATCTAATAAATAATAGATTTAATTTAAAATATCAAGTAATTAGAATAATGAAAAAGTTGAAATAGCAATACATAGCATAATATTATGTCAATATTAACTATTTTAGTATAATATATTGATAGATATTATTAAAATTATTATTATTATAAAATAAATTTAATTATAATTTAAATTTAAAATTTTAACATGATATTTTTTATTTGAATTTGATAAATATAGTTTTTACTTTATAAAAATTAAAAATTTTAATTATTTTAATAAAAAATATAAATATATATATATATATATTATTATAAGTACTCTGTGAGATATACTAAGATTTAATGATAATGTTAAATAAAAATATAATGAAAATTTAAATTATTAATTGAAGTATTAAATAGTAAGTAAATTATAATTTGAGATAAGTAAAAAATGGAAGTGTAACTATTAATTTAATAAAATTAATTGATTGAATTATTAATAAAATTAAAATAAAATTAATCATTTTATTATTTATTAATAAAATTTAAATTTAATTATTATAATTGATTTTGACTTTATACTTTTTTTAATTTCAATGTAAATAGTTATTTTTTTCCTTATTATTGAGTAACCTTTGATTTTTCTTTTTAATTATTATTAGGAAAGTGACGCCCCCAAAAGAAGGGGCAAAAAAAGGTTGTAAAGTAACGTGCATATGCTAAATATTGTTTGTTATTTATAGGCAAATAAAACGTCACGTCAGCACTGAAAAATTAATAAAAAACAGAAAGCGTGTTACTAACACGTGCGAGCCAACTATAAAAATTCCAAATGTCCAAGACCGAAACAATTTCAAAAAATCAAAAAAAGGCAAAAATCCCTAATGGCCGCTTCTTCTATCACTGCGCCTACTTGCAGAGCTCGCGCTGCTGCTGCTTCTTTTTCTTCTTCTTCTACTATATCCAAACCCTACTTTGCGTCTAAATTGCCCTTCAAGTTCACCAAATTTACACCTTTGCCATTGTCATCCTCTAAATTTTATGTATCTTGCACTTTGACCAAAGAGGCGGCTGTGAAAATGGAGGAGGAGGAGGAGAATTCTTATCCGGCTTTATGGCAAAGGCCTGATGCTTATGGGCGGTTTGGTAAATTTGGGGGAAAATATGTTCCTGAAACATTAATGCATGCTCTTACTGAGCTTGAATATGCTTTCAATTCTGTCAAAGATGACTTTGATTTTCAGGTATGCTTTTATTTGTCATTCTGCATTTTGGTTATTGGATATTGAGTAGTGCTCTTTATTTTCCGCATTTTATGTTAGTTGAGATTTTTTTTATTTGGGTTTTAGAAGTTCTGTGGGATAGATACTCGAATGGCTGTTATTTTGTTATTATACGTTTTGAGTTTTATTGGTTATTGAATGTCTATTGCTGGGTTTCTTGTTAACTCATAGATTGATAAAGGTTTAATTGTGCACTGAGTTGTTGGGGTTTTATTGCTATTTATTGATTAGAACTTTGGGGTTTGAAAGGGTTAATGCAATCTACAATTCTGAAAATGAATGGGAGTATGATTGCGGGTTTTGTATCACAAAGAGAGGAAAGATCGAAAATGATCGAATTTGAGTTCTAGTTTTGACTATTTGATTAAAAATGATGGGGTGATCCGCACTTATGTAATCAACAATTTTAAATTTTAATTAACTCTCTCAATTCGCAAGCTTTACAGGCATTACAGTCTCTCTCTGTCCAATTTAGATGTTCACTCATGCCAGAAATTTTTAACTAATGAGCTACATGTCAAATGACAGCTGCTGGTGGATTTACACTCATTTAATTCCTGCTGGGTATCATGAATTTAAAGTTTTTGTAAAATTTTAAACTAATTTATTTTTTTTTAAGTTTAAAAAATTACTAATTTCATTCGGCATTTCATCTCAATTTTGAATGGGTCTGACTTTATTCTTTTACCAAACTGGAAAAAATATGAAGTGAAAACCAAAAAGAAATAATAGTAAAGACATGATCTGCATATATATATTATTACGATAAGTTGGAATGTTGAATGGGGCTTTAAATGGACCTGATAATTTTCTCTTATACTGTCATTTTCATTTCTCATGCAAATCCCTTTATTTTAATTACTTTCTACCAAAAGATGATCAGGCTTTTTGAAATTTGTCATTGATACGAATGGAACTCCAATTAATTATTTTCCAACTATATTATCATTAATTTTGATGAAATTATCATATATCTACTGCTATTATGAACTTGTGCAAAAATTTAAAGATTAATTTTTGTTGATTGATAAGATAATATTATAATCTAATTTTTTATATATTGTAGTTAGTATATATTTTTCCTGATTTAAAGTTATATTATTCATATTGAATTTAAAAAAAAATTATGAAAAGAAAAATATTTCAATATTTACTGCTTTTTATTGATTTGAAGCAGTTTTCTGATTGGTACTTCGTATTCTCTCTCATGGTGTTGCGTAAAAATATTTATCTTGCAGAAAGAACTAGCTGAGACATTGAAAGACTATGTTGGTAGGGAAACTCCTCTTTATTTTGCTGAGAGGCTTACAGAGCATTACAGGCGTACTAATGATGAAGGACCAGACATTTACCTCAAGAGGGAAGATCTTAACCACACAGGGGCTCATAAGATCAATAACGCCATTGGCCAAGTTTTGCTTGCTAAACGTTTGGGTAAACAGCGTATAATTGCTGAAACTGGAGCTGGTCAGCATGGAGTTGCAACTGCTACAGTTTGTGCAAGGTTTGGCTTGCAGTGTATCATCTATATGGGTGCCCAAGATATGGAAAGACAAGCACTTAATGTCTTCAGGATGCAGCTTCTTGGGGCTGAGGTCAGAGCAGTCCATTCTGGGACAGCTACACTAAAGGATGCTACATCAGAAGCTATAAGGGATTGGGTGACTAATGTGGAGACAACCCATTATATTTTGGGATCTGTTGCTGGGCCACATCCATATCCAATGATGGTTCGGGAGTTCCATAAGATTATTGGTATAGAAACAAGAAAACAAGCAAAGGAAAAATGGGGTGGGAAGCCTGATGTGCTGGTTGCATGTGTTGGTGGAGGTTCTAATGCCATGGGACTTTTTGAGGATTTTATTAATGACAGGGATGTTAGGTTGATTGGTGTGGAGGCTGCAGGTTTAGGTTTGGATAGTGGTAAGCATGCAGCTACTTTGACCAAAGGAGAAGTTGGGGTCTTGCATGGCGCTATGAGCTACTTATTACAAGATGATGATGGACAAATAATTGAGCCTCATTCTATTAGTGCAGGGTAAGGCATTTAATTTTTAAACTGGTTTTTTATGTGTCTCTTAGGATATTCTTTTTTATCTTGTATCTTATGCTATCTTTTTTGTTGTATAGGTTGGATTACCCGGGAGTTGGACCTGAGCACAGTTTTCTGAAAGAGAAAGGACGTGCTGAATACTATTCTGTTACAGATAAGGAAGCATTGGAAGGTATGTTAATCCTCTTTACTTGTTTGTCTGTTAATCTTGGCTGATGCTTGAAACATATACCACTTATTATTAACAACTTGTTGCTGATTGTTTACTGAGATAAACAGTGTCCTTTTGCTAAAATTTTGGGATTGATGTTTTATCATTTTTTTCTTAAAAGCATTATTGCTAGTTCCATGCATGTGTTTCACATAACTGCACATTCTTTGTTGCTTTTTTACTTCTTAGATTTTTCATTGCTTCCACTCAAATAATTTCAAGCGTCTACAGGTTTAAAGTTCTTTTTTGTTTGGTACTGATTTATTTTATACTGCAGCATTCAAGAGATTATCTCGATTAGAGGGCATAATCCCTGCTTTGGAAACATCTCATGCACTTGCTTATCTGGAGAAGCTCTGCCCAACTCTCCGAAATGGAACTAAGGTTATTGTCAACTGCAGTGGCAGAGGGGATAAGGATGTTCAGACTGCCATCAAATTTTTGCAACTCTGATGCAATTCACTTCATTCAACAGTAAACTAGCTAATCCTATCTTGATGTTGTAAGCTTTATGGATCTTCACCTTCCCCTTCTCCTTTTCTTTCACAGTATGTAAGGATGTCTCTGTCAAATGCCTGGGAATAAAATAATTCAATGGAAAATCAGCTGTGGGCACTTCTTCTTGGCCCTTCTCACAGAATATATGCATTTTAGCATTTATGTAAAATTATGTGTTTGCTGGACATATTGAAACATATATCAACCAGAAATTGGTATGAAGTTTTTATATATAGTATTGAATTAACTTCCAAGTATTATCTTTTTAAAAAATATTTTTTATATTTTTAATATATTAAACATATATTAAATGTATACCCCACAGTATATTAAAAGTGAATATTTTTGAAAAAAAATATTTTTATTTTTTGAAATATTTTTAAAGAAATCCCTATATAATATTAATATGACTACTTGTCTTTGTGAGGACAATACATGTAAGAGTTAAAAATATATATATTTTTCTACTTGTTGAATATAAAAATGATAAACAATTTATTAAAAATAAATAGAAATTTATTTAATTTATAAACTAATAAGATTATTTAGCTTGAATCAAACCTTTTATTATTATTATTAAATTGAACTTTAAAAAAAATCAAACTTTTAATTAAATAAAGCCAATTAAATTAAATTAGTAATATGCAATTTCATTGGCTCATCAATGTTCTTGAAGACAAGACACTGCCCTACAGTGCTAAGATATTAGACATGGATGATCAAGTGGGAACCAGATAATGTTTGCCAATCTATATATTGAGACAGCATATCTTTTATTATATATTTCTATTTAAGTTTTAGTCCTTTTAATTTATATTTTTTTAATCTTAAATTTAATTGAACTCATCAATAAATAATTAGAAAAACATATAACTTAATATTTTTTTAATTTTGATTTAAACTTTAAATCTTGATAACTTATTTAACATTTTATTTGTTCATTATTAATCAAGACAATATGCGTATTTATTTTACAAATAAATTTTTAAGAATATATTTAATAACTCATAATATGATATAATATAATATAATCAAATATATTTCTATTATACTATTTACACTAAAAATATATTTACCAACCTAACCTAAAGATATAATAACTCAAGAAATAATGTGCCCTCTCAATGGCAAGAAGGGACATTTAAATAAACGTCTTTAAAAAGGATAATGCTAAATCATCAGATAAAATTTGGCCAAAATGATTAAAATTTATTTTATGGTATTTAAAATTATTTTTATATCTTTTTTAGGTTATCAAATTTGAAAATTGAATATTAAAATTTCATTCTCTCTTCTTCTATTTATGGCTCAAATTTCCTACCAAATAATCAATTTAATATATTAATCTTTTTTAATAAATTTCTTCAATTTTCAAAACATAATTAATTTATTCACCTTTAAAGGATTAACCCAAATAAATAACCACTTAAAATAAAATAATTAATATATATATATATAACAAATTAAAAAAAGGCAAAACAAGAATTTTATATAGACATACAATTAAATTTGTATCATAGTTATTTTTTTAAGCAATTCAATAAGTTATTCTACATAATGTATCATATAATTAAATTTTTATACTTCAAATGTCATATTATAATAATTTAATAATTCATTAATATAAATTCATATTATATTAAATAATTAATAACATATTTAATTTAAAATAATTGACTATAATTAATAATATATTTATTAATTTATAATTATTTATTGTATTACATGTATAAAATAATATAATTAACTATATAATAAGTTTAATTTGAAGTAATTAACTATATTACAATAATAAATTTTTATAATTCATTATGTAATACTTTAATTTAAAGTAACTGACGAGTATAAATTAATGCAGTTGACTATATTATAAACTTATTTAAAGTAATTAATCATGTTACAAATATAAATTAATGTAATTCTATATATTATAAGTTTACTTTGAAGTAAACTGATGTAATTGATTATATTATACGAATAAATTTATGTAATTTACTATGTAATATATTTAATTTGAAATAATTAACTATATAATATGTTTAATTTGAAATAATTGCCTACCTTACAATTATAAATTAATGTAATTAACTATATAATAAGTTTAATTTGGAGTAATTGATTTATTATAAATTTAAATTAATATACTTCATTGCATAATATGTTTAATTTAATATAATTGATAATATTTTAAGTATAAATTAATGTAATTCACTATATAAATAAATTTAAATTTGGAGTAATTGACTATATTATAAATATAAAAGAATATAATTGACTATATAATGACTTTAATTTGGAGTAATTAACTATATTACAAGTATAAATTTTCATAATTTACCATATAATATGTTTAATTTAGAGTAAATTAAAGTAATTAACTATGTTATAAATATAAATTTATGTGATTCATTATATAATATGTATAATTTAGAGTAATTGATTATATAATAGATTTAATTTGGAGTAATTGAGTATGTTATAAGTATAAATTAATATAATTGACTATATAATATATTTAATTTGGACTAGTTGAAATAGATTTAATTTGATATAGTTTGACTATATTTTAAGTATAAATTAATATAATTCACTATATAATATGTTTAATTTAGAGTAATTGACTATTTTATAAGTATAAATTTATGTAATTCAATATATAATATATTTAATTTATAGTAATTAACGATATTATAAGTATAAATTTATGTAATTCATTATATAATAGATTTGATTCGGAGTGATTTACTATATTTCAAGTATAAAGTAATATAATTCACTATACTATAGATCTAATTTAGAGTAAATTAATATAATTGACTATATTATATGTATAAATTTATATAATTCAATATATAATATGTTTCATTTGGTGTAATTGATCATATAATATGTTTAATTTGGAGTAACTGACTATTTTATAAATATATATATCAAAAAAATTTTGATATATATTAATTAGCTTTTTATAATAATAAGATAATGAAATTGTATATTTGTGGCGGGTATTAACCAATTAATTAATTAATACATACTAGATGTATAATTATATATACAGTATAAGAACTAATTAATGCATGTTTAGAGAAAAAAAAAACTAATTGATAAAATAAAAAATTAAATTCATTAATCTTTATCTCTCTACTTAGAATTTAGCATATCAATTTCTTTTATCATCATTGGTTATGACTGCAATTTATATTATTATTATTATTATTATTATTATTATTATTATGTAACAATTCTGCTAAAGTTTCAAAGCATAATATTAAACATTGAAAAATATTGATATAGTGAAAAAATATTGCTAGTCATGTATTTTCTGAAGTGTATACAAATAATAATAATATTGTTACTAGGCTAAAGTGTACAACTCTTTGTAATTCGGCATATTAATTAATTATCAATACTTTCAACATAATTTTGGATAAATAAAATAATTAATTAGAAATATTTTCAATACATTAGAATTGAATATGGCATATATCCAATGTATTGCATTTAATATCAGTATTTGGAGGAAAAAAAAACTTATTTTAAGGGCAAATCTAGAATAAAGATATTTTTATACAATTTGGCCTAATTCTGATCAATATAGTCTGGCCAACTTAATTTTTTCTTTTAAAAAAATAAAAATAAAGCATGTTGAATAGCATCATTTTATACCACAATAAACGAAGATTCAAAATTCTTTTTTTTTTAAAAAAAATATTAATTACACTCATTTGAAAAAGTAACTGTTTAATAATTTCTATTTAATTAGTTAAAAAATATTTATTATATATTTATTTATTAAAAAATATTATAATAAATATTTTTTAATAAATAATAAAAAAATTATTAAATAATCACTCTCCAAATTCCTCTTTTAAAATTATTACAGATAAAATTTAATCCAAGATGATTAAAATATTAACTTTAAATTTTAAAATTTTAATAAAATTGATAAACAAATTTTACAATTTAAATTTAATTTTTTTCAAGCCAGTAAAATCCTTGGAGCCTCCAATGATCAAATAATAATAGTAATAATAATAATGGAAATAAAAAATAAAATTTTTTTTGAAGGTGCTAGAATAAATAAAATAAATAGCAAAACTAAGAGAGTTTATTTCTGTTATATTAGAAATGCAAACAAATGTTAACCATGTTCATTTAAAATTAATCGCACTAAATGGGGAGGCAACAAATGCAAAGAAATTTTATAATCTTCATAAGTTATTAATGTTTGCATTTGGAAATCATCCAAAGTTTTTATTGTAACATATTTCTCCTCAGCCTGACTAAAATAAAGAAAAAATGAAAATAAAAACTCACTAATGACCTTTATAAAGAGCAATGTTCCTCGTCCCAATTATTATCATTTCTACAGAAGATAATGGTAGCTCCTTTAACCAAAAACCATCCATTCTTGAAGGCTAAAGATAGCAACTATCAACTCTAAAAGCCGGATCTTGACATAGTTTTGTCTCATCATTTTATCTTACATGATGAATCTTTTACTCAGCTCTGTCTGAGTATTATATCACTGCTTTGCCTGCCAATGACAATATATATATATATATATATATATATATATATATCATAATACACACATCATTAGTCACGTTTGCAACATTTTTTAACATAAAACTTTTTATGTTGAAGTGCAAAGTTATTATTTTTAAAAGAAGAAACCAAAGCATATTCCAAATAGCAGCCGTCAAGTATGAAAACTTGGTGGAAGCATTTTGACTTCACATGGAGGAATAACTAACAAGAATCTTTTAAGATTCCTCTAGTTCGGTAGGTGATGGAATGATGAATTTTGGTCAAACTCAAATCTAACTCTGTTATTAGCACAATGTGAAGAGTCACCTAACATTATGGAGATTCAACTATCAGGTTGGCGGATGAGTCCTTACCCACACCTCGTTTGACGTTGGACACAAATATATATATATATATATGCATGCATTTATGTACACAAATTTTCGTGCGGCAATGGCGCAGCCTAAACTTCAATATTAAGAATGCAAGTCTCTACTTTATCAAGTATCTTTTTTCACGTGTTGATTCATAGTTTCACCTAACCTTACATCCACATCTGCCTAAAGCAAGTCAAGATAAATTATACATGTGGCTCTTTTAACTCTTTTGTACCTTATATTTCAAGAACATTTCAGAAAATTACAGTGGATAAAAAGTTATCCTAAGGTTGACCAGAATACCATGATGAACGTATGTCTAATTGTTATTCCTGACAAAAGCTATTATTTTATTTGTTCAGTTTGATAGGAAGAGACTTTCAGTTTTTAATGATATCTTTATATGAAGATGATCTACTTAGAAAGAAAGCATATAAATATATGTACATTTTTTTAATGATGGAGCCACTAGTGAATATTGAACCATCATATTAAATTTCATAAAGATAAATGGGCAATTACCTGAGAATACAAGAAGGTTCCGAGGATTGCAATTGCAGCCCCAAGAGCATTGACTGGCCGAACAGGAGTATGGAAAATGATAATGGAGGAGACAATGACAGATATACGTTTCATGGTGTTACCAACGCTAAATGTCAATGGAGAGATCTCATCTAAGGACATGTAAGACACTTGATTGTAGAGATGATAGAAAACACTTTGGGCAACCACCCACCTATCAAAAACAATATCAGCCACATAATATGATTAGTAAAAAGGGGGGAAATCAGTAACAAAAAAAAAACCATGCATGCATTTATGTACATAGCATGTGCCTGTTTAATTTTGAAAGCAACATAAGAAATAGAAGATGCATTTCAGACGCAGCACCATTTAACAAATTACAAGAGAATTAGAAGCCAACCAGTCAGCATATGTTGCAAACTTGAGAACTTCTGAAAATCCAAAGAGAGAATATGCTTATCAAAGCAGTATGTCTAAATCATTGCTGTACTAGAAAATCAAAGACAAGGAAGCTGATGAAGAAATCAATGTTGTTCATACCACAGAGGATGTACTAAATACATTTGTCACCACCACAAAAAAAATAATAAAAAAATTGACAATTAAATGCTTGGATGCCACTTCAGTTAATAGTATCAGGAGTTCAAATCAATTAATTAGAAGGAATGAGCCCCAGAAACTTCCAACATAGCATATATTCACTCTGAAAAGTGTAATCAAATAACAATTTATTCGATCTTACTAGGACAAAAATTAATTAAATTCTTAATGTTGTCTTTCATTTTTCTCTATCATGTTGCTTTGCAAATAGATGGACACAGTCTTCTGAAAGACTACACTCACAGATAGATAAGTAAATTCAAAAAAGCAACTGACCATTTAAATAAGTATACTGTACAATCTCACCAGCAAGTGTGACTAGACTTTAAATCATATAATGCACATTTTCTTAAAAATCCAGCATCTAAAGCTTAATAGTGATTGATCGAAACAATTATCATCTAGAATTCAAGATCTAATGTTGCATTGCATTTCACTTTTTACCATGTCAAAAAAGTCCATAATGGCAAACACTTGGTATTATCAATCAGAAAAATATAATCAGTTTGTAGTTTCAAGCAGTTACCATACGAAATGCGGTCCAATCTGGGAGACGGCTGTTTGCCATCCTGCTGCCCACAACTGTGGTCCCTCCACAGCAATAGCAAAAGGTGTAAGAATCAAGAGAGACAACATAGAGAGACAAGCATAGTAGTTCATTCCGCTAACAGATTTCCCCTTCATGCCCTTCTTTGAGAATATATTCCGGAAAACAAACGCCAGGTTGGAGATCATGGCCCCCATAAAACCTGAAACAGACAACCAACAACCGACCCACTAAGTTCATTACTGAACAAAACCCATAAAAGAAACTTAGTAAAATTGCAATCCAATAAAGTTCTCCTTTAAAGAAATAACAATCTGAAAGACCAAAGCCGATACCACATGGATTGTTTACTAACAACCAAAACTAATGAAAGAAAGAATGAAGCAAGACCATTTTGAAACTGTGACTCAAGTAAAATCAGAAGAATAACATTAACATCAAAAACAATTAACCCTGATTTTGAAACCCTGCATATAGGATAATTAACATTAAGAACTTTATCATAGGTGTTAGTTCGATTACTAAAATGACCCAGGGGAGGGACAGAGAAGAAAACACAGGCAACTGCACTGCATGTTTGGTTTCAAACAACATATAATTTTCCAAACACAGCCGAATCGAATGTTTTGGTTTTTGCTCTCTCCATTTACATGTGAAAAGATCAGAGGACAAAAATATTAATCACTAGTTAATTCCAATTTCAGGAACAGTGGAAAAAGAATAGAAGATTATCCATACCAGTCATGTTAAAGTTAAGCTCGGTAACAGCAGCAAGTGCACAACCACCAATAATTGGAATAAGGGACATGTAAACCCCAGCAGGGAAGGTTTCACCCAAGAGAAACCTTGAAACCAAGACACTGAAAGCTGGTTCACCACTCTTGATTATATGGGTAAATGAAACGGCAACCTTTGACATGCTCACCGTTGCAGCAACATGCCCAATTGTATGTGCCACAGCAACCTTAGGAGAACAAAATAATTAAAGAAAGTCAATAATGCATATATATATAACAGCTAAATTGACAAAATATTTAAGTTAAAACATAGACTTCTTTGTTCAATTGACAGGAAAAAGGTTATGAGATGATATCGGATTTCATAATTTGAAACTCTAAAAACCAAAAGCCACACAAAATTGAATTTGGTTTAAGTGAAAATTCATTTGGAACCAGTAAAATTAAAACACACACAAGAAAATTTCAACACTTTTCACAGCAAACAACCAAAGGGTGTTTTTAGTAATAAAAATATATACAAAAAATAAAATTTGAACATAAAGAACAAACAACAGACCATCAATTGTTCCCTTCATTTTCATCTGCAACCAAACAAGGGGTAATTTTCCCCACTGAAAATTTAAAGCCTAAAAATAATTAAATGATGCAAACCAAAACAAAAACATCACTTTCCCATCATTTCCCTCACTTTCTAACACGTCAAACAAATCCCACAAATCTACTTACGGGAAATAGAGTCTTCCAAAACTCAAAATCGGTCTTAGGTGCCTCAGCAATCCTTGTTGCCCACGAAAATAACATGATGAGCGATCCACAAGCAAGAGAAAGCGTGGATGTCAACCATGGGTATGGATATGCATTCAACACCTTCTTGTTGTAAATATTGAACACCACATTCAAAGCCCACCATGTGGCAAAGTAAATCCCAATTTTGACCCTCCTCGCAGCCTCTGATTTAGTCTCTGCTGCATCTATTGGCTGCGATTGGTCCGCCTCATAGGCCTTGCATGTGATCAAGGATTCCTTCTGAGGTTTTGGTACTCCCAGAAATTCAATTGAGGAAACATATAGAGGTTTTGACACTGCAAGAACTGATTTTGAGTTCTTCTTTGCCGAAAGAGACGGCAAAAACAAAGATCTCTGTGTTGATAAAGGGTTTTTTCTACGAAAAATCGTATCAGATCCATTGATCGTTGGTGCTATAACAGATTGCTTCACAGTGCAAATCATGATGAAAAAACCAAATCTCCAAGTAAAAAAAAAATCGAAAGGTCAAATGGGTAAGCCTCAAAATCGCAAAAAACTATCTAAAAACAACTAATCCGTGAAGATCAAGAACAAAAAAGAGAGTTTCACAAGAAATATATATAAAAGGTGGTCTTTTACTCTTTTTTGACACTTTCTCTGTCAGAAAAAAAAGTGAAAAAACCAAGATCTCAAACGCTTTTAAAAAATAAAATAAAAACAAACCACAGTCACAAAGCTTTTAAACCATATAAAGATCAATACGATGATCTTCGAAGCTAACCATGAACAAATACAAAACCAAATATTCTTGGGTGTATTTGTTTAATGGGTTTGGTGGGCAGTGAGAGAAGAGAGAGATAGCTTCGAAATCTCCTAAGAAAAAAGAAAAGTGGTATGAAATCTCAGGCTAAAAAGCTATATAATTGATGTTAACAAATGAAAATATGATAATGGGAATTGATGTTTCGCATTAAAGTATTTTGATATTTACTTTTCCTGGAAAATAAAAACTCTCTCTCAACAAACAAATTATAAAAGTCGGTTCTTTCAAAGAGAAAGACTACAATGTGGCGTGGTTTTTTATAAGCTCTTAGTTTAATTTCCATTTTCCAATAGGAAAACGTATTTGTGATTACAATTTTGATTGATCTAGTCAAAGTCAAAAATTAAAGTTTGTTTAGAGTGAAAGTGTTTATTGTTAGGTTAATTCTAAATTTGGAAATAATAATTTATTTTTAAAGTTTCCCAAAAAATTTTGGACTTGTGTTTAGCTTAACCCTTTTACTAATTAAGAGGGTTTCTCAAAACTTAAAAGCTGGTCAAAATTGATTATAAGCAGTTTTTAGATTATAAGTTATTTATTTAAGTGTTTCTGAAAACTTAAATAGTAGATTATAATCTGATTTTAATCAGTTTTTTAAAAGTTGAGTTTTGCTACTTTTTTTTAAGCACTTATTTTTTAAGCAGTTTTGACCAAGTAAAAGACCATACTATCCCTACATAATCTTCAATATTTCAAATTTGCCCACCCTATACACTTTAGTTCCCATCAAAATTCTTTTACGTTTATTATTATTATTATTATTAAATAAATATTATTATTATTATTATTATTGCAAAATAAATTTTGAATTGACATTTAAAAAATTATTTTTATACAATAAATAAGCTCAGGAACAGTTTGGTCATTTTGACAATTTTTGTAATTAAAAACTGATTATAAGCTGATTTTACATAAACACTTAACTGATTATAAACTGATTATCAGCTGATTATTAACTAGTTTACAGAAACGCTTAATTGCTTATTTTTAATATGATTATAATCTAAAAATCACTTATTCACAATAAGCTGAAAAACTCTAATTTTGAGAAACACTCTCTAATCATGCATGGTGTGTGGCAATTCTTTTAATTTTATTTTCATATGATTTTTTTATCCATATAAAAATATTTTTATAAAATAAATAAGCTCAAAATAAATAAAAATTAAGAATGTAATTTGCTCTTAATAAATCATGAAAAAATTAATGATCAATACCATTAACATGCTGTAAAATTATTATGAAAATGGAAAATATAATTTATTATTTAGTTAGAAATATAAAATTAAAAAAATTATTTTTTTATATTTATTAACTGATTATTGAGATTTAAGAAAATACTTTTAATTATTTTCTAAATTTTTATTCTCTAACTATTTTTGAAACAAAAAAATAAAAATAAATATATAAAAATCACAGTGGAAAACAAACTCTAATTTTTTAAATAAAAAATATTTGTAACTAAATAATATATTTTTATTTTTATTTTTTATTTAGAAAATTTCTAAAAAAATCAGATTTATTTTCTCTAACTAAACAATTCCTAATAGCTTATTTTCCATCAAAATAAAAATAGAAAATATTTTTTTATAACTAAATAGTCCATAAATATTCAAAGTAAAATTGTAAATAAATGTGAAAAGAAAAAATTTGCAATAAAAGAATTCCTTTAATAGTTCTATTATTGGGGAACTCCATTTCTCAAAATTAAGAGATTTGGGTAACAAGGAAACAAATATTAGTTCGTGTTAAAGTAGTAATGTTGATTGAATTGGAAGATTCATGTCAAAGTTCAAATGTTTTTATTAGCTTTTCAAAATCAAATTCAATAAGTCCGTTCTATAAATTAAATAAATAATGTATTAGTATTACGGTTAGATTATATATTTATTTATTTAATTAAAGTAAATAAAAAAAATTAATCTAACAAATATTGTAAATATAATTACAATCATACTAATAAATCCGTAATTTAATTTGGTTAACCAATTAATCAAATTTAATTTTCAAAAATGATAATAATATAAAAAAAAGGATGTTTATGAATCTTTCAATCTAACTACTTTTATATAACAATAATAACAACATTAATATATATATATATATATACATGTATATGTTCTAATTTTAAGAATATACTCTGTAATTGTTAGTTGAGACGAGAATTAATTTCACTAATCATTCTTAATTTTTCTATTTGTATCGCTAGGAAATATAATGAACTTTTTTATTTTATTTTTAAATATATAGTGACGCCATGTGAAATCTATATAATTATACATGAAAAGGAAATTAAGTAAAAATTTTAGTAAAAAAATAAAATTTAAAAATTTTACCAGAATAAATTAAAATTTTGTAACATTAACAATAGAAATATAAAAATTTAGAAATAATGAATGAAATCAACTCTTAGCACCACTGACCCTGCAGCTTTTAATTTTTGTTAGAGGTGACCAGATTTTATTTTACTAGCCCTAAAAAATAATAAAATTGAGAGATTATAAACTATTTGTGCATGAGGATAAAGACTATTAACTATAAAATATACAAAATACAGATACGATAAAGATATATTGACATAATAATTTAAAAAAAATACAATATAGGTGAAACATGTTTATAAGCATATAAATATGTATGTGCATATATATATATATATTTTTTAAATTATAAAAATACAATAAAAAATTAACATATATTCAAAACAATTATATACATATATATTTTAAGTTATAAAAATATAATAAGAGATAAATATATAATCAATATAAATAATATTAATTCATTTATATAAAAAACGCTATTATCGCTATTATATATATATATATATATATCGCTATTATATTTTAACCGTGTTTAAAAAATAATAAATAATAAAATAATAAGACATGTGCGGTATCCTACACATATTGAATACATCACAGACTATAAACCAAAATGATAGTTGTCCACCATAGATATATCCGCCAAACAAACAATTGATAGTTTAATTTTTTGATCAACACCAGTGGATATTCTATCAGTCAACTGTTAACATTTACTCAAATTTGATTATGATCAAGCAAATTTATGCTAACCAAATTTCCCTTTTTTATTAAATCAGAAATTCTAATATTGGTTTATTAAAATTTGAATCTCCAATTTTAAAAATAGATGTTCACTGATCAAGGCACTGAACAATTTGTAAGTTATATCCAATTGACTCAAAAAGATTAAATATTTTCAGTCAATCCATAATAGATACATTAGCAAGCAATTCAATTTTGTAATCATCTGGGAAGTGTAAATTGATATTATTATTATTATTATAAAACATGAGCTACAAATACAAAACACAGTGAAAAATACTCATTGAGCAGAAAGAACTAATCCTGAAGTTCTTCTCTATACAAATCATAATAATCTTGGACCAAATTTCATTGCAAATCATAGTAATCTCGAATCAAATTTTACATCAGCAAAAGAACTAGAGAACTATACAACTTCATTCATTCTGAACCCAATATCTGTAATATCCCAAAGTATACCTTAAAAGTTTTTGGAAAATTTATTATTACATATGGATTTAATGTATATGTTAAATTGAAAAGAGAAAAGAAGTGAAGAGAGTGTATATGTTGTATATATGGAAATATATACAACATATACAAGTCAAACTATTAAATGGTCAAAAGAAGATATTTAGTCATTTTAAATTAATGGAATTTATTTAAATGGAATTAAATTAATGAAAGATGGTATTTAGGTAATTTACTATTAAAATTGCTTGGTGGAGGTTTAAAGAGATGGGAAGTTTGACTTTGTCTCTTGTTATTCTTTCTTTTTCTTTTCTTCTCCTTGGGTGGCCGGCTATCAAAGAAGCAAGAGAGCAAGAGTGAGTTTTGGATGTTTCAAGATTGAATTTAAGGAAGATTCAAGTGATTAAGTTGGAAATCTAAGAAGTTTTATTATTTTGGTAAGTTTCTCTTGATTCTCTTGTTTTATCTTAAGTTGTGTATGAGTTTGGTATTGGATTATTAAGAGTATGAGTATATTTGATTGTAGTGTGTTTGAATGTGTTGGATTTAATTGATTGTGGTGTTGGTTTTGAATTAAAGATAAGAAGTTAGGTTGGTGTTGGTGTTGGAAGAGTAAGAGTGATGTTTGTTTTAGGGTTTTGTATTGGTGAGTGATGTTAAACTTGAGTTTGATCATTTATTTTCCTAGATCTTCAAGTTGTTTGTGTTTAATGAAGTTAGAAGCATAGAATACATGAATTTGGTCCGAAATAGAAGCATCTTGGATGCCACGCCCGTGGCCTTTGGCTGCCACGACCGTGGTCATTGGAAGCCATGGCCGTGGGGGTTTTGAGCAAAGGAGGCAGAACCGTTTGTTAACCCATGCCCGTGGGGGTTGGGAGGCCACGACCGTGGGGTCCTAGAGAGAGATGTTGGTTTGTAAATTGTGATCTAAGAGTCTAGTATGAGGTTAATAAGTGAATAATTGTATTGGAATTGATGTATTTTATCATTTTTGGATTAGGTTTTGAAGAAGTTAAATTACCCTAATCCAAGTTGTGAGGATTCTTGGAAGAGGAGTTGGTGTTGGGTGTGAATTGCTTTTAAGGTAAGTACAAACTACATGGTTGCATACACTTACATGATTTTGATATTTAACATACTTGGTTGTAAACATGTTAAGTAAGTTATTACATAGTAAATACATTTGATCAATGTTATGATTTGTATAATGTGAATGATATGATGAGCATTCAAAAGGTATGTTAGTGCAATTGGTTATGTACATTTGAATGATGAGTTGTTTTATTGTGAATTGAGATATAATGAGATGTGAAGCCATTGTGGTTGGCTATCATTATTGAAATGAAATAAATGGGGCATGTTGCCTATATGATGATGAATTTAAAATATATGTTCAAGGCAATTGATTATGTATACTATCTTGATGAGATATGAAGCCATTGTTGTTGGCTATAATGATGTAAATGAGATGATTGAGGCATGGTTGCCTAAATGATGATGAGAAAATGAAAATGAAATTGATAATGAATTAATGAATGAATTGTGTGTCTAATGTGTTATTCCATTTTCAGAGTTTTGTTGTTGGTGGCATGCCTATTGTAACAATCTCTTGAAGTTAGGTTGGGCTTGATCCTTGAAGCCAAGTTGGGTTGAAGTTTAGCATGCTTAACTCCCCTTGAAGCTTGGTTGGGTCTAGTCCTTGAAGCCTAATTGAGATGTTACAACCCTTGAAGCTAGGTTGGGTTTGGTTCTTGAAGCCAAGTTGGGTTGATACTTAGCATGTTTTGTTCCCCTTGAAGCTTGGTTGAGCCTAATCCTTGAAGCTTAGTTGGGATAATGATAATGATAAATGTGATAATTAAACCAAAACATTAACTCTGAAAGTTGAATGGCATATTAGTGTCTTTTGGGCCCATGCTTGTCTTTGCTTTAATATGAACTATGGAATGAGATATAATGTTATGAGATGATTATAATACATCAGTAACTTAATGAAAATGAATGTGGCATGAAAAGCTATGTTGAGTAATAAAACTATGAAGATACAACATGATGTGTAATATGATTATGGATGAGGAAAATTTGGAGTATTACCTCATAAATGTTTTGATAAGTTATTGAATAATGCAAGGTTGTGAAATATAATATTCTTTTGAATTATTTTTGAAACTTGATTGTATGACATTGGCATTGCATTGAAGCATAATATTATTGTAGTTTGTACCACTAAGTCATTGGCTTAGCGCGATTGTGGTTCATCGCGCTGGTGACAGGATAGAACCGGAGAGTTCCTCTAGGCCGAGTTGAGTTTAGATTCTGAAGTGTGGATAGTGGGCTTAAAGATCAAAGACTGACTGCCAAAGATCAAAGACTGACTGCCAAACATGTATAAACTTTATGTTTTGTAAAATTTGTTTTTGATGTATATGTAGTTGTAAATACTGTTATATTTTCCGCTGCGTATTGAATAAATATTTTATCTACTGTGTCTCATAGTATAACCTAATTGTTTAGGTTTGCTTATATTATTGTATAAAGAAGTGAGTCATTTGTTTAGTAAACCGTGGCATTCCTATATTCAGTATACGTATATTACGATCGTAGTAGCATGCAGTGTACGTATACGGGGTATAGGGGTGTTACAATATCAATAATTACAAGCACTTTCTACACCATTAAACAACAGCATCACAATCAAAATGCAAAGTAAATGTAGGGAAGGGGATTAAACCAAAAAAAGAAAAAAATAATCTTCCAAATATAAACAAAATGTCAGCATTCAAGAGGACACTACAACAGACTCCATGCCAAGTGTACCTACAGAGGACAAAAACAGAGATGTAAAAATGTAATAGACATTGAGACTTTAGTGCTAGAACACACTCCAGAAAGTAACTCACAGGATAAAGCTCGCATGACAGTCCCATAAAGTTGAAATTTTCAATTTTCTTAAAATAAAAAAGCAGACATTCAAGAGACTCTGGCTGATGCCAATTGAAGTAATAGAAATCTAGTTCATTGTCTTTAGGCATCACAAGTCTCTTACAAGGCAATTTAAGTAAAAGAAATCTAGGAACTTGTATAGTTTAAGAAGATTTTAGTCTACGTGGGAAAAGAAACTAATATATCAAAACTTGCCCTAGTGAAGACCAAAGCTTTTAGACTCGGAGTGCACTCAAGGGAGTCTGGCAGCAAGTCCCAATCAACTGGTTTTCTAACATGCAACTCCATTTTCTTAAGACTGTTGAAAGTAGACAGAGCATAGTCACAAACAATTATAAGCAGATCCTATATATAAATAGAAAAACAAATGCTAGGATTATGCATGAAACTTTGCATAGTAAAGAAGCAACTACTTAAATTCAGCATGTAAATAGAGCAATGCAGAAAGTTAACCACATATACCCGCATAACATCACCAGTCAGTACCAAATGCTTGACTTGGAAGATTTCATTAAGAAGTCCAAAAACACATGAAACAGAAATATGTGCCTCAACAAGAGATGAAGAATTCACAGAATAATCACCCGATGTAGTATCTCTAACTGTGAGGTACTCAACCAATGGAGCATAATCTAAGTGTAGCACTCAAATCAACATCTAAATAAACAATCTTTTCACTGTAGGAATAGAAACATTCATGATTTACAAACCATACCATTTGTTCCTTGAAATGGTTAAATTTTTAAGGACATGACAGCTAGGAAAAAGACTTTTCAATGAGGCATCATCCCCACATACAGCATCTCCAAGGGACAGAATTTTAAGGCATGAAAGATAATATAGGAAGGCAAGGGACAAACATCTTGCTAATTCTCAAATTAACTAATGATTCGCAAGTAAAAAGTCTAGAAGAGAAATGACATAAAGGATATAAGTAAAAAATTTATAGGCTTTTTAGTTTCAACAATGGACATGAAGGATCAAAGATGTTTTACCCCAATATCTATAACAACAAGCACGTAACTGCATCATTTAGCAGCAGCAACACTACCAAAATGAATCCTTGTATAGCATATGAAAAGAGAAGAGAAATGAAAAAAGGCAATATCACATTCAAAACAGATGCAAAATGTTTCTAAAGATTCAACATAATAATACAGTAAACATCAAGTCAAGCCTGAAATTTGGAGAGTAAAACCCTAAAACGTATACATCATATAGTGCGACTTTAGACTTGACATTGTTTCAAAAGAAGAGAGCAGAGCACATTGTTATCATTTAAATGATGAAAACAAGATTACAAGTACTAGAAGTTACTGGGATGCTCAGTACTTCGTCCCGAACCCCTTGCATTTTCTTCTGCATTCTTGGCCTTCCAATGTAATTATAACCGTGAATTGTCATACTGTCCAACACTTCACCATACTCCAGCAAAAACTCAAGAAGATAAAGCTCACCAGGCAGTCCCACAAAGTTGAAAATTTCAACTGTCTTCAGATGTGAAATCATACATTCAGGCACAAACTCTGATTGATGCCAATAGAAACGATAGAAACCTCGCTCTTTAGGCACCACAAATCCCTGAGCAAGAAAAATAATCAAAACTTCAGGTTCAAGAATTCTAAGTTATGTAGATTTTGGACTTGATAAAAAAAGAGATCATATCACAACTTGCCGTAGGAAATATAAGAGTTTCTAGATTTGGAGAACTGTTAAGCAAGTCTAGCAGCAAGTCCCAGTCAACTGGCTTTCCAACATACAACTCCATTTTCGTGAGATTATGGAAAGTAGGCAGACCATAATTTTCAACAACATTTTGCAGACCCTATACATAAATAGCCAAAACTCCCAGGATTATCCATGGAGATATTGCAAAGGAGAGAAGAAAAAAAATCAAAAGTCAGAATGGAAATAAAAATTAGAGTAATTCAGGAAGTCAACCAAACATACCAACATGACATCACCAATCAGTACTAAATGTCTAACTTGGGAGATTCCACTGAGAAGCTCAAAAGCACATCCATCAGAGATATGTGCCTTAACTAGAGAGGATAAGAGATTCACTGAATAATCATCCCATTGACTGCCTCTAAATTCAAGGTACTCGAGATTTGGTGCATTAATTTTAGTCATGCACTTATCATCAAGGCAAAGATAGGAACGAATGGACAATTTTTTCAATGAAAGTATAGAAATATTCATAATTTGAGCACCATCCTATGTTTCTCTTCTAATAATTAGCTCTTCAAGGATAGGACAGCTAGAAAATATCCTTTCCATTGAAGCATCATCCATATAGATAACGTTCTCAAGACTTAGACTTCTAAGACATGGAAATAAAACATATGTAGGAACTTCTAGTACAAACATGCCCTTAATTTTCAAAACAACTAATGATTTACAAGTAAAAAGCTTGGAAGGCAATTCCTGAACATGGGCAAAACTAGTTTCAACAGTCAATTCTTGAACATTACACATTGTCGCAGCATAAACCCATGTATAAATATTAGGAGCAACATGTGTGGTATAGCAATGCAGATGACATGATTTTATACTTGACCCGCCATTATAAAAGAGGACGTTGTCCACATAATTCTTGAAGGACATGAGCTTAGTTATGAAATCATTTGCATTATTAAAGCGAATGTTGTCAGAGAAGTCAAGATTTGAGGTTGACGCCCAAAGATATTCCCATCTTTTTGACAAAATGCTGTTTCGAACAGCTTTTGTGGTAAGATGTGAAAGTATGTGACCCAGGACTTCATCAGGCAACTTGCTGATCCTATCAACATTATCATCGACATCGACATCTCCACAATGCCGCTGATGTTTAGTCACTGGCCAGCTTATATCCATGTGTTCTACAATGGACAAAACAAAAAGAAAATACCAATCATTTTAAAGAAAGAAACCAAAAAAAGAGACTGAAACGTCACTTGAAATGCCATCTGAGAAATTTTAGTAATCTAAAAACCCACTTTTGTCCATTAATAAATAAAACAAAAGGAAACTAACAGAATCACTCAATGCACTTAACATAATGATCATAACCCTTTTTTGTCAAAAATAGATCAAAGCAGACACTTGAAATGCCATTCAAGAATAAGAAAGCTAAAAAAAATAAGGAAAAAGCTTAATGAAAGCTCAGTGATTTAAGAATCATCTTTTGTCAATAAAAAACATAAAGAGAAGGGAAAACAGATCCAAAAGTTTTCCAAAAACAAGGCATAGCATACAAATTGAAACCCATTAACCGACAAAAATAAAGAAATAAATAAAATTTCTTGAAGTCTCCATTTTAAAGAGCCATCGCCATCACCGACTAATAAGAAAAAAAGGGACAACAACACATGATAAAAAGATTCAAAATTTCCACACATAAACACATACAAGTTGATATAATGTATGAAGAATTGGTCCTAAAAGCAAAATGAATAGGCTTTGGGTTTGTGGTGGAAGAATCAGTAATAGTTCTGCAAATCACACTCTATCAGAGAAGAATTTATAAGCAAAATTGAAACTCTGCATTGAAAATGATGTAATATTGAGAAATGACGTCTGAATCTGATATGACATTTCCCGCTCTCCATAGACTGAAGCTTCATTGGTAAGCTGTTGTTCTGGGCTGGGCCTCGTTTGGACCCATTGTCATATAATTGACTGGAGCTATGTTTTAATTTTTATTGAGATAATTACGCGATACACTATTTTTGAAGTTGTTTTTTCATTTTTATTAGGGTTAGTATTGTAATTTTAACTGTAGTTATTTCTTTTTTCAATTTTACCAAATTTTAGTTTTTTATCTTATATTTTTGGTTTTTTTATTCAAATTTCTCGATCCTTCTTTCTCAGTTCAAAAATTTTCTTTCTTTTTTTTTATTTTTACTATTTTTTCTTTCCATTATCTGTTATTTTTAGCATTTTTCCAGATCGATAAGTATTATTATGATTTATTTTTTAGTTTTTGATTTCTATTTGTGTATTATTTATGTTTTATGTTTTTGCATGTGCTTATTTTAGGAATCGATTTGGAGTTTTTTGTTTATATGTGAATTTTTTTTTGTGTTTGAATGATATGTATTTATTATTTCTTTATGTTTTTGTTTGTTTTCATTGTAATTTTTTGCGTTTATTATTATTTATTTGATTTTGTGTGTAATTTTTTATTTTCTTCCATTTCTTTTGCTTTTTTTTTTTCTTCAGTTTGAATATTTCTCTGTTCTATTTTCTTCTTCTATGGACATAAAATGTAATGATTTATGTATTTCTCCGGCAGCACTGGCGGTGAGGACACTGCTGCTATAGTGGACGGCTACAGTTGAAATATTCGTAAAATAGTCATTATCTTGAGAAGTTTACTCTTGTTTGTTTATTGTTATTTATGAATTGGTTTGTTTAATTTTTAGTTTATTTTTTTTGTATGTTTGTTTATTTCTTATTTATTTGTTTCGTTCTATTTTGTTTTTTCAAATTTGTATGATTTTGTTATTGATTATTTTGTTTTAAGTTTTTATTAGTTTTAGGATATGTTTTATACTCATAGTACTTCTCAAATTATGAAAAAGTTAAAGAATCCTAAGCTAGAGAAGATGGATAAGAAATGAAAGAAAGTAGGTTTGGGCATTGTTGAATTTGAATTTGATGAATTTGATGTTGGTAGAACTTTGAAGAAGTCTAAAATTACGATTGATGATGTTAGAGTGAAGAAAGGTATTCCTAAGTTGAAGGTATGCTTTTCAGTTTTTTAAAAAGTAATTATTTATTCTAGTTTTTGTTTGGTATTATTTAGTTTTGTTTATTAGAATTTATTTTCAAATTTATGCTAGGTATCTTTTGAGTATTTTCTTTTTTTTTCTTTATTTAATTTTTTCCTCATTTTTTGTTTTATTTATGATTGATTGCTTGTTTTCATTTGTTATTTTTGTATTTGCTAATCTGTTTGTTTTTTATTTTCAGTTTAAATTTCTTATTTTTAATTCTTTGTTTGTTTTATATTTTCTTTTCATTTTATTTTTAGGTGATTTTGAGTTTATAATCTTTATGTCTAATGTATTCTGGTCTTTGCTTTTTGTTACTATGTTATTTTGTATTGTTATTTTTTGGTTGTTAAATATTTTAATTGGAGTAGTTTGTTAAATATGTTATTGATTTACTTTTTTTTGTAGTCTTACTTTTTTATGTTTTATGTTTTATTTGTTTTGTATTTGTTTTTATGTAATTTTCTCAGTTTATTTTGAGTTTATAATAGCTATATGTAATGTATTATGATGTTTATTTTTCTCACTCTTTCTTACTTTTTTTTTTGTTATTAAATGTAGCAATGGGAGTATCTTATTAAACCTGATAAATATTTTTATGGTAAGGTCAATGCAAGTTATAATTTCAATGTTATAAAGAATTTGAAAGATAATTTGTCATTAGTTCAACTTGATATGTTTAGAAAGACCTATTTTGTTAAGTATTTGGATTTGCCTAAGATGGTAATTTAAGGTCAAATAATACATTCATTGTTGCTTCGTGAGGTAAAGCATTCTTTTGAGAATGAACTTTGAGTTGTTATTAATGGTATGAAGTTGAGATTCAATTTATCTGAGTTTATTTTGGTAATTGGGTTAAAGTGCATAGGTGAGTTTAATAAGTTGGATGGTTTGTCTGAATTTAATAGGTTGGTTGATAGTTATTTTCTTAATATTTAGAAAATTAATAAGCAGTCCGTGGAAGAACTCTTTTTCTCTAAAAGGTGGGATTCAGATGAAGATGCTGTCAAGATAGCTTGTTTATATTTTTTGAATATATTTTTGTTGACTGCATCTACAGGTAATGTAATTAGTAAATCACATTTTGATTTACTTGAGTCTGGTTTATTTGATTCATATTCTTGGGGCAAGGAGGTGTTTTCTTCAACTTTAGATTCTTTGAAAGGGAAAATGGCTGATAAGAGTTTAAGGATTTGAAAGGTGAGACATATATGTATAAGTTGAATAGATTTCCAATTGCATTTCAAATATGGTTCTATGAGTGTTGTCCTTTTGTTTCCGATAAATATGTTGTTCTTCGTGGTTGTGATGGTAGTAGAAGTAGAATTTTTAAATGGAAGTCTTCTGGCAGCCTACATTTAAGGAACTTCAGAGACATTTGTTCAGTGTTTCTGCTGCAAAGATATTTTTTGTTTATTTTTTTTTGTATTTTATCTTTTTTTCATGCATGTGTTTATGTTTTTTTGTGTAGAATCTGAAGAATTTGGAACCACTGCCTGTTGAGAAAAAATCAATGGATTTGGATTCCTTGTTTGATAAGGGAAAAAGAAAAAGTTGTTAAAGATTCTATTGATTTTGATAGTGATGATGATTTTTTCTCACCTGCTCCGAAGAAAGGTTCTTCTAGTTGTAGTAAGGAAAATATTTTTGTTGATAGTAGTTGTTCACTTGATTTTGATATTTGTAAGGAGCTGCAATTGTTGTCTTCTAGACAAGTTAATTTGTCTAAGGACTTGTCAAATTTTAAAGAGTATTTGAATGTATATATAGAAAGTCAGTTTGATAAGGTTTTTCAGGCAATAAATATGCTTTCAAAATCTGTTTCAGCGCTGGTGAAAGTAGTTCTAAGTTATTTTTTGTAATTTATTATGGTTATATGTTAGTCTATTAATATATTAGTTTAATTGTTATTTTTTTTAAAGTAGTTTAATAAATCTTCTTCAATGGAGGATGATGAGATTTTTAGAAAAGATGATAATGCAACATATGAGGTACATGTTGTGTTTTTGGTTTTATTTTAATATGTATTGTAAGTCTATTATAAACTGTACTTTTATAATATTTTATTTTTTAGTTTTGTTATATATTTTTTTATCTTGTCAGGTTTTTTTTTTCTGCTAGTGATGAGAAGAAAAATATTGTTAATGTTGAGGATGCAGGTATTGATGTGATTAGTATATTGTTTTTCATTTTGTATTGTGTTTGTGTATAGTTATTATTTTATAAACTAATTGTAGTCATATTTTAAACTATTTAATTGTATATTTTTATCATGTTTTATTTTCTAAACTCATTCTAGTCAATTTATAAACCTTTTAGTGTAATGTTGATTTTTTTATTATTTTTATTTTGGTCATTGTTGAAAGGTTAATCCTTTACTTGTCAAAGAGAGATTTGAAAAGAAAAATATTATTGGTATTGAGGATGTAGGTGTTGATGTGGTTAGTATATTATTTTTTATTTTATATTTTATTTGTATATAGTTGTTATTTTATAAACTAATTGTAGTCATATTTTAAACTATTTAATTATTTATTTTTATTTTGCTTATTGTTGAAGGGTTAAAGAGAAGGTGATTCCTTCACTTGGCAAAGAGAGAATTGAAGAAGTGGATGTTGTTTCTCAGGTTTTTTTTAGTTTGTCGCATTCGTTTGTATTATATTATTTATTTTTTTTGAATATATTTATCAATGAGTTGTTATCTTTAGGGTGGTGATGTGTTTGATACAAATAATATGATTTCTATTGCTCTTGATTTAATAAATCAGGATATTAGTGAGGTTAAAAAAGATAAGCTAGTATTATTTAGTGTTTATTGTGTTTTTTAAACTAATAGTAAACCCTATTTAAACATTAAATTTATTTGTTGTTTTTCATATCCTTTCTATTTTTATTTTTTTATTTTTTATTATTTTCAAGTTAAAGACATTCCAAATGTTGAACAAAGGGATATTGCTTCAAACATGAAAGATAAAGTTGAAGTAGATCTTTTTAAAACTAAGAAAAATGTGGTATAATGTTTATTTTATTTTTTTAATTTGTTTGCTTTTTGATTTTTAACTTTATTTTAATCTTTTATTGTACAATTGTTCTTATGTTTAATTTTTTTGTTTAATTGATCTTTATTGTTTTAGGATTCTCGAATGGTGAATGATTCGAGCTTAATTTTATGTAGTGCTACTAATGAACGTAACAAAGAAATTAATGAAAAAGATCAAGATGAGGATATTAAATATGTTGGTGAGTTTTTCTCCAAGTGAAGAAGATGAAGAAGCTGATGATTTTGATGGTAAAGGTGATGAAAATGATGTTTATGTTGAAGGCGATAAAGATGATGTTTTGGTGAAGAATGATAAGGAGGTAATTTCTTTTATTCTTCTCATTTTTTTTCTTTATTAAGGCTTGTGTATATCATTTTAATAATGAAAATATCATCAAAAATAAATTGGAAGAGCAATTGTGTCGTAGTTATACACTAGATGATATGAGTGCATCATCTTTTGATAAAATTTTTGAAATTGCCATGAACAAAGTAAATACTTTATTTTTACAAGTGTTTGTTATTATTATTTTTTTGTGATGTTGTTATTGTTTTATATAGATATAGATTTTTTTTTATTTTGTGATAGGTTTATAAGGAGGAAGCAGGTGGAGTTTGTTTAGAAATAACTCCATATGTTCGTAAGAGAGATATTAAGCCATCTACTGTTGCAATCTCCTTACATCAACAAATTTTATTCTAGTGCATCAAGTGAAAGTTTGAATTATGTTAAAGGGATGTATATATTGGATGACATGATTGGTGATTTTATGGGTGATTTTGTAGAATAGGTTGACAAAGGAATGAAGTTCAACAAAACGTAATTATTTTTTTTATATTTTTTTAGTAAGTTTTTACAATTTTTAATTTGTTGTAGGATTTTATATATTGCTAATTATTTTTTACTTTCTATTTTGTTTTTAGTAGGAAAAAAAAGATCTACAATGCTGAAGATGAAGTGATTTCTTCTGCTTTATCTTTTCAATTGATTATGTTGATAAGAAGACTTGGTTTTGTGATTTATATTATGGAGGCCATGAATTATCATCATCGGTATGATTATTTTTATTTATTTATTTTCAATATTTTATTATGTACATATTATATTTTTTTTATCAGTTTTCATATTTATTTGTTAATTTATATTTTGCATATTAGTCTTTATTCATATTTCTTTTTTTTAGTTTATCACATTTGTCTTTAAACTAAAATTATACTCATTTTTAATCTTTTTAATTGTCAGGATTTATTTATTTATTTATTTATTTAGTTTTTTTTTCAGTATATGAATGTTATTTTTTACTATTTATGAAAAAAGGAGAAGAATTGTGCTGATGTGACTATTCAGTTCACAACTACAAATTGTTTATTTGATAAAAAATTGCAGTCATTATACAAGAAATTTCAGAAAAATGACAATGACTATTCCATTTTGCACGGAAGGTATATGATAGTTGAATATATTTTTTGGTTTTATATGTACTGCAACAAGCCTTGGTGTGGATGTAGATCATGTACTTTTTTCGATTATATTAGGTAAGCAAAGCCATTGGGATTTTGGCACATTTGAGCTTTAAGGAGAAAAAATTTTATGTCTATAATTCTTTAAGAACAACTCTTTACAAGAGAGCTGCTTTGGAAGTGATGGAGGGTTATTTCACTCTTTTACCATATTACCTATTTGTTTTTGATTTTTATCATCGTCGTTCAGACATTGATCTAAATAAAAGTGCATATCATAATAAGGCTTTTGCAAATCCTTTTGAGCTAGTTGAGGTTGCTGGATTACCATCTCAAGAGGATAAGTATGTTTTGTTTTAATTTTTTTTCAGTTTGTTGTTAATTTTTAACATTTGATTTTTGTTTTCATTTTTTTTAGTGATTGTGGATTGTTTGTTGCTTCTTTTGCTGAGTATTTCATTAATGAAAAGGAGATTCCAGCTAAAGGTTTTGATGTGGATTTACATAGGTCTAGACTTTCTGTATTGTTATATAATCATGCAAAGCTGAAGCAGTCTGACAATTATGAAAGTGAATCTGAAGCTTCTGGGAGATTGCCAAAGGATCCTCTTCAGAAGAAGAAGAAGGGCAAGAAAATTTTGTAGTTTGTGTTTTGTGAAAAGTTTGTTCATTTAATTGTTTAGGAAGTATTGTTAAATATACTTATTTCCATATTATTTTTAGTAGTAGTTTTTGACGGTTGTTCAAACTCTATAATGAATTGTATATAATAAATATAGTTGTTTGTGTTAAACTCTCTTTTTTTTATATTGTTTTATTTGTTATAGGATTGAAGCTTTATTTTTAGCTATTATTGCAAAGTTTATGTATCTTTTTTTATTTAAAAGGTGGACGGAACCACCACAAATATTATTGATTAAAAGGTAAGGAAAACCCATACAAATGTCTATACAAACCCTAATAAATTGGGCAGCAACAAACTATAGATAATCTAAATGTAACGAAAGTAGGGCGAACCCATATTATCCGACAAAATGATGCCCTTCAAAGATTTAGGCAAAGAAGTAAAAGACAAAAAATTATAATCAGCAAAATTAGATCTACTCAAGAGAGCGATGAAATTGGCAGCCCGATTCCCTTCGCGAAAGGTGTGAGTGATGTCAGCAGAGGTAAGAGAGATGAGACTTTGGATATCCTTAACCAGTGAGTTTGCAACATTAGGCGAAAGAATTGTATCAACAGCAGAGTTCGAGTCACTTTCAATAATGAAAGACGACTTCTGGAGATGAAACACCAGTGTAAACTGTGAAGGATAGCAAGCAATTCCGCTTCGAGAGGGGAAGAAGCGCTGATAGAGAAACCAATGCCAGAGACAAAATTACCTGTATGATCCCGCAAGCATGCCCCACCAGCTGCTCTGTTTTTGTGTGTATGATATATCTACATTCAGCTTGAGTTTACCAGTCGGCGGTTTGCTCCACTAAACCAAAATTGGTTTAAGATTTGCCTTGCCAAAACTTTCGGATAGAAGACTACTGAAGTAAGAAACTGGTTTGGCGAAAGATTTATGAGAGTGTGCAATGCCCCAATTCCTAATAACATCCATAATTTGCTTTTGAACCTCTGGAAAATACACGGATTCTCCTCCCCATATAATCTTACAGTAGGCAGTCCATGTATTTATGTATCTTATATTATAAAGCACGTGTAATAAATGAGTTTGAAACTTACTTTAAACTTGTCATAAACTAAATATATGATTAATTATTTTTATATATACTTGATGTAAGGCATACAAAGATGTTGGTGTTTAACTCTATTTTTTTTTTGTTACAGGATTTTATGAACTTTGTTTTTATCTATTATGATAAAGTTCATGTCTCTTATATTAAAAAATATGCATAATAAACGAGTTTTAAACTTACTTTAAACTTGTTATAAATTAAATATACGATTAATTATTTTTATATATACTTGATGTAATGAATACATAACCGTTGGTGTTTAACTCTATTTTTTTGTTTTGTTTGTTATAGGATTTTATTGAGCTTTATTTTTACCTATTATGACCAAGTTTATGTCTTTTATATTATAAAGCATGTATAATAAACAAGTTTTAAACTTGTCATAAACTAAATATACGATTAATTATTTTTATATATACTTGATGTAATTCATACATAGATATTGGTGTTTAACTCTATTTTTTTTTTGTTTGTTACAAGATTTTATTGAGTTTTATTTTTATCTATTATGACAAAGTTTATGCCTCTTATATTATAAAGTATGTGTAATAAACGAGTTTTAAACTTACTTTAAACTTGTCATAAACTAAATATACGATTAATTATTTTTATATATACTTGATGTAATGCATACGTAGCTATTGGTGTTTAACTCTATTTTTTTTTATTTTGTTTGTTATAGGATTTTATTAAGCTTTGTTTTTATCTATTATGACAAATTTTATGCCTCTTATATTATAAACCATGTATAATAAATGAGTTTTAAACTTACTTTAAACTTATCATAAACTAAATATACGATTAATTATTTTTATATGTACTTGATGTACTATATTTATAACAAGAATTCTTATTTAAAGTTGTAGTATAATTGAATAATGCTTATGTAATTTATAATAGTTGTTAATAATAAGATGATTTTTTTATTTTCATTTTTCCATGTAGAATAAACACATTCTAGTCTGAATTTAAACTCCTCATAAACTAAATATATAATTAATATTAATGTATACAAACAATTATGTGATTTGAAGAATTTGTAAAATTTTCAGTTATTTTTTTTATTAATGCATTTATGTATACTTGATATATGTTTTATTTTGATACATCAAAAATCATCCTATTTTCTTTCCTTTATTATTACAAGTTTTCCTATTATGTCCCTTTTGTCCACAAATACTACACTTTGCCTGTATTTTCCTCTCCCATATTGCCTTTATTCTTCTTTTCCTTGATCTTTTAGAATTTGTTCTTGGCTCAGGTGGTAATAGAATAATGTCATTTACCTCTTCTGGTATGCTCCATGTTTTTTTGTTCTCAATTGAGTATACTATTGCTGAATATGTTTTTATCATTGATTCTTTAGTGTAATATATTGAGCAGTAGTCATGAGCATTAAGACGCATGTGATTTATTGCAGCTGATGCATGAACTTATGGTATTTCATTGAAATCAAACTTCTTGCATGTGCACTTTCTTTGTTCGAGGTTGACTGTATATGTTTTTCCATCTTTAATAACATTGAACCAGTTTTCTATTGTTGGCTTCACCTGTAAAATAATTTATTAAACTTATTATAAACTGATTTTAGCTTGCTATTAAACTGTACTTTTATGTTTTTGATTTATTATTTTTTTCTGGTTATGAACTTTGCATATTGTAAATTTACTATAAACTATTGATAAGTTATTTATTTACTGACATGTAACATTTTGCACTTAATAAAGTTGGTCCGCAATATGTCTTCTTTTGTTGGAACAATCTGAGTGAAAGTTGACAGAGCTTTATTTCTGTTATTGTAACTCCAGTCTATCAAGCTGCAGAGGCACTCCATAAGTTCAGTTATTGGTAGCTCTCGTGATGAATTATTTACAGAATTCAATGACTCAGCAATGTTTGGTCATGGCTGTGTATCTGTTGTTTAGTGAATGAACTCTAGCCTATTTCTGGTAGCCAACATTTGAAAGATATGATCTTATACGGGCATCTATGTTGTCTAGTTCTTGCATGTGATGTTCAAATTCTTTCAAAGTGTATGCTTTTGCTGCTTTCATGAATGACTTTGTAAGATCTTTTGGTTTCTTTTTAAATCTCATCTTTAAATTGTTTGATAGATGGTATATACATACGCCATGGCTTGCTTCTGGATACACTTCTCTTATTGCTCTTTCAATGATTTCGTGTCTATCCGAGACTATGCACATGCCTTCTCTTGTGCCATATGCATCATTGAATTTTCCAAAGAACCATTCCCATGAGGCATTGTTTTCTGAATCTACTATACCAAAAGTAAGAGGAAATATATCATCATCTGCATCTTGTGTTGCAACTGTAACTAGTGTGTCTCCATAGTTTGATTTAATAAATGCACCATCAACTACAATTATGGGTCTGCAATACTGCCAGCCTTGTATAGAAACATTTAGTGCTATGAAAAGGTATTGAAATTCCTTTTTTTCATTTTTTTCCAATTGAACAACTGTACCTTGATTAGTTTTTTGTATCATGTAAAGGTATTTTGGCAGTAAACTATAAGAGTCAACAGTTTTTCCTCTTATTTTCTCCAATGCTTTCTCATTTGACCTCCAAGCTTTTTGATACCCTATGTTTATAGAGAATTTTTTCTGAATATCCCTTATTATATCAGCCGGTCTATATTTTATTTTGATGTCCATAAATTTGTACTTGATGTGCTCACCTATGACCTTTGAAGTGGCTTGTCTCTTGCCACTCATTCTTGTTTCCAGGTTGCATGTATGTATATTAATCATCTTTCTAATCATAAACAGGTTTGTTATCCCTTTTTTTGAAGCCTTCAGAAACTAGTTGCAGCTTTCATCAACACACTTTATATAGTAGTTTTCAGGGCAAGATTTTATCACCTTCAATTGGAAATTATTGTTAATGGCATGGAATGCCATAGTTGATATCATTGTCCCTTTGTCTTTGTATAGTTGTCCCACTTGTATTTTAACACTTATGTTGTTGTATATAATTGATGAGTTGCTTCCATTTTGTTCTCGATTTTCTTCTGCAGTATAAGTGATTATCTGCATAGTATTCTTACTTAGTATATGCACAGACTCCATCATATCATGCTCTTCTTCTTCTTCATAATATGAATTTTCTAAGTAGTTGCTGGTTGAGTTAAGTTTGTTTGTTTCTTCTACTTGTTACTCTTTCTCAATGATTGATGCACACAAAGGCAATGCTGTATATTTGTCTTCTTTGTTTCTTACTTCTAGGTAAAATTCAATGCTACTGTCATCTTCAATTGCATTTGGTGGATATCCTTTCTTTAACTGATATCTCAAATTTATCATGTGGGTGTCTAAACTAACCTTTAAATTTGCTGTAACTTTCCCAATCAACTCAAAGTAGGTGCAGGAATAAGGTATCAGTTTACCTTTAGCTTGAAATCTTTCATAATCTCCTTTTTCATTCCAGATGCCATTATGTTGAGGTAGAGTTGCAATTGCTTTCATATCTTCAATTTTCAGATTGAACATCAGATGTCTAATTGTTTTATAATCAAAACTTTTCTATCAATTTTGATTCATAATGCATTCGTGTTTGCGTGTATAATCTCCAAAAAAATATAATAAATCAAATTGATTTTTCCATTTTGAATTGAATTGATGAATATTTTGGAATTTGATTTCAATTATATGTTATACAGCTTCTACAATTTGATTTTTTCCTTATTTTGATTGATTTATTTTAAAGAATCAGAGATTTACCTTATTTTCGTTTTAATCTTTTAAAAATTTTCTGCTGCAAATTTTCTTGATTTGAGATTTGTTTTGATCTGCAGTTTCGAGTTGAATCTTGCTCTTTTGGAAAAAAACGCTCTTGTTTTGCTCTTTACAGTTTCGAGTTGAGATTTGTTCTTTATTTCTTAATTTGGTATAATTGTAGTGGGTTGGGCTTTCTCTTGTATTTATATAAAGAGGCATAAATTTTTCTTATCAAATTGTATTTTTTTTTGAGAAAGATGGTATAAGTGTAGCATGCTAATATTTTTCTGGTAAAATTATAAAGGGCCCATTTTTATTTTGGGATAATTATTCGTTTTACCATTTTAAAATTTTCATTTTTACTAGAGGCAATATTGTAATTTTTGTTATAGCTTGTTTTTTTTTTCCACTTTTACAAGATTTATAGTTTCTTATATCGTATTTTTTAGTTTTTTCAAATTCTCCTTCCTTTTTTTTTTTTAATATTGTTTCTTTTTGTTACTTGCAATTTTTAACATTTTTCTTTAGATTGGTAAGCATTATTGCAGTTTATTTTTCAGTTTTTGAGTTCTATGCTTTTTGTTTATTTTCATTGTGATTTTCTATGTTTCTGGTTTTTTATTTGATTTTGTGTGTAAATTTTTATTTTCTTCAATTTTTTTTTGCTTTTTCTTTTGTATGATTATGCCATTAATTTTTTTATTTTCAGTTTTATCAGTTTTAGCCATTAATTTTTTTTGTTTTCAATTTTTATCAGTTTTAGAATATAGTTCAAACTCTTTATACTTTGCAAATTATAAAAAAGTTAAAGAAATCTAAACTAAAGAAGATAGATAAGAAGCGACAGAAAATAGGTTTTGGTGATGATATGAATAAATATGTTAAATCTTCACAGAAGAGAATTTTGAAGAAGATAGAAGTTGTTGATCTAGATTTAATGAATCTAAAACTGTTAAAGCTTTCAAATAAACACATGTATAATAAATTCGCTTTAAACTTATTTTAAACTTGTCATAAACTGAATATATGATTAATTATAATTATATATACTTGAAATAATCTATTTATTGTATATAATGAATGCATAGTTATTTGTCTTTAACTCCATTTTTTATGTTATTTTATTTGTTACAGAATTTTATTGACCTTTTTTTTATCTATTATGATAAAGTTGATGTCTCTTATATTAAAAAATATGTACAGTAAACACATTTTAAACTTACTTTAAACTTGTTATAAATTGAGTATATGATTAATTATATTTATATATATTTGATATGATCTATTTATAACAAGAATACTTATTTGTAGTAGATTTTTCTGATTTAAAATTTGATTTGATATTCAGTTTTTTATTTGAATATCGCTATTTTGGAAAAAAAAAAAAAACTTTTGTATTATTTTTTGCTATTTTTGTTCTTTTTTTTAAAGCTGTTATAGTTGTAGTGAGCTGGACTTTTTTCTTGTATTTATATAAAGAAGCCTAAAGTTTTCTGGTAAAATTATAATTTTTTTAAAAAGTTGATATAAGTATAGCATGTTGATGTTTTTTTTGGTAAAATTATAAAGATCCCTTTTATTTTTTCTGTAATTTTTTTATATTTTATTTATTTATTTAAGAAAAAAAATATACAAATAGTGTCTAAACTTTTTTATTTTTATTATTTTAGTGTATGAACTTTTTTGGTCTCTTTAGTATCTGAACTTTTATTATTAAAAATAATTTGATTGTTCTGATCGATTTTTTCAGTTGATTTGCTATTTGCTGATTGATCGGAATAACTAAATTATTTCTAACAACAAAAGTTCAGACATCAAAGTGAACAAAAAATTCATACACCAAAATAGTAAAAATAAAAAAAGTTCATATACTATTGATATATATTTTTCATTTTTTTATTGGTCTATTCAAAGTTGAAAGAATTAATTAGAAAATATAAGTGCATTAACTTATTATTTGTTTTGATGAAAATAGAGTGAATTTTCAATTTTTATTATTTGAATATTTAATTTGAGAGAGAAATATAAGTTTTTTAGAGAAATAATTCTCCCCAAATGGTCAATATAATTTTCTACCTAAATAATAAAAAAGAAAAATAAATTATAGAACTATATTTTACAAATCTATATTTTTTTTTTGACAGAAAGATGATAAGTTTCATTAAACCACAAAATTAAAGTTAAAAACCAACAACAATAAGGAAAAACAGGGGAAGAACAATTCCTAGCAAACAAACTATACAGATAGAACATATGAGAACAACATTGTAGCAACCATTAAGCAAAAAAAAAAAAAACATAAATCTTTAATAATCTCCTCCTTGAAAGGCAACAAGGGAACAACACAAACAAATCCTCCACGAACAACCAGAGAAAATCATATTGAAGGCCAAAATCAACTAACAGTTGTAAATATTTAAGTTTACTGATCCACCAACATCGATCTAGCAACATGAATGAGTGAATAGCTTCTCTGCTACCCCACACAACCTCAAATCTTGAATTGGATGAGGGAAGACAAGGATCAATGATCCTTAAATGGGGCCAATTGAGGGGAGAAAATCCCTAATAACAGAACCAAACCCTAGAAAAGGATTCATCAGTACTCCTAAAGGAGTGGCTACTTGAACCTATAAAGAAGAAAATAAACAGGAGGTGGAGGCTGTGATCTAATTGCCAAGTGGAGATTGAGAAGCAAAAGTTATGAAGTGAGTTAGATCAAGAACAAAAGCATTTGACTTGAAGCACCAAGATCTACAGTCACATCCCATTCTCTTAATTCTAAGAGTGTACATATCTTATAATCTATTATAATAGTACTCTGCTAAATAAATAACACTCATAATTTAATTACTAAATATTCTTCAATTACACAATCTCATAGATATTAATATTTTTAAATATAACTTATTATTGTTTACTACAAAAATATAGATAATTATTTAATAATTCTAAAAGATAATTATATTAGTTCGACTTTAACTACACGCTAAAGGAGAAAATGATAGAGATATTCTATTACTTTATTTTTCAATATCTGAAATATTATATATATAAGGGGGTGAGTCAAACTACTCAGTGAATAAATAAATATGTAACAAGGGATAATAAATAAAGTTTGATAATATATGTAATATAAACATTATAGCTCAACTTGATAAATATAATTGTATTCTCTGTTATTTTTTATATACACTCAAATATAAATTCTTACTGTTCTAACTTCAATCCAAGAGCGCATAATGACTTAAAAATCTTCTTTATACCCTTCCACCAATAATTTTTCTTACGAGTTCTATATATTTTAGTACTACCTGGATGCATAGCATAAGCAGAACAATGAGCTTCTTTCATTATCTATCTTCTTAAAGCATCAATATTCGGTACACATAATTTGCTACTAAGTACCAAAGTACCATCCTCCCTAATAGCATAGTCTGTATGAGTTCCTGCTTTAACACCATTACAAATCTTCTTTATCTCTTTGTCTAAAACTTGAGCCTCTCTGATTCTTTTCACTAAAATCGATCTAACTTTAAAAGTTGCTAACAGTGCTCCAGAATCATTCATCATCAAATATACTCCCAAAGATCAAAGATCCAGTAGTAATGGAAGTTGTACAGTCTTGATATGTAAAAGACTACCATATGATTTCTGACTCAAAGCATCAGCTACTACATTAGCCTTCCCAGGATGATATTCAATAGTACAATCATAATCCTTTAGCAACTTAATCCATCATCTCTGTGTCAAGTTTAAATCCTTTAGCAACTCAATCCATCATCTCTGTGTCAAGTTTAACTCCTTCTAAGAAAGAAGATACTTTAAACTCTTGTAATCTGTGAATATCTAGCACTTTTCTCCGTAAAGATAATGCCTCCAAATTTTTAAAGCAAAAACCATTGTAGCAAGCTCCAAATAATGAGTAGGATAATTCAATCCATGTGGTCAAAGCTGTCTAGATGCATAAGCTATCACTTTTTCATGTTGCATCAAAATACAACCCAAACCTTTCCAAGAAGTATCGCAATATACCATAAAACCACCATTACCTTCAAAAAAGAGTAAGAACAGGGGTGGACGTCAAATAAGCTTTTAATTTTTTAAAGCTTTGCTGACACTCATCAGTCCAGTTAAATTTCATATTCTTCCTTAGCAACTTGGTTAATGGTGATAAAATAATAGAGAAATCATGTACAAAGCGACGATAATATCCTGCCAAGCCTAAGAAATTTTTCACCTCCGCAGGAGGTTCTCAATTTATCACCGCCTCTATCTTTTTAGGGTCAACATAAACTGACATGACCTAAAAATGCTACTCTATCTAGCCAAAACTCACATTTACTAAGTTTGACATACAACTGCTTATTCCTCAAGATTTGTAATACAATTCTCAAGTGTTCTTCATGCTTCTCTCTACTTCGAGAATACACCAAAATATCATCAATAAATACAATTACAAACCTATCTAGATAAGGGTGAAATGCCCTATTCATAAGATCTATAAAAGCAGCTTGACCATTAGTTAAACCGAATGACATCACTAGAAATTCATAATGCTCATATCGAGTCCTAAGTGCTATTTTTGACACTCCTGACTTCATGATTTTCAGCTGATGATACCCCGATCATAAGTCTATTTTAGAAAAGACTTTAACTCCTTGAAGTTGATCAAAAAGGTCATCAATATGGGGCAAAGGATACTTATTCTGGATAGTAACTCAATTTAGTTGCCTATAATCAATGCACAATCTCATAGATTCATTTTTTTCTTCACAAATAACACATGAGCTCCCCATGGTGAAATGCTAGACTTAATAAATCTCTTATCCAATAGTTCTTACAATTGTACTTTCAGTTTCTTTAATTCTGCAGGAGCCATTCTATAAGGAGATTGACAAATAGGAGTTATGCCTGGCTGAACATCAATAGAGAATTTAACTTCTCTATTATTAGATAATCCTAGAAGCTCTTCTGGAAATACCTCTGAAAATTCACATACTATAGGAATATCTTCCAATTTAGGCCCTTCTAATTGTGTATCAATTACAAGTGCTAAATATGCTTGACAACCCTTCTTAATTAATTTCGGGTTGTCATAGTAGAAATACCACAAGATGGACAAAATTTTTGCTCTCCACAAAAAGTAAGAGTAGAATTTTCAGGCAAACTAAAATTTACTTTTTTCTCAAAATAATTAATAGTGGTATGATGGCAAGATAGCCAATTCATCCGCAAAATAACATCAAACTCCTGTATAGGTAAGAAAATAAGATTTGCTAACAAATCAAAATTACCTAATCGAACTGCTGAATCTCTATATATATGTTTACACATCATAGAAGTCCCCACTAAAAAACTCACTACTAGTTCATTATCTAAGGAATTTAATTTCTTATTTGCATATGTGACAAATGCATATGATATGAATGAATGACTGGAGCCAGAATCAATAAGAATATGAGCATCTCTTTCAAAAATAACCAACATACCAGTGACCACCTCAAGTGAGGATAGAGCTTAATGTTGAGTAATAGCAAAAACTAGAGCTTGTGCAGGAGGTTTACCCATCTGACCAGATGATATGATCCCATTATGTCTACCAACACCATTATTATTTTCTCTCTCAGCTCCTATGCCCTGTGATTGAGTTTTGCCCCCTCTCCGAGGAATAAATGCTGATGATGCTTGAACAAACTCACTAAGCTTCACTAACATTGGACAATTCCTTCTAACGTGACCTGTATCACAATATTGATAGCATCCCCTAAAATTTTTCATACACTCCCCACTATGATGCCTACCACAAGTAGAATATTAGGATCATGGTCTCTGATTAGCTCCTGAATTACTACTCTGGCCAACTCTTAGTGTACTGGTAAAGTTACCCACTAATTATTGCACTGAATTTTGGTTGATTTGTGGACAGTTTATCTGCTAACTTGGTCTCATGGATTGACCTCTACTGTTCTAATAATAAGGTCCAGTATAGAAAATACTACCTCTCTTAATCTATCTATCAGCAAATCCCTGAAAAGAATTATGAGTCTGTCTTCTTCTTTTATTCTCGAACTCAGTTTCTTCTTTTAATAACTTCTCTTTTTCCAAAGCACCACCCACCATAGCATGAAAAGTTCTGGCCTGGTCCCACGATAATTCTTTGCGAATATTTTTATGCAAACTCTCATAAAATTTGTTACACTTATCTTCCTTTTTAGACACCATCTGATCCACATATCTATACAATTCTTCAAATTTGTCCACATATTGAAGGACTGTCATCCCGTCTTATTTCAGTTAAAAAACATGCTCTCATTTTCTCTTTTATAATTACCAGTGATGTACTGCTTACAGAATTCTGCCTTAAATGTGTTCCATATCAACTCAGCACCATAAGATTGAACTAATCGAGTGTACCAATCATCAACTGTATTTTCTAAGAAGGCCCAAATATATTTTAGCTTTTCAGCATCAACAATCCCTATAAGAAAATAAGCTTTCTTCAATTTCTTAAGCCAATCATTTGCCTTTTTTGAGTCTAGAGTACCATCAAAATTCTCTGCTCTATAATTACAGCAGTAAAAAATTATAACCCATGGTTGTTGTTGTTTTGTTGCAGTCATAGCTGTTGTAATAGCCTGAGTAAAAGTAGCACCAACATCAACCTGAATTGGTGGTGCAGCAGGTGGAACCGGAGGTATATGAGGTGGAGCAAGTGGATTTACTTCAGATGAGTCCTCGTGTGAAGCAGTATTTTGTTCACTGTTCTTGGGTACCTCATAACCAACTAACTCGTCGAAAAGAGATAGAGTAGGATCCCTAAGAGGTTGACCAAAATTTTCTAGTATAACTATTCAATTTCTTCGGTCAGTATTTCTACTACGGCCTTTACCACCTCGTATATGTAGTGGTATTTTTCTACAAAAAATATATTGTATAACGTAAGTTAACTATGTGACATTACCTAAATTTAATATATATTATATATTTATTTTTTTACAGTACAATTATAATTTTATATATATTAGTGTATCATAATAAATCTCTTAAATTTTTGGGCAAATATTCATAAAAATTTATATATATATATATATATATATTTTATGTATGACTGAAATACTATTTAAAATAAAATAAGTTATAAATAAATTTAAAAATTAAAATTTTTTTGACTAATGCAAAATTTCCCCCCAATATGCAACTTTTAAAATAATTTTGCAATTGAATAAGAGAAATTTACTAGTTACACTATTAATTTAAAATAATTTTCTTATTTTTAATTATTCTAAACAAAATTTTTTATAGGACTTTTCATATAAGTCTACAGAATCAATAACCTATGCTCTGATACCATAAAATATCACACTTCATTCTCTTAATTTTAAGAGTGTATATATCTTACAATCTATCATAATAGTACTCTACTAAATAAACAACACTCATAATTTAAGTACTAAATATTCTTCAATTACACAATCTCATAGATATTAATATCCTTAAATACAACTTATTATTGTTTACTACAAAAATATAGATAATTATTTAATAATTCTAAAAGACAATTATATTGCCCCAACTTTAACTACACGCTGAAGGAGAAAAAGATAGAGATGTTCTGCTGCTTTATTCTTCAATATCTGAAATGTTATATATACATAATGGGTGAGTTCAACTACTCAGTAAATAGATAAATATATAACAAGGGAGAAAAAATAAAGTTTGATAATATATGTAACATAAACATTATAGCTCAACTTGATAAATATAATTATATTCTCTGTTATTTTTTTATATACACTGAAATATAAATTCTTACTGTTCTAACTTCAATCTAATGGCGCATGATGACTTATCTCGCAAGTCCAAGAAGAAATAACTTCAATACACATGTACAGAGTAATTACCCCAGCTAAGGGTAATTTTATAATATCATTAACTTTAAACACCCGTTATCAATGTGCGTTCAGACATATTTATAAAAAATTGTATATAAACTAATTTACCAACATAATATAATTAATCATTTACACATATAATAATTTAAACTACTATTATTTGTTCTCACTTAATAAGAAAATAATTAATATTCAAAAATAAATCATCACTGTAAATAAATTCACTTAATAAATACTTTTCTCAAAATCATATATAAATATAATACTTTTTTAAAAAATACAATGTTATATATTTACCCACTCACTTGGGTCAAATACTGTATTTATTTATCCCACATGATGTTTTTGATATTCTATACTGGACTCGTCCCTATAATAATATAAGAATATTATTTAATTTAAATTATATCTTAGTTACTATAAATATATATTATGAATATGACGTGAAATTTTAGGTTCTTAAACTCTAATGATGATCTGATAATTTTGTGACTTTCAAATTTTTTAAAATAACATTACAATAAGTATTTATTTAATTTTAAAGTATAATTATTTTTTAAATTTTCTAATAAATATTACCAATAATAGAATTTTAACTGTAAAAATTTACTAAGTATTTATAATAATTTAATATACAATTATATTATATTATTTTAGTTTATTCATTTTAATAATTTATTACTATTAATGATATTTATTTATTAACTAATTTATTCATTTACGTATTATATATTATCAATTTTAATCTATAATATATTTATATATTATTAGTTTTTAATAAATAATTTCATGCTAATAATATCAATACTAAAATAAAAAAAATAGTAATAATATTATTTACTTAATAATACTTTATTTTTATTTTCTAATAATTACTTATAATAAAGTTACTAAAAATAATAATATTATTTAAATAATTATTTAATTATTATCTTAAATTAATAACTTATAAATAATTTTATTATTCAGTTATATAAATGATAAAAATATAACTATTCAAATATACATTTAGTAGACTATTTAAAATAATAATAAATTTGAAGTAAATATTTAGTATTTGTAATTATATTCCTAAACATTATTATAATAGTAAACATTTAATTATAATAATAGTTATAAACTTTTAGTTATACAATTATTTAAATTTATATATGCATACTTAATATTAATAATAACAGTAGTAATATTAATAGTATTAATTATTATACAAATTTTAAAAATTATTAATATTTATAAAATTTTAATTATAATATTTTATTACTACAATACTAACAATATTACTGATAAATTGTTATTTCATATAATTTTTATTTTAAAAATTATCATAACTCATGCTTATTAATAATAACCTAATTATTATATCTACAACAATATAAATCTTAATTAAGTAATTAATTTCATGAAATACTATAAATTTTTAAAATTATATTTTATTTAATACTCAATTTAATTATTTAATAATTGATTAACTCCTTTATAATAATATGATTAACTTATTTTAATTTTATAAATAAAATTTTTATATAGTTAATAATTTAATAGTAATATTATTATAACTTAATTTACTAAACTATTTACTTATTATCATTTAATTAATTTACTTATCTTACAAATATATTTATTTATATCTTTATACCTTAAATATTATAAATTTATTTTAAAATTTACTAATAAATTTATAATTCAAGTATTGAACTTAATTTAATTATCAATATATTTACTCTAAGCTAATATATATATACTATTCTATTTAATCAATTATTAAATAACTATATATATATGATTCTTAAATATAATTGATAATATATTTAGATTTATTAACTAACAATAATCTATTAATTCATAATTTCACCAATTCATTATTTATATATTAATTTATTCTATAACTTAATAATATTTATATTAATATTTAATTATTTTAGTTATACTTAATATTTTATTTATATTATTTTTTTACTATTTACATTAACTAATGATCTTTTACTTTAATTCTACTTTCAATAACTATATTTAATTAATCAATTAACATTATAATTCATAATTTACTAATTTCACTAATTTTTTTACTAATTTCTTTTTAGTTTATATATATATAAATTTTACTTATAATAATTCAAAATCTAATTTTTTTTATTTATTTTCAATTTATCATAAATTCTACATATAAATTAAAATTTTAATTTCTTTATTAAATAATAACTTAATTAATTAAAAAATATTTTATTTTATTTTTTATAATTCTGTCTAATTTATCCTAATACACATATATGTAGTTTTTTTAAATACTTATCTATAATTCGCATATAATATACCAAATTGAAACTTAGGATGAGAGAATTCTAAAAATACCCTATTCGCTGAAAAAATTGTCGAAAAATAGTCAAAAAAACTCTCCGAAGATGATGCCGACGTGAGCTCCGGTGAGGTAGTCGGACGACGCGTTTGCTTCCTTGGTGGCCGATGAGTGTAATAAATAATCTACCGTAAGACGATGAATGGAGCAGAAGAAAATTATTGCTCCAAAATCTCTCCCTCTTCTTCTTTACTGTTCCAATTTTCTTTTTTTATTTATGTCCAAAATTTTCTTATATCTCTGTCTCTCTCCTGTTTTCATTTCTTTCTTACTTCCTTTCTTGTTAATAATTTCCTTCATAATCAAATTAATAACATATTAATTAATAAACTAAACCTAATATTTTATCCACCAAAATTCACTAAACTAATTTTAATGGACCAAAATAAAATTTTTTTATTATCTAATTTCTGATTTAATTATTATTATTATATTTTATATTTTATTTATATATTTTTATTTATTATTATTATATATTTTTTATATTGATATTACCACTATAAATATATTATTATTATTACTATTTTACCTAATTGTTCCATTTATTATTATTATTATTATTATTATTATTATATTTACTTTAACAATAATTTTAATTTTTACTGTATTATTATTATTAAAATTATAAGATATTACATTATTTTCCTCCTAAAATAATTCGTCTATGAACTAAGAGGGTGTTTCTCAAAACTAGAGCTTTTCAGCTTATTGTGAATAAGTGATTTTTAGATTATAATCAGATTAAAAATAAGCAGTTAAACGTTTCTGTAAACTAGCTAATAATCAGCTGATAATCAGTTTATAATCAGTTAAGTGTTTCTGTAAAATCAGCTTATAATCAGTTTTTAATTGTAGAAACTGTCAAAATGATCAAACTGTCCATGAGTTTATTTATTGTATAAAAATAATTTTTTAAATGTCAATTCAAAATTTATTTTGCAATAATAATAATAATAATAATAATAAAATTTTTTTGATGGGAACTAAAGTGTATAAGGTAGGCAAATTTGGAATATTGAAGATTAGGTAGGGATAGTATGGTCTTTTACTTGGTCAAAACTGCTTAAAAAATAAGTGCTTAAAAAAAAGTAGCAAAACCCAACTTTTAAAAAACTGATTAAAATCAGATTATAATCTACTATTTAAGTTTTCAGAAACACTTAAATAAACAACTTATAATCTAAAAACAGCTTATAAGCAGTTTTGACCAGCTTTTAAGTTTTGAGAAACACCCTCTAAGTTTGAGGTTTTGTTTGAGAGCATTTCTATTGTGATTTTATATGGGTTAATATAATATGGCTTAAAATCAAACTATATTTGAGAAGATTTCTAACTTATTTTGATAGTTTATTATGGTTTAATGATGGTTTGCCAGTTACAATTTTGAGCTTTTATTTTTTAAACCACGAATTTAATGTGTTAGGATGGTTTTATTTTCTTATTACTAAAATTACTCTCAATCAAATTTAAAGAACTCCAATCTTATTCTAATATTTTTCTTTCCCAACCCATCTTAGGATAATATATTATTATATGTTCTCTTTGAGCTTTATTCTTAATTAATTAATTGTTTTGGACTTATTTATTTAATAGTACATTAGGTTGTTTCACCCCTGTACATGTTACATGGATTTTTTTTTTGTATAATTTAAATTGGGATTTTCATTAAAATAAATTTAAAAATAAAAATATTTTAAAAAATCTCTAGTTTTCTTTTTTATTTTTAAAAAAATTAAAATTTTAACTTTTAGTTTTAAAAATATTTACTGTTAAAGATTTTTATTTTGGATGATATTATGGATAATATTTATATTATTGAACAATATTTTGTGATTTTAATATATTAATTATATTAATATTTTATAAATTATTGATTTAATTAAATTATATTAATATTTTTTATTTTCTTATTGGTATAATACTTAAATTTGTTATAAAATTTATTTAATTTTATTTTTTAATAAAATATATATTTATTAAAAATTTTATTAGGTTTTAGATGAAATTAATTTATTTTATCAGTATAACTTAAATACGTTTATTTTAATGTGAATTATATAAAATATTAGAATGAATGATATTTTGGTTATTTTATTTTTTTTAAGATAAATTAAATTATTAAAAATAATTTAACAATAATATATTATCTTCTCAAATATAATATATTATTAATACTATAATATATTATATCATATCGTACATTATTAATCCATGCTCAAAATGCTTTCAAGGCCTGAAAATTCCAATTCTAAAAAAAAAAAATTGAAAATTCGATCTGCCAAAAATTGGAAGTTTCAATAGAACTATTGACGATACGGTGCGTTTAGCACGCGAGCTTGAGATTATGATCTTACCTGCGCTTACAGATGGATGCGAAGGTTTATCGTTAATGAAAGATGAATCAATCATATCCTAATTCAATTCATTGATAGAACCTCTCCTTCAATCCTCATCATCGTTATCAATTTCACACTGAACACGCAATCCCAAATTGTTCCAAAAAAGCAACACTCATAAATGGAAAATCGAGACAGAGGAGAAGGCTGGGATTTCTATCTCCGAGTACTATCCATTAGCGCCAGAGACTCCAATTTGGCCACTGACCCTGCCTCTGATCCCTCTCTTCTCCAATCTGTATACTTTTCTCTCTTTTCAGTTATGTTGCTTTTAGCTTTCACATTGATTTTTCATTTTTTTTTATTAAAGTTACTGTTGTTGTTGAAATAGGTGAAAAGGCTATATGAATTGTGTAAGGAAGACAAGTCTGAGGATTTGGTGGCGAGGGTTTATCCACAGATTAATAGGCTTTTTCAACGGTCTATTGCTTCACTTTCTCAATCTAAGTCCTCTTATGGACTGCTCTTTCTGGTCAGTTTCCTATTTTCTTTATTTCACTTTGTGTTTTGTTTGCTTCATCTGGAAATGTAGAGAAATGGTGGTAATTAAGTTTTGGAACATAGAGATACTTTATTTAAATTTCATTTTAGATGTATTGTTTAAGAGTTTTGAGTTTGGAGGTAGTCCTAGTTTGAGATACGTGTGTTTGATTATGTAAGGAGATTGAATTGATTGAGTTTCTGTTTAGAAGTTTCATCATGATTATAACATTTAACATTATACGTCAAGCTTGAGTCAACATTTCGACATTGATTATTGTAGATTGTCTGGCTCTAAAAGTTTAGGGCAATTAGCTCTCAACAATTAGGCAAGAATTAGGTTGACTGTGGTTGGGACAAAATAAGATAATTGGATTTAGATAAATCTTGTGAAATATAAATCTAAATTGAAATAAAAGAAATGATACACAAATTGAATAATGCTATTCTATTTATAGCAGTTGGGGAAAATCCTAATTATAGAAGGAAAATACCTAATAAATATTACTCTTTACTAAATAAAAATCTTAAATTGACAAGCAAACTAAAACTTTAATTAAAATCTTAATTTGACTTCAAATACTAAATTGACAAGGAGTAGGACGGGTAATCCTAGGTTAATTAGGAATCTTGATACGGCTACATCATTCTGCCTGAGTCATAAAAATTACTTGGCTCTAATGAGTAAGTCTTGACATATTCCTCATGTATGATTGCATCAATGTGTTTTGGCTCTTCTTCTGAAATCTAAGTGCTTTAGTTTACTGGTTTACCATGCCATTTCACCAAGAATTATCTCTATGGTTGCCTCATCTAGATCGAACCTTGAAATCTAACACTTCTGCATTAACTTCAGCCTCTGCAACTGACAACTGCTAAATTTGATCTTCGATGGAAAATGAAACGCTATTAAATCCATAAAAAGGATACGAGTCAGCAATATTAAAGATTAGACTTATTTGCAACTCAATCAGAATTCCAATTAAGTATTATAATTGATTTTCTTTAACACTTTATAAGGCCTAAACTTCCTAGATTTTAGGTTCTGATAAGTCCCTTTAGGAAATTATTCTCGTCTCAAACGTACAAGTATTTGATTACCTTCTCTAAATTATTGCATATGACGATGTTGATTGGTGGCAAAAGAGAACGTTTTGTTGTTGTCTTTTAGGGCAGCTCTGATCTCTTCATGAATCTTCATAATGCAATCAATAAATAATTCCTCTTCATCACTTACCCTATCTTCTTGTGGCATAGACTCCAAATCAACCACATGATGCTTTAATCCATAAGCATCTTCAAAAGGAATTTTCTTTATCTTTGATTGATTGAATTGTTATGGGTGAATTCAACTTAAGGTATGACTAAATCTCAAGTTTTTGAGTTATTATTGGAAAAATTTTGTTCTGCTACTTTTGTTTGATCACTTGTTTATGGATGGCATGTGCTATAATGCTTTAATTTGTTCCAAATTTCCTCCATGAAATCCTCCAAAGATGCCGCCATAAACTTTACATCTCTATTAGAAACAATAGTGGGAACACGATGTAGCATTACAACTTCTTGAAAGAATGATTCAACAATATAAGTTGCATTAGAGTTTTTAGAGCATGAAATAAAACGTGCTATTTTTGAAAAGCAATCTACCACAACAAAGATAGAATTAAATCCCTTTGTTGTTCTTGGACGTTCCAAAACTAAGTCCTTACTCAAATGAATCCATGGTGCAACTGGTTTAAATAAAGGAATATATGATACATTTGTTAGTAGTTTGAAGGGAGGGGTTTCATGGATCATTTTTCTTCTTTAAAGTTGGAAGAAAGGGGGTTATATTTTTCTTTATAGAAAATTTACTAAGTTCTTGATGTAGGATGGGTCTAGTAGTTGGTTTAGTGTTTGTATGATGGGAAAATCTTGGTTATTGATAGATTCCAACGTATAGGACAAGTTTGAGAATCAACTGGGGCTGAATTAATTGGTATAAGATCACAAAAATGGGCTGGAATAGAGAGAATTGGATTCCTAAATTTTCTGGCAGCAGGGAAATTTAAGGATTTTAATGGTTGTTTTTATTAGCTAATCAACAAGAAAGCTCTGGGCTTCTAGGAAAGCGCATGATGTTGAGGTTTGTTATGGTATCTGATCATAGAAAGATTTGAACCAGAACTGCAAGAGAATAAAAGAAAGACATCACGTTATGCACCCATTCCTGCCAAACCAAATTAATTTCATTTTCAGGAGCCTCATATAATTCTAGGTTGCATTTCTTTGTAAGTTTTGATTGTTGCGATCCTAAATAGGAGAAGTTCTAGTCAACACTATATAGAAAATAAATCCTAAATTATAATAAAACTCCACTAAATTGGAAGTTTCATAGGATTGCTGAACAGGATAAAAATACAAGGGAAATATAAATTATGAAAAGTAACAGTTAATTGAATAACACCTGTGTCAACTAATATCAATCTATGTGGATGTCTTTTTCTGAACTCCTTATCATTTTAATGCAAAGCAGTTCTGTTGTCAGACACTTAGTATAGCATTTCTCAGCGGCATAGTTTCTTCTCGTTTCTGGGGATGAAAACCAGGCTTTTTTTTACTGAGAGTTCAATCTTGAATGGTAACAGGAAAAGAGAGAGATTTGGAGAATGTTATCCTTTTCTATGATAATGTTATATACCATTGCCCATGTGCTTACTTCTGATTGTTTAGTGATATGGCTTATATTGTTTCTTTTTATTAATTAGGCCATACTTCAATATTTCCTTGATTTTGGTGAGGTGGTTCTACATGATGCCGATCCCAGCCTAAGGATTTTTTTCCGTTCATGTTTGAGCCGGTAAGGATGCAGATAATTTTATTGATAATACATGATGTGATGACATGAAATCATGTTTTTGTTTGGTAGATATTGTCAATTATCTCTGCGGCTCTTTTTCTGAGCATAATATGTATTCTTTGTTTTAATAGATTCCCATTTATAACTTGTTTGATTACTTTAAAAGAGTGAGGGAGCTGCAGTTGGAAATGAAGTTGATAAATAAATTGTTCTCCTGTTTTAATGACTAAAATATCTAGACTACAAGAATCACTTCTAAAGGGTTTTGATTAATGAACAAAACATAAGGTATATGCTATTTTACCAGTGTTTTTTTTGTGTGCCATTGCCACATCTCCAGATGGTATGGTTGATTTTGAAATCTTCTGTGAAATAGATATCACTGATGTGGTGTGTTTTGATTAGGTTCAACGGTCAAGGAAATTTATAAAAGACTTGCCTTTTCCCGTTCACTTTCCTTCATGCTGTCACATCAGCGCTTCTTTATTTTACACTTCAGCTATCTTTTTTGTTTTCACCAGTCACTTCTTGATTTTCTATTTTTTCTTGCTTCTAGATCTAGTTTTTAAATCAAAATTTAATTTTCCAGTAGATTGATGAAGCTTTGAGTGCAAGTTCTTTGATTCAATGTGGTTTCTAAAAGTTTTTTTTTGCTAGTTTCTTTTACTATTATTTGTTGGATTGATGAGATTTTGTGAGATTCTGCTTGACATGCAAATTTTGATGCAAAATTTTAGTAGCTTTAGGTATAAATTATGAAAATTCTGTATTATGTAAAATTGATGCCACGGTTTAAGGTTAGACTTAATTTTCAGTTTCATAATCTGTAAAAAGGGGTGGTTTCTTTAATTTGATGTATGGGAAGTTGTGGGAAGTTCATAAGTAGGTCAATTCATGTTAAATCCAAGTTATTTTGTTTCTTCTTCTACTTCTTTTATTTTGTATTTTTTTATATAAAATTTATGGTAGCTTTGGCTGCAACTGTTGTAACTGGCCACAACCGCAGCCACAGACCTTGCTGCATGACATTCATTAAGTTATTAAAATTATTTTAGTGCCACACAATTGAAGTAATTTTGATTATTGTGTAATGTCTTTCTCTTCTTTTACGTGCTTTTTATGGTGTTTATATTTTTAGAATGATATGATTGTTTCTAATCATAATTTATCAGCATGCACATATCTCATTCTAATGTTGTTTGCAGTGAATTTGCAGATCCAGTTGTTGCAGAAGCAACTCTTGATTTTCTGAATGTGAACAACAAAAAGATTTTAACTTCCTTTCCCACTTTACTGCCTCAGGTATAAATTAAGATCTGCAAAACCTTTTGTCAATATTAATATCGTAAGGTATCAGATTAGCATGTTAGTTTTGAGGGTTAAGTTGCTAAAATCATGTTGAAGGCTTATTGTTTAATTTTTGGATCTTTTTTCATGTCTCTAACTGTGATATTTTCTTATAATACTTCAATTTTATGACTATGTATTGGCTGTGTGTATGGCTTGTTATCTATTAAAGCATGCCTACTTGTGCAATTCTGTGTCCATCCTCAGGCCAGAAACAGAAGTTGCTAAATACTCTTCTCTACTATATTGTCATCTTTCCTTGACGAGTCACTAAATAAATACAAAAAAAAATAATTTAAACCTTAGATTTTACTTGTTAAAAAAGATTGGGAGAAATCTTGCATAGAGAGCAAATACCTCCAGAAAATAAATAAATAAATAATGAGTGAAAAGCATGATGAAGATTAAATTTCCATCTATAAATCTCTATCTAATGTTGATAATGTGGCTGCAGTTTTTCCCTTTGTTGCTGAAGCTGATTGCATGGAATGGAGAAAAGTAAGCTTTTCTAGTAATTTTATTTAGTTTTCAATTTGCATAGTGTATTCTGTTTGTAAAGTAGTATGATTGCTCCTATATACTCATCACCATTTATGGGCTCTCATTGGGATGTATTTTTGAATAAATTTCACCTTCTGTGCTACTATTCTTGTCACATTTGGCTTCTTATTGTGTAGTAGTTACCACTTTTGATACATTATTTGTGATGTTTGGCTTGGTGTCTACATTGGTGCCAAAGGATTCTACTTGTGATTAACTCAGATAATTTTTGAGATAGATAGCATGTGCATATGGAGTACGTACATTTAGACTGAAAAGAAGTTACAAGAACTAACAAATTGTATTTTATGAAGAAGCAAGATAGTTAAGAGAGTGGAAAAAACAGAATGATAAGAACTTGGTTTATATATTTAATGGAATGGGTATCACTGGCATTTTGAACTTCATTGAGTAGAAAATGATTTGCTACAATACTTTAGAGAATTAAGGGGAAAAGAAAATTTTCTTGTACAGTTTTACCAGCATTAGGCTTGGATTTATTTTCTAGTGTTCTGTTTTTAGAAGCAATATAAGGAAATTTAAGTCATGAATTTGATGAAATGAATTAACTGGTAGTTATCAGGGATAGCAGCTAATAGTATCTGTTTGGTTTGCAGATTAGAAAAATCATTTCTGAAAGTTTTTCCAGGATTGATTTCACCTGGCTCATTTCTTCCTGTGTTTCCATCTTTAGTCGATTTGCCTAGTAAGTTTATATGTCTCGCTATCTTCATATATAGTAGGTTCTGTTCACCTGATTCTTTATTGCATTCATGTGATATTATTTGTAAATGCGATTGATAAAGTGATGTGTTCCTGATCTAGGTAGATTTTATCACATGTTTCTTTAAAGCACATATAAGTTTTCGCCTTAATAGGGTTTGATTTCTCAGTATATATATGTGCTTATTTTTATTTATTTATCTCTGTTCATATATATAAGCAGCTTTGGGCAGTATCATGTGCTTGTAACATACCTTCTCTCTCTCTCTGTCTATCTCATCTCCTTCTTTTGTAGATTAATTTTGGAATCTGCATCTTCTTTCTGCTGTAGCCTGTGATACTTCAGTACAAATTATTTGTTATAGATAATTAACTGTGTTTAAGCATCACCTGTGCTGTTCTGATTTTCATTTAATCTTGTCTTTAAATTAGTTGTGTGAGGTTTGACATTTGTTTTTACATCCGTACTAGTTTTGGTGGTGGCACTAGAAAAGGTAGAACGGAGCTCAGGATCACTTATTGGAAATAGCATAGCCTCAATCCAGCAGAGTACGGCTCCTGAGGTTATTATTAGAACTTTATGAGTTTAATTATCTGGCCAAATGCATATTTTCAACCGCGGATAATCATTTTTATCTTAATGCAGATGCTGCTTGCACTCATGGATGAAGCTTATACTGGTTCAACCATAGGAGATGGTGGGGCAGATTCTGAATCCGAGGATAGCAATGCAATAGATGTAGCTGATCCTGTGTTTCTTGAACTTTTGAAGGATGAAAATGACGGGCTTGCTGTATGTCTCCTTCATCATTTTTATCTTGCCAATGAATAATGCTGGTAGTAACATGCCAGCTTAAATGAAACTGTTTTTGTTAAAAATTTATGAAATGTAATGCTAGCATTTGTAATTCTAGAATTCTTGGCAATATTTAGTTTCTTTTGAGGGGGTTTTCACCAATATGCAAGAATATCGGGAGTTCTCTCATATGATAAGGGTTTTGTTGCATTTTTTTTTTCTATATAGAATAACTTAAATAAAAGTTGTTCGGAATGATCTTACGGCTTTATATCTCTCTAAAAATGTAGTCGTAAATTGTACCGAGTGGAAAAAGAGAATCTATATAGCCGACTCCAATTAACTTGGGATTAAGACTTTGTTGAGTTGAGTTGAGTTTGAGTTCTTTATAAAGAGCTAATCTTGTACTATACTTTATATTCCTCCTTTCTTTCTATTTATCCAAGTTTCTCTCTGTTATTACCCCTATTAGAAAAGGAGCAGTTTCCTGATTTTTAACTCATTTCTTTTTCTTCATTAAGGAATATATATGCTGTGATTTGCTTTATTTTTTTTTTCCTTTTTAGATGCAGTTATTTTCCGGTTCATTTTTATAGATCAGCTAAATCAAAGTTAGTTCATTGCAGCTTGTTAAAATTGCAACACCTTTGATTATTTTCTAGCCTTCCTCTTGTTATCCCCAGTTGTACATTGCTCTGGTTGATATTGCTTGATCTTGTATTCAGGAGTACCAAGTTAAAACTTTAATTTCAAAGTTGAGATACATTTTAAAAAGCTACAATTAGTCAATCCTTTTTAAAAATCTTATTGTTGGAAATATATCTTTCTGAGCTGGTCAAAATTCAATGTTTAATAAATTTTGTGTTTCAGGAAAGGCATTGGACTTCTCCTGGGATGGCTGCAATTCTGCAGGCTGCCATTAGTAGTCCTCAATCCAACAAGCTAAAGCAAATACTCAAAATAACTCCTCGGCTTCTTGATGTTTATTTTTCTGTAGCTTCACGGGACATTAATGATTGTATGTTGACATCTTTCTTGAGTTTTCACTTCATAATGTCACCATTTATATTTTGTAGCTAGTTTATCTCCTGCAGAATGCAGATTTTTTTTTATTTACCCATTTTTCCATCTAAGTTGGTTGATAGCTATTCTGAAAGTGTTCCTTTTTTCTGCAGCATTAATCTGTGCATTGATACCTCTAATCATGTCCAGAAACGATACAATATTTCCAGAAAAGAATTTTTCATATGAGGTGCATTTATATTTGAACATAATTGAAGTTTTTCTTCAGATATTTTCAAGTAGAGCTGTCCTATAATTTGTTATAGTTGTCTTTGTTTTTCCTTGGATATTTCAGTGCTGAATTCGTTTAGTTCAAAAAGTGCTTTCAGGGTGGTGATTTATGCTTCTGTGATATTATTTGTTTGCAGGTTCGTAAGAGGCTTTTAGAGTTCATGCTTACTGCATTTCAAAGATCTCCAGATTTTCTTGCTCTTTTAAAGGTTTTATCCTGACAACATCTTATGTGCATAATGTTGTTTCTGTTGTATTAAAACGATAACATTTTGTGATCCATCTATTAATAGCCTGTTGCAAGACAAAGCAAAAAGGCTTTGCATTGTATTTAATGGAAAATCTATTTTGGTAATGGGAGCATGTGAACTAGTGAAAGTGGCTTTTTTGTTGTCTTCATAGTGCTCCACAAAATGAAGGCATTTATGTGCATCTGTTTAATATGATAAAAAATTCAGTGGTCTCCCTTTGGAAATGACAAACTTTGCATTGTAATCACTTTTTAACATTGGAGTTTGGTGTTTCTCACAGTTCATCATGTTGAAAGCCTCAAGAATATTTCTTTTAAGGAATTCTTGTTCTGAAAATCTTTTTTGTACTTCTTATACATTTTTGCAGAAACCTATAATGGACAGGCTTGGGGAAGCTTATGACAGTCCTGCAAAGGTTTACTGATAACGATTATGTTCAAGAAAACATTATGTTTTCCTTTGCAAGGAGAAATGCCATAATTTTATTTTGATGAATCCTTGCTTTGTATGTTTCTTCCGTAGACAGAATTAGCATTAAAGTTGTGCTGGGCAATTGGGGAGCATGGCGGCGGCGGTGAGTCTTACAAAGATGCAGCTCGTGAGCTTTTTGAGAATTTAGAGCTGCTTCTGTATGAAAACCTATCATCTAGGTATGATTTTCAGTTGCCCTTCCTGTTCTTTTGAAGATTTATCCCATAATTGGCTTACTAACTGGATTTATTTTTCTTGTGATTTTGGAAGTCGTCTTGGCCTTAGGGAGTCAGCTATGAGCTCCAGTGGTGAAAATTCCAGAAAGTTGTCACAATCTATGCTTCTGTGTTTTGTGGTAACAGCTATTACAAAGCTTGCCACTTATCACCGTGAATTGTTACCACGGGCACGTGTGTCCTTGGGCAAGGTCTGTTATGAAAGTTTTGATGGAATCTTTGGTATAATTTTCATTGCTGAATTTGCATTTTTTCATAAGAAAAAATCAAGTGGAGTTCAACCGTATGTAAGATATAAACAAGTGGCTTGCAATTTCATATATTATTTGCATCCCCAGGTAGCTCGATCTCGAATCTCAGATGCCAGGGTCTGGAGGCGTGCTTGTGATTATTTGGGATTATTGAGTGAACCTGATATTTGTTTGTCCATTTTTGGACCTTCAAGACCTTCACATGGACACATGAGGAAGCCAGGCACTGTTAACTGGAGTGAAGGAGGCACAAAGATGATTGCGCACATTCCATTTTATATTCTTGGCGAACAAGAAGGTTAGAAATCTTGAATCTATACATTTTTCCTTGTGGAAAAAAAGAGGCAGGGAACACATAAATTCCTGAAAGATGCATATACTGGTTGGTTAGCCTTGTTCACGGGGTTAGATTAAGTAAGTCAAGATCTCAAAGGGGCAAGCAAAAGTGAATAAGAATTTTCTAAACAGTCTAATATCTATGTTGCTCGTATCTCATTATCATTAAAATGCAGAAACTCAAAATTACAGCTACGTTACGAAGGCTCTCGTTTTTCCTTATTTGTGATTGCAGAGATGTAGATGGATCTTCATTAATAATCTAAACTAGCATTATGCATGCAATAATAGGCAGAATACCATCACCCATTTTAGTTGGATTTGATCTAACCATAAATTGATATTGATGTACTTGTATATTCATTATTGTTGCAGGTCCACCTTTCCATGATTTTTCTTTTGCAGATGTCCTTCCAAGATAATAATGGCTACTTGTTCAAAATGGAATACCTCTATAGTTTCTTTACCCTTTGAACTTAAATTCAAATTCTAGTAATAGAAATTATTCGATTTTTCTTTATTATATTCTTTGTTTGCCAATCATGTCAATAATAAGAAAGTATGAAGTAGTTTTGATCATTGAACTGAAAAAAAAGTGAACATCTGTTTCCATTTTTGCTGTGCTCTATTTATATGTCATTATGCTTTCAAGAATTAAAGAGTAGCGTCGCGGTCGCAGTATCCATCTTAAAGCTTTTTATTTTTATTTTTTGGCTTGTATAAAGCACAAACTTTATTATACGTTCATGGCTATATCATTTCAAATTTCCAGATTTATTTATTAAATAGTTTTTACAAAAATAATTTTTGATGCTATTATACTGAAAATGATTGGAAAAACTTTCAACATTTAAATAATGTAAAAAAGGATTCTAGTGGCTAGTCGCCGTTAAGTGTTATCGCCGTGTTGGGCTGAGGTAACGAATTTGAGGCGTGGAAACAGTTTTTTATAATTAATTACAAGGAAAGGTTGAGTACAAAGACGAGTTCGATTTTTTTTCAAACTTTACTTATTACGGAAGCATTCGTGCATCGGATTATCCTTTTTTAAAAAAAGATTCTATAGCTCGTCTTGCATTTTATGGTTATGCTTCTCTCATGGTTAGGCTGAGTATTTGATTGCTTCGATCCATATAATTTGAAAAATTACATTGAATCGAATTATTTAAAATGCTTCAGTTTGATTTGATAACTCATTTTTAAGTTAAATAGTAGTCTATTCATTATTGTCACATCAAATTAGTAATTGAAAATTTGTGTAAAATTAAATCAAAATAACCTTCGAATTAAATGCAATGAATAATAATCGAATTATTTAAAATGCTTCAGTTTGATTTGATAACTCATTTTTAAGTTAAATAGTAGTCTATTCATTATTGTCACATCAAATTAGTAATTGAAAATTTGTGTAAAATTAAATCAAAATAACCTTCGAATTAAATGCAATGAATAATAGTATTTTCTTAGGAAAAATTATTTCATATATATATATATATATTCTTTTTTTTTCTTTGTATGTTAGTCAATTAAGTTCAGGATGAGTAAAATAAAACAGAAAAAAAGGACAGCACGGAATTTCCAGTTGAAGAAACAAAGATAACTATTCTTGTGTATGAAAATAAAAATGTAAATAGAAAAAAAAAGAAAAAAATAAGGAAATTGCGTTCTTTCTTTGAAACATGCATGCTATATTCGAGTCATGCCTTCTAAGCTGATCAGAATCATATTGTTTTTCAGATAATGGAAAAAATTAATTTATAAAACCATATAAAAAAAAATCTGCTATTTCAAATACAACTGTTTTTCTTTTCATTTAAAAATTTAATAAAGAAATATCTTTTCTCAAATAAGATTATTTTACATTTAGACAGCTTGAATTTTATTATTAAAACAAACTTTACTTGAAAAAAATATATATGCCATTTAGAATCACTAGTAAATTTTATTTAGTTATTAAGCAGTAAATTTAAGAGATTTTTTGAAAAAATCCCAAAAATAAGTATCCATATATTTTTTAAAAAATATCCATTTTTTAACTTTTAATTTTTAAAATATTTCACTTTTACAGATATACATTTAGTATATATTTTTACTGAAAATATTTACCTCATTCTACAAATATACATCTAGTATGATATAATTAGAAAAAAAGAGAATATTATACTGTACACCTTTACATTTTCAATTTTCAAAAACACGATGCCGCAAGTTTTCTTTTTTCATTTATACGGTTTCCGGCTTTTTTTTTCAAAGCAAACTTTTTAACGTTGCCTTTTTTTTTTAAACTTTTTTTAATTTCATTTTTTACGATTTAATTTTATTTATATTTTTTATTTAAAAAATTTTTAATTTCATATTTTCAATATACACAAAAATATATATATATATATAATATATACATATTATATATACAACATATATAAAATATACATTCAACAATATAAACTATATTTACAATATCTACAATACATCTACATAATATTTTTAATATTTATTTATTTAATTTATTTAATTTTTTATTCTTAAAATATTTATACAACATTCATATAATATTTACACAATATTCAATAATTTTTATATAAAATATACACAACTTAAATAATAAAAATATAATATACATATAACATCTACAATACATCTAAAATTTATCTATATAATAAAATTATTTATATATTTTTTTTATTTTTTTTCATATATATAATATGTAAAACTTGTTTAAAAATAAATTTAATAATTTTTATTAATATAGTTTTGTATATTTTATTTTGTTTTTATTTTTTAAGAGATTTATTTTTTATAATTAAAATTAAAATTTTTTCTTTTTATAAAAAATTATAATTTTTATATGATAAAAAATAATTTAAAATATTAATTTTTATTATTTTATTATAATTTTTTTTATACTAAAGAGGGTACTACCCATATTACATATTAATCAACCGTGGCCAAGCCACCTGAACCATATCATTCCTCAGCAAATCCGTAATCTCTTGAGGCGGCCTATCCATCCTAGTCCATCCCAAAGCAGCCTGAATAGCCATATTAGCCATCTTATCAGCAACCTGATTTCCTTCCCTATAGACATGCTTCAAACAAACCTCTCATGGCAAACTAAGCAAAAACTTAATATGCTTAAGCATGCCAGCAAACCGAGAACAATTAGGAATATCTCTTTTCACAAAAAGAAGGCATTGTAAAGAATCCATCTCAACTATAATACGCCTACATCCAAACTCCCAGGCGAGCTGTAACCCCCCAATGAGAGCACTAAGCTCTGCAACCATTGAAGTACAAGAACCAAGGCCCAATAACAAACCAGAAATGTAGCAGCCAGCCTCGTCACGGATCACAATACCTCCACCAGCAGCTCCTGGATTGCCTTTGGAAGCCCCATCTACATTCACCTTATACCAACCCGCAGGAGGAGGCTCCCATGAAACTAAAATCTCCCTTTTTGTACGACCTCCATACCCATGGCTGTTCTTCCAAGTCTCATTACAAGCATTAATCCAATACACTATCTGTGCTCTCAGCTATTCCTTTGTAGGAATATGTGAACCAAACACATGCTCATTCCTCCATTTCCACACATACCATAAAGCAATACCAAAGACAAAGCCAGAAGAGAGATGAGGAAAAGCTGGAAAGAGCCATGTGCGTACCTGAACAAGCCATTGGTCCGCATCCAAACTCTGAAAATCAACAAAAGAATCAATATCCATAAAGCACAGCCAAAGTTCACGAATGACAGAACAGTCCCGAAATAAGTGTTCCCGGGTCTCAACTGCAGAATTACAGATAGGGCAGTGATCATCAACAACAAAACCCCTCTTCCGTCTTTCAGAATTCAACATTAACTTCTGCAATTGAAAAAGCCAGAGAAAAGATCAAATTCTCTGAGGTACCTGCAACTTCCAAATATATTGCCAAACTTTATTTGGAGTAGTAACCTTAGAAGAAGACAAAAATCTATAAGCCGAGGACACTGTAAAATTTCCACTAGCTGTTCCTAACCAAAAGATTGAATCTGAATCATTCTCATCTTGGGACAAAAAAATGGAACCCATACTCTGCCGCACATTTAACGGTAAGAAATGGTTAAGAACATTCCATTTCCAACCCCCTATATCCCAATAATTGGCAACCGAATGAGAAAGCCAGTCAGAGGGAACTGGATTAACTGCAAAATTAATCAAAGGAGAATTCAAAATCCAAGTGTCTAACCAGAATCTAGTCTTCCTTCCATTGTACACCGAATACGCCGTACCACGCAAAAGTAAAGGAATGGAATCCATCACACTCCTCCATATCACTGAATCCCGAACCTTCCTAGTCCAATCATGAAAAGAAGGTTGACCCGCAGCATAATTGTATCGAATAATAGAGCACTAAAAATCCTCCGGTTATGTAAGCATCCGCCACCCTAACTTCGAAATCAGCGCTCTATTCATGTTTAAACATGATCGGATGCCCAAACCTCCAGAATCCAACGGCTTAGTAACAGTGGACCAATTGACGAGATGCACATTGGAAGTCCCCCACACCTTTATTCCAAATAAAATCCCTAACCTTCTTATCAAAGGCTTTGCAAACTGATTTTGGAAGAAGAGTAACCTGCATTATATGAACAGGCAAAGTTAGCAAAACAGACATAGCAAGAGTAACCCTTCCTGCAAAAGAAAGCAATGGTCTCTTCCATCCAGCCAAGACTTTGCCCACTTTAGTCAAGAGTGGTTCATAAAGTTCCTTTTTAATTCTTCTAGTAATCATAGGAACACCTAAATAGGTACCCAAATTGCTAACTTCTGTCATGCAAAGCCCTCCAGCAATCTGATCCCTCAAAACAGTGGGTGTGTCCATAGAGAAAAAGACTGATGATTTGTTAAAGTTCACCTTCTCTCCCGAACTTTGGCAAAAAGCATCAAGACAACCTTTTATAATATCCACTTGCTCCATCGAGGCTTCCGCAAAAAGTAGGAGATCATCAGCAAAGAACATATGAGATAAAGCAGGCCCATCTCTAGAACACTGAAACAGTTTCCAAGCACCTACAAAGACCGAATCATTAATGATATGCCCCAACCGTTCCATGCCAAGAACAAAGAGATATGGGGAGATCGGGTCACCCTGCCGAACCCCTCTCGTTGGTGAAAAAGATTCAGACAAATCATTGTGCCACTTTATCTGCATAGAACACGCATGAAGACACTTACTAATCAAATTACGCCAGTGGGCAGAAAATCCAGCCAGCAGGAGCGACTCATTGATAAAACTCCAAGAAAGCCTATCAAAAGCCTTTTCTAAATCAATCTTGATAACCATAGTCGGCTTCCTCCTATTAGGAGTATTCATAGAATGAATGATTTCCTGTAATATAACCACATTATCATGAAGTAATCTGCCCGGAATAAAGCTAGTCTGCATAGGCGCAATTAATTTTTGAAAGACCATCCTCATTCGATTTGTCAAGGCTTTAGTGATTATCTTAAAATTGACGTAGCACAAACTAATTGGTCTGAACTATGTGATAGATTCTGGGTTGTCAACTTTTGGAATCAGAGTGACCCAAGTATGACAAGTATTCTCCTGTAACACCCCTTGATTAAGAAACTGTAGAGTCATCTCAACCACTTGACCACCTACAATATCCCAAGTTTGCTGATAAAAACCAGCATTAAAACCATCCGGCCCAGGTGCTTTTGTTGGATTCATATAAAAAATTGCTTTCCTAACTTCCTCCGCCACAAACTGCCTGTTCAGAAAAGCAGAATCATGATCGCTCAAGAAGGGAAACCCAGATAAGGTATAACAAGGAGTAAATGGCTGATTTCCACATGAATACAAATCCTTGTAAAAAGCCACTGCAATATCTAGGATTACCTTCGGATCAGAAATAAGAGAACCTTCAAACATAAGAGAATTGATCTTATTCCGAAAGCTATTTCGCAAGACAAGACCATGATAATATGCTGTGTTCCTATCACCTCCAACCAACCAATCAGCTCGGGATTTTTGAAACCACAACAATTCCTCTTGTTCAAGCAAACTATCTAGTTGAGACCGAAGCTTAATTTCCAATTTACACAAACCACCATTAACAGCCTTACATAAATGCTCCTGAATACCACGAAGTCGAGCCAAAAGAACTCTTTTCCGTTATAAAGATTGCCAAAAGTATTAAACTTCCACACATTCAGACCATCACGCACAGCATTCAAGTTATCAAGAACTGAATTACCAATCATCCACGAACTCTTGATAAGTCTTTTAAATTCAGAATGCTTGCACCATGCCATTTGAAACCGAAAAGGAGGAGAGAACTGATCTACATCCTGTCGCCATAAGTTAATCAACAAAGGAGTATGATCAGAAAAATATCGTTCCAAATGAGTAACAGACGACTGCGAAAAAAGAGAGCACCATGAAAGCGTAGCCAGTGCCCTATCAAGCCTAGCAGCCTTGAAATTAACCGTTGACGGTCCCTTGGCCCATGTGTACTTAGCTCCCTCAAAACCAATATCAATGAGATCTAACAAATTAGCCCAATTCCGAAACTTAGCACACCGAAGACCAATTCCATCACAGATATTTTATTATAATTTTTTACTCAATAATGAAGTTTAAAAAGAAAAAAAGAAAATTTGAAATAAAATATTGATTGTATTGAAGAAAGTTGTATCTTTGAAAAAAAAAATTGTTTTATTGAGGAATGATATATTTTTAAAATTTTGTACTAATTTTTTTATAAAATTGTAAATATTTTTAGCTATCATGATATTTTTATAATAAAAATTATTATTTTTAATTAGTCATGTAAATGTCCCTAAAAAAATTATATAATTTTTCTCTAAATTTAAAATAATATTATTAGGATTCTAACTACAAGTTCATTATTACGACATGATTAAATATTATTAGGATTCTAACTACAAGTTCATTATTACGACATGATTAAAAACTGTACAATTAATTGAAGATAAAAACTTCCTTCCAAAAAAAAAATTAAAGATACAAACCGGCAACGGTTTAAACTAAACGAGTGTGAGAAGGATATTATCCAAATATATTTACAACTCGTTGTTTTGTCTTAATTATACAAATTAACTTCATAACAGTATTAAAAACCCTAAATCTCCAGCCATCTAAAGATTTCACAATGCTGATAGTTACTCTCTATCCCTTCGCTTTCTACTGCAACAATAAGAGAATTCTATTTCACACAAAGATGCAATAAGTTGAATATATTCAAATGCAAACCCTAGCTACCACAAATTAGGCAAATTCAAATACAACTGCGAGATCGCAAGGCAATCTAAAATTCAAATTCTAAGCAAATTGGAGAACAATTGACAGCAAGAGATTGGTTTTTTCTCCAATATATAAAAGAGAAAAATAAATTCTCCGATACATCCATAACTTATCGACTTAACTCAATTACATGTTAATATCAAGTTAATTGAGATTAACTATATGAATTTTTTTTTCTTAATCAAGAGACCATGGGTATATTTTTTAGAGTGATAAAATTATAAAATCATTCTGAGTCATTATTTTTCATATTAGTTTAGATCTATCATATTCCTCTTAACTACATCTATCATTAAATATTTAATTTATTTAATAAAAGCATCTTTAGATCTTTATTTCACATAACCAAACCACTTTAATATGTATTCTCTTAAAAAGAAACTGAAAAAATTTCACTTTCTACACATCACATATACCCTAGGTCTAAAACCCTATCATCAAAATCATAATGAAAAGTTTTGTAATTAATAATTAGGAATTAAAAAAGATAATTAATTAAGGGTTATATTAAACTTACCAGGATACTTAATGATCCATTTTAGTTCTAAAGATGATCATCATCAGATAAAACAGCATCCTTAATCAAAACAGCAGTTTGAGTGAGGATATTATAAACAGTATCAATGGAATCGCGAGGAATATACAAAGAATCTTCCGCAGAGGAACCATCAATTATATGAAAACCAATTGTAAGAACACTTCCATTTTCAACTTTGTGTATAACAAAACCACTTGGTAATATATTCACATATTCTGGATTTCCTCCATTCACTACTTTTGCCATTGCTATTATGTCTATTGGAGCATATACAATGTAGAATCCACTTGGGTCTTTGTAGCTTTCTTGCAGGTATAATATTTCTATCTTGTTTGGATTAGACTACAAAAAAAATTAAATTAAATTTAAAAACAAAAAATTCACTTGTTAGTGTTAATTAATTGAGAAAATATAATATATATATATACAGGAATTAAATTTCAATTTATTACTTACTTTTGCTTGCAAGATTGTAATGCGGTTTTCTGGACTCTTTCCTTTGATTATGTGTGTAAGTTCTTGAATTTCAAGCTCTCGAGAAAGCAAATCCCACTTCATAATTAATTATCAAATTAATAAACTTTACGAAATTATAATTCTCTGATATTGAAATTAACATGTTGAGATGAACATAATAATTGATACTAATTATTAATATATAGTACCGCCAACATGTAGTTGAAATCTATTAATGTTGATGGATTTTATTTAACAAAGTAAAATAGAGTTCCATGATTTTGCAAATATTTGGCTACTGTATCAGCATACAATTAATATTTAACAGAGTTAAATATAAGTTTTTGATTAATTACATATGAGGAGAAATATCTAAAGACGAATCTAAAACTTAAGCGAGAGTAATATATGCTCTTAGCCACTAGATTATGCCTTGATGATTAAGGAGAAAGACTATATTATAGTTGTCATATGCATTTATTAATTAAGATATATTTCTATAAATATAAGAAAATTAATTATGAGTTGAAATATCCAAAAACAAATTAAAGGAAACTTGAGTTAATTAATTGCATGTACCTTGTTTCTAGAATTCCCATTTTGAAGAAAATCAAAGAGTCTTGAAGGTGGAGCTGGAAGCCAAAAGGAAGAAGTGAAGGCAATGGAAGTAGCAGGAGAAGGGGTAATGCTTTTGGTCATAACTCTAAAATCTTCAGCTCCTTTTACACGTAATGGTATCCAAAAATTATTACTACAACCGCTTATATTTACACAGAAGCTTCTCATCATTCTCTCTGTTAGCCTTAACAAGCTTTCCTTCCCATTTTGGCCTATTATTCCTGTGCAAATATCAAATCAAAATTTCCTTAATTACTTGCATATATTTATTAAGCCTAGTCTAATTGTATATAATCTGACAGACATAAACAAGAACATGAAAATCTCAATCCATAGTGAAAAAGATTTATAATTTTTTAAGTTGAATTAATTGTTACAATAAAATACTTCATTTATCCGAATTGATAGTATACTTTCATTTTTCATTTATCTTAAATTATATATAACTCAATTATCATTTTAATAATTTAATTAATATATTAAATATCTATTATCCTCATATTTAATGTTACTTATTATATTTCATATTAAAAATAAGGATATAATAAAAAAATTAATATTCCTAAATGAAATAATTAATTTTTCTTAATTTTTATGAAATAATAAAGTGTGTTTATCAATTTGGAATAGAGTATTAACGTTGATTTGTTATTTCAATATATATATATATATAATTAATAATTTTTTTTCTTACAATTTAGATATTTTTCTATTTTACAAAATAAAAAATCATTAAAGAGCAACAAATAATCTTACATACCTCCATCAAGAACAAGAATATTTTGAGACATTAAAATATCAACCCATTCACAGTGTTGGATTAGAGTGGCCATCCATCTCTTTGCACTAAATGCAAAACCAGAGAGAACTAATGGCTGAAAAATCCTATGGACTTGTGTATTATCCACTTCCACATGTTCAACCCAAGTAACCTATAATTAACAATATTAATGCATAATTTAAGAGAATTAATCAACAACAAGAAATTAACTAATTATACTAATTTAAAATATGTGGGTGTGAAATAGTTATAAAATTAAGTTAATTATTCTCACCTTGGAATTTCCATTTGCCAGTTCTTGGATCAAACAACCTGAAGGCCTTCTTCTAAATTTGAGTATTGGATAAGGGAATAAATTTTCCAAGGAAACATCAACTACTCCCCAAGTGTTAGACCCTAGCTGTTTACAATACCTTGCAAATTGACATTCTCTAACAGGAACAAGCGGTGTAGGTATATGAAATTCAGCTTTCATCTGAAAATTGTATAATTAAGGCATTGATTTAATTAATCATACATATTTCTTATAAAATCAATGTAGATGTATGTATTTATTTTTGTGGAGAACTATATATATAGATCTAATATTAGATCAGAAAAATATTACGTTTAATCATGTTAATTCAAACCTATTTTTTTCGTTCCAAAATAATATGGACGTTTTTTTATCTATTCTAAAATATAGTCTCGTTACTTTATATAGATTATAGTTATATTGTAAATTAACCATTATACCCCTATTTAAATATTTTATAATCCAACAATATTGCATTTAATTATTTATATTTTCTAAATTATAATTAATTTAATACAATCAATAGCTATTTTAATTTTTGCAACCATTAATAGGTATTTAGTACAAGTGGAGAGTAAAATAGATAGATTATAGAAAAAAATTTATTCATTAACTACATAACCTAATTTTTTTCAATATGTATGAGATGATAAGTGTCCTATCATTTTAGGATAGATAAAGTATAATTTTTATTAATTAAATACTAAAATTAAATTGTGACATGAATCTAACATAAGTTAGTGAGTTGTTTGAGATCGAGTCTACATAGCATACTGGCATGGGAAGACATGTACGACACACATATTAATGTCAAAAAATTAACTTAATAATTTGACAAAATACTATATTTTGAGAATTTTTCTGAAAGTAAACCTTATAAGATTAGTTTGAATATAAGGCTATCAATATTAGGAAACATTTTTTTCAAGTGTATGGCACTATAAATTAGTTAGAATATATTGAGTTGATGTTTTTAAAAATGAAAGAGGCATATCATACAACTATATTTAAATAAATTACCACTTGTAGAGTTTCATCATAGCTTCCAGCCATTCCTGTTGATAAGATTCCAAGTATGGTTGCTCTTGAAACAATCTTAGAGAATGCTAATGACCATTGATTCTGTTTATCAAAACAATACATTAAATTAGTTATTTACATTTACAAATATATCAAATTGAACTTCATCAAATATTAAATAATTAAGTGAACATTTATGAAAGATAAAATTAGAGAAACAAAAATTAAAGAAAAACCCACCAAATCCATTAGCCATTCAACAATGCTAGTAGCATGCATACTCACAAACCCTATTTCTCTTGAAGCTTCAATTTGAAGAGCATTGGGTTCAGTTATTTTTGGTGAAAATGTTGATTTTTGTTGAAATCCAAAATTACTAAAATCAAAATTTCCATCTAGGGTTGCAGAACAATTAGGGTTTCCTACTTCAATCATTCTCATTATCTCTTGAAGACTTGCATCAAATGCTTGAAATTCTCTTATATATTCAGCTTCATTTAGGATCTCAATTTCGCTATCTTCTTGTCGTCGCCATAGATGTTCACCTCCAAAACCCTTTCTTACAAGCTCTTCCATGGCTGAATTAGAAAGTTCAGTAATTCTAGACTTGTTTTGCTCGCCACCAAGTGAAACCGCCATTAAAAGATCACTTGCTCGGTTTAATTCTAGAGGAATGTTTGATGATGATACAGAATCAACTGCACTTCTTTTTTTTTTTTTGAAATAAACTGCACTTCTTGGTGAATTTTGTGGAGATTGAGATGGTGTTGGTGAAGAAAATGGAATTACTTCTTCAATATCATTATTTTGCATATAATCAACCTTGATACCAAATAAAAAAAAAACTATAAAACTTCTGTTTAATTTTAACTTAATAATACTACACACATTAACAAAATATAAAATATGAGTTTAAACTCGATTAAAAATATGAGATATAAGTTTAATAATATTAAAATCATTTTAAAAAATTATGAGATATGAGTTTAAACTGGATTAGAATCTACTTAATAGAAAATAAAAAAAAGAAGATAATATATCTCTTTATCAATCCAAAAACTTCAAAGAATTCAAAATAAATAAATAAAGATAAAGGAAAT